>OW052249.1:46730068-47431735 GCA_932526585.2 Philonthus cognatus | reverse complement strand
TAGATATTTTTAATGATAACCAAAGTGCTCAAAAATTAACAAGTAATCCAGTCTTTCATGACAGATCAAAACATATAGATATAAGATATCATTTTGTTTCGAGATGCGGTTTCTGATAGAATTGTAAATATTAAGTACTTACCTACTAATGAAATGATAGCTGATGTTCTGACAAAACCTTTACAGAATGTAAAACATGATAAATTTGTAAGGGGTTTAGGTTTAAGCGGCAATTAATTTCTAGTTTGTAGATTTTGATAAGTGGGGGTGTTATAAGATATCAAAATTATGGACATCTATTATGTTTGTAATATCTACTGTTTTTGTAATGTGAGACATCTATGAGTAAAGAGTTTAGTTGATACACAGTTTTCCAACCAACAACACGTGTTTTTATTTCGCTCCCCGTGGTTCATCTAATATCTGAATTCCAGCGATACTATTTCAACAGATATGACATTAAATGCATGTAGGACCCGTGTACTGCCTGGATGTTGCGTGCACGTTAAAGATCCCTACCGGTGGGTTGGAACTCCCACCGGGTTCGGCAAAATTCCCGGATAGCTGTAGACCTAATCTCCGGCGTCATGATTGGCCTTAGCAGCGGAAATAGATGACGTAAAACCCAAAAAAAAAAAAGACGATCATTATTTCAGAAGGATCAGTTGGTTCAATTTTAGAACCCTTGTCTTTTTTTCAAAATATGTATTCGCTCATTGGTGTTCTGTGATATAAATATCAATAAGCTTTTAGGAAATATTTTCAAAAATACGTCCAATTCAGTACAAGAACGATTTACTGTTATCAGTGGAACCCCTCGAGTTTTACCGTCTGGTAGATTCCTTCGAGGAGTAAAATTGATGCTCGGAGTTTGCCACATAATTTGAGGTTGGGGCTGTAGTGGATCATTGCTTTTAGACATATTGCCGAGCATAATTTTATTTACAGGTTCATCAATTACTGCAGTGTATATTTCATTTAGTACTTGCAAATTATTACCTTCAATTTCTGAATCGGAGCTTTCCGCTTCAGATTGAGTATATTCTGAACCACTATCTTGAAATGGGTCTTCTTCTTCGGACTCATCCCACACATGATCGGCCATGTACTGCAACTCGTTTTCGGTTAACTTTCTTCTAAAATAAATCGTAATGATATAATTCGGGAGGGATGCATATGTCCCATGTAAGAATGCTACTGGGACATATATAACCCATATTGATAATTTTTGCAAATAAGAATAACAAAAGGTCATAAACATTATAATATCACTTTGTATTACTTACCTCGCCATTGTAAAATCAAATTGAACTAGTTATAATCTTTGTTTACGGTAATTAACAGCATAAAATCCCCAAATTACCCGCTGCCACGTGCTATATTTCGCTAACGTAAACATACTGAAGGTTGAAAATAATTGATTGATAAGGCTGATAAATGTTGAAAGTTCATCTTCACTTTTATATAAATAAAATAAAATAATTTAAAACTTTCAAATATATATTGTAAACTCGCTACAATTGTTTCGCCACACTGTGGCTTCTTCAGGCGAAGAAATGATAAATTACATTTGTCAGTACAGGTATATATACAATGTTTATGGGGGGGTGGGTTTTTCAGCGAAATTTAAATTTAGGAGTGGTGAGTTTGTTAAGTCTAATTGGTCGTTCAAAAGTTGTCCTGTGTATTTTCTTTTATTAATTTCCATGCTCTCCAAGATGTTAAGTTTCCGGCCTTTTTCTTCTCTGTGAAGCACTTTGAAGTTTTCGTCGAAGTGGTGGTTTTCTTCGATGAGGTGGTTGGAGTATGTGGAGTTGGTTTTCCTTTGTTCATAAGAGGTTTTGTGCTCTTTGATTCTTTCTTTGAACGACCTTCCGGTTTGTCCTACATATGTCTTAGGACAGTCTTTGCAATTTAGCAAATAGACTCCACTTTGTTGAGTTATACAGGTTATAAAGGTTCTATCTACTGAAGGTTATTAGGCCGAAATTTGCGCGGGAATACGTGCAGGAAGTTCCCCGATGCGAGTGGGACTTGTTTATATGCTCTATAAGTACGAATTGTTCCCTCTAGAATTTTTCAATTTCTTGGTGGGACATATATGACCCATTAGACGCGAAAGGGTTAAAAGAAAAATTCCTTGATTATCATTAAAACTGGAAAAGTCAGGGAATTTTATTCAAATTGAAGAAAACACTGAAAGAAAACCTTTTTAAATAAATCTTGAAAAGTAACTAAATACACAGAAATTATGAAAAATATAAATACTATTGACATTTATCAAGAATCGTGAAACAATAAAATATTAATATTATTAAAGTGAATTAAAATAAGAAATCATGAAAAAATACGAATACTGTCAACAATTATAGAAATTTGGAAAATTATTAGACAAAAAAGATAATAATAATTGTGTAATGTTCGTTTTTCAAGATTGCTATTTCTAGTTTATTTATCAATTAAATTTGTTAGCGTTGACAACATTTATTCTTGTCATTATTTAAAATGTTAACAATTTTCATGATAAATTATATAAATTTAGACATTAGCAAATTCTATAAATATAATTGAAAAAATAAACTGGAAATGACAGACATGTCGTAATTTTTTATTGTTTTATATATACTACGTTCTTTTTACCTGCGTATACATAGGGATCCTGATTTTGATATTTTTTGTAATACATTTCCTCAGTTTATGTGAATTGTTAAAAGATTACTATGTTGTCATTAGTATTTTTTGTTTCTATCTTTAGTATTGAATTGTTATTTTGTAAAATATTTTTATATTCTGTAAAATGATAAATCTGCGAATATATTTTTATTTATTTATTTGTATACTAGCCATAACAAAAACAAAACGGAAAGGAAAGGATATAAGCAGAACAACAAATGGGCACATACTAGTACATAGTGGAGTTAGGATATATGAAAGAGCACGAGCGGGAATAGGTTGTCTGATAAGAAAGGACATAGAACAAGCACTGAGTGAATGAAAATCTGTAAATGAAAGAATAATGACAGTAAAAATAGCAGATGCCAATAAATTCTCTGCAAATATAATGATAATATACGGTTTAAATGAGGATAATAATAAAGCAAACAAAAATGAGTTTTGGAATACAGAACAACAAGAATTTGAAAACCTAGAAAAACCAATATATATAGTAGGTGACCTAAACGCACGAATAGGATACAAAAACACGGGGCTGGAAGAAGTAATGGGGGCATATGGGGAACCGACTATAAATAATAACGGCAAAAGACTACTAGATTACTGTATCATCAACGATTTAACTATACTGAATACAATATTTAAGCACAAAGAAATACATAAATACACAAGAGAAGAGAGAAGCAGAAACGAAAGATCAATAATAGACTATTTCATAACCAACAAGTCTCAAAGGAAGGAAGTTAAAGATGTAAAGGTCAAAAGAGGCAGCGAAATTGGAAGTGATCATTATTTGGTGACAGCAAAAATTAAAACAAAAGACGAAGAAAAAAATGGGAAAAATCATAGAAACATTTAAAATAGAACAACTACAAAATGAACAATTGAGAAAAATATATCAGGAGAAAATAGCAGACCTAATAAGAGCCAAAGCAAAACCGAACATGGAATCAGTAGAAGAAATATGGAATCATTTTAAAGCAACAATAACAGAAGCAACCAAACTCATCTGTGGAGTAAAAAAGAACATACTTAAAAAAAACAGACGCATTGGTGGAGTGAAGAAGTGAAGGAAGAAGTACATATCAAGAAAAGGAAATGGAAAAGTATATTTGTACAAAAAAAATTGAGGACTTGGAAGAATACAAAATACAAAGAAAGAAGACAAAGGAAATCATCAAGAGAGCAAAGGAAAGGTCATATGAGGAATTTGGTAGCAAACTGGAAGGGCACTTCCAGGAAAACCAAAAGATCTTTTATAAAACAATAAAGAGTTGCAGAAAACAAAAACAAATAACACTTAAACAACTAAAGGATAAGCAGGGCAAATTATTAAATGAAGAAAACAATATAATGAAGAGGTGGAAAGAACACTTTGAAGAACTATTAGAAGGAAACCAGAATATCAATCAGGAAGTTGAAAGTGAAGAGAAAAATACACAAGTTAGAAAGAAAGACTCAGCTAAAGAAATGGAAAACATTACAGAAGAAGAACTGAGATATGCAATCAAAAACCTAAAGAATGGCAAAGCAGCAGGACATGACAGCATGAAGCCAGAACAGCTAAAATATATGGGGAACGAAGGAATAATATGGTTACTAAAAATACTAAATGCAATATGGAAAGCAGGAACAATACCGGAGGATTGGCAAAAAGCAGTGATACTCCCGATACATAAAAAAGGCGACAATAGAGACTGTAATAACTACAGAGGAATATTTCTGCTCTGTACAACTGCTAAACTATACGAGGCAATCCTGGAGAAAAAGTTAAGAGTAGAGACAGATGGAACAATGGAGAAAGCCCAAAGTGGCTTTATGAAAGGACACTCAACACAAGACCACATATTCACATTGATAAACCTGACAGAAAAAATGCATAAACAAAACAGACAGTTATACGTAGCTTTTGTGGACCTGGAGAAAGCATCCGATAGAGTACCTAGGAGGACCACATACTAAAAAAGAAACAAGTAACACCAGGTTTATTAAAAGCAGTAAAGACATTAAGACGAATAACTATATAAGAACCGGTAACTCAGAATCAGATGAATTTATAACCACACAAGGATTACGACAAGGAGGAATTTTAAGCCCACTGCTATTTATCATCTTTCTAGACAGCATTATGAAAAAGCCCAGACACAAAACGATACCAGTACAAATAGGATACAGCAAACTAAATGTAGTGAAGATAGCAGAATTCGCGTTCGCCGACGACTTGGCAATAATTGCAAAAAGTGAAAAGGATTTACAGAACAACATAAATATATGGAACGACGAAATGAAAAAGGACAACATGATCATAAACGTAGATAAAACAAAAATAATGGAAATCAGGAAATGTCAACGAACATAACATTAAATGGACAAAAAATAGAACAAGTTGAAACCTTTAAATATCTAGGCAGAGTTATACATTACAAAGGGGAGCTGGAAGATGAAATAAATAGCAGAATTTCAGCAGCGAATAAAAGTTATCACGCTATAAGTAAAGATATACTGGGCAACAAAGCAATATCTAAAAGAACAAAGATGACAATGTTTAAAGTTATACACAGATCTATACTGCTATATGGAAGTGAAACATGGACCTTAAATAAGAGACTACTTAGTAAAATACAAGCATCAGAAATGAGATATCTCAGGAAGATAGAAGGAGTTAGCGGATTGGATAGAATAAGAAATGAACAAATAAGGACTATTCAAACTGTTCACTGTGGAGGCTTCTACTTCCTTATACATCATTATTTACACAAATAAGACAATTAACTTTGTTTGTATAACTGAGGATTTTATTGTGACTATAGTTTCGACAACTTTAACTTGTCATTATCAAACATAAAGTAATTTAAAACAAACAATTCGTCAGGTACATATACGAAAAAATTACGGTTACAAAACGACTTTAAAAATTGGGGGTGTATATTAGGTCAAGCTGGTCGTTTATTATGGGAATTTCCGGATTAGCGCGAGGCTCTGTGAATTTCCAGAGACTCCAGGAGGTCTTACGACCCTTTTCGGCTAAATGTATTATTGACAGTACATCCTCGCCAAAAGTATGATTGTTTTCAATCATATGTCTAGCGAATGACGACTTATCAATCAAATTAAGCCGAAAAGAGCTAAGATGCTCCTTGAGTCTGATTGAATCTAACAAGCTTACAATCACCAAAGCAGATAAAGGTAATTCCGTTGTAGTTTTAGAAAAATCAAAATACAATTCAAAAATTAACGATTTTCTGCAAGCATCGGATATCATTGAATTGCAACAAGACCCCATTACTAAATTCCAAAAATCCATTAAATCCATTGTTAATGAATCCCGCTCAATCTTTGAGAATTGTAATAAATCTTGGCTTTTCCCCATGAACCCCATATGTCCCAGATTATATGGATTATTAAAAATTCACAAAGAAAACTCTCCTATAAGACCTGTAGTCTCTTTTATCAACTCGCCGGCCCATAAAATAGCATGCCACCTAAACACCTTATATAGAGAGACAAATTTTCTGGGCTTTTCTAATCTCGAAATTTTACTTCATGCGCCATGAGTATAAAACACAGATTTTAAGTAAAGTTCCAATATACATAAATTTCACAATATTTTAGTGTTTTATACGCATAGCGCATGAAGTAAAATTTTGAGTTTAGAAAAGCCCAGAAAATTTTCACGGGGCTTTTCTAAACTTAAAAAAAACAAGGAATATCTAAAGATTTACAGAAAATAGGCTGGATTTGGAATATGTATACTTAAAAGAAAAACTCCCTGCATTTACAACTTTAATGTGTAATTTAATATTTTTAGTTGTATTATACTATGTATTTTTTTAATACAGGGCTTACTAACACTACATCCATCGACAAGACTAACATGATGTACCCCAAACTTATTAACATAATACAGGCAAACCTACAACATTGCAGACTGGCGAGACCACAATCTGCGACCACCTACTCAAAGCGAACAATACCATTGCACTAATTCAGGAACCCTGGATAGTCAATACAAAAATAGCAGGTTTTGGACAACTACCTGGTAAAATCCTTTACGGACACAACACCGAAAAACCCCGAACCTGTATATACCTACCTCCAAATGACACCGGTTACCTCGTTCCAGAACTGACAGATGGAGACCTAACGGTTGTAAGGTTAGCGAGAACCGAAATCTACCTAGCATCAGCGTACCAACCTTATGACTCACAGCACAACCCTCCGACACAAGAATTGAAAAGGTTAATAACATACTGTGAGGCGCAAGGCAAACACATGATTATAGGCTGCGATTCCAACGCACATCATACTGTCTGGGGTAGCACCAATATAAACCAAAGAGGTGAGTCACTGTTGGAATACCTCATGGGCACATCTCTAAACAAAGGTAGTGAATCGATGTTCATAAACGCAGTGAGACAGGAAGTGATTGACATCACACTGATATCACAAGACATAACACACACTACGGTGGACTGAAGGGTACACAAAGAGACAACCATGTCAGACCACCGATGGATATCCTACACGATACAAATCGATAAGAGTGAAACAATGGCCACATACAGAAACCCTGTCGTAAGAACGAACAGGTCCAAGTATCGAGATCTTCTCGAAGTAGCATATGGCCGCCTTCACGCTGATGCATACAAAAACACACATGAAATCGAGGACTCGGCAGAGAAATTGACTGCGGCTCTCATCGATTCCTACAATGAATCATGTCTGGTGAGTACACCTAATAAACGGGGGAAAACACCATGGTGGAATGCCCACCTCGAAGACATGAGTAAAAAAGAGTGGAAACTATTCAACAGGGCCAAAAACAACAAAACGAAAACGGATTGGGATGCGTATAAAGCACACTAACACACCTATAAAAACGAGGTTCGCAGCAGTCAAAGACAAGCCTGGAGAAAGTACTGTGAAGACATAGAGTCAACAAGTACAGCCGCTAGACTTAAAAAAGTGCTAGCCAAAGACCCACACTACATTGGAAAAAAGGAAGACGGAGAACTTACCTCAAATGAGACTGAGACCTACCAACAAATGTTACAAACACACTTCCCTGGGTGTGAAATGCTAGGCATCATAGCGTCCGCAGATGATCCACAAGAAACAGTACCAAATAACGAAGATAGAGAGCTAGCTATGGAAATAGTTACAGACAAAACCATTCAAGTCCTCAGGCCCGGATGGTATCTACCGGCCCTTCTTCAATGGGGACCACCCATAATGGTAATTTCCAGGTCCTAGGTTAAGCATGAAGTAAAATTTCAAGTTTAGGAAAATTTGGTTGGGCCGCTCCACAAAGCGGAAAATTTGTTTTAGGCGCTCCGCTTCGTGAAGCGGCCAAACCAAATTTACAGGCTCCTCTACTTACATTTTCTACTTGAAATTAATCAATGAACCATTCTACCTGAAGATTATCACACCTTTTCTGCCCACCTTGTATACATATTGCATCATTTTGTAATATAACAAGTGACCAATTTGAGATTACTAAATTTTCAGGCTTCCCTAAACTCGAAATTTTACTTCATACGCTACGCGCACAAAACACTGACCTCAAGTGAAGTTTAAAATATACTACTAAAGCAGTACGCTTGACATATATTCTGAACTTTACATCAAATCAGTGTTTAATACCATGGCGCATGACGTCAAATTTCGAGTTTAGGAAAGCCTAAAAATTCAGTCATCTCAAATTGATCACTTGTTATATTACAAAATGATGTAATACGTATACAAGGTGAGCAGAAAAGGTGTGATAATGTTCAGGTAGAATTTTTCATTGATTAATTTCGAGTAGAAAATGTATATATATATATATATAATCAGTATTCCCTTTTACCATATGGTGTCGGGTTGAGTAGAAAATGTAAATAAAAAAATATTCTATTGTTGCTCGTAACTCCTCACAAGCCAATTTAAAGAAATATAAATTATACAATGGTGGATCAAACAAGTGTTAAATAATATTAATTTAGTTATTAATTTTATTAGCCTAAAAGGGCGTATTGCTCATTGCTATCGTTGCTTTTGATCAAAACCTGTTTCAATATATCCTCTCATGACAGACCTACCTGCGGGAAGGGTATCCCAGATAAAACCATTTCTTGATGCAGCGGTAGATTTCACTGGACCATTTCCTATTTCAAATTCGAAATATCGGGAGTGCAAATCCTCAAAGGCCTACATCTGCGAATTTGTTTGTTTCTGCACAAAGACTATGCATCTGGAATTGGTGTCAAGTTTGTCGGCGGTTGCCGCTGTGGCAGCGCTGCTCCAATTTATTGCACGTCGTGACTGTTTCTGTATACTGATTGCAGTACCAATTTTGTTGGCGCTAACAACCAACGTTAATCGTTAATGGAAGAAGCGTCAGGGGTGTTAGGAATTAGGTGAAAATTTAAATTTAGTCCTCATTTTGGAGGCACGTGAAAGGCTGAGGTTAAATCTGTGAAGTCACATCTTGTTCGTATTGTTAGAGAGAAATTCTTAGCTATGAAGAATTCACAACTGTTTTCACACAAATTATTTTTTTTTTTATTATTATCACTGCTAGCAGAGGCAAGCGGCGAAGCCAATGAAGCCACTGCATTGTGCTTGTTTCAGTTTTCACTCTTATGACAGAAAATTTCACTAGACTAGTTAAAATCCTTATTATATATCAGTTCACTTTTTTATTTTTTTAAAATTAAAGCTGTCTTAAACTCTGCAGGCCGTTGAGTGCCATGAGCACAGATCAAAATGACTTGCAGGTGCTAACACCAGGACATTTTTTAACGTTTCCACCTTCGATTATCACGTTGCCAATTGTTGCAAAGATGTCACTAAGACAAGGCAATTTGAAGTTACACCCCCCCCACATTACAATATTAATAAACTATACATTTGAATAATACAAGCAATGCATTAAACTAAATTAATTTATTTAGCAAATAATGAGAACAAACAAAATATCCAGCGGTTATTAAATTATTAAACTACATACATAAAAGCAATTTTCTTGAATGGAACACGATTATAAAAAAAAAATCATAAATATATATACATACTGATACAGAATCAAATTAAAAACTAAAAACCTTTTGTTTTAAGTTGTAAAAAACAAAGGAGGATACAACCCTAATTGAACGTACGCTTTACGTTTCCTCTTTTTTTTTAAACGAGCCATTTTCAATAACATTTTAATCCCTTGTAGCACTCTGAAAAAATTAAATATACATTTAACAACGTTTGTACTAGAGGTAAGACGTACCGCTGCAATTTGATTGAAATCAACTTGTATTTATTGCTTCTCTCTTTTTTTTAAAAAAACAATTCCGCTAATAAATCTAATTACAGATCTAGATGTATGTACAACAAGGTGGAAAATAATACAATAGGTTAAACTTATTTATAATACTTAGTGCTATAACAATGTAATAAACTTCGTATTGCATTCTAGCCCTAGTAATGGAAACAAGGGTTATTTTGGTTTAACGAGGAGCCGGTGGTGGGGGGGCGTAGGGAAAGCCCCCTGGTGGAGGGAAATATGTACCTTGGGAGGGGGGCGGAGGGCCGTGGGCATAAAACACGGCACCGTTGGCCATTTGAAAAGCGCCATATGGAGGAGGGATTGTTTGGTGGTAGGTTAACAGGGGTGTCGGCGGGGGTGGAGGGGGAGGTTGTTGCTGCTGCTGTTGTGGTGGGGGGAGCGGGGGTTGTTGTGGGGGAGGCGGTTGTGAGGTAGGTATGGGTGGGGGTGGTTGTTGTGGCGGAGGTGGTGGTGGTGGAGGTTGTTGTAGAAGAGGCCGTGGTCGTTCTTTTACAGGCAGCTGTATGCAGTTGTTGGACGTCGACTTGCCTGATCGGCCGAGAGGGGAGCGGCTGTCTCTGCTGCTGTCCGATCGGGACCTTCGCCTACGCGACCGTTTCGGAGACCTGCTTCTTTCCCGCCGGCTGTTTCTTCGCGGGGATCTTGAGCGTGATCGTGACGGGGATCTTTGGGATTGGCCACCGCGTCCTCTTCCCCATCTGTTTCTCCCTGTGGAATAAACGATTTTTGTGAAAGCCAATGGGAAGAAAAATTGGAGGATTTTTAGGAATAACATTTAACAATTTGCAATAACTTTGTCTTTAAAAATACAATTTACTTATTAGTATATCTTACCTCTACCATTAGCGTTTGAATTTCCCCAACCCCTGTTGTCAGCCATCTCTTGCAGCTTGGGATTTATCACTTGCTTGGCCTCCTTGAGAACAGCGACCAAATCGGCCGCCTTGTTAGCGTTGCTCGGGGTGAAAAACGTGTACGCCGTTCCCGTCCGTGACGACCGACCGGTGCGGCCAATCCTGTGCACATAGTCTTCCGAATTCGACGGATAATCAAAATTGATCACAAATTTTACATCTTCCACATCTGGAATACACCATTTGAAGTCTTAGTAAAAGCCGCGTGATGGACGCGGGGAATTTTAATGATGCCTCCTCTGCAGCAACTTACCCACACACAAAAATAATTGAAAATGTCGATAGCGAGACGCCATCTGTTCAAAAGATGAAACAACGCAGAGGCAGCATTAATGAATGTATTTACAAAATGAAATCACAGGATAATTTATCGAATGAAATCGTAGAGAGGCGGCATTAATAAACAATTTATAAAAACAAAGCCGCAGAGGCAACTACATTTTAGATATTATACAGCGTGTTTTTCTTTCAAGTATACATATCCCGATGTGTACTCTGCAAACGTTCAGACATTTGTTTTTATTAAAAAGTTAGATTTGAAGCTCGTATCAAGTATGTCCACTCCTTGGTCAAGCATGAAGAAAAATTTTGAGTTAAAAAAGGCTGAAAATTTGCTTTGATCCAAACCAAAATTTAAGGCTTTTCTACACTCGAAATTTTACTTCATGGACCACGCTTATAAAACACTGAAATATTTGAAGAATAAAATATACTATACTAGAACAGTATATTTGAACTTCACGTTAAATCAGTGTGTACAGTGTATGAAGTAACATTTCGTGATTAGAAAAGGCTGAAAATTTTAGGCATTTCTAAACTCGAAATGTTACTTTATACTTAATCAAGGAGTGGAAACGCTCATAAAAAGTTTCATATTAAACATCTTTATAAAAACAACGAATGCGTGACCATTTACAGAGTATGCATCGAAATATGTATACTTAAAAGAAAAATTCCCTGCATGCAGGTTATTGGAGATATTTTCTTTAGTTGTAGATTTAGCATTAGTAGTAAATCTGATAAGAAATATCCTGTAAATGGGAAATAGAAATGGTTACATACACAAAATAAATCATTACACGAGTACATGTTGTATATAAATAAGGTTAAAAAAATAAAATAAAAATAAAACACAAATATAGCCTACCTATGATGAGAAAAAAACCAAATTTGATAAAAGTGTGTACAGTACAGTTTTTGTATAGATGATGCATACCACCTTTGGGGTGCATCGTCAGTTAGGGTGGCGTGGGTAGTGAGACCCCGGCGCCAGTGAGAGACAGAGCATCCCCGCCAGTCCGCACGGGCTGAGGTAGCTGCCTCCAGCAAGGTATAGCCGGCAGTCCCACGCATGGGCAGTCGTCCACCAGTGAGAGGCACAACCACAATGACAACATGTCATTAGCTCGCTTGTGCCTCTGAAAAGAGAGTAGTGCCCACTTTATTACAACACGCCCTTTTAGCTCCTTTCACTCTACACTAGTAGAAACATAAAAAGACCAACCGTATTTAAGCGCAAATTTTAACAAATCAAGTGGTGGGATCTGGGTAAACCGTCCGGGCAAAACGGCGGTCTTTTTGAATGCTTCTATCCGTGTTCACAACATGCATAGGCTAATTCTTAAAATGGAAATCATAATAGAGGGGGTTAAAAGAAAAAATCGTTGCATTTTATAATAATTAGCCTGCATTAATTTAATTAAACAAAAGAAAAATTTAAATCATAAAACAATGATTCGAACAAGGGGCAAGCCCGGGGGATTTCACTTACCTAAACCGCGTGCTGCTACATCCGTTGCTACTAAAATTGGCGCCTTTCCCGATCTAAAATCTACATAAATTGAAATATTATGAGAATTTATTTTTTAGATACATTTCCACAATATACAGGGTCTAATTGAATTAATGAACAGGGGCAGTGTTTAAAAAGGACCGGTAGGTAGATAGGCCAACTTTTTATTGACGTGACACTATATATAGGGTGTTTCAGGAAGGACTGAAAGCTTGATAATACCCCTAGTATGCAAAACACAAAAACATATTTTAAATACAAATTCCACTACTTTTTCCAGCGCAGGATTTCCTAAACTCGAAATTTTACTTCAGGCTTAACTAAGGAGTAGAATCAAGCTTTAAATGTAATGCTTTTTAAAAATACTGAATATATGAACATTTACAAATTGGGATATGTATACTTAAAAGAAACATTCTCTGTATGCAAACATTGCGGTGCAAGTAAACTGAATTCCAGAAAAGAAATTTTAATAATCTTACCTTGTAACACCCAATCCCTTTCTTGTTGTGATTTATCCCCATGGATACAGACAGCTGGCCATCTGTAAAATAGTAACAGGAAATATGAGACTTAATATTTCGTTTATATATAATAATAATTACCCATCTCTTTTCATCTTTCTAGTAATATCATCGACTCTACGCTTAGTCTCTATAAATATAATAGTCTTATTCTCTTTCTCCGCCATGATCTCCTTCAGCAGTGTGCTGAGCTTGGTCTCCTTTTCGTACTCTTGGCACACGTCGATAATTTGTAAAATGTTATGATTCGCCGAAAGTTGCAGCGAACCTACGTTAATCTGTACATAATCTTTTAAAAACTCCGTGGCCAAAGCTTGGACTTCCTTGGGCCACGTCGCCGACCACATGAGCGTCTGCCGGTCTGGACGAATTTGCTCTATAATCTTACGGATTTGCGGCTCGAAACCCATGTCCAACATGCGGTCGGCCTCGTCCAACACTAAATATGTACATCTTCTTAGATTCGTGCGATTGCTCTCTAGGAAATCAATCAAACGGCCTGGCGTAGCGATTACTATTTCAACGCCGTCTTGTAAATCGCTGGCTTGCGGCGCCTTCGGTGCTCCGCCGAAAACGCAAGTGTTCCTTATCCGCGACGTCTGGCCGAAATCACCGGCGACTTGTTGAATCTGCTGGGCCAACTCCCTAGTCGGCGCTAGAACCAACACAATCGGTCCATCCCCTCTCAACAACCTAGTCTGGTTGTTTATGTGAACAATCGCGGGCAGTATGTACGACAGCGTTTTCCCGGAACCCGTCGACGCTATTCCCACCATATCACGCCCCGAGAGAGCGATGGGCCAGCCTTGGGCTTGAATTGCAGTCGGGGTTTTGAAACCCATTTTTCTGATCTCGGTCATCACGTAATCCGGGAAGCCGGCTTCTTCGAAGCTCATGACCGGCTCCGGAATTTGTTTGCCTTTCAGAGAAATCTCCTTGTTGCGCCTCCATTCTTCCACTTCGTATGGAGGCCGTTGGATTACGCGCGGGTGCGGAACGTAAAAGTCTTTTTTGAACGGCTCCAGCCGGTTTAGGTCCCAGCGGGGTTTGCGTAAGCCCGCGCCGGCAGCGTTTCTGCGTCCTCCTCCGCCACCGCCGCCTCCATAAGGCCGATCTCTGCTCCTTGATCGTCTCCGGTCTCGACTCCTCGATCTGCACAGAGAGAGGAAATTATTCTGTGTCCATTATTTTAAAAGTCATTGGTGGTTTGGTTTGGCAATCAATGCGAATTATAAGAAATAAATATAGTGATGTGTCCATCATAGTACTTTTACCGCCAGTAATATAATAATATAATATAATACAGCGTTTCTTAAAATGTGGGTCACGACTAGGGGGTGTCAATCCCGGGATTCCGAAATCTCGGGGTCCCGTTAAAAAACGATCCCAAAAAACCCGGGATTAAAAAGTCCTAATCCCGGGATCTTGTAATAAATTACTTCTTCTTCTTCTTCTGCTATCCCTTGTTGCCCCTTAGGGCGTCGGGTGTAATAAATTACAAAAAACAAAAATACTCTTTTTATTGGTTTTAATTGTTTTTATTTTTTGATTAATAGAAATTATTTTATTATTATTTATCGCAAGACTTGGCAACTCAGCGGTGTTCGAGTCCGCACAACGGCTGATGTACAGGGAATTTTTATCAATATGCACACTCTTTTTTTAAAGAGTTTCATTTTAAGCTTTAAACGAGTGTTTTCTACTCCCAGGCTAAGCAGGAAGTAAAATTTCGAGTTTAGAGAAGCCTGAAAATTTGGCTTGGTCGCGTAGCGCAGCGGAGCGACCAAGCCAAATCGGGCTTTTCTAAACTCGAAATTTTACTTCATGCGCCACGCGTATAAAACACTGATTTAAAGTGAAGTTCAAAATATACTTCGACTTAGTTCTGATCACATGTTCATTAATTTTACAAATGTTTATGTGGAATATGTGATGGCATACGTAAAAGAAAAAATCCCTGTATGTGTTGTAAAGTTGCAAGTTGTAGCGTTCCCTTTTTTTAAAATCTCTGCATCGTGACAATTTATTTGACAAATTATGATTTATTTGTCACATTGAAAATCAGCGTTCCCTTTTTTTTAAAATCTCTGCATCGTGACAATTTATTTGACAAATAATGATTTATTTGTCACATTGAAAATCATTTACCAACATCTCAAAATTTGATGTATAAAATACCCTACTGTTAAAGCAGGACTGCAACTGTTGGCAATAAACACACCCTAGGTTTGGTCATATTAAAAAAAACATAGTATATTTTCGGTAGATTAGATATCATATGTTCAATAAAAAAAAACCTCTAGAGTGCCATGATTTAACTTTTTTAAAATTTAAGTTGGCTACACACTTCAAGAATTGACATATAAAACGTCAAACATAATAATTATAATGTATATTTTCAAAGTAGCCAACCTAGAATATTTTCCATGGCACTCTAGAGATTTTTTTTAATTGAACATTCGATAGTAATTACATAGGTTATTTTAAATAATAGTTATAAAAGAAAAGTTACAATCAGTTACCTGTGTTCGACAGTTATTGAGATAAGCATGAATAATGGTTACAAAAGATATATTAACTTATGGCTATCTAACCTGACATAACTTTTGTAACAACCAACTGTTATATAACCTAACCTAATTGTTTTATTGATTCAACTTTAACACAGTTCATTTTTCCATAAATACTCAATTTATTCATGTATGAATCATAAAAAATTGATCTAAATCCGAAAGTAAAAATCAGAATTGGAGAAAAATTTACTGATTTGGAAACCCTGCTAGTTAGTAGTTTATAAAAAATGTCAATGTGTGTCACGAGAGAGTTTCTAAAAAGAGGGTCACAACGTTCAAAAGTTTCAAAATCCCTGGTATAACATAATAAAATTTGATGGAGAAATTGGAAATGCAAAAATGGCAACAATGCCCACCCTGTTGGCTTCGAATACAAATAATTCAAATAATCAAATATTCAATTATGAATATTTAAATCACTAAACTAAATTAAAAACATATTTGAATTATTCGAATATTCAAATATGTGAATAAATTCACAAATTTGAATAATTCAATAAATCAATAATTTAATAATTAAATTAAATTAAAAATTATCAGCCTTAATAGAGTTACCGGCGTTTTATTCAAAACGTCGGAACTCAATTATTTTATTCACATTCACTAAAACATCGGTCTCCATTTGTTTTGCTCATTTCATTTCATAATCATTTTAATTCCAAATGGCTCAAGCTCGTAACAAATCATCGCTGTTCTATTGTATATATTTTGTCTTTGTACATATGGTAATTAGGTGTACATTCAATCTCGTCCGAACGTGACCAACAATGACGACTTACACATTGCAACCCACCCTATCATAAACCGTGCGACCAGCTTCGACCCGACGGTTACAACCCCAAGGACGCCCACCAATAAACGCCGCACCTCCGAGGACCAGTGCCATAAAACCCACGGCGCGCTGTAGATGTTTACGACCATGAAAACAAAGCCTTTGGGAATTTCTCAAAATTTCGGAAAAACAGCGAGAACAAAGGTTTATGGTTGTAACATCTGCAGCACAAACTTCGACACGGCGGAGCAGTTGAAAACCAGAGGCCCTAAACTTTTTGGCCTCAGGTAGACATGAAAACTCCACCCTCTGCTTCTTCCACCATGTTCTCGACCAATCACCGCCACCCCCAAGATACATGGCGGGGGTGAAGACAGCGGTGGTTGGGAAGATAAGAGACAGAGGAAGGCAGTACAGTTCGGAAAGTCAGTACAGTTCGGAACTTCAGTACAGTTGAAAAACTTGAGTCAAGCTCGAATCATCATCGGAGTTATCATCATCAGAGTTATCATCAACAAAGTTTCACCAAATTTCCATCAAATCATTAAGTGTTGCGAATTAGTTAGTTCGTAAGTCGTTGCGTTCGTTCATTGTTTATTATTGTTATTCTATTTTCTTTTATTTGTGTCATTTATTTCATTCATTATTATTATGGTCAACGACAACGAAGACCTTTGGAATTCCCCGATATTAAATGCCCTTATTACCCAATAAAACCTAAAACTTGAAACTGTATATATTCCCAAACAAATCCATTTGTACATCATTCTTGATAATGGCATTAAGCCGAAACTAGTAAAAAATAAAATACATACAAGTGAAACAAAACCAAGTGAATTTAATTTACAAACCATTATATTATTATAATAGCCTACATCGGACCAGAACCCGCTCTGGGGATACCCAGATCAACAGCTAGAGACCGTAACCACGGATGGATGAGACACGAGGCACAGGATTTCTGGCAAAACCGCCCTGGGATGAGACATTTCAGAGCGGTAACAAGTGGACCATCTGCGGCCAGGACGGCCTCATGGTTGAAGCTGAGCAGATCAGATGTTCACACATTAACTGCTCTCTTCATTGGACACAGCCGTCTAAGGCATCACCTTAACAAACTAGGACTAAGCGACACCACTGAGTGCCGCCTATGCCTAGAGGATGATGAAACAGCAGAGCACGTCATATGTGCCTGTCCAGCTGGCAACCAGATCAGGACCACGGTGTTTGGCACACCGAAGCTAAACCTGAAGGACCTGGAGAAAACTTCACCTGACAAGATCCTTGACTTCATCAAGAAGATGGACTTGGAAGGTGAGCTGCTGTAAGGTCGGATGTTCGACCTTAATTGTGAGCCACAATAGATCCTTGCGGTCGCAGTGGAGGGTAGCATAACTACCCACTCACTTTCAATAGAATAGAATAGAATATTATTATTCTTGTGTTATTTTGCTTTGTGTGTCGTGAATAAATATTTTATCCTTGTTTTTGGAAGTCAGAGGTTAATTTACAAATCATTTTAAATTAAACATAATTTTGTTATTATTGTGTGTGTGTTAAAGTACTGAGCTAATCGGAGTTGTTACGGAGGGACGTTGTTTTTTTATGCAGAACTCATGCTCTCTCAAATTATCTATTAAATTTAGCATAAACAGCAAGCGACGTCCCGCGCCCCGATAACAATAGTATATTTTAAACTTCATGTGAAATCAGTTATATGCCTGGCACATGAAGTAAAATGTCAAGTTTACAAATGCCTGAAAATTCGGATTGTTTGTTTAGCAAAGCCAAAATTTTACTTCATGCTTAATCAAAGAGTGAAAAACACTTGTTAGACAGCTATTAGAACTTCTAATGACAATACTGATTTCTTAAAAAAAATGGGAAACAAATATAAACTGTAGTTATTTTCATAATCTTTATAAGTATCATTAATAAATTAGATATTTTTTTTAAGAATTCGGTGTTGTAAATAAAGGTTTTCATAATTTTCTTACTAAGGTTTTCTACTCCTTGATTAAGCACGAAGTAAATATTTCAGGATTTTCTAATCTCGAAATATTTACTTCTTGTGCCAGGTGTGTAAAACACTGATTTGATATGAAGTTAAAAAACATAGTTATTGTTAATACACCACAAGATTAAAAGAAAAAGGATTCGTGTTTCAGATATTGCTGGGAATTTTTTAACTTTAGTATTCAAATATTCATTTCATAGCTTATTTGAATACTTCAATTTAAAAATATCGAATTACGACTAACATGTGACCAGGGATGGGCAGCATCAACAATGTCATTGTTAAAGAATATCACCCAGACTCCTTGTAAAACATTACTTACGTTTCTATAAGTATATCATTTAAAGCCTGGGTCTCCAAACTATCTTCTTCGCGGGCAGCAAATACAATTCTACATAATAAAGTCGGCCAAGATCCGATTAATTTTATAAAATTATGAAAAATTTAAGGAACAATTGTTACAATATTTCAAAATATGACATTTACAAAAAAAATACAAACAATCGCGGGCCGGATTTGGCCCGCGGGCCGTAGTTTGGAGACCACTGATTTAAAGTATTTAGCATAATGTGATGCAGTATTAACCCATTAACGGCCGAACAATTATAGAGATAACTCTAAAAGTTGATTTTAGGTAAAATTCTGCACTTCTTCTTATGAAATCTATAAATGACTTATTGTATTACATACTGTGAATTTTTCTCTTAAATATGCATAATGTATACAGCGCGTAATCGAACTAATGTACATCCTCTTAAGGGTGTATACACAAAATATTTTGACACCAATTGCAGCAAAAATAAAATCGGAAAAAAAATATTGGATTTTTCATAATTTTTCATGCATTTTTTACTTTTTGAGAACTTCTGGTTACCTGTGTTCATGATATTTTTCGTGGATGCGTAAGTTGTTGTATTTTTTATTTACTTTTACTACTGCGAGGCGCATAAATCACTTCGCACCACTATCGAGACGTATAAATCACTTAGCACGCACTACACACACACACACACTGTCTAGAATTACTAGATGAAACTGGGTCACGTATAAAAAAAATCACAATAACAACATAGATATAATTCTTCACAATCTGACCCACTTTTCTGTGGATGGTGTAATTCGATATCCAAATCGTTTAAAAACTACCAGTCTATGTGGAATCTCTCTTAAAATACGCAATGTGCGCGTATACCAGATACCACAAACATGTGGCCTATTATTATTAATTATTTTTAATAATTATTTGTGAGCTATCTACTAAAGGTATGGTAATTTCAAATGCAGGTATTGTTTTTTTAAACGCTGCCCCTTATGTGGTAGAGAGCCTGTACAGTAGTTCGTTTACACGCTGTATACTGTAAAAGTTCAGGCATTCGTCTATTTTATATAAAAATGTGCAGTATGAAGTTTAGAACAAGTGATTCCACTCCCAGACTAAGCATGAAGTAAAATTTTACTTCATGCGCCACGTGCATAAAACACTGAAATATTGTAAAGTTTGAAATTCACTCACATAATTTTATTTTTTAAATGAGTAATAATCGATATATTTTAATAACAAAATATTTACATTTTTCTTTATACATTTTCAAGTCAGGTCAAATAATATATCAAATTAACTTATTTAGTAATTTAATTAACAAAAAATTAATAATGATGCGTATATGCATCAATGGCGCTTAATGGGTTAAACACTCCAAAATATTCATAACCACAATATATACATTATAATAACATAACCTATAAATAGTTCACATTGTCGACTTTGTTGACATTCACGACATTGTCCCCATACTGTAACGTCGACACATCCCTATGTGTGACTAACTAAAGTTAAGTAAGTAACTAAAATGCATAGCATTGATGGCAACTAGACAAATTTACCAACATGTAGGGGAAAAGTAGTGTAAATTGAGGGCGTATTCAAAAAATTGTCCGTAGACTAAGTAATGAATATTTTAATTAATATTTCTAGAATGAATTCACATTAATAACTGTATTGGTGTTTTAGAAAAACTTCCAGAATATTTATATATATAATAATTGAAAAATATTTTCCTAATTAAACCAATAAGGATTGCTTACATCATTCAAGCGTATTGCTTTGGAGGGAAATCTAATTACCGACAAAATCACCCCATTTGGCATACAAAACAAAACATAAACAAAATTATACATATGGATCATAAATTAAGAAAAAACTATATTTACCGCCGTCCTGACCGCCCCCGCATTTACACGGTTATATGGGTTATCTAAATCCCAATTGTTCGGAATCCGTCCTGATGCTTACACGACTGGGTCTGGCGGTCGTAGTTAAAGGGGGCACATGAAACCACCGCGACTGCCGGAAAATAGGGCACGAGTTTAAACAAAATTTGTTTGGTGAAGGTAAAAAGAAACAAAGATGGACGTCAATTTGAGCAACCGGCAACAATCGATACAAAAGTGACGCGAGCGGTGGGGGTAAAAGCGGAAGTCGCCGTGACGTAAATGGCGCGGACGAATTCGACCCAATTTTTTCAATTCCTTTCTTTTCATATAAAAGTGTGCATTCGCGACGGCTGAGGCCAAGAAAGCAACACTAGCACAGTACAGTATACCGTAATCAGTAGTTGCACTAGGCGTCGGCACCTTTAATGTGTTATAGAATGGGTGAAACTCGCGCACTGTTTACGGGCAGTGTTGCCAACTGGCCAGTTAATATTTTCTAGTTCATTTTTCAATTCTTCTAGGAATATTTTCGCCAGAGAGAGACAGCAGTTGGGAGTTTACTGCCAACTGTTAGGGAATTCTTTGATGACCGGATTAATAATCATGAATCATGTTTAGGATTTTAACTATCATACAAAATAGACCGACCAGAGTACCGTTTATTAGATACCAACATACATCAACAAATCCAAACATGTTAAATGTTAAACATTTTGATAAACGGGCCCATAGCCCTTATATTTTTACCACCTGGACATTTCTCTAAAGTTAGATTTTCACAAAATTGCCTGGGAAAGCTGAAATAAAAGTGTACACTTGTAGGCGATATTTTTGAATTACCCGCTTGCGCGCGCCATCTAACGCCGCAGAAAGGAAACGTATTTCATGTTGGCTAGACTTATGAGATTTTAGGAGAGCTATGTTCAGGGCCCATAGCCCTCATATTTTTACCACCTGGACATTTCTCTAAAGTTAGATTTTCACAAAATAGCCTGGGAAAGCTGAAATAAAAGTGTACACTTGTAGGCGATATTTTTGAATTACCCGCTTGCGCGCGCCATCTAACGCCGCAGAAAGGAAACGTATTTCATGTTGGCTAGACTCATGAGATTTTAGGAGAGCTATGTTCAGGTTGTTGAATCGTAGAGAATTATTAGAAGACGAGAAGGTTACGTTACGTTATGTGAAATTGTTGTTAGCGATTATTAAAGTTTTAAACAAATGCAGTCCGTCTAATTTCCAACCCCACGAAGAGGCCATCCCCGACTACAACACTCGTTTTGCAATTTTCGGTAGTGTCCCTTTATGAAAGAGAGTACCGCAACTGATAAGACCCAAGGTACGTCGATGGGCGTAACACATATGTGTTACAAGGTATGACAGAATTGTATCTTCCTATGTTTTCCCCTACCCCTTTCCCCGCAGACCCTAGTTCGTGCGAGAGGGAACAATGACGTTGATTTGGTTACGTTTTCGAGTCTATCATAACCTCTCTTTCCGGTTTCGCTGTAATTTCATAGACAGATTTAATATTAAAAATCTGTCTATGAAATTACAGCGAAACCGGAAAGTGTTGTGTGTTAAAAATAAGTGTTACTAAAATAAGACTTTGTGTTAGTGTTAAGTGTCGACTAACCGGTTTCAGTGAAATATATAGTGATGTACAAATTAAAATGTAAAATTCAGTCGAATTAATGCACAAAATAATCCGCCAGGGAGAGCTAACTCAATTTCATCAAGGTCAAAAAGTGAAAAAGTCCGTTAAATATGTATTTACATTATTCAGAAAGTTTTTCTTTGAAATGTACGTATTCCAAATTCAGCCTATTTTCTGTAAATCTTGAAATATTCCCTGTTTTTTTTTTAAGTTCATTTTAAAGCTTTAAACAAGTGATTTCCACTCCCAGACTAAGCATGAAGTAAAATTTCGAGTTTAGAAAAGCCCCGCGTAGAAAATTTGTCGAGGGTCGCGCAGCGACCCGAGACAAATTTTCACGGGGCTTTTCTAAACTCGAAATTTTACTTCATGCGCCACGCGTTCTAAACACTTATTTCAATCGATATTCAAAATGTAAATCATATTGATTTTTGAAAAAATAATGACTCCATCAATTTCTTTAAAATTTGCTAAGGATGTCAAGCAAACTTGGTTATTTCAAAATATATCAAAATCCAAGAATACCCCATCAATAGTTTTTGAGTTATTTTGACTTGAAGTTGAAATTATATTAATTTTAGCTCGATTATCAAAGATATTGATATTTCAAAAAATAATGAACCTGCGGATTTTTCTAAAATTTGCTGAAGATGTTAAGTAAACTGGTTTTTTCAAAATATCTCAAAATCTAAGAATACCCTATTAATAGTTTTTGAGTTATTTTGACTTGAAGTTAAAATTATGTTTATTTTAGCTCGATTTTCAAGGATATTGATTTTTAAAAAAATAACAATTGTACCGATTTTTCTAAAATTTGCTGAGAATGTTAAGAAAACCTGTTTTTTTTTAAATATGTTAAAATTCAAAAATACCACATCAATAGTTTTTGAGTTATTTTGACTTGAAGTTGAAATTATGTTTATTTTAGCTCGAATTTCAACGATATTGATTTTTCAAAAAATAATAACTGTGCCGATTTGTCTAAAATTTGCTAAGGATGTTAAGTAAACCTGGTTCTTTGAAAAATATGTCAAAATCTAAAAATACCCTATTAATTGTTTTTGAGTTATTTTGACTTGAAGTTAAAATTATGTTTATTTTAGCTCGATTTTCAAGGATATTGATTTTTCCAAAAATAATAACTGTACGGATTTTTCTAAATTTTGCTGAGAATGTTAGGTAAACCTGTTTTTTTTAAATATGTTAAAATTCAAAAATACCACATCAATAGTTTTTGAGTTATTGTGACTTGAAGTTGAACTTATGTTTATTTTAGCTCGAATTTCAACGATATTGATTTTTCAAAAAATAATAACTGTGCCGATTTGTCTAAAATCTGCTGAGGATATTAAGTAAACCTGGTTCTTTCAAAAATATGTCAAAATCTAAAAATACTCTATTAATAGTTTTTGAGTTATTTTGACATGAAGTTAAAATTATGTTTATTTTAGCTCAATTTTCAAGGATATTGATTTTTCCAAAAATAATAACTGTACGGATTTTTCTAAAATTTGCGGAGAATGTTAAGTAAACCTGTTTTTTTTTAAATATGTTAAAATTCAAAAATACTACATCAATAGTTTTTGAGTTATTTTGACTTCAAATTGAAATTATGTTTATTTTAGCTCGAATTTCAACGATATTAGTTTTTCAAAAAATAATAACTGTGCCGATTTTTCAAAAATTTGCTGAGGATGTTAAGTAAACCTGGTTCTTTCAAAAATATGTCAAAATCTAAAAATACCCTATTAATAGTTTTTGAGTTATTTTCACTTGAAGTTAAAATTATGTTTATTTTAGCTCGATTTTCAAGGATATTGATTTTTAAAAAAATAATAATTGTACCGATTTTTCTAAAATTTGCTGAGAATGTTGAGGAAACCTGTTTTTTTAAATATGTTAAAATTCAAAAATACCACATCAATAGTTTTTGAGTTATTTTGACTTGAAGTTGAAATTATGTTTATTTTAGCTCGAATTTCAACGATATTGATTTTTCAAAAAATAATAACTGTGCCGATTTGTCTAAAATTTGCTGAGGATGTTAAGTAAACCTGGTTCTTTCAAAAATATGTCAAAATCTAAAAATACCCTATTAATAGTTTTTGAGTTATTTTGACTTGAAGTTAAAATTATGTTTATTTTAGCTCGATTTTCAAGGATATTGATTTTTAAAAAAATAGTAACTGTACGGATTTTTCTAAAATTTGCTGAGAATGTTAAGTAAACCTGTTTTTTTTAAATATGTTAAAATTCAAAAATACCACATCAATAGTTTTTGAGTTATTTTGACTTAAAGTTGAAATTATGTTTATTTTAGCACGAATTTCAACAATATTGATTTTTCAAAAAAATAATAATTGAGCCGATTTTTCTAAAATTTGCTGAGGATGTTAACTAAACCTGGTTCTTTCAAAATACGTCAAAATCCAAAAATACCCCATCAATTGTTCTTGAGTTATTTTGTCTTTAAGTTTAGATCATGTTTATTTTGGATCTGTAAATTTTCTGACATTTGTTGATTTTTAAAAGAGTTCAATTTGAAGCTTTAAACGAGTGTTGTCCACTCCCAGACTAAACATGAAGTAAAATTTCGAGTTTAGAAAAGCCCTGTGAAAATTTGTCGAGGGTCGCGCAGCGACCCGAGACAAATTTTCTGGGCTTTTCTAAACTCGAAATTTTACTTTATGCGCCACGCGTATGAATCACTAAAATATTCTGAAATGTATGTATATTCGAACTTCGCTTAAGATCTGTGTTTTATACGCGTGGCGCATGAAGTAAAATTTCGAGTTTAGAAAAGCCCAGAAAATTTGTCTCGGGTCGCTGCGCGACCCTCGACAAATTTTCACGGGGCTTTTCTAAACTCGAAATTTTACTTCATGCTTAGTCTGGGAGTGGACATCACTCGTTTAAAGCTTTAAATTGAACTCTTTTAAAAATCAACGAATGTCAGAAATTTTACAGCTTTTGCATGTTTACCTAAAGTTTACCATGAAGTAACCACATTTAAATACAGCGCGCATTTGTGACGTATGCGATTTCTACCCCCACTCCAAAATCTTCGATTCTGTCGATCCTTCTTACTGTATACTCGACCGTCCTTGGACAAGACCAATGTAAGGCCGTCAACATGGCGTCATAACTGTTCCATCACAACGCTTGAAACAGTCATGTGCATGTCAAGTAAAACATTAGGTGCATTATATTTATTAATAAAAGAATGTACTTAAACTCAGATTCGCAACTCTTATCAGAAATTAATAAATAAATAATCGTTACGAATTATTAAATGATGAAATGTTTATAATTTGTAATTGACTATCATTAGTTGGAACACTATGCTTCGACAAACGTCATTTCGCCGAAAATAACGCGTGCGTTTTATTTGTTTATATAGTTGTATTTGGCGATTTAAAGGTTCTTTTCACACATAATTCATCTACCCCATTACCACCGGTACAAAGAATTGTTTTAATTTAGTATACAATAATTTAGTTTGAATTTGGCCCCTAAAGGCGTATTTTTTTCACTTGTCACAGTACTATTCTAGGGGTGCGATATATCATTATACTGTATACACTGTAAATCTTGAGATAATCGTTTGTTTTTCAAAATAGTTTAATTTTAAGTCTTAAACCCCCACAAATTAGTCTCATGATCCCTGTTAACATATGAACATTATGAATTCATACTAGGAATTCCTGGTATCCGCCTGAATTAAGATTTTTTATTTTATTAAAACTTCATGTGATTAAATTATCATGTAAAAATGAAAGACGCCGACGTTGATAAAGTCGAATTCATTTTAATAATTTTAAAGTTTTCGAGACATCTGGCTCTCTTCTTACTCACTCATTATTGTTACGGGTGATTCGATATAATTTTTTAAAATTGCTACGCTCAACCGGGTCATTTTCTGATTAAAATCGTGATCTGTAATTATACCAAACGCAAACAGATAAAAAATTAAAAACATTGTACGCAATTAATATCTTAAATAAACGAACTTATAACTAATAATAATATTGTATGTTCAATAAAAAAAAACCACTAGAGTACCATGATTTTATCCTTTTTTTAAATTTAAGTTGGCTACACGCTTCAGAAATTGACATATAAAACGTCAGACATGATAATTATAATACATAATATCAGAATTGCCAACCTACAATATTTTCCATGGCACTCTAGAGGTTATTTTTTATTGAACATACGATATCTTGTAAGCTGAACTGAAAATGTTAACTATTTTGTTTCATATTTACAATACTTTGATAAGTAACGGATATTTTGGAAATTCACAAATAAGTGTCATTATTTTTACAATTCACAAAAATCTTAGAAAAAAAATCATAAGATTAACGACAATCTTGGAAATTCGTGAAAAGCATGATTTTTAAAATTAATGAAAATCTTGAAAAAAATCTAAAACTGTCAAGATTAAAAAAATAAAAGAAAATCAAGAAAATTTACCAAAAGATTTGAAATTTAATAAATATTTTGGGAATTCACGAAATATTGTCGAGATTTTTAAAATTAACTAAAATTGTGGAAAATTCATGAAAACCGTCAAAGTTTTTAAATGTGACAAAAATTTACGAAAACTATTAAGATTTAAAAAGAAGATGACAATCATGAAAAAAATTGAAAATCCATGAAAAGTATCAAAATATTTAAATTCAACGAAAATTAAGGAAATTTACGAAAACTGCCAAGATTTAAAAAATCAACGAAAATTTATTAAAAGTATAAGATATTTCAAAATTACCGGCAATTCGGGAAATTCAGGAAAACATTGTATTATTTAACCTGACATAAGAATGTGTGAAGAAAAATGTAAATACTTGTTAGATTTTTGAAAATTACCGGAAATCTTGGAAATTTATGAAAAACTACAACATTTTCTAAGTTACAGAATATTTAATAAATTTATGAAAATTGCCAAAAATTTGAAAATTTTAAACTTATCAAAAGTATAAAATTTTTTTAAATTAATAAAAATTTAGGAAATTCAGGAAAACCGTCAGAATTTTGCAAATTAAACAAAATCTTAGAAATTTACGAAAAGCGTTAAAAATTAACGAAAACTTTGGAAATTCTAAAATCTTGAAAATTCATGGTTAGGTGAAATTTGGAAATTTAGATATCTTGTCCCCGACGCCCTAAGGGGCAACAAGGGATAGCAGAAGAAGAAGAAGATATCTTGTCAAGAGTAAGGTTAGGTGTGATTCTAAATTTAGACGTCGTGTCAGGAGTGAGATTAGGTGAAATTGGAAATTTACATATCGTGTCAGGAGTGAGGTTTGCTGTGATTCTAAAGAAGAAGTGAAGTTAGGTGATATTGCAAGTTTAGACATCGTGTCAGAAGTGAGGTTAGGTGAAATTGGAAATTTACATATCGTGTCAGGAGTAAGGTTAGGTGTCATTCTAAATTTAGATTTAGAAATTGGAAATATCGTGTCAGGAGTGAGGTTAGGTGTCATTCTAAATTTAGATTTAGAAATTGGAAGTTTAGATATTGTGTCAGAAGTAAGGTTAGGTGAAATTGGAAATTTACATATCGTTTAAATTCCTAATTTCACCTAACCTCACTCCTGACATGATATCTAAACTCCCAATTTCGTCTAACCTCACTTCTAAAATAGCGTCTAAATTTAGAATTACACTTAACCTCACTTCTGACACAATATGTAAATTTCCAATTTCACCTAACCTCACTTCTATCACGACCTCTAAACTTCCAATTTCACCTAACCTCACTCCTGACAGGTTAGGTGAAATTGGAAGTTTAGATGTCGTGATAGAAGTGAGGTTAGGAGAAATTGGAAATTTACATGTAAATGTCCAATTTCACCTAACCTTACTTCTGACACAATATCTAAACTTCCAATTTCACCTAACCTCACTCCTGACGAGGTCTAAATTTAGAATTACACTTAACCTCACTTCTGACACGATATCTAAATTCATAATTTAACTTAACCTCACTCCTAATTTTTCAATTTCACCTAACCTCACTCCTGACATAAGTTTCCAATTTCACCTAACCTTACTCCTGACACGATATATAAATTCCTAATTTCACCTAACCTCACTCCTGACATGATATCTAAATTTTCAATTTCACCTAACCTCACTCCTAATTTTTTAATTCCACCTAACCTCACTCCTGACACGATATATAAATTTCCAATTTCACCTAACCTCACTCCTGACCGATATATTAATTCCTAATTTCACCTAACCCTACTCCGGACATGATATCTAAATTTCCAATTTTACCTAACCTCACTCCTAATTTTTTAATTCCACCTAACCTCACTCCTGACACGATATATAAATTTCCAATTTCACCTAACCTCACTCCTGACACAATATATTAATTCCAAATTTCACCTAACCCTACTCCTGACATGATATCTAAATTCCCAATTTCACCTAACCTCACTCCTAAATTTCCAATTTCACCTAACCTCACTCCTGACATGATATATGAATTCCCAATTTCACCTAACCTTACTCCTGACATGCCATCTAAATTCCCAATTTTACCTATCCTCACTCCTAATTTTTTTATTTCACCTAATCTTACTCCTGACACGATATATAAATTTCTAATTTCACCTAATCTCACTCCTGACACGATATATAAATTCCTAACTTCACCTAACCTCACTCCTGACATGATGTATAAATTCCTAATTTCACCTAACCTCACTTCTGACATGATATCTAAATTCCCAGTTTGACCTAACCTCACTCCTAAATTTCACCTAACCTCACTCCTGACACGATATATAAATTCTAAATTTCACCTAACCTCACTCCTGACATGATATCTAAATTCCCAATTTCACATAACCTCACTCCTAATTTTTTAATTCACCTAACCTCACTCCTGGATGCCAGTTTGCATGTAGAGTATGTTAACAAGGTGGTCTATTATCCTTTCTCGCACTGTTAACTCAAAATTCAGGAGTGGGGGTCCATCTACATCACGGGGAGTGATCGTATTTTCTACGGATTGTACGTTTTGTGTTCATTTGAATTTGTGATAGGACATTTAAATATATTTGATATAACTTACGTTTTTCTTTCTCAACGTAATAAACCTATTTTATAGAAGATTGTGTATTTAAAATAAAAACATTGGGCTGTATGATTTTCCTTTCGTTAAAAATTAAAGACAGTCGTTGAGGGTTGGTATAATTTTTGGTTTTTGGTCGTTTATTTTTCTTTATTTTGGAGGTTTACTCTGACTCACTCTGACTTTTGACACACTTTTGACAAAACAGACAGGTTTACTATGTACAACATTTATTCTCAGAGTTATATAAAAGTTAACTTTAGGATTTCGTAACTCTGACCTGTTAAACATTGGTGCAACTGATTAGAAAAATAACTCTGGATTATAAATAACTCTGGGTTATAGCGATCTTGGCGCAACTACAGTGCCTTGATTAAACACAGTGGCGACAACTTAGGTATTCTTTTTGATTGGTTGTTAGTAATTCTGTCCCAAAATGGCGGACAAACAGCGGTGTAGCTATGAGGTCTAAAGTTGGTCACAGCAATTTCGTCTTAAGGCTGTGCTATATTTGACTTACTTCAAAATAGTATCTCTAAATTTCGCAAAGGTAAATAGAATCAACCTAAACACGTTAATATGAAGTATTAACCATCATATGTTCCTATTTAAAAACTAAGGGAATAGCTTCCACCCATGGATGACGCTTCAAGTGAAAGATAACAACACTTGCTGTCACAATTGAAAATTAGATGTTTGTATTATAACCTATTCTCTTGATTAATATTGCCTCATCATGGCGGATGACAGGGAGTTGTCGCCACTGTGTTCAATTAAGTCACTGTAGACGCAACCAGGCATGAGACATGTAAGAGTAGTTGTATAGTTTTTCTATGCATTCTCATTCATACAGTTTATTTTCTTATACTATTTATTCAATGGTTGTTTTCACATTTTGAACCGAGTTCATCTGTAAATTTCTAAAGTCGGTCCAATTGTAATATATTTATTTTACTTTTAAATTATTACAAAATATTTCATCACAAACTTATTTCAAAATGTACGTCAGTGTTTTTCCTAAAACGACCCCCTTTCCATTCTCCAAAACCGTCACTTTATTTTCCTTCGTATCTACGGCAAACTTTACATTCCTAGCTAACTGAACCTTATCTTTTGTTGCTTCATTAAAAAGCGGTAGCTTCAACTCTCCCAAAATCGGATCCCGATGCCTCCAAATCTCCACCGCTTTCGCATCCTTGATCGCCTTAATCTCCTTCGCCAAACACGCCGTGATTTTCTCTACATCATCCCCGTCGGTAATCTTCAAAACATGCGTGAATAACCCGTTCATTGTGTCAGGATTGATGAATTGGATTTTAACTCCAGGTTTCGCCGAGAAGATCACGAAAGGTTGTCCAGGGCAACACTCTATCATTTTTTCACTGGCCCCTTCTTCGTCTGTATAACGGATAATTACTTCGTCTACATCGAGGGTGTTAGCTAAGTAGATGGAGCTGTTTTTTAGGACTTCCAGCTCGTTGAATTCGAGCGCGAGGGCCAGGGCTTTAATTCCGATTTGGTCGAGTTTTTCACGGACGGCTTGAACGAAAGGCATAACGCGTTTCATGTATTTTTTGAGTTCTTCTTTTTTTGAGAGTTCCGCTGATAGAATTTTGTTATCTGGTAGTTTTCCCTCTTTCTATAATCATCATAAGAAAACAATTAAGGTTTTATACAAAAAACACAATTTCAACATTTTTTGTGTGCCATTAATGATTTATTTTTAGTTTTAAACGAAACATAAGTGGTGTCATGGGTGCCCGCAGAATCTTTTTCAGAATAATAATAATAACCAGGGCGCAGCCCCTTTAAAATATTTAAAAATAGTATGTGTGGATATGTATATACAGAGAGTTTTATGTAACACCGAACATTTTCTCAGCGAGAATTTTTCTTTTAAGTATATATATGCATACGTTGTACATTTTCCGTTGCTCGGTTTACTAAAAGAATTAAATTTGAAGCTTTAAACGAGTGTTTTCCACTCCCAGGCTAAGCATGAAGTAAAATTTCGAGTTTAGAAAAGCCTGAAAATTTGGTTTGGTCGCGTAGCGCGAAGCGCGGAGCGGCCAAACCAAATTTTCAGGCTTTTCTAAACTCGAAATTTTACTTCATGCGCCACGGGTACAAAACACTGATTCCAAGCAAAGTTCAGCGGTGTGTTTTAAACTTCGTAATATATCAGTGTTTTGTACCGGTGGCGCATGAAGTAAAATTTCGAGTTTAGAAAAGCCTGAAAATTTGGTTTGGCCGCTCCGCGCTACGCGACCAAACCAAATTTTCAGGCTTTTCTAAACTCGAAATTTTACTTCATGCTTAGTCTGGGAGTGGAAAACACTCGTTTAAAGTTTCTAATTAAATTCTTTTAATAAACCGAGCGTCAGAAAATATACATATGTTGTATATTTTCTGACGCTCGGTTTATTATATACTTAAAAAAAAAATTCTCGCTATGAAAACTGTTCGGGATTACGTAAAACTCTTTGTATATATGTGTGTGTATGTCTATATGTATATATATAATTACATATTATTATTGTATAGCAAAAAAAATGCTAAAGATTATTATTATTATAATAAAAATATCGAGAATTTCGAAACAAATAGATATTTATTTGTTTTGTGTTGTAGGCGTTCACTTTATGGCAAGGCCGTAGCCAGGGGGCGGATATGGGGGTTTAAACTCCCCCCCGAAATTTTCAAAATATTAACCGCCGCTTCTGGCCCATAGTTGCGGGCGCCCATGAGTGGTATGAAAGTTGAATTATGTCCGGTTCCACCAACTTCAATTAAATCTTATTCGTTGATTCAATTTATTTGTCGATTTACATAGACATTTTCCAAGTCATAAACATCAATATCATGTGAATTGGTTGATTTTTTGATATTGATTTAACTATTACTAGATTTTAATCGATCAATCTATTTGTCGATTTAACTGACGTTGGTGAAACCCGGAATTAGTCTACAACTTTTGTAGCATTATTATTTGGTAATGTTCCTTACGTTGTACATATCTTTAAGAGTAGTCAATATACAGCTCTGCCAGGCAGGGTAAGTTTTTGCCACCCAAATTTCAACGACGTTCGGTTTTTCGATGGGTTCCGGCTTTTTTGCATTGCCTTTGACTTTCGGGCCTTGCATGTAATTCTTCAAGTGAATCCTAAACGAATGCGCGGCATCCATCAGATATTCCGAAGCTTTGATCTTCACTTCGTCGATGTTTCCAACTTTCGGCCATTGAGATTTTACAATGCTACATTTCTGAATAAACAAACATTTTATAGATAATTTAAATAATACAATAATATGTAAAAACAAAATCTTGACTTACCTTTCCTAGTAAACTCCAAACATGCTCAGCAACATGCGGACAAATCGGCGAAAGCAGCAGCGCTTGAACCTCGATGAAATTCATAATCAAATCCCTGTTAATCCCATCCATCGCCGTGAGATTCAAATACTTATCCCTAACCGTTTGCATCTCGAAAAACCCGGTCCTAAGCGCCTCTTTAAACAACGTTTTGTTATAAAACTCATCCGTCTCCTTGACTTTCAAATAAATCTCGCTCTGGAAAACCTTATCGTTAAAAGTATCAGCTGGGCCTTTCCTCAAGCCGTCTTTAGCTGAGAGAATTTCTTTAACCCACTCGATGAAAGTGTAAAGCCGCAAAATTCCAGCATCAGCCATGCTTTCCACGAAATTTGCGTCTTCTACAGAATCCCCGGCATCGGCGAGGCACAAACGCATGCCGTCAGCGCTGAATTTCTTAACGGCTTCATGTAAAGTTAAAAAGTTTCCTTCAGATTTCGACATTTTTGCAGAATTCAGCATTAGATGCCCGTTCGCACGAACCCCTTTCGGCCATTTATCCTGCTCCTCGGGCCAAATAGCACAATGATTGTAGAGGAAGTAAGTTAAATGATTTTGCACTAAATCTTTGCCTGAAACTCGTAAATCAACTGGATACCAGAATTGGAATTCCCTGCGCATCAATTCCAAGCTCTCTTTTTTTATATTCGTGTTTTTAGGCAGCGGGGCAGTTTTGAAGAAGATGTAATCCCAGACTTCCAAGCTCATTTCCTCGGGCTTTACCCCTAATAAATTAGGCCTATCCCCCTTGAAGCTCCCCCCTTGAATCAAGTGCGCTATCGTGTAGTAAGCCATGTAAATCGTCGAGTCAGAGAGCGATTCGATTAACCACTGTTCATCCCAGGGAACTTTCGTACCTAGACCGTAAGTTCTGGAACACGCGTGTTCGTGCAGCCAGTTTAAACAGCCCGAAAAGTTCTTGCGGACTTCGTCGTGATAACAGTTCATTTGTTCTAGAACCTTCTCCGCTTGCGCTCTCCACTTTTCCTCGCCGTAATCTAGGTACCACTGGTCGCATAAGGCGACGACGCACTCGTCGCCGGAACGGGAGATTATCGTTTTTTCCGGTTCGTAGTAAATCATGCCCTCGTTTTTGTCCATCATCGCTTTCTGCGCAGATTTTTTTATGTCCTGGATTTTCTTGCCTTTAAATTCTCCGACGAGCATTACCTGTTTGTTAGTAAAAAAAAATATACATTACTCTTTTGTTTCGCAAATTGTTTTTTTTGTTTGTTTGTCATCGGTTTTCCGATCAGCCACTAACGATGATTACATTATTTATATTTTACATAGATTTGGACGTCATGACACATTCACACAACACCCAGGGACACGACGAGTTATTATTTTTAATAACAACACCCCGTGCACGGGAATCGAACCAGGTCTGTGGCTCGCAGAGCGATATACCGTCCGGTGATGTTACCGCTCGGCCACCACCTGCCCTCGCAAATTTTTTCATGAATTTATTTAGGAGTTCCGAGTTGAAACATTTTAAACTTACAAAACTTTTAAGAGTTGTATTCAAAATATAACTTACCCCATCATAAAATCCTTTCAGATAAACCAATGCTTTTGCCTCGAGCAGTTTATCCTTATCGTTTTGACTTTGGATTTTGAATGTTTCGTAAGCTGTCACCGCCGATAAATTTCCCAATTCAGGCACTTCGATTATTGGGATGGGCTCGTATGGAAGCACCATGTCATCAGTGATGCCGTATTTTTCTCTAAACGGCTGTTTCTTTTTGAGATCGACCAAAGCTGCATAATCGTCGGGCGAGTCGGAGGGCACACTGGTGACAACGCCAGTGCCTTTGTCCTCTTTGATGTTCAACATCGGTAGAGTGTAGATTTTCTCATACGAAGTTAGAGGTGCTTTTAAGGCACAACCAAGAATATCCTACACAAAATGAAAGAAGCAAGAATATTGATTAGAAAAGGAAGATTAATCTTAAATTCAATACAAAATTTCGTAAATTAACTGGTATTTCATGAAATATTTATAATTTGAAGCGAGATTAGATGACAGCTATTGAAGTTAGGTTAGATGACAGTTATTGAAGTTAGGTTAGATGACAGTTATTGAAGTTAGGTTAGATGACAGTTATTGAAGTTAGGTTAGATGACAGTTATTAAAGTTAGGTTAGATAACAGTAATTGAGGTTAGGTTAGATTACTACAATAGAGATATCCAAAACAGCCGATCTCGACTGTTGGCATACACGCAGCATTCCTGATGCTTTTCATATTGTATGTTTAGTAAAAAAAAAAACATTACAAACAATTAAACGACCGATATAAAACAAAAAAAATTACGAAAATAAGGTGCTGTATGGTTAGCACCATATTTTCGTTATCTTTTTGTTTTATATCAGTCGTTAAATAGTTTGTTACGTTTTTTTTTTAATTGTTTGGTTTGTGTGCCAAGTGACCAAAGTGACAGGACTCTGGATATCTTTATTGAGACTGAGGTTAGGTTAGATGTAAGTTTCAGAGGCCCTAGACAATATTAAAAGCTAAAGTACACAACAGTAATTGCTGAAATTATATGTTTAGATAACTTATGTCCTGTTGTGGGAAAGAAAGTTACAAATATCCTGTGAGAAAGTAAGAGAAAAAATGAACATACTTGTCCTGTTAATTCGAGCAAAATCTTGAAACTCCCTTCCTTCTCGGTGAATCCTTGATAGCACATATTTTTCGCCGAACGCTCGGTACAAATGAAAACTTCCCTAGATTTCGTCTCTAAGGCGATGTATCTCATATCTGGCCGGACCCAGCAATTTGTCTGTCCGTACATTGTTTCCGGTCTCATAGTCGCTGCCACTAAATAAATGGACTTTCCATTCAGAGATCTAACAAAAAGATAAAACAATACTCAAAGCTATTCATACTTTAAATGGAGAGAGCTGGGCCCCATTCATTAAGAGGGATTGACACACCAAATATGACATATGAAATTACATGGTAACATAGTGCTAAGATATCTCCGTACGGTTAATGATAATTCATTTCTGTTTGAAGGAATTTGATTTTTTCTAGCTGGTTTTTATTAATGGAGTAGTGTAAAAATGCAGAAAGTAAAAAGGTTGAGCTGAGTGAGTCGGACTGCCGATCGACGAGCCGTGTGAAAATTCACTCTAAAAGAGCAGGCGAATCAAAATGAGTGTTACGAATCGCTCTTGTATATTTTTATTTTATTATTTAATTGCTCTACTCTATTAACATTCCTCAAAATAGGTCGTCTTCCAGAAGTACGAAATAAACCTTGTAATCCTCTCGTTTGTGAATTATCACGTTTTGGAAGTTTATCTGAACAAAAGAGATCTATTTTGAATAGATTTATGAGTTTATTAGGGTAGAGAAATTTGTAACGATCGCGCCCTTTTCGCACAGCAGGGGAGTTGTTTTGGTCATCGTATTTTCGGAAACTCATTAACAATATTTTAAAGAGAAAATTCAGATTTTCAATTCCAACGAATTTCTTACCACCACTTCTTTTGGGATCATCCCCCGTGTTCGGATTAGACAAGGAATTTTTATTACTTTAAAAATTCTCGTCCGTTTATCGAAATACGATATTTCATACACCCCCAGTGGAGAAGTACGGACAATGGCGCAGTCGCTAATTTATGCGTAAGCACGGATTTGCTTGACCAGTTCTTAGAAAAATGTGCACCCTTGCACGCCTAGGGACGAACAGGATAGTTCCTGTTGTTTCTACCTGACCCTGCAACGGTGCCAAATCTCCACCCTGTAGGAAACGAAGACGTTTTTGCCCCCCACTATTAAATACTCTCTCTATTTTTGTATATTTTCTTGTATATATTTTTCTTGTAAAAATTCATTATGTTTTTAGACCTGTAAGCGTTAGGTTGATTTTGAATATACGAGTTGTTTAGAAGTTAACGTTTTATTCGGTGACATTCATTTTATTCCGGTCGTTACAAACAGTTACCTTACAAGTAACATAAGTCGCGAAAGCTACACATTTTACACCCCGAAATACGAGTGACCAATAACAGTGACTTTGCCCCCACATTCCTAAACATATTTTTCTTAATTCATATTTTATAATTTTAAGATAAACATTCTAGTTTTAAACTTCAAACTATAAATATCAAACGTTAAACAACAAATCTTAAACATCTAAACATCAACTGTCAAACATTTCGCTGTAAATACTTGTAATTATTTTGAATTTTGAAAATACAAAGTTAAATGTGCTTCGATGTGTTTTTCTTTATACAAAAAACTTAAACATCTGCCTTAGAGTGGTGATATCTTCCAGTGAGATAATTCATTAAACTTTAAACAAACACCACATCGCAACAATGAGTCATTGCTCAAAATGAGCTGCACTGAGCGTAGTTGTTCCAATTACAAATAACATACTTACATTACGAAATACGTACTCCAGGACCAAGTACAAGTACGTAATAATAAGTTCTTAAGTACTTTTATAATATATGAAAACAGAAAATGTTTTAAATATTCTTTTGTTTAATTCAATTTAATTGTCTAACTTTTATGTAAACAATTTTATTGGTATATTTGATTTGTTACGTAATATTTCCATTTTTCTGTTTACAAATATGCATGTTCGGCACTGTCACGAATGCAAGTATGATAATTACATGTTATTTTTGGAAACATATGATGATGGTATACCTAAATAAATGGAATATGAGTCGAAAAAGGGTTCTGATGGGCAACAGAGTGCAGATCTGTTTGCCGACTACCTTTCTACTGTCTATACCGGTTGGTTTCAACCAGGGTTGTTAAAAAAACGTTTTTTTTATTTTAATTAAAACAAACAGTTTTTTTTTTATCAAAACCTGTTTTTGTTATTGAAACAGTGTTTAAAACATTAACAATTAAAAACATGTTTAAAACATGTTTAAAACGTGTTTAAAACAGAACATACAGGGCATTTGTCTTTTGTGTATACATATCTCGATAATTCCTTTTTTTTAATTTGCGCTAATTCATTGTTTCAAAGCGGTTAATTTGAGGCTTTTAACGAGTGTTTTCCACTCCCAGACTAAGCATGAAGTAAAATTTCGAGTTTAGAAAAGCCTAAGAATTTGGATTGGCCGCGTAGCGAAGCGGAGCGGCCAATCCAAATTAGGCTTTTCTAAACTCGAAATTTTACTTCATGCGCCACGCTTAAAAACACTGTTTTACAATGAAGTTAAAAAAACACGTTGTATGTCTGTTTTTTTAACTTCATTGTAAACCAGTATTTTTAAGCGTGGCACATGAAGTAAATTTTTTTTTAAAGTATAAAACCATTATAGGCAACCTAATATACGTTACAGTTATTGGGTTGCCTATAATCACTGTTTTAAACAATTTGTTTAGCGCAGAATTTGGCTCACGTTTTATTCACATCTACACATTAGATTGCTAAAGCCGTATATTTTATATAGAGTGAATAAGGAATATGATAATATATGAAAACAGAAAACGTTTTAAATATTCTTTGGTTCAATTCAATTTAATTGTCTAACTTTTATTCAAACAATTTTATTGGTGCATTTACTTTTTTACACAATATTTCCATTTTTCTAACACAGCCTTCCCCATACCACCCCTAAACCGCAGCACCCCTCAGAAATTCTGATGGTTGTATGAATCTCTCTTAACGAAAGTAAAAAATTAAAAGTGTAATCCTTACTTGAGTTTTTGTGGATAGGGTTCCAACAATTTCATCTTTATCAAGGTGTATTCCTGTGAGCCGACACCTTCGCCAGACGATCGATCGTGATCCATACATGGCTGGCCGTCTTTAGCCGAGTAAATCGTGTACCTTTTCCCATACTGAACCTTATTCCTCTCTTTCAACCTGATAAACTGCCAACGGACAAAAGAATCGAAGAACTGGTTAACATCGGTTGTAATAAAAGTACGCCTCCAGTCAACCTAACAAAAATAAACATGTTAAAATATTAACGGTGGAGGCTTCTACTTCGTTATACATCATAATTCACAAACCGAAACTATAGTCACTTAATAAAGTCTTAGTTATAGACACAAAGTTAAAATCTTGTTTCATTTGTGAAAAATAAACATAATCTTTATAGGAACAAGAGGATTTTGTTACGTAAATAATTAATCTTACATGAACTCCAATGCTGAGAAGATCCTTAACGGCTAAAGGAGGAAAGTAATCTAGCCAGTAATTAACATCAGCGAATTTCTCGATTTCCTTATCGTTCATGCCTAAACTCTGCATAATCTGCCATTGGTATTTTGCCGAGCCAGCTTTGGCCACTGCTTTACTCTACAAACAAATTTCTTGTAGGTATACAGGATGTCCCGATTAAGCAGTCCGTGCATGGGTATCTTCTAAACATCAGTTAAATCGAAGAAAATATGCAGGACAAAAAAACTGATTTTGGTAATTTTTGATTTTATTCTATAACTAGGGTATTTTTAAAGATAGAAGAATGATTTTTTGATATTTTTAAGGCACTTTTAATTTTTAATAAAATGTAGTTTGTTATATCATGAAGCAAAATATAAGCTCATAGCCAACTTCGACATCCATATAAAAAGTGAAATTAGTATGCGTATCTTGAAGAATATTAGCTTCATGTTAAAACTAACTACATATCATAAGAGTGCATAAAAAAGTGCCTTAATAGTGTCAAAAAATCAACCTTCTATCATCAATAGTAAGTACGTTATAGGAAAAAATAAAAATAATAGAACAGGCCCGACCCAAAAGGCCTTGCCAATTATTTTAGTCGGAATAATTCAAAATTTTCTCGGAATTTCAAAACACTAGCTAATAAAGGTTTATCCACTTTGTAAAGATATATTTACTTCTTTATAGATATAGTTTGCAATTAAAAATAAAAACAAACTTTAACCCATTAACGGCCGAGCAATTATAGAGATAACGCTAAAATTTGATTTTAGGTAAAATTCTGCACTTTTTTTTATGATATCCATGAATGACTTATTATTATATTACATACTGTGCATTTTTTTTTTAAATATCCATAATGCTATGTAAATTTTCAGCCATTCGTCGATTTTATATAAAAACGTGCAGTATGAAGTTTAGAAGGAGTGATTCCACTCCCAGACTAAGCATGAAGTAAAATTTCGAGTTGAGAAAAGCCTGAAAATTTGGTTTGGTCGCTCCGCGAAGCGGAGCGGCCAAACCAAATTTTCAGGCTTTTCTAAACTCGAAATTTTACTTCATGCGCCACGCGCATAAAACACTGAAATATTGTGAAGTTATAAATACACTCACATAATTTTTTTTTAAATGAGTAACAATCGAAATATTTAAATAACAAAATATTTAAATATTTCTTCATACATTTTCAAGTCAGGTCAAATAATATATATCAAATTAACTTATTTAGTAATTTAATTAACAAAAAATTAATAATGTTGCGTGTATGCATCAATGGCACTTAATGGGTTAAAAAGACAGTTGGGCCCGGTCTCATATTTTGAACTGGAAATCCGGCTCAGCCCGCTTAAATAAACACGAGGCCCGAGCCCAGCCCGGCCTGGTACTGGGCTGGGTCAAAGGCCGGCCCATGCAGTGCTCTACACTAAACATTCAACTTTTTTGTTAGTTTTACACCAGATATAGATAGTACTCATTGTCCAGCATATTATATCCCATCTAACCGATTCTCTATTTCTTACTGTTTAAAAGATACTCATGCACAAACTATTTAATTGGGACATCCTATACAAGACAACTAAACTACAAATGAATCGTTTATTACTAAAAGGGCCTAAGTTATATTTTGTTGATTTTGAGTCTTATATTTTTATATACCAATTTAAGCTCAATCATTTGATGCTAAAAGGTTATGTCCGACCCTCTATTAATAGTATAACATAGGGTCGGACGTAGTTTTAGCCTCAAATGATCGGGATTAGTTAAATTAGTATATAAAAATATGAAACTCAAAATCAATAAAATGTGACTTTGGCCATTTTAGTAATAAGGGATTCAAATATATTAGGAAAATAATTTACCTTCTTTCCCTTACTCTTATCTTTAGGAATAATATCATCCTTTTCCCTGATGACAACCTCCTCAACTTCTGGAAACTTAGGTGGATTTCCAAACAATTCCATTTCCCTCTTCAACTTATCTGCGCATGCCTTGATAGGCATTCCCGTGCAGTGGAAACCAAATGGGAACAAAACCCGTTTGCCCTTTAAGCGGTGATACCTTACGGCAAATTCACACTTCGATAAGGAAAAAGTGTGGCCCAGATGAAGCCTGCCGTTCATGTAGGGAAAGGGGAAAGTGCAGAGAAATTTCTCCTCGGGGCTCTTCCTCGGCTCTTTCGGGGCATTTTCCTCATGGATTTTCTCATCTTGCCACCTTTTTTGGACTTCCTCCTCAATTTTTTGCAGGTACTCGACTTTGAACGTCCCCTTACGTTCGATATTCGCCTAATAAATACATAAAAACTTAATACTTGGTTAAAAAAAATATAAGAAAGATGGATAATTAGTTATAGAAAAAAAAAAAAAAGGGAGGGTAAGAGGGATACGGAAATGGAGTAATAACGAATGAATTGTAAATAGTCTGTAAGATATGCCAATAGAGGTCTTTTTTTTTTTTTTAGTTATTATAGTAATCATGACGAGAGGTATCCTATGATTACAGACTTTAAGGGCCAGTTGCACCAAACACATTAAACTGGTTCAACTCTGAACTCGAGTTCAGAATGACATTAGATCAATATTGTCTTGGCATTCAACAGTAAAGTTGAGCAATAATAAATTTATAATTTTAAGGATTTATTGAACCATTTTGGGACGTGAAGTAACATGTTTAAATTTAACACACCAGTTATGTTATGTCTTTACTATTAGTATTACTATTCTTTGTAAATGAAAATATAGATTGTAAAATGGAGATTCCGTAAATAAATTAAATTAAATAGATACTCAAGTTCAGCTTGAACTCGAGTTCAACGTTTTTGGTGCAACTGGGCCTTAATCTATGCTAGAAATTTTCATATTGGCATTATTCTTTCTACTTTTGCTTGCTTAGTTGCAACTAATGCTAAATCCTCTATCCTATGATATTCGTGTTATTTAAGATATTTAAATTTTTATCTAAACATCTCTGATTTTAAGTAGTTATTACAAGATAAATTCAAATTCAAAACTATTTGAATTCGATAAAATAAGCTTCCGCTTCTTATAGTTTGCATACTTTAAACATAACATATAAAATTACAAAAATGTTATTCGTGAATTCAATATCCGGAGGTGTATTTGCACGGGAAGTAGTTGTTTCAATGGATATTTATCGTCTTAAGTTGTCTTATTAATTAAGACATTGTTTGCATTTTCACGAATAACATTTTTGTAATTTTATATATTATGTAAATATCACGTTTTAAGTCACAGTCACAATTTAAGTAACAATCTCAGTTCAGGTAAAAGTTGTGATTTAAAGTAGCAATCACAGTTTAAGTAGCAGTAGCAATCACAGTTTAAGTAGCAGTCGCAATCACAGTCACTGTGAAATGCGCGTTGTAGTAGCAGTTGCGACTTGTGATTTATAAATATCAGTGAAAAATCACTGCTACGTGAATTGTCGCCCAACCCTACAAATAATCATTGTCATGTGGAATATTTCGGTTGTTGAATTTGTAATTTATTTATTTATTTATTTATTAATATACGGCGGACCATTTACAAAAACATTAATTTACAATAGTAATATTACAATATTTAATAAATATTAAAGTACTTAAAATAAACAACAAACAAAAAGTAAATGTAAAAATGTAAAACTATAATATAATCACTGTAATGATAAATACAACACAACATTTATTGGCTACGCAAATGGGCTCTTAGACTAGAATACTCTCCCGCAAGCATATCGAATTTTATCATATTAGCATGGCGCAGAATACGCACAGAGGCCGAATTTTTAGCATAATCTCTACCTTTAAATGGTACATGAAAAGTGTCATCGTTGCGCAGCATTCTAGCTGGAACGCGAATGCCAATTTTTGATAGTAAATCAGGACAGTCTATATGCCCATGCAAAAGTTTAAAAACTAAAAGTATATCAGCGTCAATGCGTCTCTGCTCCAGACTCTTTAGACCATATCTATATAGCAATCCTTGGTATGTGTCCTGCACATCGAATTTAAATGCAAGATACTTCAAGAATTTCTTTTGTACCTGCTCAATTTTATTTATGTTGCACTGTGTGTAAAGTGACCAAACAGATGAACAATACTCCAAATGTGGGCGTATTAAGGAATTGTAGAGGAGTAATATTGTTTTTACGTCATTGAAATCTTTGCTGTTACGCTTGATAAAACCTAGCAGTTGATATGCTTTGGAAACGGTTTTTGAAATATGGCTTGAAAAGGTCCAATTATTGTTTACTATAATTCCAAGATCTTTTATAGAATTGACTCGCTCTATATTCTTATCATTTAAATGGTAAACGGCATCTATTGAGGATGCTCGTCTTGAAAATGAAATTATTTTGCATTTATCCACATTTAGACACAGTTTGTTAACCCTACACCAGTTACAAAAAAAAGTAAGGTCTACTTGAAGATTATTTGTGTCTTGTAATGAATTAATACGTAAAAAGATCTTCATGTCATCCGCGAATAACAGAGTTTCGGCATATGAAAAACAGCTAACAACATCATTAATGAATAAGTTAAATAAAAGGGGTCCAAGGTGGGAACCTTGAGGTACCCCTGATGTGACGCTTATAGATCGTGACGTCAATTGACCTATTTTAATAAACTGTGTACGACAGGTGATATAAGATTCAATCCAGGATAGTAGAACTCCAGAAATTCCGACGTGTGCTAACTTGTTCATTAAAATACCATGATCAACACTGTCGAATGCTTTAGAGAAGTCGGTATACACAGAATCAACTTGACACCCGCTCTCCAAAGCATCCACAATATAGGAGTCATATACTAAGAGGTTAGAGGCAGTTGAAGCCCCAGCACGAAACCCGTGTTGATTAAAAGATATTGTGGAATGTAAAGTGTCGGTTAAAAATGATGTTAACAGTTTTTCAAATATCTTTGGAATTGCTGATATGATCGATATAGGTCGATAGTTTTGAAATCTTTTATTATCACCGCTTTTAAAAATTGGAATAATATTTGCAATCTTCCAACATGCAGGAAACATACCACTGGATAGGGATTTATTAAATAATAACCATAAAGGTCTAGACATAGAAAAAGCACATTCTTTCAAAAAAGAGGCAGGTAAACCATCGGGACCTGGGCTATGATTTATTTTCAGTGAGCATAGAGAGTTTAAAATCTCAGTAATCTTTAACTTTGGTGGATGAAGGATATTTGTAACAGAAGATAGTGCATTAGATGATGTTATCGTATTGTGAAGGGTAGACGATGAACAATAAACTGATTCAAAATGTTTTGCAAATAACTCAACAATATGGCCTTTTTCAGTCACTGCATTGAGTCCATTCATAAATATAGATGGTAATTGAGAACAGCCTCGTTGGGTTTTGACATGGGTCCAAAAAGATTTAGGGTTACACTTAATATCATCTTCCATCGTATGAATGTACTTCTCATAACATAACTTCGACAGCAATTTACACTTTTCATGTAGGTAACATGTGGACTTATTGAATTCACTTTAATAACGTAATAATTTGAATGAAATTTCTCCAACTCACCATTTTGAGGTTTACGGTACCTTTTTATATCTTCAATGCGTGCACTTCCTTTTTAATTTATCACAAATCGTAACAATTAAGGTGTATTTGCGGCCGCATAACCTCAACACGTTGGCAGATAAATTTACCAGAAAAATGTGTCGAAATGCATTTTCGACTTGTCAATGTTTTTTACAGGTTTCTGCTTTTTATGATTGCAGATTCCTGTAAACATTACAGATTAATTCTTTATGTGCCATTACAGAATACTGTAAATATTACAGATTCTTTAGTCGTTACAGTTTACTTGTAAACATTACAGATATCTTTTTTATGCGTATCGTTACAGATTACTGTAAATTTTACAAATTACTTCCTTATGGCGTACCATTAGAGATTACTGTAAATTTTACAGATTTTTTTGGTTATCCCACAGTTGACATATATCCAGTTAGCCAGTCCCCATATAAAATTTGCCGCATTTTAATTTTTCTAAGACGAAATCCTGGCTGCGCCATTGAAATAGGAAATCAGATTTCTATGACCTATAAATTGTATTGTATACAATTACCAAGGTACATATGTGTTACAAGGTATGACAGAATTGTATTTTTCAATGTTTTCCTCTACTTCTTTCCCCGCAGGCCCTAGTTCGTGCGAGAGAGATCAACGACGTTGATTTGCAATGAAAAAACTGTTTTTATTCCTTACTTCACTTTAAAAGTGAAGTAAGGAATAAAAACAGTTTTTTCATTGTGATTAAATACTCCACATAACTCAAATCAAACAATTAGTGACGTTGATTTGGTTACGTTTTTGAGTCTATCATAACCTCTCCTTCCGGTTTCGCTGTACTTTCATAGATAGATTTTTAATATTTTGTGAAAAATAAGTGTTAATAAAATAAGACTTTGTGTTAGTGTTAAGTGTCGACCAACCGGTTTTAGTGAAATATATCGTGATGTACAAATTAAAATGTAAAATTCAGTCGAAATAATGCACAAAATAATCCGCCAGGGAGAGCTGAATCAATATCGTCAACGTTTCGAAAAGCCCCGTGAACATTTTCTGGGCTTTTCTAAACTCGAAATTTTACTTCATGCGCCATGCGTATAAAACACTAAAATATTGTGAAATTTATGTATATTCGAACTTCGCTTAAGATCTGTGTTTTATAAGCGTGGCGCATGAAGTAAAATTTCGAGCTTAGAAAAGCCCAGAAAATTTGTCTCGGGTCGCTGCGCGACCCTCAACAAATTTTCACGGGGCTTTTCTAAACTCGAAATTTTACTTCATGCTTAGTCTGGGAGTGGACAACACTCGTTTAATGCTTCAAATTGAATACTTTTAAAAAACAACGAATGTCAGAAAATGTACAGCTTATGCATCCCACTGAGTAAACACATTCAAGTAATGTTTTATCAACATTAATACAACATTAAATGTTGCTACAATGTTGAAATCATGTTATTTGTTGTTGTTTTGCTCAGTGGGATGTTTATCTAAAGTTTACCATGAAGTAACACATTTAATTTCAGCGCGCATTTGTGACGTAAGCGATCTCTAATCCCACTCATAAATCTTCGATTCTGTCGATCCTTCTTACCGTATACTCAACTGTCCTTGTACAATTATATTCTAATTACCTTTTTTCTTTTATTAGAATTAGTTATCAACGATTTTATTAGATGGCGACGTCATACATTTTTTTTATGTATAAACTAGATTCAATTAGCAATCCACAATTTCTCAATTTGACCTCTAAATTTTATTATACTACAATTACATTCTAATTACCTTTTTTATCACAATCAATTATCAACGATTTTGTTACAAAATAGCAACGAGTTACAAATTTTTGTAAAAAAAAAAAATCTCGATTGCTAGTGGTAGTTTTTAAAACATAATTTACAATAATCATTTACAAATGTTCGTATTGTTATAAAGATAGTGACTGAATGCTATTAACTGCCCACGTACTGTTTACCTTAACCCATTATGTGCCATTGATGCATATACGCAACATTATTAATTTTATGTTAATTAAATTACTAAATAACTTAATTTCATATATTATATTATTTGATTTAACTTGAAAATGTATGAAGAGAAACGTAAATATTTTATTATTTAAATATCTTGATTATTACTCATTTAAATAAAATGCTTTTAGTGTATTTTTAACTTCACTTGAAATCAGTGTTTTATACGCGTGGCGCATGAAGTAAAATTTCGAGTTTAGAAAAGCCCCGTGAAAATTTGTCTCGGGTCGCTGCGCGACCCTCGACAAATTTTCTACGCGGGGCTTTTCTAAACTCGAAATTTTACTTCATGCTTAGTCTGGGAGTGGAAATACACGTTCTACACTTTATATTGCACGTTTTTATACAAAATCGACGAATGCCTTACATTTACAACGTATACATTATTAATATTTAAAAGAAAAATTCATAGAATGTAATACAATAAGTCATTCGTAGAAATCATATAAAGAAGTGTAGAATTTTACCTAAAATCCACTTTAAGAGTTAACTCTACAATTGCTCGGCAGTTAATGGGTTAAAATGAATAACGTATGAAACCATAACAATTGGAATTTTTGTGTAACGATAACAACAACACAACAATTAATATTGAATTATTTAAATTACGTCATAATTAAAATAATTATAATCAATTTCGTAAAAGAAAATTATACGTGTATACTTTTCTTTTACGAAATCGATTTTAATTATGTTAATTTTGACATAATTTAAATAATTTGGTATTAATTCTGCAATTATGTTCATTATGATTGTTATAAATACGTTGCATAAAGTCAGTCAGTCTAAGTAGTAAGTGCAATATTGAATTGTGTTGAATTTATATATTTGTTTTAATAAAAATGGTTATCGTTTATGGAAATGCTAATGATGGTAAGAAATTGTTTTCTACTCAAAATAACACAAATTAATTTGAATTAAATTATTGAGAAGTTATTGTTATTAATAATTATTGAAATGATATCTTGGCGAAACATTGAATAATCATTGCCCCTCATTTTTGAGCCGATGCAACAGAGGCATCCACGGGTATTGGATGGTTTTGAAATTATCATAACTCAGTCAATTTTGCTTTTTTAAATTTTTGTAGAAACATACCCACTGAGCAAAAAACAAACAAATAACGTTATATCAACATTAAACGTTGTCATATAGGCTTCCCAATTTACAGATAACTTAAAAATTAAAGGTGTTAAATTGTATTGGATGAAAATGTTCGGTGTTATATAAAACTCTCTGTATATTGTTATTGTCGTGAACAAAGTATAGTGTATAACTCGCAGATAATAACTATTAATCAATCGAACGATTTGCTCCACACGGCTTCGGCTTGTTCCGTAAACCTAGTTCTCGTGATTAATAGCTATCATTATATGCTCGTTGAACAATATATTATTTATTGCTCATTTCTTCTGCGGCAATGCATTTATTTTCCGCTGTTGTTTATTCATTTTAGGAAAATATGAATTCGTTTCATTATCAGCAGACACACTAAACGGTGCATTAGAAGTAATGCGAAAATCCTTTTTTCTCGATGAAAATTTGGCAAAAGCCGTAGAATTGTATAAATATCCAGAAGCTATGGACGAATTGGCAGAATTGTCAATACGAGCTGCTGATGATGGTTGCTCTCTTGTAGCTTTAGAAAAAGAAAGCGGAACAGTTGTAGCTGTTTCATTTAACAAATTACAGGTAAGATAAATACTCTGTTTAAAGATATGACTTAAGAGGAAGTCGACCGCTCTCTCAACGTATAAAACTAAGCATAATGCCGTCTTAATTACATCCTTGTTTAGGGATTAAATATTTTGAAAAAATAGGTATACTTCAAGGAAAGTACAATCTTTAACCCATTAACGGCCGAGCAATTATAGAGTTAACTCTAATACAAATTTGGTGAAAAGAAAACACTTGTTTTGCTCTATGATTTTATTTTTAGTTTCCTGACACGTGTTTCGGTCTTTACACATCATTATCAAAGGTTAAACTAAATTATAAATGAAGAAGTGTCTGGAAACTGAAAATAAAATCATCGAACAAAACAAGTGTTTTTCTTCACCAAATTTGTACATCCAGTTCCATCAAGAGTGTAGCGCAACAAGCAATAACTATATTAACTCTAATAGCTGGTTTTAGGTAAAAAATTTGCACTTATTTTTATGATTTCAATGAATGACTTATTGTATGACATTTTGTGAATTTTTCTTTTAAATATAACTAATGTATACGATGTAAATTGGCATTTGTCGATTTTATATAAAAACGTGCAATACGAAGTTTAGAACTAGTGTTTCCACTCCCAGACTAAGCATGAAGTAAAATTTCGAGTTTAGAAAAGCCCCGTGAAAATTTGTCGAGGGTCGCGCCAGCGACCCGAGACAAATTTTCACGGGGCTTTTCTAAACTCGAAATTTTACTTCATGCGCCACGCGTATAAAACGCTGAAATATTGTGAAGTAAGAAATACAATGCCATTTTTTTTATCAGGAATATACATCCTTATACACCTTCAAGTCAAATAATATAATATATGAAATTAACTTATTTAGTAATTTAATTAATTAATTAACAAAAAAATGATAATGTTGCGTATATGCACCAATGGCGCTTAATGGGTTAAGCCCGTCTCAATAAAATATTTTATACTTTTACCGTTATTTCATAAAATAATATCAAACATTGGTAAACTAGCGAAATCGTGTTCCACATTTTATTTTTGTCTGCAGTATCTATAAAAAATATTGAAAAACTAAATCAGTTACATTGTAGATAATTCCTTTGCAAAGATATGTGATTTTTTTCAATTATTTAAATATAGTCACTAAGATGTCGCGCGTAAAACAGTTTTTCAAATTTTCTGAAACTTCAATATCGCGCGACATCCCAGTGAATTTATTGTACGATAGAAATAATTGGAAAAAATTAAAATTCTTCTACAATGTGACTGATTTAGTTTTCTAATATATTTTATAAATGTTGCAGAAAAAAATTATATTGAAGATGCGATTACGCTAGTTTACCATGTTTGATATTTTTTTATAAAAGAACGGTCAAAGTGGGAAATATTTTATTAAGACAGGCATTAAGATTCCACTTTCCCTAAAGTATGCCGATTTTTTCAAAATATTTCATCCCTAAACAAGGATGAATTTAAGACAGCAGTATGCTTAGTTTTATTCGTTTAGAGAGCGGTCGACTTTCTCTTAATAAGAGAACATAAAGTATAAAATTGTCTATACTTGGCAGAAAAATATTTCACAAATATTAAAAGTGCGATTCATTTCGCTATCTACATAAATTAGGAATCGACATCACAACTATTGGGAATTTTTCAATGGAATCTTGAGAAGAAATGTTATTTACACCAAAATACACAACTTTTGCGGGCAAACTATTGGGAATTTTTCAATGGAATCTTGAGAAGAAATGTTATTCACACCAAAATACACAACTTTTGCGGACATGTCGATTCCAGAAAATTGCGAAATAAACTTAGCACAAAAAAAGACACATTTGCTCATGAAAGCTGAATTTTTTATTAAAGTAATATTGAAATAAATAAAATTTTACAGTATCCAGTTACAAAAGATGAACTAACCTTCTACGGAAACTTCGTATCCAACAGCAAAGCACCCGCTGCGAAAACCCTGATGCAGTTCATGAACGAAGCCAATATAAAAGCGGACCTCTTTAATTTATGCAACGTCGACTGCGTGTTGGAAATCATGTTCGCATCGACACTCAAAGAATACAGAGGACAAGGCCTTACTACGACTTTATGCAAACACACTATAGATTTAGCAAGAAAACTTTCAGCAGGAAAAAACGTAAAAGTCGGAATGAAAGGTGCCGAATTAGGCTTGGAACCGGTTCCAAAAATGGTTTCAGGCGTAACTACAACTTTTATTACGCAGAGAGTTGGTGATACTGTTGGGTTTAAGAAGGCTTGTGTTTATGGTTTTGATGATTGGAGTTTTAATGGAAAGAGATTTAGTGATATGATTGGGAGTGAGACTTTGCATGCAAGGGTTGAATATTTTAAATTATAAATCATTTATTTGATGAACAAAACAATTAAACAAATGAATTAAAATGTTTAAGAAGAAAAACGTTTATTCTCTCGATTGTTTTGTGTAGATGCCATCGGTGGAAACAAAATGTTGGGACATGTAAATTTTTTTTAGTGTGTAACTTTGGGCTTGTCATTTAATTGTCATGTATTTCGTACACTTGAAAATCATGCGCATGTACTACGAAAAAATAAAGAGCAATAATGTAGTAAGACCCTGGTTTTAAATTTGTTTTACTGTAGGCTTATTTAAAATAATACACAAAGGGTTAAAATTTAAAAATATATATACTTACGGTTGTAATTACTTATATTTATTAACACTCATCTTGAGACGACTTCGCCTTATCGGCATTTTTGTGCCTTCAGATCATAGAAAACTCTATAGAAATGTAACTCTGCATAAAAAGGGACCACTTATGATTTGTTATTTTAAGCAAGGAAAGGAAAGCAACTTAACAACACCAATATATAATTGACAAACAGTTCTACCACTACAGCAATTCTAATCGAAAATTTAGCGGGATATCACAATAAAGTTGCGAACAATTTGAATAAACGTTTTATTAGTATGACAGTTTTAGGAAATTAAACAAACGCAACAGATAAATTTATTATATTTCTTTTTTAACATTATATAACAATATATACAAATTTCCAATAATTTAAGTTTTAAAAATTGTGTACATAAACAGCTGTTATATGTATTTATTTACAAACAAATGCTATACCATTAAACATGTCATTATTACAGAACAAATAAAATATTGGTCAATAATTGAGGAGGTAACATTCAAACCGTGTTTTGTCCACTTTTTTTGAAAAATGGGATATCGCTAGATTCTTATTCAGCTATGTCATTTGCACCTAATTCACATAGGTACCCTTTGTTTTTGTTGGTAGTTTGCTCTTCGGTTTAGCTGATAGCTAATTTCTGGCCGATGGCCAGCTAACTATTACATTTAGCTATTGATCGTAATTCCGGACATAAGACTTACTTATTACAAAATCTATATTATCTAAAAAGTTAATGTGGCGTATACATGCACTTATTGTAGACACTTTTCATTATAATGCAACAATGAAGTTCATGGCTAAGTGATGCCAAGGGCATAAATTCAAATTTTAGCCCCCCCCCTGCAGACATTTGTTTGTGAAACAAAATATAAGTTAATACAAAATAATTACTAATTTTAACAAAATACATCACAAAACAAAATAATACTGTATGCTTTGGAAAATGATGCTAATATTTATTATTTTTTCAATTGTTTGGCCAAGGGCCCACGCAGCGAAGTTACGCCGCTGGGTGACGCAGGTAACTTGTATATACAAGCCATGTACGAAATTAATATTAATAATATAAGTTAAAACTAACCTTCTTATCATTTGGGAAGGAATAATATCTCGAAGATTCACTTTTGCATCCAGGTACAGAACAAGTAGGCATTTTAAAATTGTTCAAATATAAACTTTTCACTCACTACAAAATACATCCGAAATGGCGATAGTAAACAACCAAACAAGCAAATGACGCATGCGCTGAGGTAGTACCAACCTAGAGTTTTCTATGGTACCAACTGTGAAAAATATAATATTTTATTTTTGCTTCAAGTTGGCGATCCTTTCCCGGCTTAAGAAAATAGAGTGAAGTTGGAGTTTCACCCCCCTGCTTCAGATCCAACGGATCTGACAGCTATTGATTAAAAACTAGAGCCCACGTTATAAATTGCGGGAAATTTGAATTTCCGACATATGCGCCCACCCATCGAATGGGCCGGTCAACTATATATGTGATCTTACAGAATCATCAAGGACGGTCGAGTATAAGGTAAGAAGGATCGACAGAATCGAAGATTTTAGAGTGGGGGGAGATCGCTTACGTCACAAATGCGCGCTGAATTTTACTTTATGGTAAACTTTAGGTAAACATGTATAAGCTGTAAATTTTCTGACATTCGTTGATTTTTAAAAGAGTTCAATTTGAAGCTTTAAACGAGTGTTTTCCACTCCCAGACTAAGCATGAAGTAAAATTTCGAGTTTAGAAAAGCCCCGTGAAAATTTGTCGAGGGTCGCGCAGCGACCCGAGACAAATTTTCTGGGCTTTTCTAAACTCGAAATTTTACTTCATGCGCCACGCTTATAAAACACAGATTTTAAGCGAAGTTCGAATACACATACATTCCACAATATTCTAGTGATTTATACGCGTGGCGCATGAAGTAAAATTTCGAGTTTAGAATAGCCAAAATTAGTTTCTTAAAAAAATATTTATCAATTTGAGTTTTCATTAGTTATAATAATATACGTTACATTTTTTTAATTGTGTTATTCATTTTTGAAATATCAAATCAGTTTAAATTTAAACGAATAAACCGAACCACCGGGCAAAAATTAGTTCGAGTTAGTTGGCGTAATGGCCGTCCAGAGGCGCTCTTTGCAGTATTTTTCAGTACATGGGCGTGAACCTTCTAGAGAGTTTATTTTTCTAGGATCATATAGAGCAGGCATCCAAGTAATCTATGCAGGCATCACTCTTTTCCAAACCACTATTTGTAGAGGTAACATTCGCCGGTTAATTCCGTAGTCATTACAATTAACATACATGTTAAAAAAATGCTCAACTTACAATTCATTTACGTGAAATTCGGTTTTGAAGGATCGCTTTGGGGATTTTTCCTGCACAAAGTTTCCTGACCTGAAAACGTGGCCGCCGTTCGGCCATGATGGACGCGTAAACGCTGTCACAACGGATTTTAAGAAATCCGAATAATTTTTGTGATTTGTCGGTAATCCACAGAAAAGGTGAGTGATTTTAATTTATACTCAAAAGCTGGCGGCGTTTTCTAATCACATTTTATTGATTGTAGTTGTGATTTTATGAATCGTCGGTTTATGTATATTTATCATAAACAAACATTGTTTTTGTAAGAAAAAACCGGTAATAATTTTGCTTTTCGTAAATTTGGAAATTTAAAGAGTACATGTTGTAAATAAACATTAAACCAGAATTCTAAGTTCATTTAAAATATTTCAGACCCAGCACAATTATAATCTAAATGTTTGTTATTGATAATGAGCACCTTGCGTCTCGAAATGTACATCTAACGATACAAATATAAAGTGAAGTAAGGAATAAAAGTTTTTTTAGTGTAATAATCACTTCACGTAAACTCAAAAACATACAGTGTTGAATAAACAAAAATTGTCATTCTCTATTTTAAATTGCAGACACAAAATGCACCTTTACAACTTAACACTACAAAAGGCCACTGCGATAACGCATGCCATCCATGGTAACTTCTCGGGCACAAAAGTGCAGGAGATTGCAATATCCCGAGGCAAAAGTGTAGAGCTCTTAAGACCTGATACAAACACAGGAAAAGTGCACACTTTACTGTCGGTTGAGATATTCGGTATAATCAGATCATTGATGGCCTTTAGATTAACGGGCGGCACGAAAGATTACATTATAGTCGGTTCGGATTCGGGTAGGATTGTAATCCTCGAGTATATTCCAGCGAAGAATATTTTCGAGAAAATCCATCAGGAAACGTTTGGAAAATCGGGATGCCGGCGGATTGTGCCCGGACAGTATTTCGCTTTGGATCCGAAGGGTAGGGCTGTTCTAATGGGGGCCATTGAAAAGCAGAAGTTGGTTTATATCTTGAATAGGGATTCGGAAGCTAGGTTGACGATTTCGTCACCGCTGGAAGCACACAAGAGTAACACTTTGGTTTATCATATGGTGGCTGTTGATATTGATTATGATAATCCGATGTTTGCCTGTCTCGAAATTGATTATGACGAGGCTGATTCTGATCCGACTGGTGAGGCAGCGCAGAAAACACAACAAACACTAACTTTTTACGAGTTGGATTTGGGTTTGAATCACGCCGTGCGGAAATATTCCGAGCCTCTGGAGGAGCACGCGAATTTCCTAGTGACGGTGCCTGGGGGTAAAGACGGGCCTTCGGGAGTGTTAATCTGTTCAGAGAATTATCTGACTTATAAGAATTTGGGGGATCAGCCGGATATTCGATGTCCGATTCCGAGGAGGCGAAACGATTTGGATGATCCTGAGAGAGGGATGATTTTCGTTTGTTCGGCCACGCATAAGACGAAGACGATGTTTTTCTTCCTGGCACAAACTGAGCAAGGCGATATTTTTAAGATTACTTTGAAGACTGACGATGATATGGTGACGGAAATTAAATTGAAGTACTTCGACACTGTGCCGGTTGCCACAGCTATGTGCGTGATGAAAACTGGGTTCTTGTTTGTAGCTTCAGAGTTTGGAAATCAGTAAGTTATATTATCACAAATAATATTATAATTATAAGAACCCTATCCGTGATCAACAGCGACGGCTCGCAGCCTAACTTCAGGGTCGGCCATAGCGCCAAGGCACACAAAATTTGAGGTTGGGGTCGCGTTTTATAAATACAAGGAATTGCACAACAAAGTCATCTTTCAATAATGGATACATATTACCTTGGGTCTCTGGCCTACCCTGAAGTTAGGCTGCTAGCCTCCGCTGATGGGTAATGTGGGAGGGGGGCAAATCTTAATTTTTTTATGTGGATTGACATTTAAAGTTTTTAACAAAATTTGGCATATTATATCTTGTTTATTATATTTTCACTTAAATAATGTAAACTCTGTTTTTTTTTAATATGACCAAACTTAAGGTGTATTTACTGCGAACAGTTGCAATCCTGCTTTAACAGTAGGGTATTTTAAACCTCAAATTTTGAGATGTTGGTAAATCAATGATTATCAATGCGACAAATAAATGATAATTTTTGAAATAAATTGTCACGATGCAGAGATTTTAAAAAAAGACATACAAGGATTTTTTCTTTTAAGTATACCATCACATATTCCATATAAACATTTGTAAAACTAATGAACATGTGATCAGAACTAAGTCGAAGTATATTTTGACCTTCACTTTAAATCAGTGTTTTATACGCGTGGCGCATGAAGTAAAATTTCGAGTTTAGAAAAGCCTGATTTGGCTTGGTCGCTCCGCTGCGCTACGCGACCAAGCCAAATTTTCAGGCTTTTCTAAACTCGAAATTTTACTTCATGCTTAGTCTGGGAGTGGAAAACACTTGTTAGAGTTTTTATATTAAAAATTTCGAATATAATCACTAATGTCTCAAAATGTTCATTGAAAAATCGTAACATGTATACCTTAAAGAAAAATTCCTTGTATTTAGAACGTTTTTAAAATTAGAACATTTAAACGGGCAGATAATAAAGAAGACAGATGTTCCTGAGCAAGGAATATTATCTGATTTTCCTATCCTACCTGATCCTCAGAGACACTTTATTAAATTAGTAGTAGATACAAATAATTTGAGGCGATGATAGGTAAATACATTTGTTATCGTAATCTTTATAAGTTAATTAAATTGTTATATCAATTTCCCTTCTGATAACCTACAAATTAAAAGTTGATTTACAACATAATGTGTGATTAATCTTGTCCTAAACTAAAACATACTACCTTTATCACACCACTAAATTCTAACATTCTTTGGCACACTCAGCTCAAAAATTCAAAATATTTTTAAAAAACGAGACATTGACATTGTTTTTAGATCAAATACTAAACTCTGTAATTTAATATTCAACGCAAAAACCCCAATAAATAAGATGTACAAGTCAGGAATTTACAGGTTGACATGTCCAGATTGTAAAGGAATGTACATCGGACAAACAGGTCGTAATTTTCAAACCAGACTAAAAGAACATCATAGATCATATAATTTAAAACATGAGAATTCAACTTTTGCAAATCATTTGTTAGAAACAAACCACAATTTCGGCAAGAATGTACTTTCGGTAATCCATCTCACCGAAAAAGGTAAGAAAATGGATTTACTGGAAGCCGTTGAAGTACACAAAGCAAAAATTAATTCGGGAATTTCCATCCTTAACGACCAGGTTGACCTGATGTACACCCCTCTCTTCGAAGCGCTTTAGATGTAACTCGTGTTTTAAGTACTTAGTTTGAGAATGATTACCGTGTAATTGAAACTAGTCACTGAAGTAAAATAAAAGTGGTATAAAAAAGTTAAGAATTTTCTTTATATCAAAATTGAAGATGTACCACGAAGTGAACGCCTCCAAAATCCAAGAAGAAATTCTAAAAATATCAAATTTGATTGGTTATTAAAAAAAAAAACAAATTATATGTGTGAAATACATTTTTGCGTTACTACAATTGTCTGATCTTTTTATAGTTATCTTTATCAAATTGCTCATCTTGGCGATGATGATGATGAGCTCGAGTTCAGTTCTGCCATGCCTCTGGAAGAGGGAGACACTTTCTTCTTTGCTCCACGGCCCCTCAGGAATCTAGTGCTAGTCGATGAAATGGAGTCCCTGTCACCAATTCTATCATGTAAAGTTGCCGATTTGGCGGGTGAAGATACCCCGCAGCTCTACATGTTGGCGGGAAGAGGGCCGAGGAGTTCGTTGAGGGTCCTGAGGCATGGTCTGGAGGTGTCTGAGATGGCCGTTTCAGAATTGCCAGGAAACCCGAATGCCGTGTGGACTGTCAAAAAGAAGAGTGATGGTGAGTAATTGTTTTAATTTATTTTTGTGCAAGTAAAGGGTGTCTCAAAATGACCTGACATTTTAATTTATTAATAAAACATATTATTTATTGTAAAAGTACGAAAGTTTTTATTTTAATATAAGGTACAAACATGGAGGTTATGTGTGGAACACAATATTTATTTATTTATTTATTATCCAACAGTTTACAATAAACTTATTACAGGATAACATGTTAACAGTAACATAAGCAAATTCGAGTGCGCTGTGACTTAAAATTATATTATAATTCTAAATAATAATAATAACAATGTGAATTTTACTAGAAAGACAAAAAAAAATATTTAATACAAACATACGTACATATATAACTATTCAACCGAGTTTAAATATTTAAGTAACGTCTGGAGATCTACATGGAATATATCAATTTTATCAGCTATTCTGTTCACAGTGTTACACATAGAGACTATGGGGGAATGTAGATGGTGGGTAGTGTTTGAACGGGGATTATAAAATGTATATTTATTTCGACTGGATGACCTGGGTACAGAAAAGGTTAGCCTTGATAAAATGTACGAATCATGGATATCGTAATGCAGCAACTTGTAAATAAATATAGTTTGTGCTACTTGACGCCTGTGCTGAAGTGAAGGTATTTCAAATTCTTTCTCCAACTCTGAAGATGGATAGCCCTGCACCGGATATTGATTATGTTTTCTATAGTAAAGGGCTTTTAGAAACTTTCTTTGAATATTTTCTATGTCCTGAATATGAATATTGTAATTAGGGTTCCATACTACGGAGCAGTATTCCAATCTGCTACATATAAATGCGCAATAAAAATTAATTAGAGGCTGCATAGTCTTAAATGGCTTGGTATTACGCAATAAAAAACCCAGCAGTGAATAGCACGATTTTCTAATTGTTGCTATGTGCATATTGAAATTTAATTTTGTTTCGAAATATACCCCTAATATCCGATAAATGGGACCTTGTTTGCAAACGGTCATTCTTTTGACAAAATTTTCAATGACATTTTGGCATAATTGCGGACTAATTTCATTGATGGTGCGTCTAATTTCTTCCTTGAGCTTCGGAATGGTCTGTGGATCATTGGCATACACTTTTCCTTTCAGAAAACCCCAAAGAAAGAAGTCTAATGGCATCAAATCGCACGATCTTGGTGGCCAATTCACAATGCCGCTGCTCGAAATAACACGACCATGGAACTTTATCTGCAATAACTGCATTGTTTCATTCGCAGTGTGGCAGGTTGCACCATCTTTTTGAAAGAATATGTCTTCTAAGTCCATGCCGTTCAATTCATTTCATAAAAAGTTGGTTATCATGTCACGATAACGAACACTATTGACGGTAACCGCATTTCCCGCAGCATTCTCGAAAAAGTACGGCCCAATCACTCCTCCAACCCAAAATCCTCACCAAACAGTGCTCGTGGTGGATGCATGGGAAGCTGTTGGATCACTTGTGGATTTTCGGTCCTCCGAATTCTACAGTTTAGTTTATTCACGTATCCATTAAATTGAAAATGCGCCTCATCGCTGAAGATGATTTTCTTCGAAAAATCACCATCGATTTGTCGATGCTCCACTATCCAATTGGCGAATGTACATCGCTGAGCATGGTCTGCTGGTTACAGGTTTTGTGTCAATTGGATCTTGTAAGCATCCAAATGCAGATCTTTAGTCAAAATTCGCTGCACAGAGCATCTTGAAACGTCTAATTGCTGAGCACGATGGCGAATCGAGGTGGAAAGACTTTCGCCAACACTCGCATTCACTACGGCTATGTTTTCAATCGACCGACTGGTACGAGAACGGCCACTGCTTTTCGCGGTTAGAATTGAACCACTAACCTCAATTTTTCTTATTAAATGCACCACAGTGTTGCGAGATGGTGCGTTATGATGACCAAAACACGTGCGGACTTTTCGAACCGTCTCGGCAAACTTTTCATCATTTCTATAATGAATTTTTACAATTCCTAAGCGTTGCTCAATCATGTAATTATTCATGACTAAACCTCAATACTTCCTGATGCCAGTTGTCAAAGATTAGTACTCTATATTCGTAACAAAAAAAAATAGCGCGTAATTTAAAATGTCAGATTATTTTGAGGCACCCTTTATAACACATCTGACTGCTGGGGAGTGAGAATTGACTCACCCTGTTTTTTCTGCTTGTTTTAGAAATTGCATGCATAGATGTAACTACCAGTTGTTAAGATTTTAAACAATTGGATTTAATGCTATGCAAGATTATATTCAACTTGTCGCCTCCGTGGCATATCTTGTTGTGCTCTGGAGTGAATCAAGTTGCGACATTTCAATAAAAGCCAATTCAGCCTTTGAAGCATAAATTGGTTTTTGTCAATCATTAATATCGTATGTTCAATAAAATAAAACCTCTAGAGTGCTATGGAATATATTTTAGGTTAGCAACTCTATGTATATCAGAGTTGCTAACCTAAAATATATTCCATAGCACTCTAGAGGTTTTATTTTATAATTTTTATAATTATAATGTCTGACGTTTTATATGACAATTCCTAAAGCGTATAGCCAACATACATTTAAAAAAAAGAAAAAATGGCGCTCTAAAGGTTTTTTTTTGTTGAACATATGATATTAATGGGACATAAGAATTATCAATTCAACTAAAATTTGGTGAAAATATACCAGGTGTAACTCAAAACTGGGACACCCCTTTTAGTTTTTTTATTATTGAGAAATCAATTTGAAATTTGGTAGGTTTATAAATTAAGCAGAAATTCTAGCATTGTGGTGATCTGAACGCCTAAGTTCCACTTCCGGTTTTACTAGAAATGACATCAATTTTTAAAACTCAAATGAAATGCACTAAATATTTTGTTGATACAGGATGCCATTTTACATACAAATCAATTGTTTAAAAAAAATAATAATAATTTTAGAGTCCTGGGTGGCTCTGTAATCAAGCATGAAGGTTGATTCTTACATCTCTGAAATAGGTTATGACTTTAAAAACATCAGATTCAATAATTTTGAAGTAAGAATCAATATTCATGTTTGATTCCACAGCAATCCAGGACTTCAATAATTATTGGACACCCGATATTTATCTAAAAGTCTATCTGGAGTCCAGGGTTGTTGTTGCTGTTGTTTTTTTTAAATATTTTAATTTGAATTTTTAGATGAGCGTTTTCCACTCCCAGACTAAGCATGAAGTAAAATTTCGAGTTTAGAAAAGCCTAAAAATTTGGATTGGCCGCGTAGCGAAGCGGAGCGGCCAATCCAAATTAGGCTTTTCTAAACTCGAAATTTTACTTCATGCGCCACCCGTATAAAACACTAAAATATCGCAAAGTTTAAAATATTCGGCTTTAGCAATCCAATATGCGAATAAAACATTACTCAAATTCTGCGCTGAACAAATTTTTTAAAACACTAATTATAGGCAACCCAATAACTCTAACGTACAGTACAATAAGCCACCTAGGCTGCAGTGCATCCGTCCGAAAGGAAGACGGCCCCCACAGGGAAAAAAAAAAAACTAACGTATATTATGTTGCCTATAATCATTGTTATATGTGTGTCTTTTTTGAACTTCACTGTAAATCAGTGTTTTTACGTGTGGCGCATGAAGTAAAATTTCGAGTTTAGAAAAGCCTAATTTGGATTGGCCGCTCCGCTTCGCTACGCGGCCAATCCAAATTCTTAGGCTTTTCTAAACTCGAAATTTTACTTCATGCTTAGTCTGGGAGTGGAAAACACTGGTTAAAAGCCTCAAATTAACCGCTTTTAAACGACGAATTCCCGCAAGTTTTAAAAACTTTGTAATTATCGGGATATGTATACTCAAAAGAAAAATGCCCTGTATGTTCTGCTTTAAACATGTTTTTGTTTGTTAATCTTTTAAACACTATTTCAATGAAAAAAACATGTTTTATTCAAAAAAAAAATCTTTTCTAATTAAAATGAAAAAAACTATTTTTTTTAACAATCCTGCTGGAGACACAGTGTGTGTATAACTTTAATAATAAATTACTTAATTCAAATAAAGTTACAATTCAATTTGAGATTACAACAACAATATAAACTCTGTAGAACTTATTTATAATACTAATTGTAGATACATTCGTTAATGATCTTCACACAGGGAAAAATATAAAAACTTACATAAATGAAAAGTTACTAAACAAGCCTGGTCGTTGACAATTTATCAACACCAGATGCTTTTTTTCTTTCAGAACCGTTTGGTGCGCAAGTGTGGGCCGAGTTAGATGAAAGGTAAGGGAGTGCTATCCAGCCACAGTCAAACAAGGAAGTTAGGAGACCTTGTGAATGCCATAAAACTTTATCTCGGCAACAGTCATGCTTATTGCCGAAGTGACTGCTGCCGAGAGTTTACCTTTTTCTCCGTAACATTTTTAACTCTAATCTTTATTTCCAAATGTGTTTCTATGATGGTGTGGTTTATTTGTTACAGACAAGTATGATGCTTACATTATTGTGTCTTTCGTGAATGCTACCTTAGTCTTGTCCATCGGTGAAACTGTTGAAGAAGTTACAGACAGTGGATTTTTGGGTACGACGCCAACACTTTCGTGTTCCGCGCTTAGCGATGACGCTTTAGTTCAGGTAACTATTCTAAAATCATTCATTTCGGCAAATCTCATTCAATGCTATTAATTTTGTACAAAAGTACAAATTTATTATGTGAATAGAGATTTGTTGTCTTAAGTTGTCTTATTAATTAAGATGTATTGTTTGCATTTTACACGAATTTTCGTAATTTTATATATATTGTATGTAAAGGGTTTATAGAACATCTTCAATTGTTATAAAATTGCAATTGCTATTAATTTTTTGTAGGTATATCCGGATGGAATGAGGCATATCTGCTTGGATAAGAGGGTGAATGAGTGGAAAACGCCTGGGAAGAAGAGCATCGTAAAATGCGCCGTCAATCAGAGACAAGTCGTGATTGCTTTGAGTGGAGGAGAATTGGTTTATTTTGAAATGGATAGGGTGAGTTTTCTTCGTCATTATTTTTTAAGTTATGTGCATAGATATAACTACCAGTTGTTAAGAATTTAGGCAATTGGATTTAATGCTATGCAAAATTATATTCGACTTGTCGCCTCCGTGGCTTATCTTATTGTGCTCTGGAGTGAATCAAGTTGAAACATTTCAACAATGGGCTCGTTTAAAAAAAAGTATTAGTTTATTATTAGACAACTGAGTCCAAACCTTTGTAATTATGAAAAATAGTTTCTGTTTTCTCTAACAACTCATTACAAATATTATTTACAAATTCAGACTGGTCAACTTCACGAGTACAAAGAACGCAAGAGAATGAACTCTGACGTCGTTTGCATGGCCTTAGCGAATGTCCCGCCGGGAGAACTCCGTTCCTGGTTCTTAGCCGTCGGTTTAGCCGACAACACAGTCCGAATAATTTCCCTAGATCCAAACGACTGTCTCGCGCCACGATCCATGCAAGCACTTCCCGTATGTGCAGAAAGTTTGTGCATAGTCGAAATGGGCTGCACAGAAAGAGATCCCGAAGATGCAGCAGCCGCCAGCACAACAAGTTCTCTATACCTAAACATTGGTTTACAAAATGGAGCTCTGCTCCGAACAGTATTAGATCCGGTTTCCGGTGATTTAACCGATACGAGAACGAGGTATTTGGGTTCGAGGCCGGTTAAGTTGTTTAGAATAAGAATGCAGGAATCTGAAGCTGTTTTAGCGATGAGTAGTAGGTCTTGGTTGAGTTACTACTACCAGAGTCGGTTTTATTTAACACCGTTATCGTATGAGAGTTTGGAGTATGCTTCGGGATTCAGTTCGGAGCAGTGTCCCGAAGGTATTGTGGCGATTTCTACGAACACACTGCGAATTTTGGCGTTGGAGAAGTTGGGTGCAGTTTTCAATCAAATTTCTTTCCCGCTGGAATACACACCGAGGAAGTTTGTGATTCACACAGAGACTTCTAATTTGATTTTATTGGAGACTGAACATAATGCGTACACAGACGATACAAAAAGGCAGAGGCGTTTGCAGATGGCGGAGGAAATGAGAGAGGCAGCTGGGGAGGAGGAGCAGGAATTGGCCAAGGAGATGGCGGATGCTTTCTTAAACGAGGATCTGCCGGAGAACATCTTTTCGGCACCTAAAGCCGGACACGGAATGTGGGCTTCCATTCTCAGGATTATGGATCCAGTTCAGGTAATTATCATTTTTTTAATACTTTTGCATCAAAGATTTGTTTATCAAGTTCTCACCAATGACAAATTGCATGTGTGCTGTGAATACTGGCGCTGGTACTTCTCATTCAATAAAGCCATTGTTACATTGTCAGTGTGGCTGCCTTTTGAAACCACAAATTGTCGACATCATAGCATCCAATTCAGGCCATAAAAAGTTGGTTATCATGGCACGGTAACGCTCACCATTCACCGTAACAGAATTCTCGCCATCTTTATCAAAGAAAAACGATCCAATGATTCTGCCAGCAAAAAATGCACACCAAATAGTGACCTTTTGTACGTGGAGGCACTTGGCGGAGGAGTGTGAGGGTGTGAGTGAGGAATGGGTGGGAGTGAAAGGGAATAGAAGGGTGACAGAATGGATGAGGGAGGACGGAGCTAGGGTAAAGACGCTGGAGAAAGTGGGACGGGAGAAAGAGGGCAAGATGTGATATAGTGTCGACATTGTAAATAACTGTAGGATATGCCAATAAAGGTCTTTTTTTTTTTTTTTTTAAGTGACCTTTTGTGGATGTTTTACAAGAACCATCCTTTGTTTTTTATCAGCCCAAATGTGGCAATTTTGCTGACCAAAAAAATCGCGTAGTGCGCGAAATTCTTTCATGTTAGAATGCTCATTTTTGTAATAGGTTTCAAAAATGTTATCACGGTGTTTGATTGTAAATCTTTTCATGGTTGAAAATGCCAAAGACTGAATTTATTAATGTCAAAAACCCATTGCGTTTAAGCCTTATTCACATTTAACATCGGTCCAAACCATCAGAACACCCTTTATGAAACAAAAACGTTTTGGACACTTACAAGCGGTAAAACCCCCTTAATAAATTTTGAAAATGTTCAATACTTTTTTTCACAGCGATTTTCAAATTGCCCGTTAACCTGCCCAACCCTGTATGCATACATATAACTACCAGTTGTTGAGATTTTAGACAATTGGATTTAATGCTATGCAAAATTATAGTCGACTTGTCGCCTCCGTGGCATATTTTATTGTGCTCTGGAGTGAATCAAGTGGAGACATATATTTAATGGCTTTTAAAAATGTTTAGACTTTCGCTGTGTGTAACACAAAGCAAAAATTAGGTATCCCACTGTTAATGCTGGCTACGAGTTAAACGATCAGTTGTGATATTACAATCTGAGAGTAGAATGCCATTTGGTGAAATGCGGAATTCTTTCTTCACTGCTCTATCCGACATGTTTATTTCTTCAGCTGATTGCGGGCGCACTAGCAATAGAGTGAAAACTGCATACAAAATTATGACAGCATTTGTAAAATCTAATGTTGCTTAGCGAAAGTTTAAACTCGGAAAATAACGATGGCCTACATTAATGGCGGGAGACCTAATGCTTGTAAAAGTAGAGCCAAGACCATTTTTTTGTGTGTTTGTCTTCTTTGTGCACCATACAGCAAAAACTGCTATAGATATTGACCTTTTTACTGCAAGCTTTTGTTGAAAATCACTTTTTGTCCTAGTAGACTTAATTCTAATTTTTTAAAAAGTGATATTCTGCTACATACAGAGATATCGAATAATAATAATATCGAAAAAAAATGTAAATAAAAGTTATGTCTCGTTGAAATACCTGAAATCCATAAGCATATTGCCCATGTACTCTTCTGTGTCTTGAATAGTTTAGATTTTTTTTTTAAATGGAGTAGAAATCTGACAAGACGTCTGATTTATGTGACAGATAACGCCTTTAACATAAGTGGTGTTGCTAGGTATTTTGTCATTTAACTAAAACGTAAATTAAAGAGGACCTTAACTAAAACCGGTGCAGAAGCATATTAGTACCTTTTTTTAATTAATTAATTTTAGTGTTTTATTTCATTATAGGGAACGACTTTTAAATTACACAGGTTTGTTCAAAACGAGGCGGCCATGTCAATAGCGATGGTCAAATTCCACGGCCAACCGGAACATCAATGGTTTTTAATAGTCGGTGTCGCGAGGGATCTTCAATTGAATCCTCGTCAGTGCAGCACAGGATTTCTGGACACTTATAAAGTTGATTCATCGTGCAGGGAGATTGAATTAGTTCACAGGACGCCCGTCGATGAAGTTCCTTACGCACTGTGCGCTTATAATGGACGATTGTTGGCTGGAGTCGGGCGTATGCTGAGGATGTATGATATGGGAAAGAAGAAACTGTTAAGAAAATGTGAAAATAAGGTTGGTTTGCAAAAAGAGTAATTCACTTTTAATTAATTTTAAATATCTATACCATTTGTTTATTTCATCGTGCTCACTATTGTCATCTCGTAAACTATTAGAGATCTGAAGACGGTTAAATTAGATAAACTTTTCCACTTTTAATACAAAAAAAACTGCGTTAACAAAATTTATCCATAGATGCATAGCGACTCATATTTTGAGAGCATAGTTTCTTAAAAACAGAAGGGTTAATAATTTTTTTCTTACTGTGCCATTCTCATTAAGGCTATAAGCATCCTGGGAGTTAATTTCACTGCACTCTAACGGTAGAAAAGAATCGGTATATTATGTAAATTCCCAGCGGAACAATATTAATTGAAATTTCAAATTATACAAGTAATTAACTGTAATAATATATTTTATTAGGAGTCCAGAAAAAAGGATTTTTCTGTGCGCACCTGCAAGCAAGGAAAATTCAATTTGTGGACGTGTAATGAAGGCTATTTTTTATTATACTCATCTAAAAAAATTATACTTATCTGAAAACTTAAATTATTTCTTTATTTTTAAACCAGTAACATCTATGGCAGTAAAAGAATACAAAATTAAATTTAAAACCAGTTTTTCTAAATTTTATGAGGTTAGCACTTTTTTTTTAAAACGAAATATTTTTTAACATGGCGAATCGACAACATAAGGTGAACAATTTTACGGATTTGGCCTTTTCGGAATTATAAAATAGAAGTTATACATCATCACAATTTTTGTATTTTTCATAGTTGCCGTTCCGCCTGTGTCCATGTGTATATCTAAGTATTGAAAATGTTCAATACTTTTTTTCACAGCGATTTTCAAATTGCCCCTTAACCTGCCAGACCCTGTATGCATACATATAACTACCAGTTGTTGAGATTTTAGACTATTGGATTTAATGCTATGCAAAATTATAATCGACTTGTCGCCTCCGTGGCATATTTTATTGTGCTCTGGAGTGAATCAAGTGGAGACATATATTTAATGGCTTTTAAAAATGTTTCTACTTTCCCTGTGTGTAACACAAAGCAAATATTAGGTATCTCACCGTTAATGCTGGCTACGGGTTGTGATATTACAATCTGAGAGTAGAATGCCGTTGATCAATTGCGGAGTTCTGTCTTCACTGCTCTATCCGACATGTTTATACTTTCAGCTGATTGCGGGCACACTGGATTTTACTAGTAGTAATTTTACGCTTACTTGGGTTAACATATCATCCGAAATATTATGTACAAAATCAATTTCTTCTAAGTCTACGTACATTTTAACCAAACTTACGTTTTTCACTGCTGGAAAATAAAACGTCAGTGACAAATACATCGTTACTATGAAAACATTTAAGACCGCACGAAAAAACGGACGGAAAAATCTTGCCGTGCGATGACTTGAAAAGTGACGTTTAAATTATTCAGAAGGCAACTGGAAACAAAGTGTTTTCAGATAAGCATAATAAAAAAAATATTTTTTTGAAAGCAATATATTTCAAAATGAAGACTATAATAACATTTCTTCGATGACGCCAGGTTTGTAAACCAGCAGCTCCCTCAATTTTTAATTATGGACAAAAAACAATTTTTTCCGATTATTTATAACAATAGCTACCGAACTACTTAGGATTTCTTTGTTATGTTGTGTAGTTCTTTTGTTATAAACAATTTTTATGGCATTTTAATAGTGCGCCATTCTTGGAAAAATGTATATATCAGAAACATTCTCAACATTCGATAGCTATTCTTATAAATAATCGAACAAATTTTGATATTTCATCTTAACTTACAAATTGTGGGAGTTACTGGTCCGTCCGTTTTCCCACTCATTAGTTAATCGCCATTTTAAAATGTATCACTTCGAAAAAATATGTTTTTATAGTTTCTTACTTGTATAAGACCTTAGTTTAAAATTTCGATTTATTTTGTTCTCCCACAAAATATCCCTATTTTAGTGCCTCTAGAGTGGCCTAACTAAGGGGTTAGCCATTTAATTTTATTGCAATATACTTCTACGTTTTTATTTTATTTTTTTATTTTCAGCACATACCGAATTTGATTGTGAATATCCAAGCAATGGGCAAACGTATTTATGTGGCTGACGTGCAGGAGTCTGTGTACATGATTAGGTATAAGCGACAGGAGAACCAGCTCATTATCTTTGCAGACGACACGCATCCGCGTTGGATCACCTGCACTTCAGTTTTGGATTACGATACCGTTGCAACTGCTGATAAATTCGGAAATGTTGCCATCATACGCTTACCACCAAATATCAGTGATGATGTCGACGAGGATCCAACAGGAAATAAAGCACTGTGGGACAGAGGTAATCATTAGCCTCATTAACAAAAATGCTGTTTATATCATTATTGTTAAAAGCTAATTAATTTCACTAGATCTGTTTATATCATTATTGGTAAAAGCTAATTAATTTCACTAGATCCGTACAAACATGATACTAATATTTCATTTTAATACAACAATATCTACAAGTTATTAGTAAGTTTTAAACTATTGATAAAATAAATTTTACAACAGTGCATTTTCATGTATTCAATATGTACTTTAATAAATATATAAACAAATTGTGAAACTGAAATTATAAAAAAAAATTGAGTGATTAAAATTTGCTGTTTTTTTTTTATATCAGGTTTATTAAATGGTGCATCTCAGAAAGCTGATACAGTGGCTACATTCCATGTTGGTGAAACGGTGACATCGTTACAAAAGGCGACGTTAATTCCTGGAGGTTGGGAGTCTCTTATTTACACGACATTGTCGGGAACCGTTGGTGTGCTGGTGCCGTTCACTTCGCACGAGGATCACGACTTTTTCCAGCATCTCGAAATGCACATGAGGAGCGAGAATTCCCCGTTGTGTGGAAGGGATCATTTATCATTTAGGAGTTACTATTACCCAGTTAAGGTTAGTTAACATAAAATTGTAAAACGCTGCGTTAAACTAAAAGGGTGTACACAATTATTGGTTCAGCGGTTGATATTAATTTTGTTTGTTATTTGTAATGTTAATTTTTTGTCTGTTTTAGAATGTGATTGATGGAGATTTGTGTGAGCAGTATAATTCTTTGGATCCTGCAAAGCAAAAGAGTATAGCTGTGGATTTGGAAAGGACGCCGGCTGAGGTTTCGAAGAAATTAGAAGATATTAGGACCAGATATGCATTTTAATATATTATTTATCATATTGATAAGGATTTAGTTGTAACATGAAAAGGCTAGTTAATAAATGATTTCATTTTTTATTTATAAATTTTCTTATTTGTTATAATTACCACTTCTATTCACTATTCTCTAAAATAAATGTAGAGAAGGAATTAAAAAGTCTTTTACATTTCCTGCAATTTTACTATTAGTGAATTTAGACTTCTGCAATGTTTTTGCTAATTGTGAAATTTCAAGACTGATAAAAATGTGTTGATTGGATGATTAAAAGAAAAAAATAAATGTAAACTTGAAATATTTTATTCAACATCTACTTATCAGCCACTTGTTTCCCCTTCTTTTTACTCTTAACATTATTCTCAAACTTCTTTTTCTTCTTGGGCGACTCCTCATCATCACCCTCGTGTTCCTCGATGACACGAACCTCTTGTACCCTCAATTTTTTACCGCTCTCTTCTACAACAGTAACACTTTCAGCATCCTCCGTATTTTCCTCTGTTTTAAACTTTTTAATGGGCAATGCACACATACAAGTAAACCGACAACCCGCATTAATTACTGTCAACTCTTGCATATTCAAATCCCAAACTTTAATCTCTCCATTACTCGAAGCTGACACAATGCGGTTGTTTGTAATCATTAAACATTTAACCCTTACTTCATGTGCTTTAATAGTTTCCATTTCTTCATTTTCTGTGTTTAATATTAAGATACTCCCGTCTTCACAGCCAAGCAATAATTTATCGGATTCCCATGCACAGCTACATATTTTAGTTTTGTGCTCAAATTTCTTCAGAATCCCTCCCGTGTCGATCCCCCATATGCTGCTCTCAAGGCCTCCGATTAAAGCAAACCTATTCCCATCAGGTGCCCACCGAATTGAATGCAAATTCCTCACATCCTTACACTTGCTATTTAAATTAATCGCATACGCCAACCGCCCCTTCACCAAATTCCAAGTGCGCAGCGTACAATCAGCCCCCAAGGATAATGCTAATTTTCCAGACGTGTGCACAGCTATGTCTAATATAGCAGAGCCCCTGTGCGCCTTTTCCCACATTTTCTCCAACTGCCAGTTGCCTACTCGGACAATTGCAATAGTCCCGTCTTGGCTTCCAGAGATTAAATGCGATCTATCATGTGTAAATTGAAGGCAGTTCACTGTGGAATTGTGGTGAGTAAGCATGCAGTGTTCTTTGCGAGTTATCAAGTCATAAACGACGATCCGGTCATCAGTGCCTCCTGAAGCGAGGAGGTTGTCTGCTGTAGCAACGCAGCGGACACTAGCCGCATGGCTGTGGTTTGCAAATGTTTGGACAATTTCATCTTCCTGAAATGAATGTTTATTTAGACACATCTTTATTTAAGTGTTACTTCTTTATATACCGTAATGAACAAAATTATATAGACAAACAATTAAACATCTCTAAAGTTTGTTATAATTTTATTTAATTATTCATTAAATTATCAGTAATTGTACGCCAATGAATGGCATTAATAAGATGTATGTTTGACATTCAGCAACTAGACACAAAGAGATAAAGACAAAACATAATTTATATCTGACTTCCTAGGAAGAACTTTTTGTCCAACAGAGTTGTATACAGGTGAAATGCTCTGACTGAGAAAACAGTATCTGCCCCGAACAAGAACGTCTTTAAGAACAGACTAAACACAAATCTGGTGCCAATTAATAATAACCTGGTGCACTATTTCTAACACTGTGATTTATTTTTATTTCTTCGACTGTGATTTGACTGAGACTGTGATATATTATGTGATGACTTAGTCTATTAATAAAAAAGTGAACTGTGATAGATACTAAGGATTTTAACTAGTCTAGTGAAATTGGCTGTGATAAGAGTGAAAACTGAAACAAACACAATGCAGTGGCTTCATCGGCTTCGCCGCTTGCCTCTGCTAGCAGTGATAATAATAATAATATTAGGACAAAATATATCGACACACAATTTATGAATAATATTTTAATTGATTGTAATCGAAAAAGTGCACTTGAACAGCAAATAACTTTAGTTAGGAAGAGCCTAACTTCCCAAATGCCCCGAGGTCTTAAAATTTCCTTTGTTATTAAAAAAACAAATTATTTAAGTATGGTCATTGTCACATAGAAATTGCAAACTTATAAATTTGAAGTAAATACTGCCCACACTGCATTTGCGCTCTGGCATATTTAGTAAGCTTTTGATGAGACTGTTGATTGACAAAGTGAAGAGTTAAGGGAACCCTAGTAGCTCCTGCCAGTCCACATGCAAGCCTCGACGCTTGCCTCTTGTCGCCGCATTAGTGTCAAAACATAGTGAAGAAACAACCCGCTTCGTAGGGACTAATGGAGAACTGAGGCTGAGCTAAGAGGGATCACTGCATTTGCCCGGTGCTCCACACGAAGTCTCTGGCCTCCTTGTTTGCCTCCTCACTATGTTTTGACTAATACACAAGAGAAGAGGCAAGCGCCAGTCTTGCATGTGGACTAGCAGCTGAGAGAACCCCCTAAGCTCCCTGCTAACCCATATGCAAGCCTCTTTTTTTACATTTAGTCATGCTTGCAATACAACTTATGACACTTTTTGAAAGTAGTTATGTTTGAGAGGAATTATTTACTGCATTGAATATAATTAAAAGTGACTACCGATTGACATTCAATCATGTACTAAAAAAAATATCGATGAGTGCTTATTTAATTTTGCATTTACACTTTTTGTTCAATTTATTTGTGCTAAAACTTTTCATATGTATTTTATGTGCGGCTGGCTGAAGAAAGTTAACATTTTGGTTGGGGCGATGGCAAAACAGATTGCTTACACAATCGCATCTTCATGAAAAAGACATGTTTAGGATATCTTACAAATTTATAACATTCTTATATTCTCGAATAATAACTTAATCAGAGGTTTAATCAATGATTAGTAGAAGATTAAAGTAAATCAGATTAGTAGAAGATTAAAGTAAATCAGTCCGGGTACAAAAAGGCCATAGTAAATTAAAAATGACCAACAGCTAGAGCATTAATAAATGTATGTTATTTTGTGGTGTGTATCAAGTTAATTAGTGCATACCTTGCGTGTGTATTTGAAGCCCACAATAAATTCTTCATAACTTCCTAAAACTATTTCAAATGATGATTTCTTGCCCATTTTGATAAATATTTCACAACTAAACAAAGTCACATGTAGCATATATAACCTAAAAATATGTGAAGTCGATTGTAGACAACTTCATGCACATTATGGAATACATAGATTGCTCCAAGGACGATCGAGTATGTAGTGTATATGAGGATCGCTGGATTAAAATGCGATAGAATGGGCTCTCCGGTCCTATGACGCGTTGTAATATACAGGGACTGCGTCACAGGACCGAAAACTATTTACTCCCAACTGTTGAAGAATTTTCTGAGGAATGCATAGTTGATCGTGAATGTGTTCGTGCAGCGTTGCAATTTTAATAAGCGTACAAAATAAGGCCAGTTCACAATCAAACGAAAACGAGAACTGGGGGGTTATTCACAGCACCCATGAAATTTGTCATCGGTGAGAACTTGCACTGAAATTACGTCATTTTACTCCATACGGTTCGGGGAATTCCGATTTTTGACAATGGTTCTATGGAGCATTACTAGCAGACCCAGTCGACTCCATATGATTCTGTAAGTTCACTTATATAGTTGACCGACCCACTCGATGGGAGGGCGCATATGTAGGAATTTCAAATTTCCCGCAATTTCTAACGTAGGCTTGTTTTCAATCAACAGCTGTCAGATCTGAAGGCACAAAAATGCCGATAAGACAAAATCGTCTCGAGATAAGCGTTAATAAATATAAATAATTAGAACCGTAAGTATATATAATATATTCACTATATCCCAAATATCATCCACCTTGTCAAATATAAATCAAATGATTTGTCGATTTACGAAAAGAGTTTCACTATATACCAAATACTTTTCCCTTTAATATTTTTGCAGAGTATTTTTGCAGTAACAATAACTTTCTTCTGGAAATATTTTATTTGTATTTATACATACAGGGAGTTTTCTTTCAAGTATACGTATTCCAAATTCAACCTATTTTTTGTGAATCTTTAGATATTGTTTTTTTTTAATTCAATTTGAAGCTTTAAATGAGTGTTTTCCACTCCTAGACTAAGCATGAAGTAAAATTTCGAGTTTAGAAAAGCCCCGTGAAAATTTGTCGAGGGTCGCGCAGCGACCCGAGACAAAGGGTATCACCGGATAAGGGGGTGAAAAGTGCCCCCAATGTAAATCCAGAATTGCGATGATCAGACGAAAGACAACTGAAAATACCGACATTCCCCAAATTTTCAGCTTCCTTAACCAATTTGTTACTGAGATACGAGGTAAAACGTGATTTTTACATTTTATTTTTTTTCTCAGCATCTACTGCGTGTATCGAGCTAAAGAAAATTATGCTCAAAATAAATCAAAAAGTTACATGTCAAAGTATTTTTTTCAAAAAAAATTGGCGCCAAATTCAAATATTAAAAAAATAAAAAAGTTTTCAAACTCGATTTTCGCACTGTAGGCATTGGACTACTGTCTCAAATTTTGTACATGTAATGTGCTTTTTAACCCTCTATAACATATATTTTTTGTAGATTTTTCAACAATGTGGAAGATAGCAAAATAAAATAGAAACTAACTTTACCGGTTTAAATAATAAAATTTCGCACCCAAATTGCAATTAAAATATGAGTTGCGATGTTGTTCTCACATGCTGCGATTATTTATTACTTAACACATGCGCGTTACTTAGCCAAAATCGTCAAACCGACCGAAATTTTAAGTCGGCTGTTTGTGAACGAGCAAGTGATACCTGTTATAGAAGAAGATATTGATGACGAGTAGATATTATAAAGCATATCTAAAACTGAATACATAATTTTTTAAATGCCTTTACTCGTATCTTCTCGTACAACAATAAACAATTATGAACTGCTAAACGAAAATGTCATTTAAAAAATGAGTTGTTTTATTACGTAATGTTAAATCTTTTTAACATCAGAAATCTTATTTATTATCAAAATACAGAAGAAACTAGTTGAAAATGACAGTTAAATATTAATATTAATATGAATTATTCATATTGTGGACAAACACATTTTTTTATTACAATTTTGGCGCGAAATATGAATATTTAAACCGGTTTATTTTATTTGACTATCTTCCACATTGTTTAAAATTCTACAAAAAATATATGTCGTAGAGGATTAAAAAACACATTACATGTACAAAATCTGAAACAGTAGTCCAATGTCTACAGTGCAAAAATCGAATTTGAAAACTTTAATATTTTTTTTATATTTGAATTTGGCGCCAATATTTTTTGAAAAAAATACCCTGACATGTAACTTTTTTTTTCCTTTTAAGCAATATTTTTCTCCAGCTCGATGCACGCAGTAGATGCCGAGAAAAAAATAAAACGTAAAAATCACGTTTTCCGTCATATCTCAGTAACAAATTGGTTTAGGAAGCTGAAAATTTGGGGAATGTCGGCATTTTCAATTGTCTTTCGTCTGAGTATCGCGATCCTGGATTCGCATGGGGGCACTTTTAACCCTCTTATCCTGTGATACCCTTTTCTGGGCTTTTCTAAACTCGAAATTTTACTTCATGCGCCACGCGTATAAAACACATATTTCAAGTGAAATTCGAATATATATGAATTTCACAATATTTTAGTGTTTTATACGCGTGGCGCATGAAGTAAAATTTCGAGTTTAGAAAAGCCCCGCGAAAATTTGTCTCGGGTCGCTGGCGCGACCCTCGACAAATTTTCTACGCGGGGCTTTTCTAAACTCGAAATTTTACTTCATGCTTAACCTGGGAATGGAAAACACTCGTTTTCAAAACTGAACTCTATTTGACTATTGTATAAATATTTTGTTTCGAGTATGAAACAAAACAACCATCAAATAACTGACATGATTTTATTTGCACACTCTGCTCTTTTGATGAACATTTCTGAGTACAATTTCGCTTATTTCAAGTGAAGTTCGAATATAAATAAATTTCACAATATTTTAGTGTTTTGTACGCGTGGCGCATGAAGTAAAATTTCGAGTTTAGAAAAGCCCCGCGAAAATTTGTCTCGGGTCGCTGGCGCGACCCTCGACAAATTTTCTACGCGGGGCTTTTCTAAACTCGAAATTTTACTTCATGCTTAGTCTGGGAGTGGAAAACACGCTTTTAAAGCTTTAAATTGAACTCTTTTGAAAAACAACGAATGTCTGAAAATTTACAGCTTATACATATGTTTACCTTAAAGAAAAACTCACTGTATGTAACACTACCTACGCCTGCAACCATTCTCCGGATAAGGAGTCCTCTAATTTCATTTCTAAGATGCATATTTTGGCGAACTGCAGCCATTTTGTTGAGAAGTGAAATGCAATTGACAAACTGTGATAAGGTTTTGACATATAGCGAAATATATTTGTGATACCTTTTAAAATATACATCTAACATGTTCATTATGTCTTTGTTATTTTTCGCATCGCACGGTTATTTATGGTAATGTTATGACCCCCTGCACCGCGCATCACGCTTAGAAGAAGCCCGCCCGCTCCCCGCACCCAATGACGTCATTTGCGATTGCAGCGCCGCCCCATCGAGTGGGTCGGTTAACTAAAATCATGATACGTAGAGACCCCTAGGAGTTATCAATCTAATTTAATCTATGATTACTAGAAGGCGGTTTTTTCGAAGCAACGCTCTTTCCGTGGAACAAATTTCTGTATGAGTTTTTAAGCCATTTTTTCGTGCTTTTTAGGCCTGCCCGTCGTTTTTGCTATTTCTCTTGGTTTTTCTTCGAGAATAGGTGCGGTTTTAGTGTTCCATAATTTATATTTCAACATTTTGCTTCAATTAAGAATTATTTTCTTTTTTCTATAATCTCTATTATCAAATGGATTTCTGTTATTTGTAATTATTACATGCACTGTTGTAATTTTTTTGTTTACCTACTTTTGTTGAATAAGTATTCTTCATAATATAGTATTTTTAAATAACATTACTGTTTTATTTGTATATGTTCAAAAAAAGAAAAAACCTCTAGAGTGCCATGATTTAATTTTTTTTCAAATTTAAGCTGGCTACACACTTCATGAATTGACATATAAAACACTAGACCATATACAGTAGAACCTCGCTATACCGGGCCTCGAGATACCGTGATTCGGATATATCGGGGTCATTTTTCAGGTTTTTTTTTTAAAGATGTTAATTTTAACAATTGACTGCGTACCGCCCTGATTAGGTAAAGCGTTCCGGCGTCATTATTGTATTATATAGTATGTCTTGTTATGTAGGTGGCTACTGCACAACCTGCATTAAGCCTATTATGTTAAGGGGATTAGTAAATACTGGGCCCCTTGAATATATATATATATATATATATATATATATATATATATATATATATGTATATATATATATATATATATATATATATATGCGCGTGTGTGTATGTGACTATTATACAAATTACATATATTCGGATATACCGTGTTTTCCTTATATCGTGCTAGGTATAGCCAAAAGCCATCCCGGTATAACGACGTTCTACTGTACTTATTATCTTGTCTAGGCTTATTATGCTTATTTGTCTAGGGTCTATACCGCTAACTCCCTACTCACTGCATGGGCCAAAAACGGGATCTGTTAGAGAGAATAATAGCGTGAAACGCTCACACTGCGCAAAAACGAACTCAACACCAAGCACCAATGAATGTACGTCTGCCGGCGGGCAGCGTATTTTAAATTAAAAATTTGTAACATTTTCATAATGTTAATTAAACATTACTTGAATGGTAATAGAATTTTTTTTGTGTATATTATTTTTTCAGAAAATTATATTTGTAATACATTTATATAAATGTGTAAAGATGATTTTATTGGGTTTTATTTCTGTTGTTTATCCTTTTGTATTTTCCTCGCTTGAGATAAAAATAATTGCCCAGCTGTTATTGGACAATTAGGTACGTAATAGAAATATTTTTTTGTGTATTATTAAAAAAAAATTATATTTGTGGTAAATTTACATAAATGTGTAAAGATCATTCTACTGGGTTTTATTTCCGTTGTTTATCCCTTTTTATTTTCCTCGCTTGAGATTAAATAAAAAGATATCCACCTAATTGTCCAGATGTTGTTGGACAATTCAAGCATCCAACATAACAACAGTGAATGTGTCAAAAAAAATTAAACTCAGATTTATTGCGAGTTTATAATGCGTACTATTGTCAGTTTTGTTCATATTTTTTTATAAGTATTACGGTTTAATGCAAATTGTAAAAAGAAGAAAGGAATATAACTGCGTTTTAAATAAGTGTTCAAAAATGTTCACGCAACTCAAATAACTTCATTAAGTAAAGAGATATTCGCTGCTATCTTTTGTTTCATATTTTTAACAGATGGCTGAATTTTTTTGCCTTAGATTCCATTCGTAATTAAAATTCTCTTGTTTATCCTTTTACTATTTTCTTTGCTTGAGATAATAAAAAGATATCTACTTAATTGTCCAGCTATTGTTGGACATTTACTTACAACTAAATTGTTTTTCAAGCTTCTTGTGACTGTGTGATTGTCTTCTGTTGAGATACAAAAAAAAGATATCTACCTAATGGTCCAACTGTTGTTGGACAATTAGACCTAAGAGGTTTTTCACTCTTCCTGTGACAGTGTGATTGTCTTCTCTTGGGATAAAAACGATAACCACCTAATTGTTCAGCTGTTGTTGGACAATACCTGAAATGTTTTTCAAGCTTCTTGTGACAGTGTGATTGTCCAACAGGCTTGAATTACACCAATCATGCAAAAATTAAAAAATTGTTCAACAAGTTTGACATACATTATTTTTTAATTTGCTGGTTGAAACCAGAGACTTGGGTTTAAACCAGGTTAGGATTCTGACATGAATAATTCAAATACTAGAATATTTAAATATGAAAATTTAGACCACTAAATTATTCATATATTTCAATATTCGAATATTTAAATAAATTTTTGAATGAATATTTAGTTATTCGAATAATTCAAATATTTGAATATGTTTTTGGATAGAATAAACTTTAGTTGAAATCAGTGTTCTACATGTGGCGCATGAAGTGAAATTTCGAGTTTAGAAAAGCCCGATTTGGCTTGGCCGCTCCGCTTCGCGTCCAAGCAAATTTTCAGGCTTTTCTAAACTCGAAATTTTACTTTAGGTAAATTTAAGTATTCGAATAATCAATAAAATAATCCCACGAAAATTAAAATTTGTCCAACATGAAAAAAAAATCTTTCAAAATGATTTGAAAATTGAAACAATAACTTAATATATTTTTGGATGGTATATTTTAAACTTTATTTGAAATCAGTGTTCTACATGTGGTGCATGAAGTAAAATTTCGAGTTTAGAAAAGCCTGATTTGGCTTGGCCGCTCCACTTCGCTACGCGTCCAAGCCAAATTTTCAGGCTTTTCTAAACTCGAAATTTTACTTCATGCTTAGTCTGGGAGTGGAAAACACTTGTTAAACAGTTATTGGAACTTTTATTGACAATACTGATTTTTTACAGAAAAAAAACATATTCAAACATTCGGTTTATTCGAATATTTGAAATATTTTTTGAAAATTGAAACAATAACTCTATTTTAATATGTTTTTGGATAGTATATTTTAAACTTTATTTGAAATCAGTGTTCTACATGTGGCGCATGAAGTAAAATTTCGAGTTTAGAAAAGCCTGATTTGGCTTGGCCGCTCCGCTTCGCTACGCGTCCAAGCCAAATTTTCAGGCTTTTCTAAACTCGAAATTTTACTTCATGCTTAGTCTGGGAGTGGAAAACACTTGTTAAACAGTTATTGGAACTTTTATTGACAATGCTGATCTTTTACAGAAAAAAAATATATTCAAACATTCGGTTTATTCGAATATTTGAAATATTTAAAATTGAAATTTGTGAAAGACTTTTTTTCATCTTGGCCAAATTTTAATTTAAAATATTTGAAATATTCGAATAAACCGAATGTTTGAATATATCATTTTTCTGTAAGAAATCAGTATTGTCGTTAAAAGCTATTAGAAGCTGTCAAACAAGTGTTTTCCACTCCCAGACTAATTTCGAGTTTAGAAAAGCCTGAAAATTTGGCTTGGACGCGTAGCGAAGCGGAGCGGCCAAGCCAAATCAGGCTTTTCTAAACTCGAAATTTTACTTCATGCGCCACATGTGGAACACTGATTTCAAATAAAGTTTAAAATATACTATCCAAAAACATATTAAAATAGTTATTGTTTCAATTTTCAAATCATTTTGAAAGAATTTTTTTCATGTTAGACAAATTTTAATTTTCCTGGGATTATTTTATCGAATACTTAAATTTAATTAATAAAAAACGGTTTAACTCATTTAAATTTTTAAGTATTCGAATATTTAATACTACCCGACGCCCTAAGGGGCAACAAGGGATAGCAGAAGAAGAAGAATATTTAATACAATAATCCCACAAAAATTAAAATTTGTCCAACATGAAAAAGATTCTTTCAAAATGATTCTAAAATCGAAATAATTCAAATATTTTAATATGTTTCTGGGTAGTATATTTCAAAGCCATTGTTAAATTGAGGCTTTGAATTTTTTTAATATTGGACAACCTTTCATTTTCTTGGGATTATTTTATTCAAGCATAGAAGTAGAAAATTATGTTTAATTTTGGATAATTATGTATTTGCAGCAGTTTTATTTTTAGAAAAATTAGAAAACAGGCATTCTGCTCTATTGTATATTTTTTTCCAAAATGAAAGTGTGAATGAATTTTAAATAACACTTTTCTGTATTTCTCATTAACACATACGCACATCTAGAGAGATCAATTTTATTCCTAATTTTTTTTTATTTTTCAAGTCATAAGAAAAGCTATACTGAACAGATAAATCTCGAAACGCGTCTTTAGATGGCCTAAGACATTACTTTTAATCGAAGTCCTTTCATTTCTTATTTCTTGTAATATCTAATTTTATAATCGAAATAATGTATTATTATAAACACCTTCAAAACCCTATAGTTAGTTGTTTTAGTTTTAACTAGGATCAACAGAAACAAAGTGTGATAATTTACTGTTTATTTCTACGAACATTTACTATTTTATTATATCTACAGTTTAAACATACAAATTTGAATATATCTTGAACCATCCTTGTATTGTAATAAGTGTAGTTGTAAATATTGTCAAATTAAAGTTGATAGGAAAAGGAAATGTTTGATGAAGAGGTAAAATCAAATCGTATTCTAATAATTTCTGTGAGAGTTAGAAAAATTTTATTATCATAAACCAATGTAAAGGCAATAATACATTTTGTTAAAATATAAAAAAAAACACAAACCTGTTTTCAAATAACTAACAAATAAAAAGGATTCTAACCTAATCACAGATATACAGAAGTCAAAATAAAAACAAAAGAGTTATTTGTTGTACTATAAACGGAGTTTAGTTTTATATAAACATTAATGTGCTGTGTACAGCACAGCAAGTTACTTATATATCCTCATCATCAATTTCGTTTTCCAATCCAAAAAAGAGAACACATCTATTACTTATAAAATTTATACAGACCAATCTCATTTCCTTAGACATTATTATAAATAAACTATTTATACAATAAATAAATTCGAATCTACTTATGAATCATCTCTAAGGTCATTCATTTTTTTTAAATCCACTAAATTGATGGTGGAATGCATCATAGAGAATACTGAAATCACATTCAAACATTCAGGTTTTGTATTTTGTTGTGCATAATCTAAATGTCACTCGGTGGACCCTCAATACGCTGAAACAGAAAAATAATGAAGTAATTAGTATACAATTATATTTTATATTAAAAATATAACAAATTAACAAAACTTTATAGTTTTAATAATGCCCAGTTTCACCATATCAAGTAAGTTGAACAATTTATCTATCAAAATTTAATAGTAGCTAAATGCTTATTCATTTACACAATAATTTAATAAGCAATTTGAAATAATTTCTTACTTAATAAATAATCATTATTTGACAGAAGGCAATCAGAAATTATCAACTTCATTTAGGGAGTACAATAATAGTTCATTAAATTTTAACTGATATTGGTGAAACCAAACACAAATCAGTGTTTCCCAAATAATTTTTATAATTAATTGTTTAGTTTTAGTATTATTTGGAAAATGCTGATTAGTTGGGCGAAATTACTTTGGTGTAAGCTTATTATTTTTGCCACTACAAAAACAAACAGTGTTTTTTTTTTATTGATAACATGTTAACAATAAAAACTTACATGGATTATCTATGATTTTTCTACAATGATGTTTAAAATAATATAAAATAATTCTGTAAATGAAATGTTAAATTTTATGTATACAGGGTAGCGTTGTAAATAACATTGTCCACTTAAGACAGTGAAGTGTCAGAATAAGAATTAAATTTTACATTTCACTTATAGAATCTGCCTGAATTATAAGCCGATTATAGATTTATTGTTCAACGTGGTTTTAATAGTGTTAACAATAATTAAATAATGGGCTGTAAACATGTTAACCGCCAGCGAATATGATACAAAAATTACCACTTTGCCAAGCGGTTTTTTAATATCAGTAAATTTATGATGATAAATTAAGTTGTGTGCTTATAAAACTCATTATGAAGTACATATCTAGTATTAATATTGGCAACTTTTGACTACCTAGTGGCCGTAGGACCGCTCTGGCACAGGCAGTAAATTAACCAGCGGTCCTTAGGGACCACCCTGGCGGTTAAAGTGTTAAGGGTGGTTTTACCCTTTGCGGTCATGTTTTGCGTTTTCTACATTCCCTGTAGATCACATGTAATAAGGCAGGACTGCCTAGATATTTGTAATACCTGTACATCTTTATGTGGGGTTGCTCGGACATCTGACCGGATTGCCAAAATCTTAATATTGGGACTGCCCCAGATGACCGCAAAGGGTTAAATAAATTTACATAGGATTTAAAAATGCAATAAAAATAATAAAGTGAGTGCTAAGCATAAGCAGCTTACGGACATAAAGTTCATTATTAAAATAAACTCATACTTTGTAGGTCCTTTGCAGTAATCTGCGCAGCGGAACCATCGTAAAACTTATTGTTAATTCATTCCCATTGCGGGGCATCTATGGGAAAATGACATCATTAAAATTCATCCTTATGTGTTATAGCAAAGGGCCAAAAATAGATTAAAAGAACATTTGGGAAAAGTTAGAATACTTACAAGATCCGTTGCTGTAGCCGTTTGACTTGTTGCCACCAGCACCTCCGTTGTTTCCAAACCTGTGGTGATTGCGTGGACCCGCATTTTCTCTACCCCTGAATCCACCACCTCCGTATCCCCATCGTCCTCCCTTATTTCCACCGAAGTTACCCCCTCTACTAGCCATTTCATTTAACTTAGGATTCACAACCTGTTATAATAAATAAAAGATTTTAGATTTCATATTAGCAAAACTATTAGAAGTAAAAACAGATCATTAAATACATGGAGAATTAGTATTTAATGACAACTTTTGATAAGAGTTTCTATCCTTTGCCTGGAGCATGAAGCTTTATTTAATTTACCAAAATTAGCAGTAAATTTTAGAAGTATTCTTTACTGTTCACTAGTGAACCAGTACAGCACAGTTTAGCAATTTGAGTATTCAAACTATAGTGACATAATAAATTTGTTGTACTAACAAAATTAAAAAATACATCTCTTATACAGGTTAGTAAACTTAACAGCATAGATTTTACTATTAAATATGAATGTACCAGGCACACGGACTTCACAAAATAATTTTGCCACTGGGCAATGACGAGATGTGTTTGCCGACCTGTACACTATTAAAAAATGCTTTATTTTTTCTACCATTTTTTGATGTTTATTTTATTTACTATTGACATATAAATAACAAATGCTTAAAAGTTATAACGCTAATGTAATATCTGCCAAAAACTGTAAATACAATAAAATATATCTATTTGTATTTACACCAGCCCTAATTAACTCCGTCAAAATATTCTGTGAAAACAAAATTTGAACCCACATAAGTGTTTCTGGATGTGCAAGAATTTGTCAGTTTCTTTAACCTGAGACAACTCAGATGAGTGCATTAAGAACTTAGTAAAATGTGGGGAAACTTGAGGATGGAATTCAGACAGTATAAAGTGTGAACACCGAAGGCATATTTCCCAAATTTACTCTTCCTTACATTAGCATTCATGCTTCACTGATGTTACAAGGTGAAGGCATGCCAAAAATGAAAGGGGTCACAATAAATTTATTGACTTTTTAAAAATCACTAACCTGGTTGGCTTCTTTCAACACCGACACGAGATCTTTAGCCTGTCTGAAATTGTTGGGTGTGAAGAAAGCGTAGGATGTGCCGGTTGTGTCAGATCTGCCAGTACGTCCAATACGATGGATGTAATCTTCGGATGAGTTGGGGTAGTCAAAGTTTATCACATATTTAATTCCTTCCACATCTAATAAGAAACAGGAATTAGTAAAGATCCCCAGGGCTAGATATTGAATGTAATCAAGGGGCAGTTTAAATATGAATTAATTTGGAATTGTAGAGTCGATAAAATAGTAACTTTTTCCTGATCAAGAATGAACGGAGAACGGATTCTGCTTTGACACACCAACTGAATGGTGGTCCTAACATGTCCGTTCCATTGCGACATTTGATTATTTTTCCATAGGCATCCACAATAGATGCAGTGCACAGAGTCCACTGGATCTCTGAAAACCAAATACCATGGTCCCGCTTCTCTTGTATAATTAATAAATAAAAATAGTTAAGATTATTTACACATGCCTTAGTTGAGAAAGCATTTAGAATTTTGTAAAGTATCATGTCTGAAAAGTGACCAATAAAATTTGGCAAGAGTATGTGCAAATACCAAATATTATCAATCTGTACTTCAAAGTGAAGACTACAAAATTATGTACTGAATCAGTTGTTGAAATACCTTTTCCAACAATACAACCATTGAGAATTAAACTTACTTTTTTATATACTCTATTAATTATATCACATGCCCCAAGACACAAAGCATACACATTTTCCAATTTATATCCCTGAATAAGTTAATTTGTTAAATTAAATAAAAATGATTGTATTAAAAGCAAACACCAAAATATTATAAGCAATATGTTTTTGTTGTTAATAAAATAAAAAATCTAAAGATACTAACCAGTGCGCTCGAGAACATTAAGAATCCACAAGACGCTAGGCTATGTATAAAATCGGTATACAGGTATAGTAGCAATTAAACTGGCTGCAGCAGATCCCAATATAATTGTAGCCGTTTATAAAATTGGTCAATCCACTGCAGGACCGAACACGGAAGACAAAAATACTTTATCTGAATGACATCTGTTTGATTGGCTCCCACGATGTTATCGGGGGATAGTTAAAGAGAGTGGGGGAAAAAAAAGGATCGAGTTTTTTAATGAGTTATAAAAGACTTGTTAATCTCTCGATTGTTAAAACGGAGGAAGTCAAGTGGGAGGAGGGACGTTTTTTTAAACATATGCCATACATGTGTTGCATCATCTTATCTTCCAGTATCGGTCTTCTACCTCACCACCGCCTACACCTCAGCGGGGTAGCCAGCCAGAGGCACCGCAAGACACAGAATTGCGCCCCTTATTGAGTACGCAAAAAAGGCGTATTTATTAGCACTTACAAGCTAACTTACAACGCTCATCCTGCATGTGCCTCTGAAACAAAAAAAGGACAACCAGACTGATTAAAAAAATATTCAACGGTGAATATTGAGACTTACAGTACATAAAGAGTAACATACAAATCTATAAAGAACAAAAAGTACATCCACACAAAACAGCGTCTAACTGAAAACTGTTTATCGGTTGGATAAAAATTCCCAGCCAGAATGCCGCTTTGCACAATATTCATTTCACTAAACAAAACCAATATCTCATTAAGTTACTTGTTGAGTCGGCTTGGTGAGGATATCGATGTTTTATTTTATAACAATATTGTGATTGTGTTTCTGCACCATCCACGTGTAGAATCCTCCCCCCCTAAGAATCAGGGGGGGCCGGATAATGAACCAGTCTGGAACATCCCCAATATATGTATGCTACTATCCCAAGAACTTAAAGACGCTTTAAAAACAAAATGCCAATAAAGTGATGCTTCTTATGCTTACTAAACAACCGCGATTCTGTTCTGATTTTTATTTGTTTTTTTTTTGTTATTTGATGGATTTTGTAGGTGAACTCTGGAAACACTTACCAAGTCCACGGGCGGCCACGTCTGTAGCCACTAGTATACTAGACTTGCCGTTACGGAATTCACGTAAGACATAGTCACGTTCTTGTTGGCTCTTGTCACCGTGCATACATACTGCTGGCCACCCATACCTTCTGATGTTTCTAGTGATGGTCTCTACTTTTTTCTTTGTTTCCACGAATATGATTGTTTTGGCACCTGGTTCTCCGTTGTTACTGATTTCTTGTAATAGTGTGTTCAATCTGAAATAAGACAAATGATAATTAATGCACTTATAAAATAAAACTTTGCGAGTGTTGAAATATCTGTGAAAATCAGTTCTTCTTAGAGGTTATGCGTTGTGGTAATCAACATTCATTTTTCAGCAACTAGTCTCATCACAAAAAATACTGCCACAACAAAAGCTGCTAGTTTGCACAAAGATAAATCCTAGGATGGGAAAAGACAAATGATAAACACTTACTTGTTTTCCTTTTCATGTTCTTGACAGACATCGACGATTTGCAGGATATTGTGATTAGCGGACAGTTGTAACGATCCAATGTTAATTTGAATGTAGTCATTTAAGAAGTCTGATGCCAATTTCCTGACTTCCTTGGGCCATGTGGCGGACCACATGAGGGTTTGTCTGTCAGGTCTGATCTGTTCGATGATCTTTCGAATCTGGGGCTCGAAACCCATGTCCAACATACGGTCAGCTTCGTCCAGCACGAGGTAAGTGCAACGGGACAAGTTAGTCGTTCCCTTCTCCAAGAAATCGATCAGACGACCAGGGGTGGCAATGACGATCTCGACTCCCCTCTCTAAATCTCTAGCCTGTGGCCCCTTGGGGGCGCCTCCGAAGATGCAAGTGTTTCTTACGTACGAGTTGGACCCAAAATCATTGGCCACTTGTTGGATCTGCTGGGCCAATTCACGTGTTGGTGCAAGAACTAAAGCGATGGGTCCATCGCCACGAGAGATGGGTTGTTGATTGTTGATGTGAACAATGGCTGGGAGGATGTAAGCTAAGGTCTTGCCAGATCCAGTTTGGGCAATTCCAACCATATCCTTGCCACTCATGGCGATGGGCCAACCTTGAGCTTGAATAGATGTGGGTTGATCATAACCCTGCTTCCTGATGTTATCCATAACGTAATCGGGGAAACTGGCTTCTTCGAAGTGCTGGATCGGGTTCGGGATAGTCGATCCGTCAACTGTGATTTCCTTGCTCCGTCTGAATTGATCTACCTCAAAAGTAGAACGGCTGTTTACAGTGGCATGCGGGACGTAGAAATCTTTCTTGAATGGACGGAGTTGCTGGCCTTCCCAGTTAGGCTTGCGGAGTCTGCCTCCGGCCGGGCCATTGTTCTGGTTGCTGCTGAAACGGCTGTTGCCTCCGTTCCTAAAGCGGCTGGAGCCACCGCCGCCACCACCACCGCCGGCTCCGTATCCACCGCCTCCATTGCCACCTCCGCTACCGTTCCTGAAGGAACCTCCTCCACCACCACCTCCACGGCCTCTGAAGGAACCACCTCCACCATTGTTACCTCTTCCAAATGACCTAAGAAAGCAACAAAATAGTATTGTAAACCGTTTTACTTTAATTTTTGTGTTATTTAAAAATGAATATATATCTTATTATAAATGTTGGGAAACTTGAGGATGGAATTCAGACAGTATTGCGTGTGAACACCGAAGGCATATTTCCCAAAATTACTATCCCTTACATTAGCATTCATGCTTCACTGATGTCACAAAATGAAGGCATGCCAAAATGAAAGGGATTTAAACAAGTACACTAAATAATCGCAACAAATATAACAGACCCATCATTTGTTCCAATTACCAATGGGTAACAATAGAAATTGTTTACATTCATAAGATGGCTAATTAAAATTGTGTATTTATAAAAAAATGTGCAAATGCACGATAGGGGTTCAAAGAGTTGAAATAAATAAATGTAAATCAAAAAAAACAAATAAATAATAAATGAAAATCAAAAAAATCAAACAAATAAATGAAAATAAAATCAAACAAATAACAAATAATTTTACAAAAATATTCGTCTTACGACGAATGTTTGGAATCTTAATCGGTCAAAATCGAGTGATTAATTATTTGAGGTTATTAAGTTGAAGTGCAAGCCAATTTCCAACTTAATCGTGATAAACTTTTTAGCCATGTAAGTACCTGCGGCCATGTAAGTACCTGCGGTGTTAAATATTTGAAAAACGGGTAAAGTTTAAATAAGTTAGAATAACCATTACAATTGAAATTGAGGGTGAATCAATTCATTCCTGGAAACAATTTTTTTGAATGGCACTGAATTCAAATGCAAAACCTAAATTGAATGCTGCGCGGCAATTGCACTCGATTCAAATTTAAAATCTGCTACACGCTGGTAAGAACAGGGTCTACAGTGTACACATGGAGGATATTAACTCATATTGCGCTCGAGTAGTAGACTTATGCCAGCATGTACGATTGTACAGTTTATATTTTGCATTTGTATTCAGTGGCACTGCAAAAAAAAAAAACTTTCTGGGAATGATTCCCCTTCATAAGTAAAACTAGACTTTAACCTTTTGCTGAATCACACACAGTTTAAATCAATAAAAGCTTTAATGTAGTTATTTGAGTTATGTGAATTATTATTATAAATAAAAGTGAAGAAAGAAATATAACTGTGGTTAATTAAGTGAGTAAAAGCTTTATTAATTAATGGTCAAATTTTGAAAAAGAGCAATAATTCTTATTGCAGTCTGTAATAATAAATGCTTGCTGCAAAACTATTTTTACATCAGAATTTTGTGTAATGTATTTTATTAGCAGATTTGAGTAAAATTTTAAAGAATTCAACAAAAGCCGTTTAGCTGTAAGATTTTAATACCAAGAATTTTACAGATGCACACACTCTACAAGAATAAAAACCAGAAACGCAAAATTAAATTCAACTTTCAATGTATGTTACAAATGAAAATTAATTTCATGGAAACTTCTAGAGAATTTCATTCGTGTTTGAATTTCTATGAAATGTGTTCCTTTATTTTTAAAATCAACACACGGCAGGAAATCCCAACAATCTCATTCATACTTCTGAGAAATACAAATAACAGCCTGCCTGTCCTCCATTTTTAAAAACCCCTGTATATTACTTTATTACACACCAACAGTACATGCTCACTCATATTATTTGGTATGCTGCGCAAATGCCGAAGGCGTCGTACTTGTATTGATTTTCGATGGACGCACAAAAATAAAAACCCGCATTTCAACCTTGGAATTATTAGCAAGGAAATAATTTGGCAGCTTTTAAACCATGCCCTAGCTAGCTAAATGCTAGTGAAATGAGAGGACCGTACAAACGGTACACGAATTTTTCGTCGTCAAAGGATTGAATAAACGATGGTTTGAAGGAGGTGAGTAGGAAAACACGATCGATAAACGACGGCTGCTTTTGTTCTAAAACTAGGGGAAAACGAGATCGATAGGCGGCGGCTTCCTTTGTTCCACGTACAGTAAAATAATTACGCGAAATGTAGAGACGATAAAATGGCGGATGTTGGCATGAGGAATTTATATATTTGTAAATTACACGATTAAGCTAGCACTTGCAAACATTATGAATTTGAATTATTTAAATCTAATGCTTGGGCCACATTATCGTCTGGTCCCAGTATAACAGAAAATATTACTCAATAATAAAATGAAAAGCAGATTACACCATTAACCGGGTTTTTGAAAACATCGAAAATCCGGCTTAAATTGTGCAATCGTGTAAAAAATATAGCAATCCTTACAAGGTTTAATAAGAAATAAAACTACTTACATGTTTGTTGTTAACGGATGGGTCGATTTACCGTAGATCGAGTTCGATTGAAAATTGACGGCACCTACTCTGTTAATGGCGGCGAAAGTGTTCTGCGAGAGAAAAACTGATTTTATTCTCGTGCAATTAAAACGTAAACTGCAAATTCTACTGATTGCTAGCATTACTGTTTAATATATTTAAAAACGATGGAACAGAATTTAAATTAGAAGTGAATAAAGGTGGAAGTGTAAAAAAGTTGGAGCACACAACGTACCTCTTCGACGGCCACTGAAGGAGAGAGAGCTGGTAGATTTCCGTGACGTGTTATACCGCGGACGCAGTCGAACCGGAACTCCCCCTGGTGTTGCATTGCTCGCGGGAAATTTGAATTTTCACACGAAATTAGTGATCAACAACTGAAATTTATTCAAAATGTCAGTATTCCGTTTAAAATGTATTGTTAAATCATTTATTAAATTGTTTTTATTATAAATTTTGTTTAATTAAGCTTATTAAGGTGATAATCGTAAAATACCCCCACCGCTAACCGGAAGTCCAATGTTAGTCAAGGCAAGTCACGGCTTACGTAAATAGTAAATAAAAACAAAAAAATATGTTTTAATTGCGTGTAATTAAATTACGCAATTTTTCTAGTTGGCAATTTTTTGATTAGATAATCATTTATCGATGTGTGATGACAATTAAATACAACCAGGCAAATACGCCATATTGGAATCCGTCCCTTTAATTTTCACAAAAAGCAAACTTGAAATAAATAGACCGCTCTGGTTTACTTAAAATCGGGTCACACATTCCTGATATCATGGTTCCCTATCTAAATAAACATGACAAACATTCGCCTTTCAATGTCAGACTGATCAACCCCGGTTTTATTTGCCGATTCAAATATTTAACTTAAAATCATCCGTGAGAGAATAATTTATAAAATAATGATAATACAAGAGGGTTTAATCAAAGGTAATTACCTTCAGCAACTGCAATCTACTCATTCACTGCACCGACTGCAACTGATGACGAAAAACGGAATTACGTGTTCGCCTCTATCTCCGGTCGTGTTCAAATATTTAAACAAATCACTTGTTTTCCAAACAAATCAGTTGTTTAAAAAAAACCGCGATGTCGATTTTTCTGAAGCGATTTTTTTTTAGGTTATGGGGGATAAAGGCGATAACCGTTTCGATAAGTTGACTCCCACCGATCTTGCGATAGCCGGTGCGAGTTCAGGGCTGCTGACGAGGGCCCTGATTCAGCCCTTTGATGTGCTCAAGATTAGGTTCCAGCTCCAGGTGGAGCCGATCAGTAAGGGGAGCAACTCGAAGTACAACAGCATGGCACAGGCGACTGCGTTGATATACAGAGAAGAGGGCATAACGGCTTTCTGGAAGGGGCACGTGCCAGCACAGATTTTGAGCATCACGTTCGGGCTGATACAGTTTTGGTCCTTTGAAACTATGATCAAGAAGGCGAAGAAGTCAAATTTGTACGAGAATAAAGTCGCCGCCAACTTTATTTGTGGAGCAATCGCAGGTAAATAAATAAAATAGAATCTTTAGAAATAATGTATTTTGCTATTAACAAACATTTCTTATATTATTGAAAATCCATCAAAGTCCAGACAAAAAAAAACTAACCTTTTATTAAAATCGTGTACAAAAAACAAAAGAATTTTGTTTATATTTTAACAATTGCTAAATAATATCGAACATTTCATAATTAAAACTAAAGGTTAATTTATGTTAGAGTGTGACGGGCCGTATACGATACATGCGCTGTCCAGTTGAGTGTTTATCCTATACTGGGCCTCGTACGATGGATTGACGACAGTTCAGCCATTCAGTTACTACACACCATGTTGTGTTTAAACCAGTTGGAGTTGGTGGCGATCGTGGTAGCTTAGAATGAAGAAGAGGAACTGAAAATTACAAAAACAAGGTGGGCTGTGCACTTATCCTAGAGAAAAAGAGGGAATATTTTTGACCCTCTACAAGTAATTATTAGACGACAAAGACAGATCTTTCAGATATTTTAGCATGAATAAAAATTGTTTTTTAGTTTTACTTTTCGCGGTGGAAAAGGCTCCAGCTTCGTACCCGGTATAACATATGTCCCCAGAAGGCTCGTCCCCTAAATGAACTTGATTATATTAGATGATTGTTGTTCCCGGCACGCTATAACATAAATGAGCCTTTACATCTTTAACTTTTTTAACATATTACACTTGTTACGGGGTGGGTACTTCAGCTTTTGTACTTGTTAATTTAAACTAACTGATGTCAATTATTTTCCCACCGTGTAATTTCCAACTAGTCAAAAGAAAAGAATAAATTTTAATCGCTTTATTGTTTTCTTTCTTGAGTACTGAATTTATTTAATGAATTTAGGAATTCGAAATAAAATATTCACTTTCAACAAATATATTAAAAAAGATAAAAAAAATAACAATTTAACAAACAAAATAACAAGATAAAAAAATAAAGTTCACAAAATATATAAAAAAAAACTTACACAGATATATATGTGACTTACACGTTTGGATGCTGCATACAGAATGAATTTTCGGTTTGAGAGGGAGCCATTTTATTTCCAAAAAGTTACCCGTTGCCCCTCTAACTATTTCAGGTACCCACCATATTTCGCCACAGAATTAAATTGAAAATAAATACTAAGTATCCAGCGACGGCTCGCAGCCTAATTTCAGGGTCGGCCAGAGACCCAAGGTAATATATATTAGCTATTGAAAGGTGACTTTGTTGTGCAATTCCTTGTATTTATAACGCACTCCCAACCTCAAATTTTGTGTGCCTTGGCGCTGTGGCCGACCCTGAAGTTAGCCTGCGAGCCGTCGCTGTAAGTATCAAACTACTTAAATAAGGAGTAGATCAACATGTGTGAAATGAAATTATGCATCTGTGCATATGTCTCACATATTGATCGGAGAGGTAAAATGGTGGTTTATAAAGTTTGATTTGAATAACTCCGAACGTATAAATCGCACGAAAATGTAATAAGTATCAAATGATGGCAAATTTCTACAGGCAATTGTTTATACATGTATCTAGGAACTAGATCAAAAGATACGCACTTTTGATCTAGTTCCTAGATATATGTATAAACAATTGCCTGTAGAAATTATTAAAAATCTAATAACAAAAGAAGGGGATCATAAAACATTATGCCTAAACTTTAGAAAATGGCATAAAGCTAAATAAATAATTAGTTTACGTTATCTAAACTTTGTCTAGGCATAAAGGGAGGTATGGCAATTATGTATATTTGTGAGATGGAAACCTCCCCGGAAAAAGCGAAAAAGTGATTTCCACATCATGACAACTTTTGTGAGCATTTTTAGAGCATATGCATTTGGGTTACCAATATGTGTTTGTTACCATTTTGACGGTCCTTTCCTCAGCTATTTAATGATCCGTTTGGTGTCGTTGTTTGATTCGCGGTTTCGCTATAATCCGCGAAAAACGTTGGGGTTTTTCCTGTCTGGTGTTTTTTTTTTTATCCGGTCCGTGCTGCCAGGATCATAAAACCGGGCTTCAGGAACAGACCCCTTACAAACCATTCACGTCAGGTAGTCGGAGATTGGCCGAGGGTTGCGTTTTTGTTCCAGGACGGGATGCTTGAATACAGTACCAATTCGTACGGTAACTGCATTAAATTTGTCTAGCCGAGTGGTCTTTAAATTTCTGGGAATTCGTTGTTTCAAAGCGGTAATTTGAGGCTTTTAACGAGTGTTTTCCACTCCCAGACTAAACATGAAGTAAAATTTCGAGTTTAGAAAAGCCTAAGAATTTGGTCAGATAGTTGGAAAGCGGCCGAGGGTTGCGTTTTTGTTCCAGGACAGGATGTTTGAATGCTGTACCGATTCGTACGGTAACTGCATTAAATTTGTCTAGCTGAGTGGTTTTTAAATTTGTGGGAATTCGTTGTTTTAAATCAGTTTTTGAGGCTTTTAATGAGTGTTTTCCACTCCCAGACTAAGCATGAAGTAAATTTTCGAGTTTAGAAAAGCCTTAGAATTTGGATTGGCCGCGTAGCGAAGCGGAGCGGCCAATCCAAATTAGGCTTTTCTAAACTCGAAATTTTACTTCATGCGCCACGCTTAAAAACACTGATTTACAGTGAAGTTCGAAAAACGCACATAAAACAACAATTTTAGGCAACCTAATATACATCAGAGTTATTGGGTTGCCTATAATCACTGTTTCAAACAATTTGTATAGCGCAGAATTTGACTCATGTTTTATTCACATCTACATATTAAATTGCTAAAGCCGTATATTTTAAACTTTACGACATTTCAGTGTTTTATACGTGTGGCGCATGAAGTAAAATTTCGAGTTTAGAAAAGCCTAATTTGGATTGGCCACTCCGAGGTTCGGAGTTGGATCGCGATCATTAACGACGACTTTCGAATCCAACTAAACTAGCTCGTTTTACGCAAATCTTGAATCCGACGGAGCTATAGCTCACTCATCGGGATCCAACTCCGAGGTTCGGAGTTGGATCGCGATGTGCTGAATGTATGTAAGTATGTGTGTTTTTATAGGCGCACACACGTATATATTTAAACACACTTGAAGTGTAATTGCACGATATAAATACGTGTTTACTATAATTATGATTTAATATTCACTCTTACGTTTTTATATAAATTATGATTAAATTATTGCAATCATTGTATAACTGAAATAATTAATCACCACCTCGCTCAATTCGATAAGTTGGCGAACCAGATGGATCTCTGGGAGTCAGAACTCTCGGCGGATCGCTAGCTTGTTACCGAGTCATGTAACTCTTTTGAGCTGGCTCGCTGAACCAGCTCTTTAAAGTGAGTCAGATCTTTTGAACCAGCTCACTAAAAAGAGCCATTTCGCCCATCTCTAGTGCGAACTCATTTTAAATAAAGGAAGAATTGTAAATGTAATTTTACAATTCTTGTTGCCGGAGATTAAAATGATTCCCAGTAACAAATTTAATGTATTTATTACATAACAGTATAATTTACAAGAAATAAATGGACTACTTTTCTATCTAATTAGTGGTTTTTACTTTTATATCAAAATTATATCCATTATCTGCAAATATATGAATGACATTTCTTACAAATTATCCTTATTCTTAGATCACTCATCATCTATTTCAAAAACATTATTCGTTGTCGTCGATGATTTTCCAGATACAACAGCTCTCTTTCGCTTCCCACCAGGTTTAAGCGTAGCGTCACTTTTATTTCCCAAAAGCGTTTTGCACTTTTCCTCAATTGTCTTCTTTAAGTCTTCATTTCTCCTAACGAGCAGCTTGACATCGTCATGGTTGATTGTGTTTCGCTTGGCGTGCTTCTGAAACGCTTCCAAATCAGCTCCGTACTGCAGGAGTTTCTTCCAAACCAGTTCGGTGATCAGTTGTATCGAGTCTGGATCGAATTCGCAGTTGTTTAAGCCGGCGACTTCTGTGCACACATTCCTTATGTCTGCGTGCAGGGCGCTTCTTAATTTTTTCGAATCCACCATGGTTTTTGGATTCACATTAGTTTTTTTGTGTTGTAAAAGTTGTGGATAAGTTTTAGTTAGTTAAACATTCTGGAAAAGAAGGAAATCGAATGAATAATAAAAACATCTGTGGTGAGGTACGAGATGAGATTGTGGGAAATGGAGGAAGAGAGATTGGTGAAGGATGTATGGGTGACGGGTGTGTGTGGGGGTGAGGGTAGATGGAGGGGGGAGAGGAGGAAAATGTATGAGAGGGTAGGACTGTTGGAGGCGAAGGTAATGGAATGGCTAGGGAATGGGGTGAAGGTGGATGAGTGGGTGAGGGGGAAAGGGAAGGAGGTGGAAGGGCAAGAAAGGCAAGGGCGTATTGAGAGAATAATATAATAATATATAATAATAAGAGAATAATATAATAATATATAATGATATGTATGGGAGGTGGCAGGTGTATGGAAGAGTGCCGAAGTATTTGATAGAGAAGGGATGGGGTAGAGAGGATAGGGTGATTGTGGCAAGGGCGAGGTGTGGATCGGAGGAGAGAGGAAGGAAAGTATGGATGGGGGAAGAATATGGAAGGTGTGTGTTGTGTGGACAGGGGAAGGATACGTGGGGACACTTGGCGGAGGAATGTGAGGGGGTGAAAGAGGAGTGGCTGGGAGCGAAAGGGAATAGAAGGGTAGTGGAGTGGATGAGAGAGGATGGGATCGGGGTAAGGACGTTGGAAAAGCTGGGGAGGGAGAGGGAAAAGAGAAGGGAGGGTAAGAGGGATACGGGAATGGAGTAATAACGAACGAATTGTAAATAGTTTGTAAGATATGCCAATAAAGGTCTTTTTTTTTTTTAATAAAAACATCTGATTAAAAAGCATAATTTCTGATAATGATGTTTGATAAAATTTAATGTATTGCGTTAGGTGATTTCAACATAGTTATTTTAATAAAGATTTTATTAACGTGTTTGGATTAAATATAAACGAGCCTTTATTTTTTTACAGAACGAGCATAATAGAAAACATTTACATTTCTATAAATTATTTTTCTACGTAGTATCCTCCATTTATAATACATTTTTTCCAAAGTTTTGGAAGTTTTGAACTCCGTTATCGTAGAATGAAGCTGGGCGGGTATGTAAAACGTTATTTGCATCAATTTTGGCATTAATGACAGTATAATATAATTCATGATGCTATTTTGTGTTAAGTCTTGAATATAAGTAAATCTCTTAAATTAATTATATTCTCTTTGTACATTTTTTGTTATCTTTACAGGGACGGCGGCGACGATAGCAAGTTTTCCATTCGATATAATGAGAACCCGCCTGATCGCCCAAAGTGAAGATAACAAAGTGTACAAAGGAATATTGTCAGGGTACATGCACATACTAAGACATGAGGGTTTTCTGGGGATGTACAAGGGCATCACGCCCACGATTATATCAGTGGCACCCAATGCGGGGCTTCAATTTATGTTCTACAATATATTTCACAACATGTACCGAAAATGGATACATCTCGATGAAGAGGGTTTCTCGATGTTGGGTAGTCTGTTGGCTGGGAGTATGGCGGGGATAGTCAGTAAGACTGTGTTGTACCCATTGGATTTAACAAGAAAAAGGATGCAGATACAGGGGTTTCAGAAACACAGGTCAAAGTTCGGGGCGGCATTTTTGTGCATCGGTATGGGGGATTGTTTGGTAAAGATTTATAAGCACGAGGGCGCACTCGGGTTGTTTAAAGGGGGGTGGCCTAGTGTTATAAAAGCACTGATTGCGAGTGCTTTAAACTTTAGTACATTTGAAATGACGTGCGAATTGTTGGCAAATATGTCATGACTGTTTCTAATGTTATTTTGTACGCTGTGATTTTTAGTAATAAATCATTCTTTATTATTTAATAGTGTTTTGTTTTTTTTTTCTAATCTTTGAGCTGGACCTATGGACTAGTTTCCGAGGCTAAAAATAAAATTATCTAGATGAGAGGATATTTTTTTTTTACAAAAAAGTGGAATAAAGTAAAAATTGAAATTTCTAGGAACGGCTGGAACTTTATTTGTATTCCCCCTGGATGTCGTAAAAACCCGGATAATAGCCCAGGACGATGTGAAAGTCATCACCGGCATTTACTCCGGCCTAACTCACATTCTGAAACACGAAAGCCACCGCGGGCTCTACAAAGGCCTTACCCCTACCCTGTGCGCCATGGCCCCGAACGCTGGTTGTCAATTCATGTTCTTCAACATGTTCCGAACTTTGTACAGAGACTTCGTGAGCAAGGATTTAAATGTGATCGCTTGTTTAATTTCCGGGAGTCTCGCCGGTCTTACTAGTAAATTAATTTTGTTTCCATTCGACGTGATCCGGAAGAGGATGCAAGTGCAGGGGTTCGAAGAACACCGGGCGCATTTGGGAGATACCTTCAAGTGTGGGAGCATGCTAGACTGTGTCGTGAGAGTTTACAGGGCGGAAGGTTGGAGGGGATTTTATAAAGGAGTGGTACCAGGTGTTTGGAAGGCTTTAGTGGCGAGTGCTCTTAATTTCACTTCATTCGATACAGCTACAAAGTTGTTAATTATAATCAACAATTATAAAGTGTAACGGTTTTATTAATAAATATACCATTTTTTATAAATGATTACGTTTCATTCCCAATTATCTCCAAACATCATAAATTAACTAAAGATGTTACAAATAACGTTAGGTTTTGCAGTGTATTTACAACATACAGGGAGTTTATCTTTTAAGTATACATATCCCAATTACAGCGTATTATGCTGTAAATCTTCAGATATTCATTGCTTTCTTTTCTAAGATTTCTATTTGAAACCTGAAACAAGTGTTTTCCACCCCCATACTACGCATAAAGTAAAATTTCGAGTTTAGAAATGCCTGCACATTTGGTTAAGTCGCTCCGCGAAGCGACCAAACCAAATGTTCAGGCTTTTCTAAACTCGAAATTTTACTTCATGCACAACGCTTAAAAAACACTGAAACATTCTGAAGAAGTCGTACATTTTAAAATTCACCTAAAACCAGTGTTATATGCGCGTGGTGCACGAAGTAACATTTCGAGTTTCGAAAAGCCTGAAAATTTGGTTTGGTGTGAATAAAGCATGAGTCAAATTCTACGCTGAACAAGTTGTTTAAAACAGTGATTATGGGCAACCGAATACCTCTCTAACGTATATTAGGTTGCCTATAATTGTTGTTGTATGTGTGTGTTTTTTTAACTTCACTGTAAATCAGTGTTTTTAAGCGTGGCGCATGAAGTAAAATTTCGAGTTTAGAAAAGCCTAATTTGGATTGGCCGCTCCGCTTCGCTACGCGGCCAATCCAAATTTTCAGGCTTTTCTAAACTCGAAATTTTACTTCATGCTTAGTCTGGGAGTGGAAAACACTCGTTTAAATCATCAAATTGAACCTTTAAAAAAAACTACGAACATCAATCAGGGTTGTTAAAAAAAAGGTTTAAACTAAAACAGTTTTTTTTACAAAACGTGTTTTTTTCATTGAAACAGTGTTTAAAACATTAACAGTTAAAAACACGTTTTAAACAGAATATACAGCGCATTTTTCTTTTGATTATACATATCCCGATAATTACAGCGTTTTTTAAATTTCCGGGAATTCGTTGTTTCAAAGCAATTAATTTTGGGCTTTTAACGAGTGTTTTCCACTCCCAGACTAAGCATGAAGTAAAATTTCGAGTTTAGAAAAGCCTAAGAATTTGGATTGGCCGCGTAGCGAAGCGGAGCGGCCAATCCAAATTAGGCTTTTCTAAACTCGAAATTTTACTTCATGCGCCCCGCTTAAAAACACTGATTTACAGTGAAGCTCAAAAAACACAAACATACAACAACAATTATAGGCAACCTAATATACGTTAGAGTTATTGGGTTGCCTATAATCACTGTTTTAAACAATTTGTTCAGCGTAGAATTTGACTCACGCTTTATTCACATCTACATATTAGATTGCTAAAGCCTATATTTTAAACTTTACAATATTTCAGTGTTTTATATGTGTGGCGCATGAAGTCAAGTTTCGAGTTTAGAATTGGCAGCTCCGCTAGAATGGATATGGAACTGTCACTTTGAAATGGCTATGGACCCGAGGTGCTTTTGCCTAGATTAGTTAATTCTAAAGAACATCAGTTTTCAGCGAGGGGGTGGGTGAAATAAGTTCAAAAGATGTCATTGATGGCTTTTTTATATTTGCCAAGTACGGAGAGATTTGTGTGAAAACAATATGAGGAAAGAGTTAGGCTTATTCACGTGAAACGAACCAGGGTGTATAATTTTTTGCCCAATTGTTTAAACATGTTTCACTAATTGTTTAGTGAAAAATTAAGTTAAGGATTTAGTAATTAAAGTGGTATTTACAAACTATGAAGGTACTTAAAATATAAAAACAGATTATTACTAAGCAGTCAAATATGTAACTACCCCTATTTAACCGATTCTCTATCTCTTCAAATAAGCAAGATTCCCATAGTGCAGCTTGAAAAACAGGCACCCTGTATATTAAAATATTGCCTTTGGTCAATTGATAACCACTAATAGAGTAATACAAATGACAATTGGAGTTCCGTTCTGGACCCGGAACAGAACAGACGTCGAGCGTAAGTTGTGCGTTCCATCCCTGCTGACGTTTGACCCACACGTGGTTGTTTTACAAATCTTTTTCATCCTATCTATTTCATCCTTTACAATCACCTATATCCTGACAATCCTTTCATTTATTATCCATCCCTGCAAATAAGTGAGTATTTTCCGTAAATCCCTTTTCTTTCCTCGGGGCTAGCGAAACTCTATTTATTAAATTATACAAAATTACTGTGACTGGTCAACAGGGCCTAGTAGCCGAGGCCATACATTACGCAGAAGAAGAGACAAACGACAATTTAGGTTATTAGCAAGCACTATAGTGTATACAATTAAAATTAAGTAAGTAAAATGATTATTACATTTATCATTTTATTTAGGTAAGATTATGCCATTACATAAGGGTATTATGTACTGCTATTTATATGAAATAATTTTGGTTATTAAAATTGTGGTTATGTTTGAAAGGTTGCTCGTAAAATGGATATTAAGGTAACGTATAAATAATAACAATTAAGAGTGATCTCTGATTAATAAGTAGTGTTATTTTAAAGATTATACGTATGCATTTATTCTAATTTTTGCATTACATAAGGGCATTATGTACTATTATAATAAAGAAGCTTACTTTATATGAAATAATTTTGGTTATTAAAATTGTGGTTATGTTTGAAAGGTTGCTCGTAAAATGGATATTAAGGTAACGTATAAATAATAACAATTAAGAGTGATCTCTGATTAATAAGTAGTGTTATTTTAAAGATTATACGTATGCATTTATTCTAATTTTTGCATTACATAAGGGCATTATGTACTATTATAATAAAGAAGCTTACTTTATATGAAATAATTTTGGTTATTAAAATTGTGGTTATGTTTGAAAGGTTGCTCGTAAAATGGATATTAAGGTAACGTATAATTAATAACAATTCAGAGTGATCTCTGTTTAATAGGTAGCATAATTATAAAGATTATACGTATGCATTTATTCTAATTTGTAATAACTTACCGATTCAAAAATTGATACATAATCGACCTTATTATTGACTAACATTTACAGGTTATACAACTTAATTTCTTAAGTTCTTTTATAAATATTAGAATCCTTTTATGAGGATTCAAATCACCCGCATTTGGATTCGAATACGAATACTTTTAAAAAAATGTAACAAATCCGGATCACGAATCCAGTTTAACTTAAGTACGTACTCGGATGCCTCTTTTGAATCCTCTAAAAGGATTTGAATTGTGAATGATTCGAATCCTTCAAATAATATTGTACTTATAATTTATTAAAAGTGCGATTCTTTTCGCAATCTGCAACAAGTTAGTCTTACAAAGACTATATCAAACACTCATTGAAACAACTACTTCCCGGGCTAATACCCCGACGGACATTGAATTATACAACAAGTGATTGAAACGCGATTTAATTTCTTCTGCTTTGAGTATGAATTAACTACACAGCCTTTTGAAGAAAACTTTGTGATGAACTTTTGGATTAGTCTTATACACGGAATTGGTCGTTCGGGATATCTTGCCATAAAGTAGTTCCTTACACTTCTCAAGCTGTTATCATTGTGATGCCAGGTTACTATTTCAACTCTTTCTTCTATGGGATACGTTATTACTAGGAACTTTCACGCGTACGAAATAAAAACAAACTTTATTACTAATTGACGTTTTAATGCGTAACTTTGGTTGCCTATAATCACAACATAACCAAGGACGGTCGAGTATACGGTAAGAAGGATCGACAGAATCGAAGATTTTAGAGTGGGGGTAGAGATTGCTAACGTCACAAATGCGCGCTGAATTTAAATGTGGTTACTTCATGGTAAACTTTAGGTAAACATGCATAAGCTGTAAATTTTCTGACATTCGTTGATTTTTAAAAGAGTTCAATTTGAAGCTTTAAACCAGTGTTGTCCACTCCCAGATTAAGCATGAAGTAAAATTTCGAGTTTAGAAAAGCCCCGTGAAAATTTGTCGAGGGTCGCGCAGCGACCCGAGACAAATTTTCTGGGCTTTTCTAAACTCGAAATTTTACTTCATGCGCCACGTGTACAAAACAATGATTTCAAATGAAGTTTGAAATATACTCCTTAGAAATGTAAGTTTATGATTCATTTGGACTTGGACATTTTTATGAATGTAAGGATAGATATTTTTAAATGTTAATAGTTTTGACAGTATTTTAGATGTTCGACTGTTTTATCTTTAATCGCTTTCTCATGACAGTAAATCACTAGGTTATCACTAAAAACATCTAACAAACACTAGAATTACGCCACGTCTGAATCACAAACAATTTGTCTGAATCTGAAAATTGAAAGTTGGTTGGGGTGGCATATGTGATGGCGCCCATGAGTACGTGGCTGAAGTAGATGAAGAAATTAATGAACGAAACAAAACAATTTAGCTCTGAAGAAAAAAATAAATTTAAATAAACTTATGGAATAATTATTACTAAGTCTATTTTATTTACGAAATCTCTACAAACACATTAAATTCATACACAAATTATATATACATAGATCAAAAAGTCATCTTTAAATACACATGGTTTTACGATCTTAAACATCTTTGGCATGGAACTTATGATCTCTCAATCTTCACTAATTAACCGTAAGACAAGGTGTATCCCATGTTGGTCATTAGAGTCTCCTTGATGGCGGGCTGCAACTCCTTCTGCATGTAATTCGTCAGTAGAGATCGGATTCCTTTGAGGAAGATGTCCTCCATTTCCCTCGAGATATCCTCTTCTTCCTCCTCGTCCCTGTAGTCGCGCCTGTGCTCCCTAAAGCGCAACCGTCGGTCGCAACCGTAAGCGTACACGCTGATGAATCCCGGTTCCAGGAAGTGGGAATCCGTGCGCACGTTGAATTGGCCGCGTTCACGACGAATTGGCTCAGTGTGAAATCTATAATGATGATAATATACTTGTAGAATGCACGAAATCGTCCACCAGAAACGTTAATAAGTGACAATGAGGCCTATATGCACCAGAAATGTTGAACTCAGGTTCAAGCTAAACTTAAGTTCAAGATCACAGTTCCTATTGTTCTAATGTCACTTTGAATTAAGTTCAGAGTTGAACCAGTTTACCTTGTGTGGCGCAGAGCTGGGCAGGATTTGAATCATTCAGGATGCGAATCCTTTTAGAGGATTGCCTCTTGCATTCGAATACTTAAGTTAAACTGGATTCGCGATCCGGATTCGTTACATTTTTTCAAGAGAATTCGTATTCGAATCCAAATGCGGATGATTCGAATCATAGAAGGATTCGAATATTTACAACAGGATTCGAATATTTATAAAAGGATTCTATTATTTACAAAAGGATTTGAATCGTCAAAACTGATTCGAATTAATTGTGAGAATTAACATAAAACATTTGTTTTGTGTGTTTCTAAATTTCTCGCTAAATCAGTGTTTTATACGCGTGGTGCATGAAGTAAAATTTCGAGTTTAGAAAAGCCCCGTGAAAATTTGTCTCGGGTCGCTGCGCGACCCTCGACAAATTTTCTACGCGGGGCTTTTCTAAACTCGAAATTTTACTTCATGCTTAGCCTGGGAGTGGAAACGCTCGTTCGAAACTTCAAACTGATTGCTTTGGTAAGAACATTAAACCACCAAGACACCAAGGTCATGCATTTTAGTCAAAAGACACATAAAGGTACTGCCTCTAACTTCTTTCTGTCCACAGGACGTGGTGGTAGTTAAGCTATCCAATAGTGTTGGTGGACTGAGGGAGCTTGTGCTCGGATCAGTCTACCTCCCTATTTTAGACCACTGCCCCAGCGTGGAATTAGAGGGACTGGTTGCAGGCTGCGGGGCACAAGGAACGCAGCTTGTCGTTGGTTGCGACTCCAATGTCCACCACTCAGTCTGGGGTAGCTTGGACATCAACCGCAGAAGTGAGTCACTTTTACAATTTCTTATGGCAACCAAGTTAGACACTTTGAATTGTAGCGTGATATTTTTAATTAATTTGATAGATGTTAGTCTAGTTTTTGTTTGATCAAATATAGATGGTTGCGAGGGAAAAAAACAAAACTGAGGTTGTTAAAAAAGGAAAACAAAGGGGTCGAGATTTGGCGATGTTCGACGAAACGATTTTTGAGTTTGCGAGGCTTCTCTTTAAAAAAGGTGAGCGTTTTAAATTTCACAAATGCTTAGAGCTTATACGTGATTGTGTTCTCTTTAGAGGAGCCTTTAGTTTGGGTATCGCTTTACGGTTTGGTGCTGCCCTTGAAGTGGCCGAGTTAGTACCCCTTGACTGCTGTTGCCGTCCGACTGAACGATAGAGAATCAAGAAAGAACTTGTAGCCGCGAGGAGTCAATTTAAGATGTGTTAATTCGAAATTTGAAGAGCTATCGTCGATTTGAACATTATTTAAGCGTCCTAGAACGGATTATTTCTAGGTGGCGCCCATGTATTTTCGTTCTCATGTTTATGTTATTAGAAATTAATTTAAAAATTTAGTTATTAATTATAAATTTATTCCTCGTGTTTCTGTTGTAATTTACTCAGACCCGCCCCACATATTACAACTAGCCGGGCGTCTCAGAATATTGGCAACAAACCGACCTTTGTTACAAGTGTTAGCAAGGCGGTAATAGACATAACGATAGGTACGACATATGTCAGTAATTTCGCTAAGAACTGGCGTGTGTCAGATGAGGTGAGCTGCTCGGATGACAGATATATAACATTCGATATTACGGGGCTACACCGGGTAACTGAAGTATACCGCAATCCCCGCAGAACAGACTGGGAAGCCTTTAAATCAAAGCTAGACCATAATCTGACGGGTAAACAAGGAGCGGTAAGCAATAACTTAGAGCTGTAGATCATGGCGGAGCAAACTGCAGAAGCTATGATCTCAGCATATAATGATAACCCCTCTGATTGAGAGACGTACCACCAGTAAAGTCTCGTAGTGGAACAGTGCGCTGGACAAACGGAGAAAGCAGATAAGAAAACTCTTCAATATAGCAATAACATCGAGCGCATGGGAGGTTTATAAGAACTCCCTAACCGAATAGAACAAAGCACTAAGGAAAGCTCGAAGATCTGCCTGGAGGAGGCACTGTAAGGACATTGAATCTGTCCCAGACAGTGTCAGACTCTACATGATACTTTCGAAGAACCCCCAAAGGGCTCTCTAAACTCTAGAACTCAATGACGGGGGGCGCTGGCCAAACAGAGACAGTATATAAGAAAACTCTTCAATGTAGCAAAAACATCGGGTGTATGGGAGGTTTATAAGAACTCCCTAACCGAATAGAACAAAGCACTAAGGAAAGCTCGAAGATCTGCCTTGAGGAGACACTGTAAGGACATTGAATCTGTCCCAGATAGTGTCAGACTCTATATGATACTTTTGAAGAACCCGCAAAGGGCTCTCCAAACTCTAGAACTCAATGACGGGGGGCGCTGGCCAAACAGAGAAAGTATATAAGAAAACTCTTCAATGTAGCAAACACATCAGGTGTTGGGAGGCTTATAAGAACTCCCTAACCGAATACAACAAAGCACTAAGGAAAGCTCGAAGATCTGCCTGGAGGAGACACTGTAAGGACATTGAATCTGTCCCAGACAGTGTCAGACTCTACATGATACTTTCGAAGAACCCCCAAAGGGCTCTCCGAACTCTAGAACTCAATGACAGGGGGCGCTGGCCAGAGAAAGCAGATAAGAAAGCTCTTCAATGTAGCAAAAACATCAGGTGTATGGGAGGTTTATAAAAACTCCCTAACCGAATACAACAAAGCACTAAGGAAAGCTCGAAGATCTGCCTGGAGAAGACACTGTAAGGACATTGAATCTGTCCCAGACAGTGTCAGATACTTTCGAAGAACCCCCAAAGGGCTCTCCAAACTCTAGAACTCAATGACGGAGTGTATACAAAAACGAAGAAGGAAACCATGGGTGAACTTCTACGGGTACACTTCCCCGGGTGGGGTCAGTCAGGACTTGATGCGACTGGCAACAGAGCATCCAAGGTAGACTGGCAGACCACCAGGAAAGTGGTCACCTACGACAGGGTCAAATAGGCAGTAAACTCATTTGAACCTTTTAAATCACCAGGGCCTGATGGAATCTTACCCATCATGCTACAGAAGGGATCGGAACTTCTGTGGCGAAGGCTCTGCGCCCTACGATATCTACCGAAAATATGGAGGCTAACCAGGGTGGTTTTCATACCAAATACTGGCAGAACAGAGTATTTTCGTGCAAAGTCGTACAGGCCTATTAGTCTGATGTCATTTTTACTGAAGACAATGGAAGAAATAGGACAGGCATATCAGAGATGGGATACTGGTGTCCAACCCATTATCCCAGGATCAATATGCTTATCTTCCAGGACGATCAACGGCGACAGCTCTCAGCCGACTAACAAGGAGTGCTGAAACTGCTCTGAAAACAAGGATATCCTAGTTGCTGCCTTCTTGGATATAAAAGGTGCATTTGACAATACATCCTTTAACTCTATAACCGCTGCCCTGAGTAAGCGGGGGTTGGAGGAAACTAGCTGCAGGTGGATTGACTGCATGTTAAGACAAAGGTGGGTTTACACTAGGTTTGCTGACCAGACACTAGCATCCAGGGTGGCCGGTGGTCGTCCTCAGGGAGGAGTTCTCTTACCCCTGCTGTGGAACCTGGTCATGGATGGACTGCTAGTGGAGCTCAACAACAAAGGATATTCTTCCCTAGGATACGCAGATGACCTAGTTATTTTCGTTGAGGGAAAATTTAACAACACAATCAGAGAGCGCATGCAACGCGCACTGAACGTTGTGAACAAATGGTGTATTAGAGAAGGACAAAGTCTCACCCTTGTACCATTTACACACAGGAGGAAACTGAAGGGCCTAGGACCTCTCTTACTAAATGGTGTTAACCTAGAGCTGTAGGGTGAGGTGAAGTACTTAGACTTCAAGCTCACCTGGACCTCGCACATTTCAAATATCAAACATAAATCGGAAATTACCCCTGCGGTAATTAGACGAACGTACGACAAACAATGGAGGCTCAGACCAGCAATGGTATACCGGCTGTATACCAGAGTGGTCAGACCAACAATCATGTATGCTGCTTTGGTGTGGTGGCCTAAAGTCACGCAACACACAACCATACAAACCCTCAGCAAGATTCAAAGGCTTGCTTGTGTCAGCATAACGGGGGCTAGGAGAACCACGCCCACTGCAGCCATGGAGACGCTCCTAGACCTCACACCACTTCATATTCTAATAGTAGGAAGGGGGGGGCAAGATTGGCACTGCACAGGCTGCAGCTATCATCAGTAAACAAAAGAGTTGACACGCCACACAGAAGACTCTTAACAGACATAGGGGGACCACTCTTGCACATAAGGTCGGACCATATGACAGTCAGATATCTTGAAACCGCACTCTTTAAAGTCACCATTCCAGACCTCAACGAATGAAACGACTTTAAGGAAGACATTCACAAACATAGCATGATCTGGTATACGGATGGTTCTGAATCAGACACAGGTACTGGATCAGGAATCTACAATGAAAACATGAAGATAGGCTACGCCCACTCGCTGGGCTGCCAGGCATCAGTTTTTCAAGCCGAAATATTCGCAATTATAGAATGTACGAGAACCAACGTAGAGAAGGACTGTCCTGGCAGGCAAATCTATATTATGTCCGATAGCCAGGTTTCACTGAAGGCTTTAAAGAGCCAAAAGACTTCATCCAAACTGGTGTTGGACTGCTTCGAGACATTGAATCACCTGGCGAGACAGAACAAGGTCACACTTGTCTGGACGCCGGGTCATTCAGGTATCTAGGAAAATGAAAAAGCTGACGAGCTAGCAAGGCAGGGAGCTACCATATCATTTATGGGAACTGAACCTGTCTTGGGCATCACAAAAAAGTCGAGTCGCCTAGAAGTCAGAAAGTGGATTCGCAACAAACACAAGGAATACTGGGTAAACAGACCAGGCTTTATTTAACCACAGTAAGGTCATTATAAATGGACCTAACTCTAACCAAGCTGCAGAACTACTGAGACTAAGTAGGGCCCAGCTAAAAACAACTATAGGACTACTAACAGACCACATGACTGTTAAGGAGCACCTAAGGAAAATCGGTCTATACAACGGTAACACCAGTTGTCGGCTCTGTGATAGGGCACCGAAAACAACAATGCACATTTTGTTTAGCTGCAATGCGCTGGAAAATAAAAGACAACTCATATTTGGAAACAGTCAAATGGTAGCAAATGATTTCCACACGCAACCCCTGAAGGACCTGCACAAGCTAGTGCAGGGGATCGAGTTTGGAATAATTGCGCGAGTAAGACAATATGGGGTAGTACAATAAGCCACCTAGGCTGCAGTGCATCCGGATCCGCAAGTATGACGGCCCCCACAGGAAAAAAAAAATGACTGAAAATGTTTTTAAAGATAATAATCTAGTTTTCAAAATTTAGTTTAATATTAATTGAAGTAAAACTGACATGATAGCCACAATCTGAAATGTTAAAGTTTTCCGACATTTCCCTGATTCAAATTTTTTTCTCTGAACTTTCTTCTGTGGGAAACCCCCAGTTTGTTAAACTGTTTTCATTGGTTTTGTCAATATTTAAGTTGGTTTTATAAATTTTACGTGTTTTGTAATTTATATGATGCCTGTTGATTTTAAAAAATTTAATAATATTTGGCTTTTTTGTTTGTGTTTTGGTCAATTTGAATAAAATACCATGATTTGTCTCTGACTTTCCCGGTTTTAATGATATTCAGTGATTTTTTTATTTACGTAATTTTCAGGCATTCGTCGATTTTATAATAGAGTTCAATTTAAAGTTTTGAACGAGTGTTTCCACTCCCAGACTAAGCATGAAGTAAAATGTCGAGTTTAGAAAAGCCCCGCGTAGAAAATTTGTCGAGGGTCGCGCAGCGACCCGAGACAAATTTTCACGGGGCTTTTCTAAACTCGACATTTTACTTCATGCGCCACGCGTATAAAACAGTGATTTAAGGAGAAATTTAAAAATACACAACACGAATTTTTCATGTTAATCCTTACAATTAATTCGAATTATTTTTGCCTCTATTGAATCCTCTAAAAGGATTCGAATCCTGCCATAGCAACTACACGTTCACTATGTTATTTAGACCACACCTACAACTCGTATCAAAGACTTATCTAAAACATTTCGACTTGTTCGAAACGTATGCACTCTTTCAGATCTGCTATGAAATTGTCTCGGAAATGTCTTTCCGTTGTTTGCGGATTATCGTCGGATTTCCATTCGGATCTCATCCTCTTCGATATATGTTAGGATTAAAAGTTTCCTTTCGGGATTAAGAAAACTTACCCGATGCCCGCCCTCCGCAGCCGCAGAATCATGTTGCACGTGTCCTCGGGATTAGGGTGAACGGGCTCTCTTTGGAGTTCGCCTTCGTTGAAAAGGGCGACGCGTCCGCTTATCGTGAGATCGTTAAACAATAGTCTAGTTTCCAAACTGTTGTTCCGGGGATTATACCTAAAAACAGATCGATGAAACTTCGATAATAATTTATTCTGATACTATAAGTTTAACGGTCTACGGACTGTTGTAAGATTTGTATGAATCTCATGCATTTTTGTTTGAAAGCCCGCGAGCCACCCCCTGAGTGTGCGCCTGCTACGATATATCAAACTTTTGTACTTAATATATAAAATTACGAAAAACTATTCGTGAAAATGCAAACAGTGTCTTAATTAATAAGACAATTTAAGACGATAAATATCCATTGAAACAACTACTTCCCGTGCAAATACACCTCCGGATATTGAATTATACAATGAAATATTTAAAATCTTATTTAATTTGATTTGTTACAACGCTCTATTAAAGTATATGTAACGTTTTGTACTTAGTTATGTAGCATATTATTCTGTATTATTATTAGTTATCTTACCTACAGTTGTCGACTCGTACCCAGCTATTCGATGTCGGTAATCTGACCCTCATGTCCGTGACGTACATGTCGTATGGTACGCTGCGTAGCTGCTGGTGCAGCGAATATCCATTTAGATGTAGGGTTCTCTCTTTCGCGACCTGTCGCCTCCGGATGTCCTCCAAAGCGTCCTCTAGACGCTCCGAGCAGCGCCTGCCCAAGTCTGATATCCTGTCTTCGAAATGTCCGGACCCTATGTTGTTCCCGCTGCCTCGCACGTACGGATACGCCGGATTCACGAATTTGTCATTCTGGCGAGAAGGAATATCTGCGTGACAAATTTAGAATAACAATCTGTATATTGTGTTCGCAGAATAAGTGAAAAAGCAATCATTTTGTTTGATTATACAGTGAAACGTGATTATCTTTTAGAATACACAGGGTGTCCCGTTAATGCGGGGAAATGGCATAACCATATCCCACTGAGCAAAAAACAAACAAATAACGTTATATCAACATTTTAGCAACATTAAACGTTGTATTAATGTTGATAAAACATTACTTAACAAAACAAAGTTTAAAGTGTTTTATTGTTAAATTAACATGTATAACGAAGTAGAAGCCTCCACAATACAAATTATTTTTTCCTTTCGTTTAAAAACTGTAAATAAAGGGTGTCCCAACAAGAGCGCCGGATTTACATTTGTCGCCATTTTGTTAATACGAGCTGTACGGTGATTTTTTTTTGACAGTTGCCAAGTACAGACCACGCGATTTAAGAATATGGAGAAGTATTCAAACGAACAACGTTTAATTATTGTAAAAACACATTACAAAAATGGTGAAAGTTTTGCGAAAACAATTCGCATATTACGTCAAGTTTTCGGTCGCCATTATGCGCCAAATGAATCGACAGTGAGGCGTTTAATTACAAAATTTGAGACCAAATTTACGCTGATGGATCAGAAGACCATTGTTCGTCGTCGTCCTTGTCGGTCACTCGAAAATATAGACACAGTAAGGGAATCTGTGGCCGAGAATCCAGGAACTTCCATTCGGCATCGTGGTCAAGAATTAAACATTTCCAAAACCACTATGCAACGAATTTTGGTAAAAGATCTGCATTTGCACGCGTACAAGATTCAATTGGTGCAAGAAATCAAGCCAAGGGACCATGAGCAGCGCCGTGGATTTGCTGATTGGTTGTTGGAACATCATCAAATTAATCCGGATTTTTCGAAGAAAATCATTTTTTTCAGATAAGGCACATTTTCAACTCGACGGATACGTAAATAAACAAAACTGTCAGATTTGGGGTGCTGACAATCCTTGTGTGGTGCTCGAACAGCCAATGCATCCAACGCGAGTAACGGTTTGGTGCGCATTTTGGGCTGGCGGAGTGATTGGGCATTATTTCTTTGAAAATGCGGCTGGAAATGCGCTAACTGTTACTGGTGTGCGGTATCGGGAAATGTTAACGGAGTTTTTGTGGCCCGAATTGGATGTAATTGATGTGGAGCACATGCTTTTCCAACAAGACGGTGCGACCTGCCACGCAGCACGTGAAACAATGGTGTTACTGCAGACCAAATTTCCAGGCCGTGTCATTTCTCGATTTGGCGATCACCATTGGCCACCAAGATCGTGCGATCTAACGCCGATGGACTTTTTTCTTTAGGGCTATGTGAAGCAAAAGGTGTATGCAAATAAGCCTGAAACAGTTCAACATCTTAAAGAGGAAATCCGGCGCGTTATTGGTGAAATACAGCCACATTTATGCGAAAACGTTATTCAAAATTTCAACAAAAGAATAACCCTGTGCCAGAGGTTTCGTGGTGGCCATTTGCCTGATGTTGTATTTCATGTTTAATCGGAACTATTTTTCTTTATGTTGAAACAAAAATGTTTGCTTAAATAAAAAAATAAATATGTTTTTCTTTATAATTAAATCCGGCGCTCTTGTTGGGACACCCTTTATTAACCAATCTTATTTCGTGCAAGATGCTCAACTATTTCTTGAGATCTCCCCAATTACCAAATCTTATCCTCATTATGAAATGTGTAATTGTATTGTAATACATTTCCCATTTCTAGCGAAATTCTTGCCGAAAATACCGTTGACGGTCCAGTTGCGTTCGCCCGGGCAATTAATCGCTCTCCCAACATTTGCATACAATCCATCGCGATTTTCGTACCCGTACTTTCCAAAAGATCCGAATCGATGTGCGAGAGAGCCCCATTGTCTCGTCTGCGTCACGTCGTAATTGGGGCCGTTGCGTATCTTCTGAATGTCACAGGGAGTTGTGCAAAAAAAATTTGAATTGCAAAAGTTATAAAGAAAAGAGGGAACGTTAGGAAACGCGGCTTTTGTTGAAAATAAAAAGGATTTTCCTCGGTTGGGAAATAATTGCGACGAGATGTTATTTTTTAACATTGGGTTTTGATTGGGTAAGCTGAATGGGTAATGAATTGTGTGATGATTAAATTTGAATTGTGATTCATGATGGAAGTTCATGTTTTTTAAAAAGATGACATTGATTAAAATGATGTCGATAAAATTTCAACGTAAATACAAAATTATTCAGGAACAACATTTTAATTTTCACTAAAAATGTATTGGCAAACGAAAAGTATTGATTGCATTAAGATGATGCTGGATATTCGAAAATTATGCTAGTTATGTTCAATAAGAAAAAAGAAAGAATCGCCAAAATAAAATCTGTCGTTAAAAAATTTCGTTCGAAGATTTCACTAAATTTATATATATTGCCTTTGACATTTGCAGACTGAGTTTAGACTTTATCACTATATGTGTAGTGGCGTGGTCACCTTCTTATGACACGTACATAAAACTTTTCGAACGAGTTCAAAAGACTTTCGTAAAATTCTTATATTTTAAACAATTTCATCATTACCCCGACGACTCAATCAGCTATACAAATTTATTAACTATGTTCAATTTAAAATCACTTGAAGCTAGACGTAATATTATATATTTGAAAACACTCCATCATATACTGCATAACAATTTAAATGATATGAATTTATTAGCGCAGATTAATATATATGTACCTAGATATTCCAATAGAAATGCGCTAACATTTCTCTCTAATCGAAGTAGGACAAATCTATATTTCAATTCTCCGCTCAATAAGATGATGCGACTTTACAATGGCGTACGAAATTCGACAGATATTTTTTTATCTCAATTATAGTTCGTTTGTTAAGTCAATTTTAACTCTATTGTAAACGTATACTAATTATGGTTTCCATTTTCGATACTTAAACGTTACCACTATTTTGTTTTTATTAGGATAACATTATATTTAATTTTGCTGTTAATTTATGTTAGTTTGATTAAGTTAAGTATCGCATAGTTCAAAATTATCTGTTAAATTACCCTGTAATTGGATGTAAATCTGTTGGGATAATAATGATAAATAAATAAATAAATATAAGACTTTTGGGGGGCAGCAAAATTTCACAATAAATAATAATAATATCATGCAAAACCATCGAAATTTTTATATGTAACGAAAACCTAGGAAATTTACGAACACTATTGAGATTAAAAAAAAGATGACGAAAAGTCATGAAAAAAATAAACATGTTTGATAATGGCAAGCTAAATTTGCCGAATCTGCAGTCACATAAAAATAAATTGTGTTATACAAACAAAGTTAAACCGTTTTTTTATTAATAAATTAATATGTATAACGAAGTAGAAGCCTCCACAATACAAAAAAAAAAAACTGAAAACTTATGAAAAAAAAGTATTGAAAACTCATAAAATGTTTAAATTTAATGAAAATGAACGGAATTTACAAAAACTGTCAAGATTTTAAAAAAATCAATGAAAATTCATTGAAAGTGTAAAATATTTCAAAATTAACAAAACTTGAAGAAATTCAGAAAAACCGTTGGACTTTAGAGAATTTACGGAAATCTTAAAATTCCATGAAAAACCGTTAGACAAGTTTTCTGGGCTTTTCTAAACTCGAAAATTTACTTCATGTGCCACGCGTATAAAACACAGATTTGAAGTGAAGTTCGAATATACATAAATTTCACAATATTTTCGTGTTTTATACGCGTGGCGCATGAAGTAAAATTTCGAGTTTAGAAAAGCCCCGTGAAAATTTGTCGAGGGTCGCGCAGCGACCTGAGACAAATTTTCACGGGGCTTTTCTAAACTCGAAATTTTACTTCATGCTTAGTCTGGGAGTGGAAAACACTCGTTTAAAGCTTCAAATTGAACTTACAAAAAAAAACAAGAAATATCTAAAGATTTACAGAAAATAGGATGAATTTGGAATACGTATACTTAAAAGAAAAACTCTCTGTATCTGTTTGCTCATGAAATTCCAAGATTTCCGTAAATTTTCTAAAGCCTAACGGTTTTTCTGAATTTCTTAAATTTAAGCTAATTTTGAAATATTTTACACTTTCAATGAATTTTCGTTGATTTTTTTGAATCTAGGCAGTTTTCGTAAATTCCCTTATTTTTTTATGTACTAAATTAAAGAATATTTAGTAAATTCATGAAAATCGCCAAGAAATTTTTTAAATTAACGAAAATTTAGGAAATTTATAAAAACCGTCAGAATTAATAAATTAAATGAAATCTTAGAAAGTTACAAAAAGCGATAAAAATTAACTTAACCCTTGGAAATTTATGAATAATCGTGAAAACTTTAATTACCTCAAATCTTGAAAATTTATAAAAATTTTCAAAAACTAAACGAGTGTCTTCCACTCCCAGACTAAGCATGAAGTAAAATTTCGAGTTGAGAAAAGCCCTAAGAATTTGGATTTGGACGCGCAGCGTCCAAATCCAAATTTGGGCTTTTCTCAACTCGAAATTTTACTTCATGCGCCACGCCCATAAAAACACTGATTTACTAAAGTTTAACATTATTAACAATTCTCAATTAATAATTTCATCACTTTTCGATATTTTTTGAAATATTTGCGAATTTCAATATTTCTTGTCTTACCATCAAATTTCACAATTTTAGCAGATTTCAACATTTTATCACTTTTTAACATTTTTCGCAAATTTCGGCTAATTATAACTTTTTGTAAATTTTTTGTTGATTTTTTTAATATTCTTGCACATTTCAATATTTTTTGCTTCACTTCGACATTTTCAACAATTTTGACATTTTCCACAGTTTTGACAAACGGTATGTCATTTTTAATGTTCAGCGATTTTGACATTTGGACGATATTTCCACGGATTTTAGTTTTTAGTCAATTTTTAAAATCTAAGCAGTTTTCGTGAATGCACAACATTTTTCGTTAACTTTCAAAATTTGGACGCCAATCATGTTTTTTTCAAGGTGTCCGATGATTTTAACATTGTTGACAATTTTCGTTTATTTTCAAAAATCTGAAGGTTTTCGTGAATTTCGGCTTTTTAGAAACTCATCATGCATTTTTAAACTTTTTTTTTCAATTGTAACCACTTTCGTGAATTTCTAAAACTTCCGTTTAATTTTAATAATTTTGATGTTTTATCGTGAATCTCCTAGATTTTCGTTAATTTTAAAAATATTGACACTTTTCATGACTTTTCATTAATTTTTTAAATCTTGATTATTCTTTGACCCGACCCGACGCCCTAAGGGGCAACCAGGGATAGCAGAAGAAGAAGAAGAAGATTATTCTTTGCCCGTTCCTAGATTTTCGTTAATTTTAAAAATGTTTACACTTTTCATGATTTTTCATTTATTTTTAAAATTTTGATACTTTTTGTCCTTTTCCTAAATGTTTGTTAAATTTTTAAGATTTAGTTGATTTTCAAAATCACGACGCTTGTGAAACGGTATTTTCGTTGATTTTTAAAATGTTGACGGTTTTAATAAATTTCATAGATAATTGTAATTTTAAAAATGGTGATACATTTCACGAATTGTTAAAATGTTCGTCAATTTTCAATTTCTTGGCAATTTCGCTGAATTTCCTAAACTTTCATTAACTTCTGAAATATCTGCAGTTTTCGTGAATTTCCAAGATCTTGACCATTTTTAGCGAATTACCGAGTTGTTAGTACATTTTTAAAATCTTGGCAATTTTCGTTAACTTTTAAGATTAGGGTTGATCCTAAAAATGTTAGCACTTTTCGTGAATTTCTAAGACGTTTCATCATTTTCAATATCTTATTATTATCATTTATTATTATTCAAGATTACTCTAATTTAAAAAAAATCACGATTTTCTAAAATGTCCATTACTTTCAAAGTCTTTTCGTGAATTTCAAAGATTGCCGTTAATATTCGAAATTTTGACGGTTTTTGTGCATTTTCAAGATTTTCGTCGATTTTCATAAAAATTGACGATTTTAATTCTTTTAATAATAAACTAGCCAGTTGAGATGGTTTGGTCATGTGTGCCGTATGAAAGACAGTATAAAAACCAAAATAATATTCGAAACACGAGCTTCAGGGAAAAACTGCAGAGGAAGACCAAGAACAACGTGGATAGATGAAGTCAGAGAAGCTCCTTCTCTGACTTCATCTATCCACAAAAATGTTCGGTGTTACATAAAACGCTCTGTATATATATATATATATATATATATATATATATATATATATATATATATATATATATATATATATATATATATATACACACAATATACACCCATATATACAACACATTTTGTATTTATATTATTTGTTGTCTAGTAGAGTACAAACTTCTCCAGTTTGTCCTGTCTTGCATAAGGTTTTTAATTCCTTTCCATTATATGCCCTTTTTTACAGGTCCTATAAAAAAGGGCATAAAATGGAAAGGAATTAAAAACCTTACGCAAGACAGGACAAACTGGAGAAGTTTGTACTCTACTGGACAACAAATAATATAAATACAAAATGTGTTGTTTATATGGGTGTATATTGTATATATATATATATATATATATATATATATATATATATATATATATATATATATATATATATACAGAGCGTTTTCTGTAACACCGAACATTTTTATAACGAGAATTTTTTAAGTATACATAAGCATACGTTGTGCATGCTCCGACGCTCGGTTTATTAAAAGATTTGAAGCTTTAAACGAGTGTTTTCCACTCCCAGGCTAAGCATGAAGTAACATTTCGAGTTTAGAAAAGCCTGAAAATTTGGTTTGGTCGCGTAGCGCGAAGCGCGGAGCGACCAAACCAAATTTTCAGGCTTTTCTAAACTCGAAATTTTACTTCATGCGCCACCGGTACAAAACACTGATGCAATGTAAAGTTTAGCGGTGTGTTTCAAACTTCGTAGTATGTCAGTGTTTTGTACCGGTGGCGCATGAAGTAAAATTTCGAGTTTAGAAAAGCCTGAAAATTTGGTTTGGCCGCTCCGCGCTTCGCGCTACGCGACCAAACCAAATTTTCAGGCTTTTCTAAACTCGAAATTTTACTTCATGCTTAGTCTGGGAGTGGATCACACTTATTTCAAGTTTCAAATTGAACTCTGTTAAAAAAACAACGAGTATCTAAAGATTTGCGGCATATACGCTGTAATTGGGACATGTATACTTAAAAGAAAAACTCCCTGTATGTACAAGTTGAGGCACAAATTGCGATTGATTGGCTACAATTTTTATTGGTCATATAGGCAACTCAATTTACACACAACTTAAAAATTAACGGTGTCAAATTGTATTGGATGAAAATGTTCGGTGTTACATAAAACTCTCTGTATATATATATATATATATATATATATATATATACATATATATATATATATATATATATATATATATATATACATATATATATATATATATATATATATATATATATATATATATATATATATATATATATATATGTATATTTTGCCTTACACCACACAGTGGTAGAAAGGTCAGTGATTAAAAAAAAAAAATTAAGTTTACTGAATCCTAGCACTAGTTCTAAACTTAGTGTGTGCCAGAGGCGAAGCGTGGTGCGGGAAAAATTTACAAAAAATAATAATAATATCTAGTAATGTGAACTAAAAATTTGAATCATTTCAAGGGAGGTGAAGGCCCCAGGCGCATCAAGGAGAAGGGCGTCATCGAATCTAGAGATCCGAAATTTCATAAATTTAAATTTTAAATGATGTAAGTAATAATTTTTTCGAAGTTCACGTTAAATGAAAAATATTCGTTCATTTTAAACATGTTGGGGCGCTTTCGTGAATTTTCAATATTGTCGTCAATTTTTAAAATCTTTACAAATTTCATGAATTTCTTAGATTTTAAAAATCTTGGCAGTTTGAGTGATTTTCTTAGATTTTTTTAGTTTCTAAAATATTGACGTTTCTAAAATATTGAGGTGAAATTCAAAGATTTTTGTTAAAATTTCAGAAATCGCTAACTTATATTTTATAGAAAACTTGAAAAATTTAATTAGTGTCGACAGCAGTTGACAAATCTTCAAAATTGATCAAAATGGGCATTTTTCACAAAATGAATTTATATCAAAAAGATGGGGAAAAACATTCTTGAAGTTTATTGTTACAATACACAATAACAAAAAAAAATTACTTTAAGTAAAACACTTTGTTTATAACTTTCAAAAATTGTTTATTTTGTATTCACAACAAATGTTTCCCCACACTGTGGCTTCTTCAGGCGAAGAACAAGTGATTAACTTAACCTAATTACAACGTATATATAGGGCTAGCTGATAAGTAAGAGGGGTGGGGGTTACAGTTTTAAATTGAGCAATGGGGAGTTATTAATCACTAAAAAATTAGAAAAACTAAATATTAAAATTGCGTATAAGACAGACAACAAATTAGGAAAATACATAAAAAATAATAAAGATAGAATATCCAGAGCTCGACATAGCGGTGTCTATTTGTTAAGTTGCGGTGACTGCCCTAAAGTATACGTCGGCCAAACTGGGAGAGCCTTTCAAGAAAGGATGAACGAGCATAAAACCAGTTTCGAGAAAAAGAAAAACAACTCGACTTATTCCAACCACTTGCTAGATGAAGGCCACAACTTCAACGAAGACTTCCAAATACTACACATCGAGAAGAAAGGAAGAAAATTAAACATCCTGGAAAGCACCGAAATAAACAAAAGAAAATTCAGCGATCAATTACTAAACGATCAGACAGATATTAATAACTCCCCATTGCTCAATTTAAAACTGTTACCCCCACCCCTCTTACTTATCAGCTAGCCCTATATATACGTTGTAATTAGGTTAAGTTAATCACTTGTTCTTCACCTGAAGAAGCCACAGTGTGGCGAAACATTTGTTGTGAATACAAAATAAACAATTTTTGAAAGTTATAAACAAAGTGTTTTACTTAAAGTAATGAATATGAACTTTCAACAACTATCAGCCACCTCGATTAATAGTAGTAACAAAAAAAAAGATCTTTACAATTATTGAGAGGGGACGGCGAATTTGGCCTACGCCCCGGGCGATTGAAATCCACGCTACGCCACTGGAATGATTATTAATCTTTATTAATGAAACATGTCATTAAACACAAATACATCATGGCAACGTATCAGGTGTTCAGTTAAAAACCCGATCGAGTTGGCTATGAAATTTTCAAAACATTGTGAAGTAGGTCGTACGATAATTTGCCAGTCGCTCCCCTCAATGTTAATCTAAACCAGTTTTATTAAAGTTTTTTTTATTTTATTCGGCATTTTAATGCCCACTCATATGAAAGAAGAAGAAACAACACAACAACAATAAGAACAAGGCAAATTAATGAGCTACTGATTAACACAATCTGACATTTAAGTCAGGTTTGACAAAACGTAAATTAAGCTGCGACTTCACTTTTTCGTTCCATTTCCTTCTATTAAAAAAGCAACGCCTTCTCGGGGTTTTAAATGAACACCTGATATTACTATTAATTAACATTCTAAATTAAATAAAACTATAACTATACTTTTATTAGTAATAGTTCATTCAATTTTGATATGGATAGAATATTGTACATAAAAACAAACGTATTTGTCGATAACTAGATTCCTGAAACACTCTGTATAAATTATATGATTGTTCTAGATATTAACATATGGTTTATGTTTGAATTCTTTATAATATTTAATTTAGAAATTACAGTGAATTTCCATATAATAGGGGTTCACAATGGAGAAACCAATTTCACTTTTTCTTCGGCACATGCTTGTGTAACGCGATCTTCACGATTCAGTGTTTCAAATAAAATGCTCGGAAATTGTTAGTCACGAAAAGTCTGTGTGTATTCCTTCGTGTGTTGCGTTCATCATTAAATTCAGAAAACGCAAATTTATAGTAATAATGGTTTTATTTAAAGAACACGCTAGGTGCGTTGGTTAGAAAATGTATAATTACATAGTAGGTATACAATAATTTTGCGTTTGATTTAGTTTTAGCTTAACCATAAATGTAAATTTATTATGCAATGTATTATCTTACATAAAGAAGGGGCTCAGTAGAAAAGTAGCAGTACAAGTGAAATGAGATTTATTTGTGTAAATTGAAGATGAAGTTTAAACATTTGTGGACGTCTAATCAATAACATTGTACTTGTAAATAAAACACTTTTTACTTTGTTTAACCACTGAATCTTACATTTAATTGTGTGACTAGTTTCGACTATCGAGTAGTCATTCTCAAACTAAAGTAAATACAAATTACACGTTAAAAACTATTTATACGGCTTCGAAGAGAGGGGTGTACATTAGGTCAACCTGGTCATTAAGAAGGGAAATTCCGGGATTAATTCGGGCCTTGTGTATTTCTAGTGCCTCCAGTAAATCCATTTTACGACCTTTTTCGGCAAAATGGAGTACTGAAAGTACATCCTCGCCAAAAGTGAGATTTTCTTCTAAAAGATGGTTAGCATAGGTAGAACTATTATGTTTTAATCTAAAGGCTCGCTCGTGTTCTTTCAATCTTATTTCGATTCTACGACCAGATTGCCCAATGTACACACCTTTACAATTTACGCAGTTCAATTTATAAATGCCTGATCTAACTAGGGGATTAAGTTTTGTTTTTGGATTGAAAATTATATTATTAAGTTTATGGGGCGTTTTTAATATTACATTAATGTTACATTTTTTAAGGATGTTTTTAATTTTACAACTTATTGTACCATAGTAGCTGATTGTTTTAAAATGTTGATTATCTATTGACCTAATTCTAGGGTAGAAGAATTTCTGCACCTCTTTCATTTCACCTATGCTAACCATCTTTTAGAAGAAAATCACACTTTTGGCGAGGATGTACTTTCAGTAATCCATTTTGCCGAAAAAGGTCGTAAAATGGATTTACTGGAAGCACTAGAAATACACAAGGCCCGAATTAATCCCGGAATTTCCTTACTTAATGACCAGGTTGACCCAATGTACACCCCTCTCTTCGAAGCCGTATAAATAGTTTTTAACGTGTAATTTGTATTTACTTTAGTTTGAGAATGACTACTAGATAGTCGAAACTAGTCACACAATTAAATGTAAGATTCAGTGGTTAAACAAAGTAAAAGTGTTTTATTTACAAGTGTATTTAAGATGTACCACAAAGTGAACGCCTACAACACCAAACAATAACATTGTATATTATACAGAGTGGTTGCAGATTGATAGGTAGGCAACCAAATACGCATGTTGGTACAACTGATAAAATGTAAAAAAAATCCACTAAATTGCTTTTCCATTGGCGTAGCAAACAGTTTTTCCCAAAAAAACTAAACATTTAATCATAACTATATGTTTAATTTTTACAATTTTAAACATCAGCGGCGGCTCGCAGCCTAACTTCAGTGTAGGCCAGAGACCCAAGGTAATATGAATCCGTTATTGAAAGGCGACTTTGTTGTGGAATTCCTTGTATTTATAAAACGCGATCCCAACCTCAAATTTTGTGTGCCTTCCCACTGAACAAACATATTTAAGTTATGTTGCAACATTCAAATAACGTTTAATGTTGCTGTAATGTTAATGCTGTGGCCTACCCTGAAGTTAGGCTGCGAGCTGCCGCTATTAAACATACAAAGTAAATTGAAGTAAGTTTACGTTTTGTGTATTCGAAAATAATAAACGTAGAGTTAACATCCCTAATTTTATAACAAATGTTGAAAATGATGGCCTTCATTTTCTACGCAAATGTTAACTATGTTTTTTATCCCTCAAAACGGTCACCAATGCGGGTTTTATGCGAGGAAAATGTTTAGTAAGGAATCGACATCGGGGAAGGAAGGCTTGATTAAATTGATTCAGACACGATTGTAACGAATATGTCCATGTGCTATCTTCTATCATAGTTCCACGTCAATAATTAGCCTTCAGGGTGAAAGCATCATGCTGAGGTGTAAACATCAAATTTAAATTTTATAATTTTATAACTTTAAAAACAGCACTTACCACAAAACAAAGATTTACGCAAAGTAATCCTGATAAGAACTGATGTCTAGGAAACAAAAGGTAAAACAACTAAATTCGAAGAATTAATGAACACAATGGAACGACGCACAATCCTGCTAGTGTCAAATCTAGTTACTCCTTATTAATTTTTTCTTGACATGAAATTGGAGCGTTCAAAATTCTCAGATTTTTCGGCGGGAATTATAACTTGTCTGCAAACATTGTTGCTCACCCTGTATTGAGAGATACACATAGTCAATTGTACCATTTTTTCTATCACTAAATATGAATCTCATTTGTAGATATCTGTACTTTTACCAAGTTTTAAGAAAATTGCACTTACACCAATTTTTCACTGAGCCCTTCAATTATTAAAAGTACACATTTAGATAGAGCAAAAGTTCGCACATTTGGCAATATATAGCGACAATTCGGATTTCGCCTCTCACAACAGCATTACACGACTAATGAGTACAGCCAACGATTATAACAAGTTCTATTGGTTCCGACTATTCTCTGGCTCTTTACATTCATTCAAACGAAATGTATGTATACACACAAATTATTCTTAGTTCTATTAGTTACTTTATGGGTATTATTATTATAATTAATGTTTATTTAGTTGTACACTTTATGGTGATATTTTTCTTTTTTATAAATCTATTGTGTATAAAAGGGGGTTCCCGTCAATAAATATTATTATTATTATTATAATACTTACCAAATTATTATTATTATTATCCGTCAAAAGTTGATTCTAACTTTTGAGCGCCAACTATTTCATCTTCAATTTTTATTGCCTAAAAGTTATTACCATTTGTATGAGACAAATATTATCCTATTCCTCAATTAGCTAAGTACCTATTAATATTTCACTCACATTTTACTCGCTAAAAGTTCTTGCTAATTTTTATATATCAAATATTCACTCTAAGTAGGTACCTGACAATTTTTACACATGTAATTTTTACTTTTCCCTGTATGTAAAAGAGAGGGAAAGCATTGTTTGCAAGTTTATAAAAGCCTAAAAATTTGGCTTGGTCGGGCAGCAAAGCGGAGCGAGCAAACCAAATTAGGATTTTCTAAACTCGAAATTTTACTTCATGAGCCATTAATGGGAAAACGATCTTTAACTAATTGACAAGTGAAATAAGTTTGGTATTTTAATTGTCAATTGTTGAAATGACGAGGAAAGTGCTATAATTTTTTTTCAAATTTTTACACGCTGAAAGTTTTCGCCAATGTTAACATCATTTTTAATTTAAATTCTGAGTATTTTGGAACTACCCTGTATTTTTATTATAATTATCTCCGTTAACAACTTTTAATATATGATTGTATTTAAACAGCCCATTATTTCAATTTATTTGATGCGAAATATACTAGTTTAGTTTTTCTCAACATTCTTAATTATTCCATTATTCTCACGCATTCTCTATTTGTGAGGTGAGGTTTAATTCTATAATGAGCAGTTTTGGTTAATGAACTTTAGAAAGGTTGCATTTTGATCTGGTTTAAAGTAACATGTTTTCTATTCGGGCCACCCCGAGACATTAAGCACTATGTATGACATCCGTAGCGAAGGGCGCCTACAAGCTTGAATTTGGGGCACAAAAATTACAAAAGTGGCAATTCTTTAATTATATTTGAAATAAAACAACGCAGTTGGGAGGGTTTCACTTTTATTGTTCAACACTGCAGTGTTCAACAATAAAAGTGAAACCCTCCCAACTGCGTTGTTTTATTTCAAATAGTATTATGGAGTTTCATCATGTATCCGCCTCATCAATTAAATTCTTTAATTATTTTAATGAATGTGGTCGTTGGTGAACCATCTCGCATTCGGGCGTCAACTAACTTTGGGTCAAAATTAATATCGACTTTCTGCAAAAATTTAGTCTCATTGAGATAAGTCTTCAAATATTCATTGAAACAACTACTTTTCAAGCTAATACCCCGATTAACTATTGACAAACTCAATTTTTCTTTATGTTAAATTTTCTTTATGTTAACCTTGCGTCGCTCTTTTCATCGTTTTGTCATAAAAATTAACACTTAATACTTATATAAATTACAATGAAGTCATATTAAATACTCATCAATATTTTGATAATTTTATATTGAAATTTGAAGTTCAATTTGAACGATTCCTTTAAATAAGAACTATTTATACAGGATGTTCCAACGAAGACGATAAGTTGTGTAGCTCTCATATTGATAATAGAAAAACATGCTTTAACCCACTGAACACGAAAACATTTTTAACATTGCACTAATATTGAACATGATACTAAAATTAAACATTGTATTAAAAGTATTACAACAAAGTTTAAGAATCGTTGCACACATTATATACACTTTTTCCGTGCAATATTGATTTATATATTAATGATACTAAAATTCAACATTGTTTTCTAGCGTTTCAAAAATATTGCGGTAAAGCAGAGCTGGGATGAATCCTCAAAAACAGGATTCGAATCACGAATCCGAATCACCTAATATGATTCGAATCACGAATACTCGAATAAAGGATTCGTAAGTAAAAAATATGATTCGAATTAAAGATTCGAATCCTCATTTTTGAATCACGGATACAAATCCTTTCAAAATAAATTTGAATCTTATTATTTGCAACCAGTAATATTTCATTCCGTCAGTTTCTATTAATAAAAATGTTCATTTACCGACTAAATATCTGATTATATAATGATTTTAATTAATGATGATATATGTGTTATTAAACTTCATTTTAAATCTGTTTTTTATACGCGTGGCGCATGAAGTAAAATTTCGAGTTTAGAAAAGCCCCGTGAAAATTTGTCTCGGGTCGCTGCGCGACCCTCGACAAATTTTCTACGCGGGGCTTTTCTAAACTCGAAATTTTACTTCATGCTTAGTCTGGGAGTGGACCGTCAAGATTTTCTACATGTCGAGATTTTCGATATTTCTAGATTTATGTCGATTTATTCACAGTTTGTTATTGTATTAAATGCAACTTTAATATTAAATAAAAACGTTTTTTTTAGGGATAGAATATTCACCCATTAAGAGCCGAGCAAATTATAAAGTTAACTCTAAAAGTTAATTTTAGGTAAAATTTTGTATCTTCTTCTATGATTTCAATGAATGATTTATTATATTACATACGTCGATTTTTTAAAAGAGTTAAATTTAAAATTCAAACAAGTGTTGTCCACTCCCAGACCAAGCATGAAGTAAAATTTTGAGTTTAGAAAAGCCCCGCGTAGAAAATTTGTCGAGGGTCGCGCAGCGGCCCGAGACAAATTTTCGCGGGGCTTTTCTAAACTCGAAATTTTACTTCATGCGCCACGCGTATAAAACACATTCTCATTAAAAATTTTCAAAAAATCGATTTTTTTTTTATTGCATGAAATGAAAGTTATATGTCTGTAGAATAAGTGGCTGAGAGGCCAATTGGATCCAGAAAGTAGTTTAGCCGCTATAGCCCATTGTATGCACCAATGTCCCATGCGCTCAAAGGATCGCAGGTATAAAGTGTTGCGCGCTCACAGAAATTTGTTTTGCCAGCTTGTGTATTGGGCCTAAGATGTAAACAACTCTGACAGGTCACTGTAGGTGGCACTAGGTCACCGAAAAGGGTGCCAGATATGACATTGCCTGTCTATATCTAACCTAAGTTAGTTGCTGCAACGTGCGTTTTTTGAGTCGAAATCGTTACGATAACTTTAAACGCGTTTTTCTCGAAACTACTTTTTGTTTTACTATAACGGAGATTCCGGTCGAACGGTTCACCCGATTCGAATGAGACTAAATCGACGAAAAACTAGATAAAATCTATTGGAGCTTGAACCTAACTGCAGTGAAAAAAAGTCATTTTTACTATTTTTCATGGCGGGTCCAAGACAGAAAAATCGGGTAAAAAATGAACTTTTTTCCAAATGGCCGCCATTTTGTTAAATTTTGATCAATTTCAATGCGCTTAGGTTCAAGCTCCAGGGAATTTAATGAAGTTTAACACCCCCCTATTCGCTTTTGTTTCAGATGATTATAAGAAGCCCGGAAACTTTTGCAGTAAAGCAATGCTCGGCGTGCAGCGGTCAATGCCATCCTCTGTGGCGGCCATGTTTAAAATTATTAGTCATTAATAAAAAATATTTTTGGTACTAAAAAAAACAATCTTTTCGAAAATCCAAACTGCATGATTCTACGAGTTATAGTTATCCCGCAAAAAAAATCCAAAGTTTATCCATTTTTCGGGACTCCGAATGAGAATGCCCCCTTAAAGTGAAGTTAAAAATGCACTGAAAACCAACCCAACTTCGATATTTTTTCAAAATTAGATGTTTTCCTATCCATGCTGTAAACCTTCAGATATTCGATGTTTTCTTGTAAAAAAACTTCGATTCCCTGTAGTCCTTCGGTCTCCGAAGACCATGGTTGGTCCTTCGAGCTGCAGCCTTTGTAAAATGGTAATAAACTTAGTAATCTAGAGTGATCCTTCAATTTGAAACTTCTAAGAACGAGTGTTGTCCACTCCCAGACTAAGCATGAAGTAAAATTTCGAGTTTAGAAAAGCCCCGCGTAGAAAATTTGTCGAGGGTCGCGCAGCGACCCGAGACAAATTTTCACGGGGCTTTTCTAAACTCGAAATTTTACTTCATGCGCCACGCGCATAAAACACTGATTTTAAGAGAAGTTAAAAATATACTATTAACGTTGGATATTTTTCATGGTTAAGTAACCAAATATTCATTCACAAATATTTGAATTATTCGAAAATTTAAATATTTATATTCAAATATGAATAATTTAGTGATTTAATATGAATATTTTGAATTTTAAATTTAACTCTTTTAAAAAATCGACGTACGTAATATAATAAATCATTCATTTAAATCATAGAAAAAGATGCAAAATTTTACCTAAAATTAGAATATTTAACTATTTGAATTAAACGAATTCGAATCCCAGCCTTAATGGCGATGATTCGGATTATTTTGGAGGATTTGAATCCGTGTATGAGGATTCGAATCCTTTTATAAGGATTCGATTCCTTTTTTAAAGATTCGAATCCTTTTAAAAGAATTCGAATCCTTTTATAAGGATTCGAATCATCTACGTCTGGATTCGAATACGAATCCTTTTAAAAAAATGTAACGAATCCGGATCACGAATCTGTTTTCACTAAAGTATTCGAATCCCTCTTTTGAATCCTCTAAAAGGATTCGAATCCGGGAATCGAATCCTGAATGATTCGAATCCTGCCCAGCTCTGCGGTAAAGTAACACAACGTTGAATAATCTTTACAATTTGACTTTTATGCAATGTTGTATTGTATGTTAGCATTGGATAATTATTGAAAATGGTAACATTGCATTTTTAACATTGTATAATTGTTGAAACTATTGCTGTAATGCAGCATTATGGTTTACACATGACTAAACCAAATTTTCAGGCTTTTCTAAACTCAAAATTTTACTTCATGCGCCGCGCGTATAAAACACTGATTTCAACTGAAGTTCCCCACTGAACAAACACATTTTAGAAATATTTCATTAATATTAAAACAACGTTTAATGTTGCTACAATTTTAATATAACGTTATTTGTTTGTTTTTTGCTCAGTGGGTCACTTGTTAACAATATTTTAGTGTTTACAGAGTTTAAAGGTACTGGGTACTTAGGTACTGGGGTGCTGTCCACCTAGACTATACATTACTTTTTGTAAGACAGATTTGTTTCTGTTACCAATATATATTTGTATTTTTTGACCTATTTAAACCCAGAAATAAATATTACATTAAGATTACGAGAGAAACATTCCTATAACGTTCACTTAATTGCTGTACATCGGGTTGTATACAATACGGATTCTATACATTCATCGCATACAACTTAACATACACACATTTGTATGTTGGATTGCATACAAATAAGAGTAATTACTCGTGTTGCATGGGCGTTACTTTTTCAACGGCGCAGCAACATTTTTATTTGAACGTTAGCATGCAGGATTCCTACAGGCGGACATTCAGCGTCTATGCAATGTTTTTTCAATATTCGTGCAACTTAAAACGCAACGTTTCGTGTTGTGCGGCAACATTGATACAACGTGTCATGCAACGTTTCTTTGCTTAGTGGGAAAATGTAAAGCAAAGTTGCATGTAGTCGTCTAATTCCTGGGTCTCCAAACTACCTTCTTCGCGGGCCACAAATACAATTCTACATAATAAAGTCGGCCAAGATCCGATTAATTTTATAAAATTATGAAAAATTTAAGGAACAATTGCTACAATATTTCAAAATATGACATTTACAAAAAAAGTTACAAACAATCGCGGGCCGGATTCATGCAAGTCGCGGGCCGGATTTGGCCCGCGGGCCGTAGTTTGGAGACCACTGGTCTAATTCACCGACTTTTTACCCACTGAGCAAACACAATCAAGTAATGTTTCATCAACACTAAAACAACGTTTAATGTTGCTACAATGTTGATACAACGTTATTTGTTTGTTTTTTGCTTAGTGGGTATATTATATTAAATATTTTTATGTAACAGTTTAATCCTAACATATTAAACTGTACACACAAAAATAATCTAAGAAATATCTAATCTTTATATCACCGCTAATAATAAACCTACCGTTTTCCCAAACAAATAAAAAAAAAAAACTCTTTCACAAACATAACAAACCATGACAAATAGCCGCAATCTGCGCGAGCATCAAAACGTTACCTCATTGTTTATTTTTTCCATTCCCATTTTTTCTCTACACTTTCTTTTTTCAACCCGGAACCCAACCCCTTTTAAATTGATCGTCACACTCGCATTCGTGATTTTCGGGGAATTTAATTAGTCGCCACACGGTACACCGTTAAATTAAATCCATTCAAGTATTTAACAATTTAGGTCACTAATTAATTCTAGAATTTTTCATTCTGTTCATTCGTGATAGAGATAAAATGGGAGGATTTTCTTCCGCAGTTGAACAATGGGAGGAAATAAGCATGTCGGAGAGTTTAATCAATTTCCCCGCTTTTGCATGCTACAGTTGTTATTGGATTTATTGGACTCAATACTTGGATAGCGAATGCAGTTTTATTTTTAGTACTTGATGATATAACATTTTAACATTTTACTAACAAATAATAATGTTCAGGTACATACTATGTAATATTGCTTGTTGTCAATAAAGATTGATGATGATAATAATGTTCCAAAGATGCGTGTTAAAACTTCTACTAACATCAGAATCTGTAATAACTGGATTACGATCACTTGCAAGAAAACAGAAGCTGCATTTATAGATAATAGATGATTGTGACATTTTTAACGTTTCTTTAGACAACTGGAGGAATATATTTCAACATTGGATAAGGAGTTATAGAATAGTTAATGCTTATCAGTATTAACAAATGTAAATATTTACCAAAAATAATGTTGGCCTCTTAATTTTGGTCAATACCCCACTGTGCGCCTATCATGAGTTTTTCAAAATTTGCGTTAATCTTTAAAATCGAAAATATCCAAGATTTCGGGTAATCTTCAAACTTTTTATACAGGTGTGAATTTCCAAGAAGTTATCTAAATTTATTATAAATTTTCAATAATTTTTAAATTTTCTTATGAATTTTTTTAGCATCGATTAATTAATTTAGACTTTCTACTAATAATTTTTGTCAAATAATTTTCTTCAAAATTTGTGAACCCGAAAATTAACAACATTCTTAAAAATTCATGAATAGCAACAATTTTGTATTTAAATTAACGAATATCTAGGAAATACATTAAAACCGTCAAAGTTTTAAAAAGTAACGAAAGGAGTCAAGAATTTAAAAATCAACAATAATCCCCTATTACATGTGCCTGACCCTTTACAACCACCTGCCTTGCAATATAAAAATGCTGACACATTCAACAAATTTAAACATTTGCTCAAAGATATGCTAATAGAAAAGGCATACTACTCAGTCAGCGAGTATCTCCAAGACAGAAACTTAAACCAGTAGAAAATTAACCAGTAACATTCTTCCTCTAATCACAAGACATCTGCAGGCAGTTCTCTGCCTGCACTGTTTAGTACTACCTTGTTTTACTGTTATCTGTAGCTTTGTTTATATATTTATTTATTTTAATTGATGATTTACCACTACTATTCGATGACCATTGTAATACATATTGTATATATGTCCTTTTACAAATAAATTTAAAAAAAAATCTTGAAAAATGCATGATTTTTATCAAAATTTTGAAAATTGTAAATCTTGGAAATTAAAAAACTAAAAATGAACGAACCTATTGAAAAATTCACGAGTCGTCAAAATTTTGAAAATTAATTTTAATCTTAGAAATTCACGAAAATTGACAAGATTATAAAAATTGAACAAAATCTTGAAAACCCTCAAGATTTTGTAAATTAATGAAAATATTGTAAAACGCCAGTGATTATGCTGGCCTTTAGCAGATAATAGCCTCTACACCTCTTTTAAAGTTATGATTAACGAATGTGATATTGCACCCTTCTTACAAGCAGATAAGTGGCCTAAAAGTCATTCAATTAGACCATTTACTAACCGTAGACGTCGTAAATCTTCTGTTAACAATAATAATAAAAATAAATCTGTAACAGATCATTTTTTATCTCAGAAGAAATTGTAGAAAATTATAATATATTTTCTACGCCTGGGGCAAACAATACGCTGAAAGTTTATTACTAGAATGTAAGGGGCCTTCGAACAAAACAGAATGATTTACGAGCGTTAGTATCTCTGGCGGAATTTGATATCTTTATTTTTACTGAATCTTGGTTGAGTTTTGATATTTCTGATGCTGAACTGGGATTCAACGGCTATAACATCTTTCGGTGTGACAAGGATCCTTTAGTGACTGGGAAATCGCGCATAGGAGGTGTTCTGATTGCAACTTCTGTAAAATTTACTTCTAATTTTGTGCGTAGCGTTGCAAACTTACAAGAAGAATTATACGTTTCCATCACCGTACAAGGTTTAAATATTCTTATTGGAGGAATCTACATCCCACCGAATGCTCCAGATTCCTACTACGATAATCATGCGCAGTTAGTTGAGGAACTTAGTGACATATATTGACATGTATTTTAGGTGCTTATAATCTCCCAAATGTTACATGGAGTAATATTGACAGGGTTATAACAACAAATTCTTCCCTTGCCGCGGCTCAAATAATTGCCAGCACTTTTAGTGCACTTAATTTGCAGCAAGTGAATAGTATTACTAATTTTAATTCTGTGACTTTAGACCTAATATTTCTTGATGCATACTTTGCTAGCCAGCATACTGTCTCAATAGCTGCTTTTGATATAATTCACTGCGATCAGCATCATCCTGCTATTGTTATCGATATTTATTATTTAAATATATCTCAGCTTAACTCTAACTGGAATTCTAAGTTTGTTTATAATTTTTCACGTGCTGATTACAGTTCTATTGCCAATAAAATTCTAAATACCTCTTGGGACAGTTTGTTTCTAAATAATGATATAAATACTTATGTAAATAATACGCTTTGAGCGTATTAATTAAATATGTTTCACCACGGGTTAAGTGAAAAATTAATTCATCATATACTTATGTAAATTTATTTTATACTGAGTTATATTCGATTATCGATTTATATACTCCTAGAACTATAAAAAAACTATCTACCTGTCGGAAGCATCAGTTTCCAAAGTGGTTTAGCTTAGAACTTATTGAACTTATTTCTCTTAAGAAAACTCACCACATAAATTTTAAGCTTTAAAGTTTGGAATCGGACTATAATATTTTTAAAGAAATCCGTTCACGGTGTAAAGATTTGCTATAGGAACCATATTTAATCTGTTGAAGAATCTGTGTCGTAACCCTCTTCTGGAAACATGTGAACCTAAATTGATAAAGCTCGACAGTTCCAGGTACTTTTGAACACGACGGTGTTCTAGTAAATAATATGCAACATATTGTAGAGTTGTTTGCTAATCTTTGGTTCAGTTTATAATACACCCGTACATAATGATACTTTGCCTTCGTCTGTAATATATTCTTACAACACATTAATTATAGCAGAAGTGATAAAATAAAAATTACAGATGTCCCTAACGAACTGGCCAATTTAAAAGATTCATCTGTACGGGCCCTGATGGTTTACCACCAGTTCTGCTAAAACAATGTTCTTTTTCCCTTAGTCGTCCTCTATGGATACTTAATAAGCAATCCCTAAGTTCAGGCTGTTTTCCTTCTCTTTGGAAAAGTGCCATAGTTACGCCAATTTTCAAAAGCGGATCGCCCGATCTCTCTTCTATCGCTTATCCCAAAAATGTTGGAAAAAATAATCACTGCACCCCTTTCTGAATATGTATCTAGTGTCCTATCTTATAAGCAATATGGTTTTAGAAGTGGGTGTTCGACTTTCTCCAACTTACTGATTTATAGTAATTATATCGTTACAGCCTTAGAAGCGGGATTTCAAGTAGACTTAATATATACCGATTACTCAAGGCTTTTGACACAGTAGATTATAGCATCCTTCTTTCGAAACTTAAGCTTATCGGAGTCGGAGGATCCATGATACAGTCATACTTGTCCGGAGGTCACAGGCTATAAGGATTGGTAGTGTTTTATCGTCTGAAGTACTTGTAACTTCAGGGGTTCCCCAGGGATCACACCTTAGGACTCTTTTATTTAATATCGTTACTAATGATGTGGTTAATTGTTTCCATTATTCTGAGTGCTTGCTATTTGCAGACGATATAAAAATATTCCTACGAATCGCGGAAGATAGATCTTCAGTGTTGTTACAGGAAGATAGATCTTCAGTGTTGTTACAGGAAGATTTAAATAGATTTTCAGTTTGGTGCACTGAGAAACGTATGATTCTCAACCTCAAAAAATGTAATTGTATAACCTTCACTAAAAAAAGGGCTTTGACAGTGAGAAATTACTATATCTTCCAGTTATTAAAGACTTGAGTGTATCATTGTCTCACAACTGGAACTTTAACAACCATTTACGCAACATAACTGCTAAGGCATATAGTGTTCTGGACTTTTTAAAACGTAATAGCAGAGATTTCTTAAACATCAATACCCTTACGACCTTGTATGTATCCCTTGTCCGCCCCCACCTTGAGTACTGCTGCACTATTTGGAATCCTCATAGCAAATCTGATATAAAAATGGTCGAGAGGGTCAAAGTTTAATTCACTAACTTTATCTCATACAAGTTTGGGATTGTCGACTCCTACAATGACGTCCTACAATCCTTAAACATCGATTCGTTAGAACAGAGACGAATGAATGCAGATGTAATGCTTGGATACAATTTAATAAATGGGGCAATTGATTGTCCCTATTTACTCAGTCAGGTAAAAATCAATGTGCCAGCTAGAAATTTGTGTTCCTTCGATCTGTTTCATGCACTATATAGTACGGACTATTGTAAAAATGTTGGTATGGCCAGAATCTCCAATAATTGTAACGCCATCAATACCGACTTTGGTGTAATTAGAAGGAATGCTTTAAAGAACAATTTTCGACAGGGTATATAGTCTGCATATTTTAATCTGTTGTCTGTACTTAAATGTGTTGTTTGTTTTTTACTATTTTATGTATTATTTATTATTATTATATTTATTATGTATTTGTATTTATATTTCATTTTATTTTTACTTTTAAGATATTAATGTACTAGTTTAAATGGACTTTCGTTAATAAATAAATAAGTTATCTTTTAACGAATGTTTTCCACTCCCAGACTAAGCATGAAGTAAAATTTCGAGTTGAGAAAAGCCTGATGAATTCGAATCCAAATTCTGGCTTTAGCAGAAGATGCATATTATCACTTTTCGACATACTTCAAAATGTCAAATTTCAATATTTCTTGACATTTCATCACTTTTTGACATTGTTTCAACATTTTATCATTTCTTTTTCTTTTTCAAAATTCTGGCAAATTTAAACATTTTTACCTTGACATTTCATCACTTTTTTATGGTTTGCGCATCACTGACAGAGCATAAAATACTAGATAAAGACAATAAATTCTATTATTATTATACGAGGTGCGTTTAAGTTATAACACCTCCGATTTTTTTTCTCAAAAACTAGTCACACGAAATCTTTGTCATTTCTCTACATGACCTTCCTGCAGCCGTACACATATTTCACAACATTGATGCCATGATTCCATGGTCGCTGAGAACGCTTCTTTAGGAGTCCGATTCAAACACTAGAGTATCGCATATGCAATGAAAGAGCACACATGCAGCCTATTCTGGTCGTTTTTTCACGAAATGCTGGGAGATTGTTTTTTAAAACAACTTGGTAGGATCAAGGGGAGCCAATGCTTATGGAAGAACTGGAAATTGAGTAAAAAAGGAGAGACTATGGTCAGGATGTGGACTAATCACCAATCACCAATCACCGGTCTCGCTTCTGGATGCAGCATTCAAAGGCGGTTACCAAATTTTATATCGAGACTGGCTAACTGGATATGTATGAACTGTGGTAGGATGCACCTATAGTGCCCTTTGAAACGCAATGAATAAGAATTACACCATAGCTGTCCCAGACCGATGGTGACGATGCATTTTTTTTTTTAGCGAAATTTTAAGTATTAAAAACGGTCCTCACTCTCGGCACTGTCGCTAGAGTTTTGTCTGCCGTACAGTGATAATAATAATACCACGCATCTACAACAAGTGCACAAGTATTTTAAAATAAACCGCATGTTTCTATCCGTTTTCAGTCCTGAGAAAAAAAAATCGGGGGTGTTATAACTAGAACGCACTTCGTATTTTGCCCACCGGAAAAGATTCTGCGGTCGCATATTAGTAATATGTTCTTTTCTAATAAATTAGTCAAGTCACGGGATTTAATCCGGTTGTGCAGAGTGTGCAAACTGTTTGCGACAGGTCCTGGAGTTTATCGTTGAAGCAGAAATCCGCATCTGCTGCCGTCCCCAAAGTTGACGACAACAAAGTGCAGTAGCTCTCAGTTTATTGTTTGAGGTGAAATTTCGGTAATAATCCGAAAACAAACGAAAGCGAAATGTGTCCCCAATCGATAAATTAAATTGCTGTTATTATTATTACGCGAAATGTAATGATATAGCAATTATTCTACGATGGTATCCAAACGCAAGGAAATAATAACGAGAGATTTCCTTTCGAAAAGAAATTTTTGGTGATAGTAAACTAAGAGAGATTTACAATAAAATACAAAGTATTCATTAACACGTTCGCTGTTTAGGACGCACACGGTGCGTCCTAAACACCGTATGTTCTCGAACCATTGCGTACGCCGCACCAGTTGCGTCCAGTACCCTAACCAGGGTTGTTAAAAAAAAAACGTTTTTTTATTTTAAATTAAACAAACAGTTTTTTTTTTGGGCCTCGGTGTCCGAGTGGGTAGAGACCCTGCCCACAGACCAAGAGGTCGCGGGTTCGAATCCCGTCCGGTGGAATAATTTATGAATAATAAATTATTCCATCCGGGTCCATGGATGTAGTGTGAATGAGTTTGTGTTGTTTCAGGAGTAAATGGTTATTTATCGAAATTAGAATTGGTTAAAATACATTAAAATGTTAAATATATAAATAGATTGATGGCTAATGGTCTAGATACCAAGGCCAAACTAACAAAAAAAAAAAACTGTTTTTTACAAAACGTGTTTTTTTCATTGGGCCCGTTCATCAGAGAGACAAGTCGATAGTTGACTGCCAACTGTTGGAGAATTCTCTGATGACCGGGCTGTTAATCGTAAACTTGTTTGAGATTTTTGCAATCGTACAAAATAGACCGATTGGTGTTGGCGGATTAAAGTTTTCAAAATGTACCGTTCATTAGATACCAACATATATCACAAACAAATCTAAACATGTTGAATGTTGAACATTTTGATGAACGGGCCCATTGAAACAGCACTTAAAGCATTGACAATTAAAAACATGTTTAAACCGTGTTTAAAACATGTTTAAAACATGTTTTAAACAGAATATACAGCGCATTTTTCTTTTGAGTATATATCTCCCGATTATTACAGCGTTTTTAAAATGTGCGTGAATTCGTTGTTTTAAAGATGTTAATTTGAGGCTTTTGACGAGTGTTTTCCACTCCCAAACTAAGCATGAAGTAAAATTTCGAGTTTAGAAAAGCCTAAGAATTTGGATTGGCCGCGTAGCGAAGCGGAGCGGCCAATCCAAATTAGGCTTTTCTAAACTCGAAATTTTACTTCATGCGCCACGCTTAAAAACACTGATTTACAATGATATTTTAAAAACACTCATAAACAATAACGATTATAGGCAAACTAGTATACGTTAGAGTTATTGGGTTGCCTATAATCAGTGTTTTAAACAATTTGTTTAGCGCAGAATTTAACTAATGTTTTATTCACATCTACATATTAGATTGTTAAAGCCGTATATTATAAACTGTGTAATATTTCAGTGTTTTATACGCGTGGCGCATGAAGTAAAATTTCGAGTTTAGAAAAGCCTAATTTGGATTGGCCGCTCCGCTTCGCTACGCGGCGAATCCAAATTCTTAGGCTTTTCTAAACTCGAAATTTTACTTCATGCTTAGTCTGGGAGTGGAACACCCTCGTTCGAAGATTCAAATTGAAATCTTTAAAAAAAACAATGAATGTCATAAAATTCACAATGTATGCATACATAGAGTTTTATGTAACACCGAACATACGTCGTAGATTTTCCGACGCTCGGTTTATTAAAAGAATTTAATTTGAAGCTTTAAACGAGTGTTTTCCACTCCCAGACTAAGCATGAAGTAAAATTTCGAGTTTAGAAAAGCCTAAGAATTTGGATTGGCCGCGTAGCGAAGCGGAGCGGCCAATCCAAATTCTTAGGCTTTTCTAAACTCGAAATTTTACTTTATGCGCCACGCTTGAAAACACCGATTTACAGTGAAGTTCAAAAAACACACACATACAACAACAATTATAGGCAACCTAATATACGTTAGAGTTATTGGGTTGCCTATATTCAATGTTTCAAACAATTTGTTCAGCACAGAATTTGACTCATCCTTTATTCACATCTACGTATTAGATTGCTAAAGCCGTATATTTTAAACTTTGCGATATTTCAGTGTTTTATACGTGTGGCGCATGAAGTAAACTTTCGAATTTAGAAAAGCCTAATTTGGTTTGGCCGCTGCGCTTTGCTACGCAGCCAATCCAAATTTTCAGGCTTTTCTAAATTCGAAACTTTAAATTTAAAGTTTAGAACGAGTGTTTTCCACTCCCAGACTAAGCATAAAGTAAAATTTTGGGTTTAGAAAAGCCTCGCGTAGAAAATTTGTCGAGGGTTGCGCAGCGACCCTCGACAAATTTTCACCGGGCTTTTCTAAACTCGAAATTTTACTTTATGCGCCAAGCGTATTAAACACTGAAAGTCCTGAAATATTGTGAACGAGTAAACTTTGCTTGAAATCAGTGTTTTATACGCGTGGCGCATGAAGTAAAATTTCGAGTTTAGAAAAGCCTAAAAATTTGGTTTGGCCGCTCCGCGCTACGCGACCAAACCAAATTTTCAGGCTTTTCTAAACTCGAAATTTTACTTCATGCTTAGCCTGGGTGTGGAAAACACTCGTTTAATCTTCAAAATAACCTCTATTAAGAAATCAAGGAATATTTAAAAATCTACAACACCTAATTGGGATATGTATACTCAAAAGAAAAAAATCACAAGAAAATTGTCAATTTTATCGCATAATTTCAACTTTGGTTGAATAATTTTGGAAAATACGTCAAGATAATTATATTTTCTTTTCATAAAATATAAGTCCAATCAATTTTAAGTAAAGTGTGTGAATTTCACGTTGATGGTATAAAATTTTAATTTTTTACAATTTTTGCAAAGAAAACATTCTCCCAAAATTGTCAATTTTATCGCATAATTTCAACTTTGGCTGAATATTTTTAGAAAATACGTCAATATAATTATATTTTCTTTTTTTACGATGTAAGTCCAATCAATTTTAAATAAAGTGTGTATATTTCAGGTTGATGGTTTAAAATTTTAATTTTTTATAATTTTTTCAAAGAAAACATTCTCCCAAAATTGTCAATTTTATCGCATAATTTCAAATTTGGCTGAATATTTTTGGAAAATACGTCAAGATAGTTATATTTTCTTTTCATGAGGTGTAAGTATAATCAATTCTTAGTCAATTGTGTAAACTTCACGTTGATGGTATAAAATTTGAATTTTTTACAATTTTTTCAATGAAAACATTCTCCCAAAATTGTCAATTTTATCGCATAATTTCAACTTTGGCTGAATATTTTAGGAAAATATGTCAAGATAATTATATTTTCTTGCTATGAGGTGTAAGTCTAATCAATTTTAAGTCAATTGTGTGAATTTCACGTTGATGGTATAAAATTTGAATTTTTTACAATTTTTTCAAAGAAAACATTCTCCCAAAATTGTCAATTTTAGCGCATAATTTCAACTTTGGCTAAATATTTCTGGAAAATACGTCAAGATAATTATATTTTCTTTCTATAGAATGTAAGCCCAATCAATTTTAAGTAAAGTGTGTGAATTTCACGTTGATGGTATAAAATTTTAATTTTTTACAATTTTTTCAAAGAAAACATTCTCCCAAAATTGTCAATTTTATCGCATAATTTCAACTTTGGCTGAATATTTTAGGAAAATATGTCAAGATAATTATATTTTCTTTCTATGAGGTGTGAGTCTAATCAATTCTAAGTCAATTGTGTGAATTTCACGTTGATGGTATAAAATTTGAATTTTTTACAATTTATTTAAAGAAAACGTTCTCCCAAAATTGTCAATTTTATCGCATAATTTCAACTTTGGCTAAATATTTTGGAAAATACGTCAAGACAATTATATTTTCTTTTTATAGGATGTAAGCCCAATCAATTTTAAGTAAAGTGTGTGAATTTCACGTTGATAGTATAAAATTTTAATTTTTTACAATTTTTTCAAAGAAAACATTCTCCCAAAATTGTCAATTTTATCGCATAATTTCAACTTTGGCTGAATATTTTAGGAAAATATGTCAAGATAATTATATTTTCTTTCTATGAGGTGTGAGTCTAATCAATTCTAAGTCAATTGTGTGAATTTCACGTTGATGGTATAAAATTTGAATTTTTTACAATTTATTTAAAGAAAACGTTCTCCCAAAATTGTCAATTTTATCGCATAATTTCAACTTTGGCTAAATATTTTTGGAAAATACGTCAAGACAATTATATTTTCTTTTTATAGGATGTAAGCCCAATCAATTTTAAGTAAAGTGTGTGAATTTCACGTTGATAGTATAAAATTTTAATTTTTTACAATTTTTTCAAAGAAAACATTCTCCCAAAATTGTCAATTTTATCGCATAATTTTAAACTTGGCTGAATATTTTTAAAAAATACGTCAACATAATTATATTTTCTTTTTGTACGATGTAAGTCCAATCAATTTTAAGTAAAGTGTGTAGATTTCAGGTTGATGGTATACAATTTTAATTTTTTACAATTTTTTCAAAGAAAACATTCTTCCCAAATTGTCAATTTTATCGCATAATTTCAACTTTGGCTTAATATTTTAGGAAAATATGTCAAGATAATTATATTTTCTTTCTATGAGGTCTAAGTCTAATCAATTCTAAGTCAATTGTGTGAATTTCACGTTGATGGTATAAAATTTGAATTTTTTACAATTTATTTAAAGAAAACGTTCTCCCAAAATTGTCAATTTTATCGCATAATTTCAACTTTGGCTAAATATTTTTAGAAAATACGTCAAGATAATTATTTTTTCTTTTTATTGGATGTAAGCCCAATCAATTTTAAGTAAATTGTGTGAATTTCACGTTGATGGTATAGAATTTGAATTATTTACAATTTTTTCAAAGAAAATATTCTCCCAAAATTGTCAATTTTATCGCATAATTTCAACTTTGGCTGAATATTTTAAGAAAATACGTCACGATAATTTTGATTTCTTTCTACGAGGTGTAAGTCCAATCAATTCTAAGTCAATTGTGTGAATTTCACGTTAATGGTATAAAATTTTAATTTTTTACAATTTTTTCAAAGAAAACATTCTCCCAAAATTTTCAACTTTGGCTTTATATTTTAGAAAATCCATTAGAGATATGTAAATTACCATTACAGCCAATCAAAGTTTATTTATTTCTGTGTAGATTCCATGAGTTTTAAAACGTGTCTAAAGCAGAACATACAGAGCATTTTTCTTTTGAGTATAAATATCACGATAATTACAGCGTTTTTTAAATTTGCGAGAATTCGTTGTTTCAAAGCGATTAATTTGAGGCTATTAACGAGTGTTTTCCACTCCCAGACTAAGCATGAAGTAAAATTTCGAGTTTAGAAAAGCCTAAGAATTTGGATTGGCCGCGTAGCGAAGCGGAGCGGCCAATCCAAATTAGGCTTTTCTAAACTCGAAATTTTACTTCATGCGCCACGCTTAAAAACACTGATTTACAGTGAAGTTCAATAAACACGCACATACTACAACGATTATAGGCAACCTAATATACGTTAGAGTTATTGGGTCGCCTATAATCAATGTTTTAAATAATTTGTTCAGCACAGAATTTGACTCATGCTTTATTCACATCTACATATTAGATTGCTAAAGCCGTATATTTTAAACTTTGCGATATTTCAGTACGTGTGGCGCATGAAGTAAAATTTCGAGTTTAGAAAAGCCTAATTTGGATTGGCTGTTCCGCTTCGCTACGTGGCCAATCTAAATTTTCAGGCTTTTCTAAACTCGAAATTTTAAATTTAAAGTTTAGAACGAGTGTTTTCCACTCCCAGACTAAGCATGAAGTAAAATTTCGAGCTTAGAAAAGCCCCGCGTAGAAAATTTGTCGAGGGTCGCGCAGCGACCCTCGACAAATTTTCACGGGGCTTTTCTAAACTCGAAATTTTACTTCATGCGCCACGCGTATTAAACCCTGAAAGCCCTGGAATATTGTTAACGCGCAAACTTCGCTTGAAATCAGTGCCTTATACGCGTGGCGCATGAAGTAAAATTTCGAGTTTAGAAAAGTCTGAAAATTTGGTTTGGCCGCTCCGCGCTTCGCGCTACGCGACCAAACCAAATTTTCAGGCTTTTCTAAACTCGAAATTTTACTTCATGCTTAGCCTGGGAGTGGAAAACACTCGTTTAAACTTCAAATCGACCTCTTTTAAGAAAACAAGGAATATATAAAAATCTACAACACGTAATTGGGATATGTATACTTAAAAGAAAAATATCATAAGAAATTATGATTTAAAGCTTTTCTAAAAGAAAGAACACTAATATACTCGCAACCTAAACAGTATGAAATTGTCATTTAACGTCAAAATTTGACACAACTAGGAAAAATCGTTGCAGATACAACTGTTCACATACTCTCTAAAAAATTTGAACATTCCAAATTTGAAATTTGAAATTTGAACATTCCACATCAATTAATCATAGGTCATCTCTCCCGAATTCCCCTATAAATCTATTAAGACCCACTGAGCAAAAACAAATAACGTTATATCAACATTGTAACAACATTAAACGTTGTTTTAACGTTGATGAAACATTACTTAATTGTGTTTGCTCAGTGGGGATGAAACACAGCTTCATTTTTTTGATGAAACATAGGATAAATTGCAAAATGCTTTTTGTGTTATAACTTTTATTTAACTAATTATAAACCTACCATCATCAATGATCGAAGCTGTATCCTCAGCAAGAATCCCAAAAGCTCTGTCTGTGAAACTTAGTGCTAGCACGAACAGCATCCAAGCAGCCAAATACATTTTTTCCTGCAGTTCACACATAAACCAACAAAAAAGTTGAAAAGAGAAAAGAAACCGAACGCTTTTCTTATCAAATATACAAAATCACAAAAACTCTTTAGCAAGGATCTAAAAATGCACCGGCGCGATCGCGAGCACCAAATGACTATATTGTTAATACGAAACAGAGCGTGTGTCTTTCCTCCCGAGTGAGTGAAACTCTCTCGCCAAAGCCAAAAACGCCGAAGAAACTTTACAGGCAAACGGCACGAGCGAAAACGCGAATGGTATTATTGCACACCTTCACACAGATGCGGCTCTCTCGCAGGTTGTGGAAATGACTGAGATTGCGTTTCTCTATTGCTGGTTTATAACCATCCCTACCAGTGCCAATCGGTTATCAATTTTTTTAATTGCGTATTGTTTTTTGAGTGTAATTTATGATTGCATAATTTTGACGTTTAATTTGTGAACAATGCTGTTACTACATACGCCGGTTTTTTAATTGCTTTGGATTATTGTCAACGGTCGATTATTATATTTCATGGCTGAAAATTATGAGTGATTACAACATATTTTTGTAAACATTTCCAATAATTATTGTCGGATGAAATTTCAATAAATATTCAATTAAAATATAAACAATAACATATTTTGACCTCGGAAGTTTTATAATAACAATAATAATTTTGTATTAATTCATGAAATTACAGTTAATTTAAAATAAATAATTTTAATAGAACTTGTTGACTCAATTTGAAATAAATATGAAGTTTTATATGAAGTGTAAATTCTCAATCATAACTTGAATCAAGTTTTGTGTAAACTCAGTTTAATTTAATTAGATTTTCTCTTGCAGAAATGAAATAAACCAATTTATGTTAGTTACGTGGATTTAAGTTGCTTTCTACCAGAGACTATTTAAAACATATATGGGTAACCCCCGGCCCCCGGGCCGGATCCGGCCCTCCACCAGTTTCAATCCGGCCCGCAAAAGAAATTTCAAATAACGCGCAAACAAAATTAATTTAGTCCACACAGTTTTTTTGTAATTATCGTCAACGAACCTAAAACTGTATTTATTCAAATCATACAGACTAAAACCGATAAATAATATTATTAAGCGTACGCAGTAGAATGCTAAAAATAGCACTGGACACTTAAACGACCTGAACTTGAAAGTTCAAAAACAAGAGCAACTAGTAAATCAGCTGTACAGTCATCTTAAATCTTTTCAATACAAAATTAGCTTGTGGTAAACACAAATGAGAAGTAAACACTGTTTTTATTTTGTAACATTATCCAGTCACGAAAATATTGATTACGGTCGTTATGCTGAAGAACTGAAAATCACAAACTACTGTCAGAGCAATTCGTTGATCGGTTTTTCCGATTTTACGAATATGGATAGCATTTTCAATATTTTTGCAAATCCATGTAAGTGTAATACGGAAAATGCTCCGCTTCACCTACAATGGAGTTGATCGAGCTTCATGAAGACTCATATTTGAAGTCTAAATTTGATGATGTGGAACTAACCGAATTTTACAGAACATACCTTTCCGAAGAAAAGTATTCACATCTGAGAGTTTTGGAAGAAAAATAATTTTCACATTCGGAAGCACGTATAAATGTGAGTAGCTTTTTTTAATCTTGAAAATTAATTAAAATAAGCACCGTACTCGGCTTACAGATGTTAATTTAGAAAACACTTTGAGCCTATGTACTAGTGATATTGACCCCAATATTGAACATCTTGTTTCTCAGCTTCAAACTCAAGTCTCTCACTAATTTTCATTTGATTGTTCTATCTTTTTATGTTAATTTGCTTTTTATATGTTTGATTATACTATTATAATTCTAATAAATAAATAAATGTGTAAATTTTTATCGTTTTTTATTCACTATTACCTACTTATTTCTTACCTTCGGCCCGTGACCTGATTAAGTCTCGAAATTACGCCCTCAGCTAAGCAAAGGTTGCCCATACCTGATTTAAAGGTTTATAATTCGCAAATAGCTGGTATAAATACTTCATGGCAAACTTTTATGTTTAATTTTAATATTAATTCACTTGAATACTTCTATCTAAACCAGGTGACTTATTCATTTGTTCACATTTGCATTAAGAACGTGGTCTCAGCTCTAGAATCTTGTCCGTACTATTCGATGTTTATAGAAATTTAATAAGTATACATACCCTAATATACTGTATACGCTGTAAATCTTCAGATTCGTTGCCTTTACAAAGAGTTCAAATTGAAGTTTCAAAGGAGTGTGTTCCACTCCCAGACTAAGCATGAAGTAAAATTTTGAGTTTAGAAAAGCCTGAAACGCGATCTAATCAAATTTTCCGGCTTTTCTAAACTTGAAATTTTACTTCATGCGTCACGAAACTTATCATTTTAAATAGATTATGTATATAGTAAAGTTAAAGTCATTGTGTTTTGTTTTACATTTTCGACAATTTTTCTGTCTATTTGTCAAGATTGTGACGTCTAAACAAACCCGACATTTTTGCGCATGTTTTGTATTTTTTTTTACATATTTTTGACAGCTGACACTTTTGACAGTTGAGGTTTATTGGACATAAGTCGGCGTCGACGTATGTCATATAGCATTTGTCAATAGTGACAGTAATATTAGTTGACATTTAGTTGATACATGAAATTTATTATTACTGTCAAGTTGGGGGGCGCTAATTAGATTTTTGACCCCGGGCGCAAGTTTTTGTTACTGTAGCGCTTTAATTTCAACTATTTCAGTTTCACCCACAACCTAAACGCCACAATTAAGTGTTTCTCAAACGACCAATCACGAATAAGGGAACATAAAAATCAGGTGAGCAAATCTAACAATGCTTACTAACCCTAACACATCTTCTTTTAGCAGAAACTATAATCTGTTTAATAACTAGGAGGAGCGTTTTACATCTTTAACCAGAGTAACAGGGAGTCAGATATTTAGTCTGTTATCAACGATGTTCAGTGGTAATAATAAATAATTGGGTTTTGAAGATATTTGTTAAAACAACTGGTAACGATATTTATATATTAATAGTTGCAAAAAAATAATAAAATCAAATTTATTCTTAAAGGATTTGTATTCGTGATTCGAAAAAACAGGATTCGAATCTTCGATTCGAATCATATTTATCTGTTACGAATCCTTTATTCGAGTATTCGTGATTCGAATCATATTGGGTGATTCGGATTTGTGATTCGAATCCTTTTTACGAGGATTCGTCCCAGCTCTGATAGAGACACATTATTATATAAATTCCATATTATATTATGAACATAATGTAAATATGTTTTTTCTACGACTGCTTGAATAAGCAGGTAATGAAATCAAAAACACACTCATTTTTTAATACCAACTAACCACCAAATTTATTAAACAATTACTTATGAACATTAATAATAACATGTTTACATTTATTTAAGTGTATTCCTGAAGACATTTCTGTTTTAGAAATTTCCAAACTACTGCGGTTACTGGTTGAAACTTCTACAAGTACATTCTTTTCTCCAAGAATATTTGTTGCGATACGTTTCTTATTCTCAACCGAAGTTTCTATGTAATTTTTGATTTTTCCGGCAATAACATTGAAACTACCTGCGTGGCCGATTCTTCGATATCCGAGGGCAGAGATTCGGAGTCGCTCATTATTTTACAGCAAAACAGAAATTAGAAAATTAATTCTTGAAGTTTTGACTATTAAATTGTTGACATTCAAATTACATGTTGCTATGGTTCTACGTACATACTATGATATTCTAATTTTTCATCAAATTCAATTCAAAAGTATAATTTCCGTAATTCTGAGCAGTTGTAGATAAAAAGTTGTATCTAATACGTGGGATAAGGCATATTAACTGAGACTCATGCTATTACTTCGACTCGGGCTACGCGCTCGTCTCAGCAACTCACCGCATTCGTCAGTTAATGATGCTCTTATCCCACTAATTAGATAAATATTTATTATTTCACAGATATATGGCGAGATGCCGTATAAGCATTTTAATTGAACTGACGATATCGTAGGATGGAAAAGAAAATACTTAACCACAATTAAGAAGTACAAAATGGATATTTGATTTTATTTAAAGAGTAATTATGAAATTATTTAAAATTGCCGCCAAATTTATATAGTGATATTTCTGGTAAATTTTTATAGTGTAAATTGGGCTTTGGCACTTACTCCTAGTTTTTAAACAGACTATAATAAGATGTACCCTCAACCTATTACAATAATTCAGGCAAACTTGCAACACGACAGATTGGCGGTAACCACAGTCTGCAACCACCTACTTAAAACAAAGAACACGATTGCACTAATTCAGGAACCCTGAATAGTCAATAAGAAAATAACAGGTTTTGGAAACTTACCTGGGAAAATACTCTATAGAAACACTTCGGATAGACCCCGAACCTGCATATACCTACCTCCAAATGTTACAGATTACCTCGTCTCAAGCATGACAACTGGAGATCTAACGGTATTCAGGTTAGAGGGCAGCTATGTTTATCTGGCCTCGGCTTAACAACCCTATGACTCACAGCACTATCCCCCACCACCAGAACTGGAGAGGATAGTAAACCAATGTGCGGTAGAAGGTAAAAACTGGATCATTGGCTGCGACGCCAATGCAAACCATACTGTATGGGGAAGCACCAACATAAATCAAAGAGATGAAACACTGTTAGAATATCTAATAGGCACATCTATAAATATACGAAATAAAAGCAACGAACCAACTGTTCATAATCGCAGTGAGACAAGAAGTGATCGATATCACATTTGCATTTCGAAACATAATACACACCACAATGGACTGGACGGTGCCCAATGAGGCAACCATGTCAGACCATCGATGGTTAGCATTCACTATGCAATTTAAACAAGAATAATTCCAATTCAAAGATATTTGAATTGGAGAAAATAAGCTTACGCTTCTTATAGTTTGCACACTTTAAACATTATATATAAAATTACGAAAATGTTTTTCGTGTAAAATACAAACGATGTGTCTTAATTAATAATACTACCTAAGACAATAAATATATATTGAAACAACTACTTCCCGTGCAAATACACCTGCGGATATTGAATTAACCAATGAAATATTTAGTCTAATTTTATTTGTTTTGTTACAACGCTCTATTAACATTTAGGTCAAATTTTCTTCAAACCAACTAACAAATAAAAATGATAAATGAAAGGAGATATTACAAGTAATTAGAAATGAAAGGACTTGGATTAAAACTAATGTCTTAGGCCATCTATAGACGTGTTTCGAGATTTATCTCTCTTCAGTATAGCTTTGCTTATGACTTATTTAAAAAAAATTGGAATAAAATTGAAATAAACTTACTTGGAAAAAGTGTATCTGTTCATTCCGCACACAGCACTTTTTTCTTTACTATCATCAAATGTGGCTTACAGCATGTTACTTACCCACAAACACATGTTTAGTGAATTATTGGTTAATGCATTTATATAAACAAAAACTGGATGGATTAAAACATAATTTGATGTCACTTTCCAACGCGCGGAATGATTAATTATGAATCAAGAGCGATGACATTTTTGCCCAAAAGAAATGCATTATCACGTTAATTGTGTCCTATTAATGCGTAAAAAGTCCAAGACTTTCACCGAACTATTTATTTGTACTTTCACTAAAAAAACTTCTGATTTTAATTGCATCTCTTATATTCTCAATAAATTGTTTATAAAGTCTATAGTATTACATACAAATAATCGAAGTTTCATTAAAACAACAATAAAATACATTAATGATTTAGGCGAATGTAAAATAAAAATGAGTTAAGTAGCGTATTCAGCTTTTTAATGGAGAAAGAGAGGGGTTAACAAGAAAATAGTTAAATAAATTTAATTGATATAAAATAGATGCTGTGACACTTGAACAACTAAATAACAACACTAACTTTGTTATATTAATAACATAGAAACTTAAGTTTTAAAAAGTTTTTGAAGCTGTATAAATAGTTTTTAATATTTAATTTTTATTTAATTTTAGTTTGATAATTACAACTAGGTAGTCGAAGCTATAGCCACAAATTAATTGTAAAATACAGTGGTTAAACAAAGCAACAATTGTTTTTTGAACACGCCGCCTCGAAAGTGAGGTTTCGAACAGTGTTTTGACAACTTGAAAGTCGCATTTCCAGTATTTTACTTAAGGCACGAGGTTAGGAAGTTAAGTCCATGCACGCAAAATTTGACAGCTGAACTGTCATATCAGTTGAATAATCATTTGATTAGAAGTTGTGGCTTTAAAGAATGACGAAAAATAATGTATTTGAAGAAGTTTGCGGAAAGGGTTGTTGGTTTGAAGATAATAAGTAAAGTATACTACGTGCTGAATAAGTTTGTCGTGAGTGAGCTACAGGTGTAAGCTACGATACAAAGAGACAACTGTAACGGATTGGAAGAATATTTGCCCGAAGGTCTACGTAGGGAAGTGTACAAAGCTTCGTCATTGAGCGTCATTCAGCGTTGGATTTTTTAAACGCTTACCAAAAATCGAATTCTACACGGAGTTTGTTGGGATTTTCTGCAATGCGTAGCCCAAAGTGTCACGCTCTCAATTCTGCCACTCCACTAACGACTCGATGCCTGGTTCGGACACAATAAACTAAACAACGGTGCCCGGCCGGCGCCCGACTCAAAAAAGGGCACGTAAAAATAACTCTTGTTTCCAACTTTTTTATTCGGCCGATTTGGGGGGTCCGAAGTGGTCGCATTGTATCGGCGGGGGTGATTTACCTCGAAATTAACCCATTTGCGACAAGCATGAGCCGCGGGGAACCCAAGGCCAGTATTCGAAAATTTGAAATTTCCTAACGTTTATCAGATTCGGTCAGCATTACGAAAATTGTATTTCGTCGTTACTTTGGTGAAACCTCCTATGTGAGTTGAGGAAAATTTTCTGTAAACACAAAAACTGTTTTTAAAAAAACTAGTTAAGTAGTTCTTTTCAAACAATTTTTTTAATGAGTCATTAAGATTTAGGAGATAACTTTACTACATAGGAGGTTTCATAAACTCATCTGGTAATGTAGAGTCCTTTGATAATAAAACCCTATTTTGTTAAAAAGATCACGAAGGAGGTTTCAACGAAACAACAACGATTTATTCTTTCGTTTTTCAGTTTGGTTTTCGTTTTTCATTTTCAGACCGATTTTGAAGCCTTTTTGTATGAATTTACATCTTCAGTCGTAATTTCGGCGCACCTTGCACCCTTAATACCTGTTTGCACTAAGGATAATTTTAGATTCAGCTACATAAGACAACAGTTATCAAAATTAAGAATTTTTATATAAGAGATCTTGCACATTTTCCATGACAGCATTATTGCGATGATTTTGCTCGTTTCAAAAAATATTGTACAATCCTCGCGCGGGAAAAATGTTCACGCATTTGAAGGTATCCGCTCCTTCGTCGCTCGTGCTTTAAAAATGCGTTCACTCGGGAAAATTGTTTTCCCGCACTTGTTTTGTAAATAACTATTCTATTGTACTATTATTCTAATTCAGAGATGGACTTAGTTAAACTTTGCTATTGAAGCCAATGTTGTTTTGAACTAAGATTAGGAAATAATTTATTAAATTTTTTTGTGCAATTAACGTTTTTGTACTATAAATAAATCAGTTAACAAATTACTATGAGGTGAATTATAATTTTAATTATTATTTCCAATACGAAAAGAGTTACATGTTTGTAAACATCAATGCCATGCATCATAAAGCATAAAATAATTGCAGGTTTATATCACAAAAATCATCACTATTTACGAGTATCTAATGTACTTCTTAAGAAAAGTGAATTTCAGGAATGATCGTGGTCGCATTTATTGATTTTTTCCTGCAAAGTAAAGTACATTGTTACATTAAAGGCACGCGGCGCACAGCGTGCGTTCGGAATTGCGAGATGCTACGAGTCGAAAGGAAATTGCACAGGTAGTTGGCCCACCAGATCACGATTTGATTACCCGTTCAAATTTCGCGTTTCCTCGTTTTGTTTTTGCCTTTTTGCGTTACGTGAATGCATTCGCGAGTGATACAATTCTTACATGAACAATTAAAAATCGTGCTTAAATTATGCATGCTGTATAACATTTCCTTGGGCAATTTCTTGGGAATATGCAAAAGTAAGGATAGGATTATAATGGCATTAAATCATGATTTATAAATTATGGCAGGTGTACTTAAATTGACCATTAAAATAACTTTAAGATGAATGTTTTAAATGAAAAAAATTAAAAACTAATTTTTAACTTGAAAATAATGCTAAAGTGTTCAAGCTCAAGCACCAAACATTTCTTTGCATGGCTTTGTCAAATTTACCTATATCCGATTCTTGAAGATATTTTTTAAATTAAAAAAAAACGTAGTTTCACTGTAGAGTTAGTAAGCCGGAAAGGGCTAGAAAAAGAAAGTAAAGATATTATAAAACTAGTGATATATTTATAAATAAACAAACTCAATCTGCAGATAATGATATCTTTACCAACTTGTTGATTAATTAAGTCATTCATCACTAATTCTATTAATATAACAATTGATTTAATGTAATCTATTTACAGTTAACGTAAAGTATGTTAAGTGTATGTTTAATTGTCGGACAATTAACTGTCAATTAATGGTCCTGTGTACACCATCTGCGCTGTAATTATGTAACTCATAATTAGATAGCACACCCGTTCTATTGATTCTACAGATCATTTGTTCTCGATTCGATTTATTCCGCGCGATTACAGTTGGAAATGTCTATAAATAAAGATAGGGATTTCCATAGAGAGAATTATTGTTCCAATACAACTATAAAAATATATAGTAATTTAGATTATAGGAGAAGTATATGGAATCGTAATTGTTTAATGGTGTATAAAAATACAGCTAAATTATAGAAAAAATCTTTTATTTCTTACAGCTGCTACTTTCTTTCTTTATATATTGCTGTATTTATTTTATTGCACAATAAATTGTATTAATATAAATATTGAAAAAAACTGCTGTTGCCAATACAGGTACCTTTTGGTCGCTAATTAAAATGTTATAAGATTAGTGTATCGATTATTACATTATTATTTTTTGATGAAATATATGAGGAAATGAAAATCTCGAAATAAATCATATACTATTAGAATCCCTAATATTCTAATAGTATATGATTTATTTCGAGATTTTTATTTCCTCATATATTTCATCAAAAAATAATAATGTAATAATCGATACACTAATCTTATAACATTTTAATTAGCGACCAAAAGGTACCTGTGTTGGCAACAGCGTTTTTTTTTATATTTATATTAATACAATTTAATGTGCAATAAAATAAATACAGCAATATATAAATAAAGAAAGTAGCAGCTGTAAGAAATAAAAGATAACATTTTTAACACCTCTTACTTAAATCCTTCTATGTATACATGCGGATCAGAGCTGGGCAGGATTCGAATCATTCACGATTCGAATCCTGGATTCGAATCCTTTTAGAGGACTCAAAAGAGGCATAACAATACTTAAGTTAAACTGAATTCGTGATCCGGATTCGTTACATTTTTTTAAGAGGATTCGTATTCGAATCCAAATGCGGGTGATTCGAATCCTCATAAAAGGATTCGAATATTTACAAAAGGATTCGAATACTTACAAAAGGATTTGAATCGTCGAAAATAATTCGAATTAATTGTGAGGACTAACATAAAAAATATGCTTTGTGTGTTTTGAAATTTCTCGTTGAATCACTGTTTTATACGCGTGGCGCATGAAGTAAAATTTCGAGTTTAGAAAAGCCCCGTGAAAATTTGTCTCGGGTCGCTGCGCGACCCTCGACAAATTTTCTACGCGGGGCTTTTCTAAACTCGAAATTTTACTTCATGCTTAGTCTGGGAGTGGAAACGCTCGTTCGAAACTTCAAACTGATTGCTTTGATAAGAACATTAAATGACTGAAAATGTTTTTAAAGATAATAATCTAGTTTTCAAAATTTTGCTTAACATTATTTGAAGTAAAACCGACATGGTAGCCACAATCTGAAATGTTAAAGTTTTCCGACATTTCCCTGATTCAAGATTTTTTTGCCTGATCTTTAAATACAACTTTCTTCTGTGGGAAAATAATTTAACAAACTAGGGTTGTTTGTTAAATTATTTTCATTGTTTTTGTCAATATTTAAGTTAGTTTTATAAATTTTTACGTGTTTTGTAACTTTTATGATCCCTGTTGATTTTGACAAATTTAATAATATCATATGGTTTTTTTGTTAGTGGTTTGATCAATTTGAATAAAATACCATTTTTTATTTACGTAATTTTCAGGCATTCGTCGATTTTATAATAGAGTTCAAGTTGAAGTTTTGAACGAGTGTTTCCACTCCCAGACTAAGCATGAAGTAAAATTTCGAGTTTAGAAAAGCCCACCTAGAAAATTTGTCGAGGGTCGCGCAGTGACCCGAAACAAATTTTCACGGGGCTTTTCTAAACTTGAAATTTTACTTCATGCGCCACGCGTACAAGACACTGATTTGAAGTAAAGTTCAAAAACACACAAATACATCTTTAATCAGAGTAACACAGATATTTAGTCTGTTATCAACGATGTTCAGTATTGATAATAAATAATTAGGTTTTGAATATTTTTGTTAAAACAAGTGATAACGATATTTATATGTTAATGGTTACAAACAAATAATAAAATCAAATTTATTCTTAAAGGATTTGTGTTCGTGATTCGAAAAAACAGGATTCGATTCTTTGATTATTATTATTTATCTCTTACGAATCCTTTATTAGAGTATTTGTGATTCGAATTATATTAGGTGATTCGAATTTCTGGATATCGAAGGAGCCTTCAACTTTGTGCAGCCAGAAGCGATTCTGTCTGCCCTCAGAAACCTGCACGTGGACGAGTCGATATGCCTCTTCATAGGGGAGCTGCTGACGGGGAGGCACGTTGTCTTCTCGCTGGGTGGCTCACACTCAAGAAGAGAGGTCAATAGGGATACCCCTCAAGGGGGGGGTCCCCTCCTCGCTACTATGGAACGTAGTCATAAATGACCTACTGAAAGAACTAGAGTCTGTAGGGTGTAGGGCAATTGCCTACGCTGACGATGTGACCCTTGCGGTTTCTGGCAAACACTTAAGTATCCTATCTGAACTTATGGAGCAGGCACTCCGCAAGGTAACCCGCTGGTATGAGAAGTGTGGACTAGAGGTTCAAAACTGAGCTTGTATTCTTCACCAGAATGCATAAAGTACCGAACTTCGAAGTTCCTACTCTAAATGGCAAGGAACTGGTGGTAAAAGAGCAAGTCAAATATTTGGGAATTCTAATTGACAGGAAGCTTAGTTCAAAGCCCAATATTCAGGATAGAGCACGGAAAGCGCGCGTTGCGCTGTACTCCTGTAAAAGAGCAGTGGGCAAGGACTGGGGACTGAAACCAACCGTTGTTCACTGGATGTACACGGCCGTGGTAAGGCTATTATGTTCTACGAAGTCACAGTCTGGTGGACTGCCCTGGACAAAAGGATCCACCAAACTGCACTGAGCAAGGCTCAGAGAGAGGCCAAATTGCTCATAACGGGGGCGGTCAGGTCCACCACCTCCAAAGCGCTAGATATAATACTAAATCTAGCTCCAGTCGACCTCTACTGCAGATATGCTGCAGCTACCACAGCGATCAGAATCAACTCAGTTGGGATATGGAGCACTAGCAAACAGGGCCATGGAAGGATCCTGAATGAGCCTGTCGATATCCCCCCGAAGACTGACAGCTGCACTCCAGAACTTAATTTTGAAAATAAGTTCTCCACTTCCATCCCAGACAAAACAAAATGGTTAGAGGGCAAGGTAGTAGAAGGCAAGGACGTCTGGCTCTTTACAGATGGTTCCAAGTCTGAAAACAGAGTAGGGGGAGGAATCTTATTTTTTTTTTTTATAGAGGGGATTGGAAATCTGCAAGCAGACAAAGGCCTGTGTTCTGATACGGCCGATAGTTTTCGACTAAAACCCTTCCCCCTCTCTTTCCTGGTATTGGCAATCGAGGCATTTCTTCAGGAGCTCTCTCTGACTCTTTCCGCGTCGTTTATGGCTGTATCTCTTCTTATTCTCGGAATTTTCTGGACATTATGCAATTAGCGAATGCTGCCACCGCTTCCCATGCCTCCTCGCTCTCCAGCATCTTTCCTACCACTGTCCAGTCTACCGATCCTCTTCTCGAGGGCTGACCTCTCCGGCTGCTATTTTGAGCATAACAGTAACGTGTGTGCTGCGGTATCGTCGTAGTGACCACAACACCTACACGCACTGCTTTCTGCCTTACCGATCCTGTGGAGATATGATCCGAAGCTGCCATGCTCCGTCAGTAGCTGGGTTAGCTGGTGCGAGACTGTCTCATGTCTCTTCTCCACCCATGGTTTCAGGCTCGGAATGAGGGACTTGGTCCATCCCTCCCCCGTTGACAACCTTTCTTGCCAGTTTGTCATGGACCTTGTATGCTCTGCATTCTTGGCCTTGGCGCGGTCGTCCGTCTCTCTTCCTTCCTGGTAAGATTCGGCTCGGCTCATAATGTAGAGGTCGCCGGTTAAGGTTGATGAGAGTACCGCCGCTGATTCGGTTGAGACCGTCCTGTATGCCCGTATTATTCGAAGGCTCCGGTTCTCAATGCCGCCCTGGCCCTATTCCGATTTCTTGCGGCTCTCATCGCATCTTCCGCCCATACCGGCGCAGCATAAGCGAATTTCGCCCTGGCCACCGTTGCTAGGAGTCTCCGCCTTCCCTCACTGGGTCCTATATTGGGCATTATACGGCCCACCGCAGTGTCTGCTCTTAGCGCTGCCTCTGCTGCCTCCGCGCAGTGTTTCCTCATGCGCGGATTGGCCTCCAGCCAAACCCCCAAATATTTCGCACTTTTGTCAATTGGTACCTCCCTATCCTCTACCACGAGCGATTCATCCTGGGTCCTTCCCGCTCTTCTTGTTGACAGCCACACCGCCACTGTTTTATGGACTGCCAGGCCTAGTCCATTCTTCTCCATCCATCTCAGGATTGTTGCCGTTGTCTCTCTTACAATGCTGCGGACCCCATTCATTTCCCTGTGTCTCGCCACAATAGCGAGGTCGTCCGCAAAGGCTACGGTCGTTGCCCCCTCCGGCAGTTTCAGACCCAACACTCCGTCATAAACGAGGTTCCAGAGCGTTGGGCCAAGGACCGATCCCTGGGATACACCCTGGTCAACGTCTCTGGTCTTCTCGGTTATTCCCGCCCTATACATAATTATCCTGCCTTCGAGATACGCGTCGATCATCGTTGCCATTCCCTTAGACAGTCTTCTCACAGCCTCTTTCTTGACAACCTGCCACGATAGTGTGTTGAAGGCGTTCTTAATATCCAGGCAGACCTTGACCGCGTGCGTCCTTTTTCTAAGCGGACCCTGGTTCGCTCCTCGCACCATACATTTAACGGCCGCTATCACCTCCACTGTTGACACTTCCTTCTTGAACCCGTATTGGTTGGGATGAAAACCTCCCTTGGCCTCTATCTCCCCTGTGATTCTGGTCGCCGGAGCCCTCTCCAACACTTTGGCCATTCCGGATATGGAACACTAGCAAACAGGGCCATGGAAGGATCCTGAATGAGCTTGTCGATATCCCCCCGAAGACTGCTGCACTCCAGAACTTAATTTTGAAAATAAGTTATCCATTTCCATCCCGGACAAAACCAAATGGTTAGAGGGCAAGATAGTTCAAGGCAAGGACGTCTGGCTCTTTACGTATGGTTCCAAGTCTGAAAACAGAGTAGGGGGAGGAATCTTCTCACAAGATTTCAACCTCAAAAAGTCTTTTAGACTCCCAAACCACTGTAACATTCGTCAGGCAGAGGTCATGGCCATCTGAGTGGCAGTGGACTGGATCCACAAAAATGACCTTCAGGGGAACCGCATCAGGTTCATTACTGATAGCCAAGCCGCCATTAGGATACTGAATAGTCCGTACTGCACCTCGAAGGTGGCCAGAGACTGTAAAAAATCGGTAAATAGGCTTGCAAATAACTGTGACGTGGGACTCATGTGGGTACCTAGTCACAGTGATATCAGGGGGAATTCAATTGCCGACGACCTTGCAGGGAAGGGGGCAAGAATGAAGGACCTATCTACTGAACTCTCCACCCACATTCCTCTTGTAGAATGCAAGAGATTACTTAGGGACCAAATGATAGCATCGTTCAACCATAGATGGAGAGAAGAAGATACGTGTCTCATAACAAGGCAACTATGGCCTATATGGGATACTATAAATAGTAACAGATTAATTGCACTTAGCAGAATCGACATAAAGAAGGCGGTATTTATCCTCACGGGCTAAAAATGGGTCTTGAGCACAACGACTTTTGCAGAGGATGCCTGGATGTGGAGGAGGAAGAGACAGTACTCCACTATCTGGGACAATGCCCTGCTCTTGAAGGGAAAAGAATCAAGTACCTTGGTATGCAATACGCGAATGGACTAGCGGACCTCACACCTCTAGATATGAGAAATCTGATCGGGTTCATTAGCTGCTTGGATTGGTTTGTATAGGTGGGAAGGGAGGGGAGATCGGACTCCTTTTTATCCTTATGGTATCACAAGGGGCCCTTTGGGCCTAAGTAGGCGGTCTAACTGCTGCCATTGAAACCTAACCTAGGTGATCCGGATTCGTGATTGGAATCCTTTTCATGAGGATTCCTTCCAGCTCTAATGCGAATACAATTTTGGGTAAATCTCAAAATGACACATAAATCATTCTAAGCAAAAAATATAAAATTCTCCCCGGTTATCCATCCATCAGTATTTCACATTGTCGCCACCAGGGCGCAATTTATAATTTTCCGATTACACACACCCATATATACATAACCCTTTCACATTTTTCCACACTGACAAACATATACGAGCCTGCCAAGTAATGTGTTTGATTCAAACATGTAACGTGATTCCGTCAAACATTCTAACATGTTAGAATGTTGACAGCGACGGCTCGCAGCCTAACTTCAGGGTTAGTCACAGCGCCAAGGCCCACGAAATTTGAGGTTGGGATCGTGCTTTATAAATACAAGGAATTGCAGAACAAAGTCACCTTTCAATACGGATACATATTACCTTGGGTCTCTGGCCTACCCTATAGTTAGGCTGCGAGCCACCGCTAAATGTTGATATAAAGACGTAACATGTTTGAATCAAACATTCAAACAAGTTAGAATGTTTGACGGAAACACGTTATTTAGCAGGCTCGTATATAAACATATTAATTGTTTGAAGTTATCATTTATTTATTTCAGTGCACGTGTCCAAAATAAAGCTCCACAATCCCCGAAATAAAAAGGAACTCTACCACCGCAGTTTCCACGAATTGCCACACCGGAGTTTAGTTAATACCAAACGGAGAACACACAAATCGCCGTCATTCTTTCTACCCACTCAGGCATATATTCTGTCTTCGTGTAATTAACAAGAAACCCAAATTTGACAACGTGTAAGTACGTAGAATATTCGCGTATTACGTCACGGAGGCCATTGTCTCTATATGAATGCAATCTGCAACTCGCGTTTTTTTTGCTTCTTTCCACCTCGTGGAAATGGAGAAGGTGTAATTGGTTAATTCTTCCTGTTTGGACATTTCTAGAATTAAATTAACTTTACGGTCTATTCTTTCCCAATGCAACAGGTTTAACAATGGAATTGCATTAACAGGGCCATAATCATTTCTAATAATTGTATCGCTATTGTATTGCTGTTGTTGGCTTACAAATACGTCGGGTTTTCAATTTTTGTTCAAGTTTTTATGTGTCGTTATTAATCGATTTTCAATTTTAATAATTTATAATGATGTACATAATACATGTTCAGTACAAATCTGCTTGTATGAATGAAATATAATTTTCTTAAATATTTTTATGAAAACAGTGAAAATGGACTAATACGGCTAGTTATTACCTGAGATAATAAATAATACTGTTCGGCCATTCCATAAATAAGTGCACACTTTTTGGGGGTACATCAGGGATTTTAGCGAATTTCACATATATTATAAAGGCTATCAAGACATGGTGTTTGGTTATTACTAGAGGTTAAACAAATTATTGTGTCAAAAGTTATAACAATATAAACTTTTAGTACACTTTTATTTTGAACTCAAAAATATCGTAAAAAGTACAGAATAACTTTTTTTGTATCAGTAACGACTGATACAAAAAAAGTTATTCTGTACTTTTTTATGCTTCAATGTTCAAAGTTTAAAATACATATTTTTCCAAAACGAAACTTTATTTATATAGATTTTTTCTAATAAATAAAACATATCTCAAATAATAATCAAACACTCATGTTTTAATTTTCTTAAAAAAAAATATATGTTATACCCTGATCCTTCCTAACAATTTTCCCGTTTTCAAAAGTGTGGGTACTTTAAAACTTTTTGAGATATGATTTTTTTACCCGAGCGCTACATGCACATGAGGCGCTCCCGCCAATGGTGTAATGGCCCGGATCGCGGTGAGCGCCTCGCTTAAACGCAGCGCTCGGGTAAAAAAATCATATCTCCAAAAGTTTTAAAGTGCCCATCTTTTTAAAAACGGAAATATCTTAGAATGGATTGGGGTATAATATATATTTTTTCAAGAAAATTAAAACATGAGTATTTGATTATTTTATGAGATTTGTTTTATTTATTGAAAACAATCTATCTAAATAAAGTTTTTTCGTTTTGGAAAAAATGTATTTTAAACTTTGAGCATTTAAGCATAAAAAAGTCAAGTATAATTTTTTTGTATCAGTAACGGTTTACGATATTTTTGAGTTCAAAATTAAAGTGCACTAAAAGTTTATATTTTTATAATTTTTGAAAAAATCATTTGTTTAACCTCTAGTAACAACCAAAAACCATGTCTTGATAGCCTTCATAATATATGTGAAATTCGCTAAAATCCCTGATGTACCCCCAAAAAGTGTGCACTTATTTATGGAATGGCCGTGTTATAGCAGCCCCCCACTTCAATTTTTTTTAAATAATGCACTCTTTATGCACTTCTTATTACCGTAAGAAACTTTTTTTACACCCCTTTGGTTTAGCGACAAAAACGAATGTTTGGTGGGAGGGCTGGCTTTACGGATGGTCAGCCCCCGCACCTAGTATATATTAACTAAATCGAAAAAACTATGCCTAAATTATGCACTAATAATGCACTTTTGAAAGGTGTTAATGACAATTTTTGCACCAACCCCAATTACGAGAAAATATACATTTTCGATATATTGTTGCAAAAATTGTTATTAACACCTTTCGAAAGTTATTAGTGCACAATTTAGGCATAGTTTTTTTTCGATTTAGATAACATATAATAGGTGGGGGTAGCCAGCCCCCCCCCCCCACCTAGTATATGCGTATCCGTACCGCCAGCTCCCCACAAAAAAAAGTTTTTGTCGCTAAACCAAAGGGGTGCAAAAAAGTTTCTTATGGCAATAAGAACTGCATAAAGAGTAATAAGAAGTGCATAAAGAGTGCGTTATGCTGCATTGTTTTTTTACATTTTTTTTAAGTGAGAGGGCAAGGTACAGCTGGCGATGGCAACAATTATACGCGGCCGTAGAATCTTTTTCAGGAGGAGGCAAAATGTAATAATAATTAGAGGCGCAGCTAAATAGGAAGAAAATTAAAAAAATATTGAGAATATTGAAACAAATAGGATTTTATTTATTTGATTAATTTTATAACTTTTATGCCCGATATTATAAAACGTTTTATTCCCTAAATAAAATTTACTTTAGGAATAAATTAATTTATTTCAAAGATTTCGGTATTATAAACACAAAATAACTTTATTTGGTTAATAAATCTCCCCAGTAAATTATTTGCTTGTTTTTCTATCAAGTAAATTTTATTCTCTAAATAATTTGACAGTTAAAAGTCAAAAGTGTATTATATTATTATAATTACTTTAGATTCTACTACTTGTATTTATTAATTTCATTACGGTTATCATGTCTACCATATCATCCGTGTCAGATTTAAGTTCGCTTATAGTATCTTCCCTGACAGTGATTAATTCGAACCACAAGACATTCTAAGGAGTCGAAGACCTAGAGTTTTTCAAATCAGACATAACCAGGGATTTTTATACTTAAGCATACGCTTTTTTTAAATTAGTTCCATTTAAAGTTTTAAACGAGTGTTTTCCACTCCCAGACTAAGCATGAAGTAAAATTTCGAGTTTAGAAAAGCCTGAAAATTTGGTTTGGTCGCGTAGCGCGAAGCGCGGAGCGACCAAACCAAATTTTCAGGGTTTTCTAAACTCGAAATTTTACTTCATGCGCCACGCGTATTTAACACTGAAAGCACTGAAATATTGTGAACAAGTGAACTTCACTTGAAATCAGTGTCTTGTACGCGTGGCGCATGAAGTAAAATTTCGAGTTTAGAAAAGCCTGAAAATTTGGTTTGGCCGCTCCGCGCTTCGCGCTACGCGACCAAACCAAATTTTCAGGCTTTTCTAAACTCGAAATTTTACTTCATGCTTAGTCTGGGAGTGGAAAACACGCGTTTAAGTCTTTTATAATTTCTAATAAGCTTTCTTTTTCTTGTTCTGTGCAATTCTGTCCTATTCCACGCTACGCGACCAAACCAAATTTTCAGGCTTTTCTAAACTCGAAATTTTACTTCATGCTTAGTCTGGGAGTGGAAAACACGTGTTTAAGTCTTTTATAATTTCTAATAAGCTTTCTTTTTCTTGTTCTGTGTAATTCTGTCCTATTCCACGGTTATTCTCGATAATTATAAGGAATTATACTAAATTTCCAATTTGCTTGACAATTTAATTTGAAATATTGACAATTCAATTTAACAAATTGGTGGTTCCAGCTAAAGCCACAATGAAAATGTATAATTTCGGTCTGTAATCTACTAATTAAATTATTTATTTCTAGAACTGCTATTTATTTGGTAGGTTTGCTTTATAATACGCAATTTTATTTGCCTATTAGTTTACTAGGTAAATAAATTTACTCCACAAATAGTTATCTAATGATTTATTAATCGTTTTTAATACCGGGCATAAAAATTGCAATTCTTAAAGTAATAAAAATAAAATGAAACTTGAACACTGATTTGATGTAAAATTAGTATAATAAAGTTTTATGCGCGTGGCGCACGAAGTAAAATTTCGAGTTTAGAAAAGCCTAATTTGGATTGGTCGTTTAAAATCATTTTTTAGCGGAGCCTGAATAAACACATAAAACTGCACAAGTTTGTCAATTCAACCGAATATCTATAAGAAACTCACTCATACTGCCCTACTCAAAATAGAAGATCCCTAATCCTTATGTAGCTGTTATTGAGCTCTAAAATGGTCTAACTAACCTTGACAATGTAATATTACACTGCATCACCAGGATGTGTTTTTGTTGCTATATTTTTGAATGAAAATAGGAAATCGAAAAAATGACATGTCATTATTATTTATAACGAAAGTGAGAAGTGCATTAAATGTGGGTAATTGTAATTATGTATTATGTAATTTTGAAATAAACATGTTTGGAAAAATGTGTACTATCGATGGACACTCAAGGGCGATTAATTCGTTTCAATCGACAGGAACGCGAGATTTGCATACAATAAAATTATTCTCAACATACAGAGAGTTTTATGTAACACCGAACATTTTCATAACGAGAATATTAAGAGAATTTAATCAGAACTTTAAACGAGTGTTTTCCACTCCCAGGCTAAGCATGAAGTAAAATTTCGAGTTTAGAAAAGCCTGAAAATTTGGTTTGGTCGCGCAGCGCGAAGCGCGGAGCGGCCAAACCAAATTTTCAGGCTTTTCTAAACTCGAAATTTTACTTCATGCGCCACCGGCACAAAACACTGACATATTACGAAGCTTAAAACACACCGCTAAACTTTACATTGAATCAGTGTTTTGTACCGTTAGCGCATGAAGTAAAATTTCGAGTTTAGAAAAGCCAAAAAAATTGGTTTGGCCGCTCCGTGCTTCGCGCTGCGCGACCAAACCAAATTTTCAGGCTTTCCTAAACTCGAAATTTTACTTCATGCTTGTTACCGGCACTTTTAACAAGTTCCGTCAACTGCTATTTTGTATATGTATTCATTATTTTCCAAATGAGTAAAGTTCGCGCCATACATTGATATTATTTAAGTTAGATAGGTTGCCTATCTAGGTGGAATCTCGTCACATAGCGCCCTCGAACATCAGACAGCTCAACTCAGCTCAAAACTCCTCTCGGCCACCCATGGTAGAACTCTACGGCATCCGCTATTTCCAGTTTCAGGGTTGTCCAAAATATATACGGATTTCCCGGTTATCCCCGAGTTCGCCACATCTGCGAAGGGTCGCAGCTACCTGGAGCCGAGCCGACCGTGCCAGCGAAATGTACGTGCGGGGAACAAGAGAATCGGGCATGACGTCAGAACGTAATAAAAGCGGCAAACACAAAGCCCCCTACGATGTTCGCGAATCGTCGCGAAAGGGGCACACGTACGCGAACACCACATACGTCATCGGATAGTTGAGAGGAAGACCATTCCAATGACACTAAACACGAGGGGGTTATTTCAATTTTGTACGCTATAGAAGACGAGCTGTCAGGAGGATTAATTGTTATTAATTAAGATTCAGGCAAGGTTTAGTGTATCCCATATGTATAGGAACTAGAGCAAAAGTTGCGCATTGCAAGTTACTATTTTTTTGACCTAAGTCACATTCTCGTTCGACTTATGCTTTCGGAGTTATTAAATTAAAACTCATGAAACCACCATTTTAGCCTCCGATCAACATGTGTGACATATGTACGGATGCATAATTTCATCTCACACATGTTGATCTACTTTATATTTCAATATTTTTATATTAAATATTTATTCTCATTATTTTTCTGTGGCGAGAAATGGTGGGTACCTGAGAGTCACAGGGGTAGAGGGTTTGTTCTTTTCGATATAAAAGAGCTACCACTGGACCACAGAATTCACTCTGTATCCAGCATCCAAAAGTGTAAGTCTACTGTAATTCTGTGTAAGTTGTTATTTTTTTTATTCTTGTCTTGTTATTTGTTTGTTAATTTATTATTCGTGTTTTTAATATATTTGTTAAAGTTGAGAACCATTTTTATTTCAAATCGTATTTATTTTTATATAAAATAGAATCAGTGCTTCAGTCGAATTTTCTTAATTAAGAATTGAGCTTGCTAGTCGGTAGTTACTTGGTGGTGAAATAGTTGCTATTTTTAATAACTATTTTAAAGCCGAAGTACCCACCCCGTAACATGCTTAGCCTGGGAGTGGAAAATACTTGCTTAAAGCTCCAAATGGAATTCTCTTGATAAACCGAGCGTCGGAAAATGTACAACGATGCATATGTATACTTAAAAGAAATATTCTCGTTATGAAAATGTTCGGTGTTAGATAAGACTCTCTGTATGTAGCAATTGATTAATTACCTTGCGCAGGTGATGCATAACTGAATAATTGGTAATTAATTCAACATAATTATTATTAAAGGATTTATTTTTTATGAAATTTTGAGATGTTGATTGTATGTAAGAAATAATTATTATGGAATTATACTTAATACTTAATTGATATGTTAATTAGGATTTTTCAAAAAAAACAGTTGGTGGCTGTAAAGAGATTTAAGAGCTCTACAAAGGTTGTCAATTAAATAAAAACGAATTCTATTTAAAAAAAATGCCAATGACGTCATACGTCAAACACTAGTGACGTCACAAGATTTTTGAACGCGCAAAAAAACGGCGCATTAACGGCGCATTAATGAATGAAAAAAATCGACCTGTTTCAGGGTTTTTCCATCTAACAACCCAAGATAACAGAAATATAAATTTTATTCCAGACTTTATCCACATCTTGTGTTTAATATTATACAGATACTTAATACTTAATAATGACAAAACAACAAATATACAGTTTAACTTGAAAAGGGTACCTGATCAAAACTTGACTCTCGAGGTAAAATTTTTAGGGTTTTATCTGGATAGTAAATTAACTTGGAAATCTCATACTTCTAAGATTGTTTTGACAATAAATAAGAATATATTCTTACTTCGTCGGCTCTCGCCAGTTGTTGATTTTGAAACTCTCAAAATGTGCTATCACTCATTAATAGAGTCATATATACGATATGGCATAATTGTTTGGGGACACTCTCCAGGCTCACTCAATGTATTTTCGGCTCAGCGTAAAGCAATTCGAATTCTTTGTAATCTGGGTTATACTTAAGATTGTAAAGACCACTTCAGGCAACTGAAAGTACTTACACTTCCATCTATATATATATATATATATATATATATATATATATATATATATATATATATATATATATATATATATATATATATATATATATATATAATGGAATGTCTAATGCATATTCATGAAAACATAGACCATTACTGCACTAACCAAGATCTAAGTAACGGTACAATAAAAACAAGAAATGCAGGTGCAATACGTCCTTTATTTAACCGATTGAAACGTACTCAAAACAGCACTCGATTTTTTGGAATACGTTTATATAACTCAATTCCAGAAAAATATAAACAGCTCACGCCAAATAATTTTAAGTATGAAATTAAGTCAATGTTAATAGAAAATGCGTTATATTCCATAGAAGATTTCTTTGTTAAATTTAAATATTAGATGTATTATTGTTTCTTTTGTATAGACTTATGTACCTGTGGGAATAAATAAAGTTATTATTATTATTATTATTATTTAACTTGAAGCTACTAATGTATTTGAAGAATAAAGCATTATATTAAAAAATGTTTCAAATAAATCCCTAATATTTTCTGGGAGCAAATAAACCATTTATAATAATTGCTGCTCCATCCCCCTGGGTGGTTGGGTGGGGGTCAACTTTAGCATTTTAAATGGAAATTAATAATATTTTTTTAAAATTTGAAGACTAATTCCGGCTTAACCGTAAATTTTTGGATATAGATAAGTTATGTTAAATCATCATACTTTGATCCCAGGAATCTATGGTTAAGCCATTTCCCCACATTAACGGGAAACCCTGTATTGTGAATTTCTGCGAAAATTCTTGTGTGTGTAAAACTGCTCTTAGTTTCGTGTTTTATGATAGTAGAAGTACAGAATCCCTATGATAATATTGTGCAGGTAAAGTGAAATGAAAAGCCAAATGTGTTTTAATAATTAATGACCAGCATTGTCTGCCTGCATTTTTGCCGGGAGTGCATTTCATTACGATTTTATATAAACACATAACGACGACTTTCATCTAGCATTTCACTTCCAGTCTCTCCAGAATTTTGTTAGAAGACAATGCACCATTGTGCCGATACGGATTGCCCACATTCGGAACGTCTCACGGATTTCTATATGTATTACATTTTTCCAAATCAATTATTTTAAATAGGCACAGATCTTTATAATTAAAATAATCTACACGTGTGTGCCCCGTGAAAATTTGTCTCGGGTCGACAAATTTTCTATGCGGGGCTTTTCTAAACTCGAAATTTTACTTCATGCTTAGTCTGGGAGTGGACAACACTCGTTCTTAGAAGTTTCAAATTGAAGGATCACTCTAGATTACTTAGTTTATTACCATTTTACAAAGGCTACAGCTCGAAGGACCAATCATGGTCTTCGGAGACCGAAGGACTACATGAAATCGAAGTTTTTTTTCAAGAAAATAACGAATACCTGAAGGTTTACAGCATGGATAGAAAAGAACACACCCAATTTTGAAAGATATCGAAGTTGGGTTGGTTTTCAGTGCGTTTTTAACTTCACTTTAAATCAGTGTTTTATACGCGTGGCGCATGATATAAAATTTCGAGTTTAGAAAAGCCCCGTGAAAATTTGTCTCGGGTCGCTGCGCGACCCTCGACAAATTTTCTACGCAGGGCTTTTCTAAACTCGAAATTTTACTTCATGCTTAGTTTGGGAGTGGAAGACACTCGTTAGTTTGAAATGCATCACAACTGGTGATGTATCTTATCAACAGTTATGGGTCCTCGGAGTTGTCAAATGAGTTAGTTACTCATCTGTTTCCAAGGCACTCCCTACAAAAAAACAAAAGATTAAAACAAGATAAATTCAAATTCAAAACTATTTGAATTCGAGAAAATAAGCTTACGCTTCTTATAGTTTGCACACTTTAAACATAATATATAAAATTTCGAAAAAACTATTTGTGAAACTATTCGTGATATTTATCGTCTTAAGTTGTCTTATTAATTAAGACATTGTTTGCATATTCACGAACAGTTTTTTCGTAATTTTATATAAAAGATTAAAATTTTACATATAAAATTTTGGATATTTTTTGGAAGAATATTTTTTTCTGAATTCAATGATGTATTATACTTAAAGTTTATTGCTATATGAATAATAAATCATTGAATTCAGAAAAAGATATTATCCAAAATGACGCCCATAAGAAAAACAAAAGTTTGCTATAGCCCCTGGAGAGATGTTATAGCTCTCTTAAAATAAAATATGTTACTAGATTTTTCGTTAAAAAGTGCCTGTTTAATGTCAAAGTTGTAAATGTCTGGATTCAATGGTTTTTGAATAAAAAAATTAAAACGAAATTTCAAAAAAATCGTTTTTTTTGACAATATCTCAAAAACGAAAAAAGATATTTCAAATTTGTTTTTAGATTATTATTAGGCTCTAAAATACGCAACTTTGCCCAATTTAAACGACTCTCTATCTCTTCAAATAACCGAGATCCCCATACATTCTGTTGAAATACGGACACCCTGTATATCTATTTTCATCTTTCAGCAATTTTGTTTTAAATACAATTATTCTCATTTATTTTAAGTAACTAAAATAAAAAGTGTTTTCCTGTATAATTTCTAGATTTTTTAATCACTTTCAAAACAGGAGATCGTAAAGAATAATTATGCATTTTTACTTATGCCACCTACCGAGTGTGACATTTTCCGCATGTGAAAACAACGAAACGGAATTTCATTGCAATTATCCATTCGACAATTATCAACAGGCGATTTTAACAATTGCAGATTTTTCTTTGGAAAGTACATTACTCAACCACACCTGTTTTCGCACTAAATAGCAAATAGTGCATTTATCACTTAATAAAATACGAAATTAATAAATTGCCGGCACGAGCGAAGCGAGTGACGGCTAATCCAAATTTTCAGGCTTTTCTAAACTCGAAATTTTACTTCATGCGCCACGCGTATAAAACTCTGAGATATTGTGAAGTTAAAAATATGCTGCTTAAGCACTATTCTAAAGCAGTATATTTTAAACTTCAATTGAGATCAGTGTTTTACACGCGCGGCGCATGAAGTAAAATTTCGAGTTTAGAAAAGCCTGAAAATTTGGATTTGCCGTCACTCGCTTCGCTCGTGCCGGCAAATCCAAATTTTCAGGCTTTTCTAAACTCGAAATTTTACTTCATGCTTAGCGTGTGCTTACATCTTGTACTAGTTGATGATTTGGCAAGTTAAGTTCTTGGCGAATTAATTTCAACTTTTCTTGTGCTACACCAGAGTGGTTAAAATGGGTAACAATTCGTCTCGCGGCATTTATCATCTCTGTTATTTCCGTTTGAGACTGTAGCGATACTTCGACAGCTCGTTGCAGTGAATGAATAAAGCACTTGGCAGAATCATATTCTGCGTCTCGTACACCTTTTATCATATTAGCTCCAATGTCATGGACAAGTAAATGGGTCTTGTTATGAGGAATATTAATATTCTATCTTTCTGCAATAGCATTGAGTTCTTTTGCGATATTGGTACCAGTATGTGAGCCAGCAAACGGCTTCATCGCTAAAACGCCATGTTCATGAACAAACTCTGAAGATATCCAATGCCCAGTGAAACTCAAGAAACTTTGGTTATTGTGCTGACATGTCCATATATCAGACGTCACGGATACAGCTGTTGCTCGCGAAATACTAGCTACAATTTTAGAGCAAACTCTATTATATATATCAGGAATAATTTTCTCGGTCATGTAAGTGCGACCAGGTATTTTGTATTGAGGTACTGCCTTTTCCATAAGCCTTTTAAAGCCGACTCGTTCAACAAGTGACATTGGTTCATTGTCTAATGCAATCATTTCACCGATTAAATAATGATATTTTTTGATTTCACATCATTTATATCCCATAACAATTTCCTTTCGGTTGTTTCCTTCAGAGTTAACTGTTTCATTCCTGACGTACCTGGTACTGCCATTATCTTGGAATCGGTAGAAGTAAGAGTACCATCATTTTAGCTACCACTTGTCGAGGGAACCGCAGTTAACGTAGCGTACTGCTCAGCATGTTTGCTTTTAAGGTGGTTTTTCAAAGAAGTAGTAGCTGTGAACAAAAAAAAAAACGGAACACAATAATTAAACATGAAAAATCTGACATCAAAAAGGGAATTCTTGAATAGTACTATCTTAAATTGTTATTATATTATTTTTATTAGTATTATTCTGGCTTCACTTAAGCCTTTGAATTCCAAAGATAATAAATAAAATGTATATTTAAAAATACGACTTATTTATATAAAGTTTATTCAACGAAATCAAACTTGTAAAATAAAGTACCAGGCAAAAATAACAAGAAATAGAAAAACTACAAGGGCTAAATACCAAATATCACTAAAATTGTTTCACTTATTAACATGTAATATGATTTTGCTTACTTGCTTTCTTTCCTTCTCCACCACGCGAGATCTTGTGTAAAACAGCAAACACACCGCCAGTCTATTATCTTCACTACAAATCTTATAATATTAATAGTCATTATCAAACTGAGTCTCAGTTTGATAATGACTAGCTTGTAGTCGAAACTATAGTCACCGAAAAAAGTTAATTAAAGTGGTAAAACAAAGTTAATTGTTTTAATATTACTTTAAATATTCGTTTTTTTTAAGAGATCAAATTAAAGCTTCGACCAAGTGTTTTCCATTCCCAGACTAAGCATGAAGTAAAATTTCGAGTTTAGAAAAGCCTGAAAATTTGGATTTGCCGGCACGAGCGAAGCGAGTGACGGCAAATCCAAATTTTCAGGCTTTTCTAAACTCGAAATTTTACTTCATGCGCCACGCGTATAAAACTCTGAGATATTGTGAAGTTAAAAATATGCTGCTTAAGCACTATTCTAAAGCAGTGTATTTTAAACTTCAATTGAGATCAGTGTTTTACACGCGCGGCGCATGAAGTAAAATTTCGAGTTTAGAAAAGCCTGAAAATTTGGATTTGCCGTCACTCGCTTCGCTCGTGCCGGCAAATCCAAATTTTCAGGCTTTTCTAAACTCGAAATTTTACTTCATGCTTAGTCTGGGAATGGAAAACACTTGGTCGAAGCTTTAAATTGATCTCTTAAAAAAAAAACGAATATTTAAAGTAATATTAAAACAGTTAACTTTGTTTTACCACTTTAATTAACTTTTTACAGTGACTATAGTTTCGACTACAAGCTAGTCATTATCAAACTGAGACTCAGTTTGATAATGACTAGCTTGTAGTCGAAACTATAATCACTGTAAAAAGTTAATTAAAGTGGTGAAACAAAGTTAAGGGTTTTAATATTATTTTATAAAGATGTACCACAAAGTGAACGCCAACCAAATCAAAGATTTGAATATTTAAAGATTTATGGTAATACTAGAGATGCCACGAATAGTGTTTTTGCCGAATACCGAATAACGAATATTCGGCCATGCTCTCGGCCGAAGCGCCGAATATTCGGCGGACGAATGTTCGGTAAAATATGTGTACACATCGCAGTGACAGGCTGTCTCACTGCGGTATGTGCGCGAGCGACACAGCGTGCGTATTTGCTTCATTTGCGATTAGATCGTGTCACGACGCGCATTACTTGTTCATTCATATATCAAATTGGGTTACAACTAATAGTCCTTAGTCCTTATTATTAAAAAATATCGCCATAAGCTTTACAAAATGGCACAATTTAATAAAAAATCGCCTGTTTGGGAATATTATAAGATTTGTAGTGAAGATAATAGACTGACGGTGTGTTTGCTGTGTAAAAACAAGATCTCGCGTGGTGGAGAAGGAAAGAAAGCAAGTAAGCAAAATCTTATTACATGTTAATAAGTGAAACAATTTTAGTGATATTTGGGATTTAGCCCTTGTAGTTTTTCTATTTCTTGTTATTTTTGCCTGGTACTTTATTTTACAAGTTTGATTTCGTTGAATAAACTTTATACAAATAAGTCGTATTTTTAAATATACATTTTATTTATTATCTTTGGAATTCAGAGGCTTAAGTGAAGCCAGAATAATACTAATACAAAATAATATAATAATAATTTAAGATAGTACTATTCAAGAATTCCCTTTTTGATGTCAGATTTTTCATGTTTAATTATTGTGTTCCGTTTTTTTTTGTTCACAGTTACTACTTCTTTGAAAAACCACCTTAAAAGCAAACATGCTGCGGTTCCCTCGACAAGTGGTAGCAAAAATGATGGTACTCTTACTTCTACCGATTCCAAGATAATGGCAGTACCAGGTACGTCAGGAATGAAACAGTTAACTCTGAAGGAAACAACCGAAAGGAAATTGTTATGGGATATAAATGATGTGAAATAAAAAAATATCATTATTTAATCGGTGAAATGATTGCATTAGACAATGAACCAATGTCACTTGTTGAACGAGTCGGCTTTAAAAGGCTTATGGAAAAGGCAGTACCTCAATACAAAATACCTGGTCGCACTTACATGACCGAGAAAATTATTCCTGATATATATATAATAGAATTTGCTCTAAAATTGAAGCTAGTATTTCGCGAGCAACAGCTGTATCCGTGACGTCTGATATATGGACATGTCAGCACAATAACCAACGTTTCTTGAGTTTCACTGCGCATTGGATATCTTCAGAGTTTGTTCATGAACATGGCGTTTTAGCGATGAAGCCGTTTGCTGGCTCACATACTTGTACCAATATCGCAAAAGAACTCAATGCTATTGCAGAGAGATAGAATATTAATATTCCTCATAACAAGACCCATTTACTTGTCCATGACAGTGGAGCTAATATGATAAAAGGGGTACGAGACGCAGAATATGATTCTGCCAAGTGCTTCATTTATTCACTGCAACGAGCTGTCGAAGTATCGCTACAGTCTCAAACGGAAATAACAGAGATGATAAATGCCGCGAGACGAATTGTTACCCATTTTAACCACTCTGGTGTAGCACAAGAAAAGTTGAAATTAATTCGCCAAGAACTTAACTTGCCAAATCATCAACTAGTACAAGATGTAAGCACACGCTGGAATTCTACATATTATTTAATGGACCGATTATTAGAACAAAAGCGGGCTGTTTCTCTGTACACAACTGATCACGAGTGTTTAAACAATTTAACATCTTCTCAGTGGGAGCTAATGGAACAATGTGTCAAACTCCTCAAACCGTTCGAAGAGATTACGAAAATAACCAGCTCAGGTATTTCCTGCATCTCTGAAGTGATTCCACATGTTGTCACATTGTTGAAATACCTGAAAAGGAAGAGACTGCAGATAGGACACTAAATTTATTAAGAATGAGATCTTCACTACAAGTTGAGCTTGAAACACGGTTCAACTTAGATGAGAATGACAAATATCTGGTTGCCACTTTTCTTGACCCGCGTTTCAATACCAGTTTCCTGGGATTAGTTCAAACTCAAAGAGCAAAACAAAAAATTCTTTTAGAAGCTCCGAAAATTAGTTGTGATGAGTCTAGTAGTACTGATACTGATGGTGATTCTTCTCCACTTCGAAAGAAAAGAAATATCAATGAAAATGATAAAACCATTGAAATACACGACAGTTTCTGGAACTGTTTTGAGGAAATTGCTACAGAAAATATGCAAAATGATGAGGATGTGGATAAGAAAAGTACTATTGCAAATGAGCTGGATTTTTATATGAAAACCGCTCGCCTACATCGAACGGCAGACTCTTACAAATGGTGGTCAGTAAACGCAAAACAATATCCAAGGCTGACAGAATTCGCTAAGATTTATCTATCGTCTCCTGGCAGTAGTGTGTATAGTGAGAGGCTATTTTCAGAAGCAGGTATAGTTCATGAACAAAAGCGCAATCGTTTGCTATCAACAAACGCTGAAAAAATTGTTTTCATTCATCACAACTTACCGTTGACAGGTTTTAAGTATTAAATGTAATTATGTAAAGTTAATTAAAGGAAGGGCACTTGGTATTGTTTCACAATTAAATCTTTATTCCGACTAGTTTCGGTTTTCAAGAAATTAAATGTAATATTTTGTGATGAAAATAAATAAATACATTTTTTAATAATGTGTTTTTTTTTGAAAATTTGGTATTCGGTATTCGGCCGAATAGTACGCAACATTCGGCCGAATACCGAATATTGGAAAAAGAAGCCGAATAGGCCGAAATCCGAATAGTAACCGAATATTCGTGGCATCTCTAGTATATACAGTAGAACCTCGTTATACCGGGATGGCTTTTGGCTATACCTAGCACGATATAAGGAAAACACGGTATATCCGAATATATGTAATTTGTATAATAGTCACATACACACACGCGCATATATATATATATATATATATATATATACATATGTGCAGTAGCCACCTACATAACAAAACATACTATATAATACAATAATGACGCCGGAACGTTTTACCTAATCAGGGCGGTACGCAGTCAATTGTTAAAATTAACATCATAAAAAAAAGAAACCTGAAAAATGACCCCGATATATCCGAATCACGGTATCTCGAGGCCCGGTATAGCGAGGTTCTACTGTAATTGGAATTAGTAGACTTAAAAGATAAACTCCCTATATATTGAATATATAGTGCGCATATAATTCCAATCTTGCTCGACGACTATATTCAGTAATGAATATAAACAATGTATTACCATCTATCTAATCATGGTTTATATTTAACCTACACCCAGGATAAATATTGTACGCGGCTGCAAATATTCCGTGTTGTTTGTTTATTGGGAAAGTTTTCATTTTCACAGAAGGATGTCGGGTAGAGACAAAGGGCGAATCCCTGGATCGTGATGACCTGGAGGGCATTAACAGCAAACTGCCCTTTGTGTAGTGGTAACGAGTGGCCCTGGATTGATGTTCCTGGGATGTAGAATGGATGTAACAGGAATACAATAGACGGCAGTTGAGTAATATTTATAAGGAATGCTCTCGCTCTTGCAAATTGCCAAAGTTTAAATGCTTCTAGTGAAAATTATATCTACAATAAAAAAATAGGAAAGGATGCAATAAAATAATATATGAATTAAGTCGACCGTTCGCAAAAGCAGTTAAATCCATAAAAATCGAAATTTGAGTTTTTGGTATTTCTGGAAAACTGACCTCTTTGGCTATCAAATAAACATGTTCTTCAGATGCCAACAAATGATAAGCATTATAAATTCGAAGTTAAAATAATGGTACAGAAGTAAAAGCATCTGGCTCAGGATTCAGTTTTAGGTAAACATATGCAAAAGCTGTAAATTTTCCGGCATTCGTTGTTTTTTTAAAGAGTTCAATTTGAAGCTTTAAACGAGTGTTTTCCACTCCCAGACTAAGCATGAAGTAAAATTTCGAGTTTAGAAAAGCCCCGTGAAAATTTGTCGAGGGTCGCGCAGCGACCCGAGACAAATTTTCTGGGCTTTTCTAAACTCGAAATTTTACTTCATGCGCCACGCGTATAAAACACTAAAATATTTTGAAATTTATGTTTATTCTAACTTCACTTGAAATCTGTGTTTTATACGCGTGGCGCATGAAGTAAAATTTCGAGTTTAGAAAAGCCCAGAAAATTTGTCTCGGGTCGCTGCGCGACCCTCGACAAATTTTCACAGGGCTTTTCTAAACTCGAAATTTTACTTCATGCTTAGTCTGGGAGTGGAAAACAATCGTTTAAAGCTTCAAATTGAACAAGATAAATTCAAATTCAAAACTATTTGAATTCGAGAAAATAAGCTTACGCTTCTTATAGTTTACACACTTTAAACATAATATATAAAATTACGAAAATGTTATTCGTGAAAATGCAAACAATGTCTTAATTAATAAGACAACTTAAGACGATAAATATCCATTGAAAAAACTACTTTATATTTAAATATTATAGTTTTTTTAAATGAATCAACCTGATTACATTTAAAGTTAATAGCAAAATTCTATTTTAGGTTTACATAAAGTTTTTCTGAAATCATGTAACGTATTGTTGTACGCTACATTTTATGTGGGAATCATTTATTGTATTGTATTATAGGCAACTGTGTAATAGTGTTATAAATTATATTGCATATGTTCGCATTACATACATGGTGTATAAAATAGGTAAATTGTTATTGATTTACAGTATTTATGTGCATGCTCATATGTAACATATTTTTAATTATTCCTATTATCTATTATTCCATTGTGTTAGTTTATTACTTATTAAATAAAACAGTTTTTGGATTCTTGTAGTAATTAAAGCCATCAATCAAAATACTCACAGACAACTTTTTTCAAAATAAACATTTATATACGTATAAAATACGCCACTGTTTCCCTATTTAACCGATCTGATTGATTTAATGCTGGCTACTGGTTAAACGATCACTTGCATTTTTTTTTCTCAGTAGAATTTGAACTATTGAAAAAAAAAATAAACGAAAACTTTGAAGTTAATGAGAAAAAAGTATTAATCGCAATGTTTGAAAATTACCCAAATATTTGAGAGTTACGTGTAAAATACGCCACTGTTTCCCTATTTAACCGATCTGATTGATTTAATGCTGGCTACTGGTTAAACGATCACTTGCAATTTTTTTTCTCAGTAGAATTTGAACTATTGAAAAAAAAAATAAACGAAAACTTTGAAGTTATTGAGAAAAAAGTATTAATCGCAATGTTTGAAAATTACCCAAATATTTGAGAGTTACGTATAAAATACGCCACTGTTTCCCTATTTAACCGATTTGATTGATTTAATGCTGGCTACTGGTTAAACGATCACTTGCAATTTTTTTCTAGTAGAATTTGAACTATTGAAAAAAAAAAATAAACGAAAACTTTGAAGTTATTGAGAAAAAAGTATTAATCGCAATGTTTGAAAATTACCCAAATATTTGAGAGTTTGGAATCTGTAAAAACATTGTCAATTTTTTTCGGTTATTAGAAGAGATAGAAAAAAGTCGATGCTCGATCTCTTTTTCCTCATCCTCATCCTCGAGCTCTTTTTTCGAGGAAAACTCAATGCCGAAAACAGAAATTAGCTATCATCTTTTGTTTTCAAGTTATAGCCAACAATTCAATATTTTCCATATTCGGTTTTTATTAATATCTCAGTCGTTTATTATTTTAAAAAATATAACTTTGGGCTGTATCTCTTTTATTAATGAAGACAGAAATAAGCTGTAAATTGCATTCGATTCTCCTCTAAAAAGTATTTGTATAACTTACAATTCTTATCTAATTTTTATTAATCTCTCCCTGGGTGCTGTAAATTACATTCGATTCTCCTCGAAAAAGTATTTGTATAACTTACAATTCTTATCTAATTTTTATTAATCTCTCCCTGGGTGTTAACAAAGCTATGTTCTATCAAAATATGCAAAAGTTACAAAATACCTATACCATAGTGTTTCAGATATTTTCACTCAAAGTCAAAATTTGGGTTGTTTCACTATGATTCTTGTAGCATTTTTAATTAAAAAAAATCATAATTCAAGAAACCAAGCATGGATTTGCGTGAAACTTTTTGCAAGTGTTAAGAAAACTATGCTCTTTCAAAATATGTACAAGTTAAAAAATACCCTTATTATAGTTTTTAAGTTATTTTCATTCAAAGTTGAAATTAGTGTTTTTTCACCCTGACTTTTGTAGAAGTTGGATTTAAAAAACATCATAATTAAAAAAAAACAATCATGGATTTTTTTAAAACCTTCTGTGGGTGTAATCAAAGCTATGCTCTTTTAAAATATGTAAAAGTTATAAAATACACATATCACAGTTTTGAAGTAATTTTCTCTAAAAGTCAAAATTTGTGTTATTTCACCCTGATTAGAAAAAGTTGAATTTAAAAAACATCATAAATCATAAAAACAAGCATGAATTTTTAAAAAAGTTTCTGTGGGTATTAACAAAACTATGTCTTTTCGAAATATGTAAAAGTTAGAAAATACCCATATCATAGTTTTGAAGATATTTTTACTCAAAGTAAAAATTTGTGTTTTTTTCACCATGATTTTTGTAGCATTTGGATTTAAAAAAAAGCATCATAACTTAAAAACCCAATCATGGATTTGCATAAAACTTTCTGAGGGTGTTGAGAAAACTATGCTCTTTCAAAATACGTAAAAATTCGAAAATTCCCTTTTCATCGTTTTCAACTTATTTGCACCTAAAGTCGAAACTGTGTTATTTTAACGTGATTTTTGTGTGAATTGAATTTAAAAAAAATACAATCACATACGATGACAATATCTGTTGTGCTATTTACAGCTATCCCACCCTCCGATCTGGCTCTCCATTTATAAGTAAAAACACTCCTCATTTCACGACTGTGTATTTGAAAAATGTATATTCTCACGCTTTTCAGCTGTCTACATATAACTATGGGGGATTTCAGTCTATTGTGCTTAGGCGTATTTTTAAAGCACACAATGTTTGCTCTGAGGGAAATAATGGCGTTGGCGTATTGCGGCACGTATGGCCCCAAGGGTGGCTGTTCGGGTGGTTGGATGAAGCTGGATGGCTGCATTCAAAATTAATAATCCGTGCGAATTTATCAGCAGATAATAACACTGCATGAATAATGCCACTGTTACAGTATCCATACTCTTTCTATATCACTCTGCTGGGAACGAAGTGCTAGTTGATTTGATTTTGGTGTAAAGATTTTATAAGTGTAACATTTGATTTCTGGAGATTATTTATTTCAGAAATTAAATTATTAATTGAATGGCTGCGTATAAAAAAGTAAAGAAAGGAAATAATAAGAGGATCAAAGAACACTTAACTAGCTTCCAACAAAATAAAACCAACTCCACATACTCTAACCACCTCATAGAAGAAAAACACCACTTGAAAACTTCAAAGTCCTATATCAAGAAAGAAAAGGCCGGAAACTCAACATTATGGAGTCCACGGAAATTAATAAAAGAAAATACACTGAACATCTTCTCAACGACCAAATGGACTTAACAAATTCGCCCCTCCTAAATAATAATTTTTTGAAAAAACCCACCCCCCATAAACATTGTATGTATACCTGACCCGACAAATTTTACTTATCATTTCTTCGCCTGAAGAAGCCACAGTGTGGCGAAACAATTGTAGCGAATGCACAATATATATTTAAAAGTGTTTAAATTGTTTTATTTATATAAAAGTGAAAATAATATTTTGCTCGATCGGCCTTTTTTAGTACTTACTTACCACATCTGTTTGCGGGACGGTATGTTGTGTTTACCCAAGGTACGTCGATGGGCGTAACAAACATGAACACATATGTGTTATGAGATATGACAGAATTGTATCCTTCCATGTTTTCTCCTACCCCTTTCCCCGCAGGCCATAGTTCGTGCGAGAGAGAATAATGACGTTGATTTGGTTACGTTTTTGAGTCTATCATAACCTTTCTTTCCGGTTTCGCTGTACTTTCATAGATAGATTTTTAATATTTTGTGTTAAAAATAAGTGGTATTAAAATAAGACTTTGTGTTAGTGTTAAGTGTCGACCAACCGGTTTTAGTGAAATATATCGTGATGTACAAATTAAAATGTAAAACTCAGTCGAAATAATGCACAAAATAATCCGCCAGGGAAAACTGACTCAATTTCGTCAAGGTCAAAAAATGGAAAAGATCCTTATATATGTATATATTTATGATATACAGAGAGTTTTTCTTTAAAATATACGTATTCCAAATTCAGCCTATTTTCTGTAAATCTTGAGATATTCCCAATTTTTTTTTAAGTTCATTTTAAAGATTTAAACAAGTGATTTCCACTCCCAGACTAAGCATGAAGTAAAATTTCGAGTTTAGAAAAGCCCCGTGAAAATTTGTCGAGGGTCGCGCAGCGACCCGAGACAAATTTTCTGGACTTTTCTAAACTCGAAATTTTACTTCATGCGCCACACGTATAAATCACTAAAATATTGTGAAATGTATGTATATTTGAACTTCGCTTAAAATCTGTTTTATACGCGTGGCGCATGAAGTAAAATTTCGAGTTTAGAAAAGCCCAGAAAATTTGTCTCGGGTCGCTGCGCGACCCTCGACAAATTTTCACGGGGCTTTTCTAAACTCGAAATTTTACTTCATGCTTAGTCTGGGAGTGGACAACACTCGTTTAAACTTTAAAATTGAACTCTTTTAAAAAACAACGAATGCCAGAAAATTTACTGCTTATGCATGTTTACCTAAAGTTTACTATGAAGTAACCACATTTAAATTCAGCGCGCATTTGTGACGTAAGCGATCTCTAACGCCACTCCAAAATCTTCGATTCTGTCAATCCTTCTTACCGTATACTCAACTATCGCACAAGTAGAACTTACCTTTGGGACCCTGTCAAAACATCCACTATTGTTGCCACCCGTAATGCTGGTCTTCTATCTACTTTTTTGACAACTTTGATAATTTCTTTTGAATAAAAATTTAAAGTAACTACTCGTACCGACTTTAAGATATTTAAATACCTGTAATATATTGCCGTTTTTCATTAGAATATGCAATTTACATTAAAAATAGTGTGCTTATTGTTACACGAATTGTAAATATTTTCTTTAAAACCACACGTGTTATCTCTGTAAGCTCTAAAAACAAATCAGAGTGATAATCAATATACAGGGTTTTCTAAAAAGAAGAAGCAGATTCAAACATTTCTTTCTTTCAAATTACAAAAGGTAGTTAATACGCAAACACTAACTAAAAACAATTATAAACTCAAGCCCGCGAGCCACCCCTGTGGGTGCGGGCTGCCCTCATAGGACAAAATCCTGGCTGCACCAGTGGGAGGGATAAACCTCAAATTTGTAAAAATAAAAACTCAAACAGACCCTTAATCTTTAGCTTACATTGTTATAAATTAATATTATACAAGTATAAAAGAAATTGCCAATTCTTGGTTGCAGAATACTTCAAACATTAAAAGTGCGATTCTTTTCGCAATCTACAACAAGTTAGTCTTACAAAGACTATATCAAACACTCATTGAAACAACTACTTCCCGGGCTAATACCCCGACGAACATTGAATTATACAACAAGTGTTTGCTGTTACATACAGTAACCTACTGCAAATGTAACAATTTGGGTCAAATTATTCAGGCCATCTATAGACGCGTTTCGAGATTTATCTCTCATCAGTATAGCTTTGCCATTGCCTCTAAACAATTTGACACCTTAGACTGGCGGTCACGTTACCGTTCAAACATAAGTATAAATGAAATTGCCAATTCTTGGTTGCAGAATACTTCAAACATTAAAAGTGCGATTCTTTACGCAATCTACAACAAGTTAGTCTTACAAAGACTATATCAAACACTTATTCAAACAACTACTTCTCGGGCTAATACCCCGACGGACATTGAATTATACAACAAGTGTTTGCTGTTACATACAGTAGTAGTAGTAACACTTGTTGTATAATTCAATGTCCGTCGGGGTATTAGCCCGGGAAGTAGTTGTTTCAATGAGTGTTTGATATAGTCTTTGTAGGACTAACTTGTTGTAGATTGCGAAAAGAATCGCACTTTTAATGTTTGAAGTATTCTGCAACTAAGAATTGGCAATTTCATTTATACATATATTCGATACTTGGTCTGCTACTTTCTTGATGGAACCAGATTTTCACATTGAGTAATAACAAGTGTTTAACTGTCTCCAATAGTTAGAATAATCGTGCGCTTACCTTAGAATCATTCTTATTTCACATCAATGTCCCTTAATTCGTTATTTTTCTGCTTAAAATACCAAACTCGAGCCGTCTAGGCTATGTGATTATTTTAAGGTTATGTCGTGTAACTAATTATTCACTTGAAAACTTTATTAAGCTGCCTTTTAATACCGATTGCGCTTCGTATTCATGATTTGTTTTATTAATCCTTGCTGAATTACCGTTAATCAATTGATTCGCGTAAATAATTTACTTTAATTGCTTAGGGAATTTTGTTTAGCAACAGTTGGCTATGTTAAGCGGTAAGTGCCGTTAACTTGAAAAAAAAAATTCTCATTACTTATCTATGCATTATTTTTGTTTTCGAGTTGGCAGCAGTGTTGAGAGATTTTTTTATTAACAAGTGGCAACACCGAATTCAAATGTTGCTGACTTCACGTTATTGATAGTTTGAATTTTGTTTTTTGTGAAAACCGTGTTTTTAAAACTGTTTCGTTACTTCTACAATCATTTTAACGTGTTGCTTGATTAATTACGAATTAACGCGCTGCTTTGATTAATCAACGGCTTGGTTTAGTGCTCGTTAATTAGAAATGTTTAGTGTGCGTTATTAAAAAACTTTAGTGTTCCTGATTCTTGAGCTTAGTGCGTGTTGTTTCTGTAAATGTCTTCAGGATATCAGGGTTAATAGGGCTAATCAAAGAGGCGAAGCTCGAGCACGTCGTCTAGGATAATAGGGATCCACAATAGATCTGCAAAGGTCGCGGTGGTACATGCCAATAAGGCCACCCCTACGAATATCTAATCTAATCTAATCAGGATATCGAAGGCTTGTTCTTAAGGTTAGTAGATAATGTTTCTGTAAGATTCCTAATATCTACATTGAATTCGAGCAAGATCTTGAAGAATCTAATCAGGATATCAAAGACTTGTTCTTAAGGTTAGTAGATAATGTTTCTGTAAGATTCCTAATATACACATAGAATTCGAGCAAGATCTTGAAGAGCTCGTTAGTTCTATTTAACAACTCGGTGATCTTTCCATTAATTTTATCAACTTCTCGACTTTATCAGCGATGTTTATACTCGAGTTTTCAGCGAGTGGGGTGAAATTGGGAAAAGAAACGCAATTTTTAATTGGTTTATCATCATTTTTATTTTCGTTTCTTTGAAATGATTGTAAAACACAAAGTATTCTATAACTGACTGTACAAAAATATTAAATAAATTAATATTTGGAGAACTTTCGAACGGAACAAAGAACAAAAAAAGCAAGTACGTGGTAATATAAATAAATAGTCATCCGAATAATTTCTCTTTCCTCCTCTTCTTTTTTATCTTCATTGCTTTAAAGGCACTGCTGTTTTACATATTTATAAATATATACAACATATACACAGGGTATCTTACAAAAAAAAAATAAACTAGAAAATAGTAAACAGAATAGTTACGCTTTAGTGTGTGTGTGTGTGTGTGTGTGTGTGTACCAGGCGCGGCTCGTGGCCAACTTCAGGGGAGGCAAATGATCCAAGGTACAAAAAGTGTTGTTAGTCGACTAGGGTTACCGGGCCTAGAGCAACACTTACAATAAGCAGCAAACCCAGATTTTATACTGATGGTAGAACGTCTGGAAAAACTCGCCCCAACCGTATATTACCTCCTAAGCATAGCAGCTCAAAATGGCAGCATGAAATAACAACAATACGATAAATCAGATGTGCAGAATCTGCACTTGAAATGCATGCGGACTGAAAGACCGCACGACCGAACTCGAAGATTTCTTACACTACCATAACATACAGATAATGCTAATAAGCGAATCACATGCAAAAAACCGTCGTGGCCTATTCATTAATGGGTACCGACTATATTTAAATTCAAGACTAAACAGAACCAGCGGTGGCACCGCAATTTATATCCAAAACGGCATTGAACATACCGTTCTACCCAACACCGAACTGAAAACATTGAACACACCTCCATTATAATTCGCCTCAATGGTGAAAAACTTAAAATCATGAGCTTATATCATCCGCCTCAAAAACCATTTATTCCTAACAAAAACATTCTCTCAGAAGATGTCTCCATTGTAATCGGCGGCGACTTTAATGCCAAGCACCCAGCTGGCACAGCCGTACAACAAAAAAAAAATAGGACGTGATTTGTATAATTTTATTAAACAAGACCTATTCCAATTAAAACTATGAGTCAGCCCGCCCCAACATACTATAGCCATGCAGGCTACAGGCCAGATTTAATTGATTTATTTATAACATACCGCATTGAACATAATATTGACGCATAGTCAACATCAGAACTCCAATCAGATCACAATCCAGTATTCTTGGACATTCACACTGAACTTTCCATAATTGAAAAGTCCATCACTATAACCGACTGGAAACAGTTTAAGGTAAAAGTGACCGAAAACCTCTCCACCTATACCTAAAATAAGGAGCAAACATCAAATCGATGACGGAATTAATTTTCTCACCGAGTCAATCTCCAACACTATCCAGTCGGTTTCTATAACCAAAACTCCAAAAATAGGAATCCGCTTTCGAAAAATATTCTCGCGAAAATTCGCTTAAAGAATCGCGTCCGCAGGCTCTAGCAACGCACGCAATGCCGTCTCACTAAATCTAGCCTAAATCGGTTACAATCAGAAATCCATAAAGAAATCAAAGACTTCAAAGATTACAAATGGCATTATAGCCGATGCATCCGAACACAAACCTCAACTGTGGAAACTAACTAAGAGATTCAAAATCAAACAGAACAACCACCCCTGTTATTCACGCAAGGAACGGTCTTGCCTTCCTCCCGGATGACAAGGCTGAGGCTTTCGCGGAAAGCTTGAAGTCTCAATTCTCCCCAAATCGCCTCACAACTAGTGACGATTTACTCGATGAAGTTGAGGACGCGATGGATTGTCTCGAACAATACGCCCCACACACACCCAAACCAACTTCTTCTAGCGAGATACAAAATCTAATTAAAAAAGCGCCCAACAAAAAAGCGCTCAACAAAAAAGCGCCCAGCCATGATAACATAAGCTACACCTGCTTGAAAAACTACCAGGTAAAGCAATAGTTTTTCTAGTCACTATTTTTAATCTCTGCCTGAGATTAGGCTACTTCCCAAATACGTGGAAACATGCAATTGTAATCCTAATTCCCAAACCGGGAAAAGACCTAAAATTCCCCCAAAACCGCCGCCCGATTTCACTGCTATGCACCCTAGGAAAACTATTTGAACAAATAATTCACTCACGTCTTAATAAATAGACCGACAACTATAAAATCATCTCCAAATTCCAACACGGCTTTATAAAAGGCCTATTATGCAACCATCAGCTAATTAGAACCACCGATTTTATAACTGAGGGTTTTAATAGAAAGCAAAGTACCCTCGCCGTATTTCTCGACGTAGCGAAAGCCTTTGACTGTGTCTGGCTCTATACGCTCATGACACTCAATTATCCCAATTATTTGATACTGATAATTAAACAATTTATCACAAACCGAACCTTTTCTGTCCGGATCGAGAAATCTATGTCAGCGCCACGCACTATGACCGCGGGTATCCCCTAGGGATCTGTACTTTCCCCAATTCTATTCAATATTTTCGTGTATGCTCAATATACTGACAACACAGCTTACCTTTATCGCGGCAAATTCAGACCACATATGATTAACAAAATCCAATCAGCACTCGACGAACTAGAAGACTTGACTTTTTTCAGCATTGATAGAGATACACCAGTCTTGGGTCTAACTGGTGTATCTCTATCAATGCTGAAAAAAGTCAAGCTATCTATTTTACACATACACGAAAAAAACCTGAAAATAACCTCACCCTTGGAGGCACACAAATCCCATGGGCAAGCCAACTGAAATACCTTGGTCTGCAAATGGATCATCGACTAAGCTGGGAAAAGCATGTTCAAACTGCGATTGCCAAAGCAAACAATGCCTTCGGAGCACTAAAACCACTCCTGTCTAATAAAAACAACTTATTCCTCGCCAGCAAAATCCACCTCTATAAGGCAATGATTAGACCAAAACTAACATACGGCTGTCTGTCTTAGATAAACATTTCACAATCGCAGATGAACAGGCTAGAGGCCACACAAAGCCGCATGATTCACAAGATCGTGTGCGCTCCGTGGTACATCAGCAATGCTCAGCTTAGATCTGAAACAAACGTCCCAAAACTACAAGATTTCATTAAGAAATTAGCCACCTCAAACGCTGTATCCCTCCTAGAGGACCACCTCGATGTTCCTGAAAACTTGAGGAAACGAAAAAACGGTGACTTTAACTGGACGTTGACATTTAATCTATTGCTAATTATCAAATTAGTTCCCCCCATACTCGACACCACTAAACGATTACAACTTCAGTAATCACAAACCGTCAAATCTATCCCAAAGCCAAACATCACTCACTATCATTAAACTATTTAAAATTTAACTTGAATCTGTTATACTAGAGGGGGTTTTTAGTCTGTGAGAGTCGGACATAACCTATTGTTATCCTCCCACACGTGGGTGGGATAACAGAAGGTATGCATAATACATTTTCTTTCTCTCTTCCAAAAAAAAAAACATTAGGCAGAGTAACTCCAACTCTCAACTGGACTCTTCTTGCATCTCTGTACGGTCTTGAAGTTTGCCAACCGAGAAAAGTACTCTTTCGATATCTGCGACAAAGTGTTGTCCGTTATCAAAACAAAACCCGTAGTTTAGCTACGAACAAACCCTGAAGACGGGCCAACTCCAGGTAGTTAAACCACTCGAGGAATCAAGCCGGCCCCAAGGATTATTCACCGCGTCGTCTGAATGAATTCAGCCCGACGAGAGTCCAAAAGCGCCACTTCGAGGCGAACAGGGAAAACGCCACCGCAACTCCATTCCGAAGACGCCAGCAACTACCCGGCACCTCCACCCACGAGTTCTAGGTGCCTCCACATCCACCGCTGTATATTAATGTATATTCTTATGTTTTACCTACTGTACATATAAAAATAAACCGCTCCAACGAACCTGCATTTCTGAGGAAACCCACCCCACAAACTTAATTTAGCTTTCATTAATTGAAAACCCGACACAATTCCTCAAAAAACTTGATACTTGTAATTAACTGCCAAGAAGCAATATAATCTCCATGATACATTATTATCCATCATAACACATTTAAAATAATTGTGATGATTAAAAGCGATGATCTAAATACTGATGAATGTATGTACGGATAAAACGAGCGAGAATGCATTTCGATATGCGATATTTACAGCGGATAAGGATGCCTCGAGCCGAATGCTGGATTAAAGAACATATCTGCAGAAGTTGCTGTTTGTTGCAACGTAACTGGGTTACCGTGATATTGAGGAGGTCGCGTTCACTCTGATAAATCTAATAATGGGATAACACGCGGTCGGTGGAATTGAGTAATTTTATTTATCGTTTTATGATCGCCACCTCAAGTAATCTGCAGTAAAAGTTATTTACCGTTATAGGTGTTTTTGTTATTGTTGGAGAGTTATTTTAACTGTGGAGTTTATTGGGCTTGCATATTGCTTATAACTTCTATACACGTTTTAGTTATTTTATTTCTGAAAATTCTTATAACATTTTCTTATTAAGCTCAAATTTTGCATGTAGAATACAATAGATTCCACTGAGCAAAAAACAAACAAATAAAGTTACAACAATATATTTAAAAAAATTGGCTATGTAAAGAAATTAGATGCACACATTTCTGCCATTATTACACCTACTTCTCCGCTTCATTTTAAATTAAACTCTTGTAAAAGGATTGTATTGACAAAAAGCAAAACAGAAATCATATTAGTTCAGGATGAACCATACTACAACTCAGATATTACCAATTCTCAAACCATATACAAATGAGGCAAACAAATTGGCTCAACTAACCCATTACTTGTAAAATTAAACAAAGTAAAACTTAACCCAGAAAAATTAAGAATGTAAATTAACTCCTCTCAAAACTACGACATTGAGTGGCAGGGAAAAGGATTGAAGAAAACCCCAACTACTACAAAAACGTCATCAGGAGATATAAAGCTAGAGGAAACAAATACATATAGTCTTATTACAGGTTGATATATATAACCTTATTGCAGGTCAAAGTATAGCCTAATCATAGGTCAAAATGTAGCCTTCTTCCAGGTCAGAATATAGCCTTGCCACAGACCTACATTAAGCTATGTTTCAAGTTAAAATATTGTAGTATCGTAGGTCAAAATATAGCCTTGTCTCAGTTTAATATATTGCCTTATCGTGGGTCAAAATATTGTTCCATTGTAGGTCAAAGTATTGCTCAGTCATACGTCAAATTATAGCTTTATTACAGGTCAAAATATAGCTATATAAAGTACGGCCACATTTTGACGCAACAAGGCAATATTTTGACCTACGACAGGCCTTGCCTCAGGCCCAAATATAATCGTATTGCAGGTTGATATATAGCATTATCGCAGGTCAAAGGATAGCCTAGTCATAGGTCAATTGTGTGATGTTGAAAAAATTTTTATACAATAATGTTTTAATCTTGATTTTTAAGTTGTAATTCAATCTTGCAACAATATAGAATTTCTACTTAGGATTTTTATAAAAAATATATTGTAACGTTATTTGTCTTCGAAATATCTACGTGAATTATTTATAATAATATTAAAATAACAACAATTTAAAGCTAAACTTTATTTAAATAAGAGATGTTATAGCATTTCGGATCAGGTAGGCCGTGAAACTCGGTGAAACTCGGGTATGGGGCCCGATTTGTCTGGGAATCTGTTAAAGGTGCCAATCCGCGCCTGTTGTAGGATGATGGTGAAAGACATTCAATATCACACCTCCACAATATTGTTTCTATAGCATGCACATTATATAACAGTTTCAATGTATAATCAACATAACAATATAGATACAGGAAGTTTTTCTTTAAAGTATACGTATTCCAAATTCAGCTTATTTTCTTTGAAACTTTAGATATTCGTTGTGTTTTTTAAAAAAGTTTAATTTTAAGCTTTAAACGAGTGTTTTTCACTCCCAGACTAAGCATGAAGTAAAATTTCGAGTTTAGAAAAGCCCCTTGAAAATTTGTCGAGGGTCGCGCAGCGACCCGAGACAAATTTTCTGGGCTTTTCTAAACTCGAAATTTTACTTCATGCGCCACGCGCATAAAACACTAAAATATTGTAAATGTATGTATATTTAAACCTCACTTGAAATCAGTATTTTATACGCGTGGCGCATGAAGTAAAATTTCGAGTTTAGAAAAGCCCAGAAAATTTGTCTCGGGTCGCTGCGCGACCCTCGACAAATTTTCACGGGGCTTTTCTAAACTCGAAATTTTACTTCATGCTTAGTCTGGGAGTGGAAAACACTCGTTAGAAGCTTAAAATTGAACTATTTTTAAAAAACAACGAATATCTAAAGATTTAAAGAAAAGAAGCTGAATTTGGAAAACGTATACTTTAAAGAAAAACTCTCTGTATAGTATTGCCACAAGATTCATTTCTACTAGGGACTCTTTACAAAAAAACTAAAGGATTTTTTTAAACGAATGCTCTGAACATTTTCCGATATTCGTTGTGTTTGAGTTCAATTTGGAGCTTAAACGAGTGTTTTCCACTCCCAGATTAAGCATGAAGTAAAATTTTGAGTTTAGAAAAGCCCGAAAACACGTTTAAAAGATATTTAAAACAGAACATACAGGGCATTTTTTTCAGTATACATATCCCAATAATTACAGCGTTTTTTAATGAATTTACGGGGATTTGTCGTTTCAAAGCGGTTAATTTGAGGCTTTTAACGAGTGTTTTCCACTCCCAGACTAAGCATGAAGTAAAATTTCGAGTTTAGAAAAGCCTAAGAATTTGGATTGGCCGCGTAGCGAAGCGGAGCGGCCAATCCAAATTAGGCTTTTCTAAACTCGAAATTATACTTCATGCGCCACGAATAAAAACACTGATTTACAGTGAAGTTAAAAAAACACACACACACAACAACGATTATAGGCAACCTAATATACGTTAGAGTTATTGGGTTGCCTATAATCTCTGTTTTAAACAATTTGTTCAGGGCAGAATTTAACCCACGTTTTATTTACATCTACATGTTAGATGGCTAAAGCCGTATATTTTAAACTTTACGATATTTCAGTGTTCTATACGTGTGGCGCATGAAGTAAAATTTCGAGTTTAGAAAAGCTCAGAAAATTTGGTTTGGTCGCTCCGCGAAACCAAATGTAAATATCTTCTCAGAAGTTTGAACACGAATTTGCCATAGATTTCTAAGAAGAAACTTTTTACCATATGTCAATATCTTTTTAAGTAAATTAGTTGTTTCAATATACCAAAACTGCTAAATTTTGAGTTTTGGCGTGTAACTCGAAAATAATTGAGAATAGACTAATTTCAATTAGGTAATAGCAGAACTTTGATTAAAACATTTGATTTGTTTCACTGATTTTAGGTCATTATTAAGGAGATATGTACAGAATTTTAAAAACCTACAGATATTATACAAATGTTACAGCTGATTTCAGGTAATAAGGGCCGTCGCAATGGGGACGTGCCAAACGTCTTGGATTTATACAAGTATATTTGATATTATGTAAAAATGTAATTATTTAAGATCAAATTTGAATATTCGAATATTCATTTAAATTATTTGTATTCAATTAGGATAAAAATGCTAAAACAATCCGGAAAGATTTGCAGTTTTTCATTCCTCGTAAAATCCATTTAATTTAAAAACGAAACTTATTTCCCAAGTCGACCAACTTCTGTTACTTCCAATAAGACAGATTTCAGAAATCTCCGGAAACTTGTGTCCGGATATTGAACAAGTTTTCTACGCACGGGGAATCATAAAAGGGTATCAGGTGTCAGTTTATGTATGACCTCTTTACGTTCGTAAATTAACATTTCTCGCTTCTTAGTCTTCTCCTTCTTCCTGTATTTACGGTAAGTGTAACAACCACTTGTTACCCAATACTGGGCGCGGCTTAATGATCTTAATTCAATTTGCAAATTTGCTCATTGAACCGTAAATTTTGCTTAAATGGGTTTTAAATACAAGGAAAGTAATCTTAGCTTACGTTGCTTCATTTTGTATAAATTAATTAATGCGATTTTTTCTTTCGCGATTGTCGCATTTGTATTCATACAGGGTGTCTCCACTAAACAAAGTTTATGGGGTTGCCGTTGCACTAAAAATTTGAAAAAAAATCCTTGTCATACGGTTGAATCAGTTCTCCTCATGTGAAATACTTTCAACTTTATATAACTTCCGGTTCCACCGGAAGAAGCACCAAATTTATTATTTTAAATGAAACACCCTATATATTAGTAATTTTTTTAATTTTCTTGTTTAAATTGCAACATATTTTATTCGAACATATGTACACCGGAGGTGATATAAAGTTAAAAATATTTCACATGAGAAAAACTGATTCAATCATATGACAAGGATTTTTTTCAAGTTTTTATTGCAACGGCAACCCCATAAACTTTTAACGAACGGTTTAGCGTAGACACCCTGTATACATAGGTTTGAATTGTAATGATAATTTACAGATTTAAATTGCTGAAAATCCGCTTTAACGTGTTTGAGATTTCAATTAGCAGATTGGCGCAAAAGACAATTTCACCCATTCCATGTTTCGACCTGAAAACAAGCGTGTCTGATGAGATCACAGGAAATTAATTTCACATGCAGCGTACAGTAACACACAAGAGAGCTCGAACCTTGGGACAGGATAAAATGAACACATCCTAGCTCGTATTGATGTCGCAGCCTCTGGCACTTTTTGCCAATTTAATGAAGCCCCGGCTAATCACGGTTGGCCGTGACTTTTGGCTGAATGTTCTGACAGTATTAATATCGTCGAGGAATGAATAACGAACACAAAAATACGTAGTATTCAGATTGAAATGTGCTATGTATAAATATTAAATGTTAATTCAATGAAATGTTCGCTGAAAAATGTCCATATGCATGATTTCTACTGCATTAGTGCGTTCTTAGAAGAAAGCTCAGCTCTCGTTAAAAATAGAAAAAAGTTTCTATACTGTCATTATGGCGCGCCCTGTATATCGAAAAATATTTTTGGGTTATGCAGTCCATTAAAATCAATCAACTTTGGTAAAGGTACTAATGGGACACCCTGTATACGAATAATACTAAAAATGATGATTTCTACTGCATTAGTGCGTTCTTAGAAGAAATCTCAGCTCTCGTTAAAAATAGAAAAAAGTTTCTATACTGTCATTATGGCGCGCCCTGTATATCGAAAAATATTTTTGGGTTATGCAGTCCATTAAAATCAATCAACTTTGGTAAAGGTACTAATGGGACACCCTGTATACGAATAATACTAAAAATACTCTAAATCTCTAGCTTAGTTTGGAGAGCAGTAATCAATGGTATAGATAGGGGAGGGGGATTTAAGGGATTTACCCCCCATGAGTCTTGAAAAATAAAAGAAGGAAATAAAAGGCTATTTTTCATATTTAATAATAATATTATTAAATCGCTTTAATTTGTTGCTTGTATTTTATTGAATTTTGTTTAAACTAACCAAATATCTTTATTTATAAATTATGTACATAATATAATTATAATTAAATATTGAAAACAAATAATAGAATATATTTAAAAAACAATTAACAAAATTTACAAAATGGTTATCGACCAGGGGTCTTTTAGCTTATTTTGTTTAAATTTGATTTGAATTATGATTTTCTTTTTTTTAATCAAAAGAGTTCTGGTGGAATTATAATTTATATTTTAATTCTTAGGCAAATTAATTTCGCTAGACAGGTAATTCCCAGGAAATTCATTTTCCTCTCGCTAATCAGACCCATGCAGCTTCCAACGCAATAACACCGCAATAGCTGTCCACTGATACAGGGATAATGAATATCTGTGGTTTCGTTGCCAGTGGTTAGCAACACATGGAAATAATGTTGAAGTTATAATGAAATTATACCCAATTATAAATACCAACGAAATGTATTGGATTCCTTTTTAAATGGATCACCAATTTAATCAACGAATATTACACGGGTAACTATTTCTTCCATTTGAAATGGAATTATTACTGAATTTACGTTTTTTTCCTATAAAAGTCGGGTTAGAAAAGACCGCGTGGGGAAAAGGCACTCGTCGGCGGGAAAGTTTTTGCCCGGCCATCGCTAAAAGTGCTCAGTAATTTTACAGAAATGAATTCGGCGGCATTAACGATACACCGCCCACACAAATTAAATTCGCTTTTTTGAAGGAGGTCGTCTGGTCTGGCCTTAATGAGGGTCTTTAATTAAATTTTACCATTTTTGCGTTTTCTGACGGTTTTTGGTACTTCACTTAGTAAAGGGAATGAATTTCGCCGTGGGCGATGTTTTTTTTTTTTCGTTGTAATTGGATATGAACGTTTGTATCTTGCCAAAATTAGGCACGGATTGAGTTCACCGGATACAATATTGTATAAATAATTTGTGTGTAATTAAGAAATATAAGATGAGTCATACAAAAGAAACCATGGGCTATTTGAAATGCAACAAATATAAATCAAGGTGGTTTCAGGGCAATTGTTCGTCCTAGATGCAGGTTTTGCTCGACCCACCCTTTAGATTCTGGATATTTAATTAAAACACTTGGTTTGTTTCACTAGTTTATATTTTCTCCGGCTAGTTTCAACCATTGGTCATCTTCAAGGAGGAATGATTTTTATGTTGTACAGTTGCGAGAGAAAAAAACTAGCACAGCAGGGAGCTTTAGCCACTTCTAAAATATCGTATTTTTCTATTGTAAAAGAGGCTTGTCATGTACAGGTTAGCAAAACATTCTTTCTTGGCCAACAAGACGGTGCTTTTATTAACATACAATGTCTCTCCGTCTCTAAACGGGTCGTTATTATCGCTTTTTGCGTTTCTGTCAGTTGAGGCATGTCGACGTTCATTCAATTTTGTTTGACGTTTCCGCAGATTTGTCAATTTGATTGACAGTTTGAAAAAGTTGGTAAAGTTCACATAGCCAAATATTGACACTGAAATATTGCGAAGATAGAAATACACCTAAAAATATTTTTTCAAAATGAGTAGTGATCAAAATGTTTAAAACACTTTTAGTAAATAACACACTTGGTTAAGATTTCACTGTTTATTGATTGACACTACAACAATTTTTACGCCACACAGTGGCTTCATCAGGCAGATTATTTAATCGAAAGTAATCATAACTTTAACAATAAATTCAAAATCCTGCATCTCTATAACAAAGGTAGAAAATTAAATCTACTTGAACAATTGGAAATAAATTATTCTAATGATCAAGGAGACGTAAATAATTCACCACTACTTAATCTGTAATACTGTAAATTTCAGTGTAATTTTTCATTTTTGCACTGTAATTTTTCTTAATTTGGTCTTGTTGTATATATGTATGTATATGACATATGTTCATGTTTTGATATGTTTTTGTGTACGTATATGTATATATTTACTTGTGAATTTGAATATTATACTTATCTTTATTTAAATAATTAAACTTTTCCCGACATTTATATATATTTTCATAAATTTCACTACCACCCCCACCCTGTTCCCTAAACAGTACCACCTCCTCTACGTCATTAGTATTTAAGCGTTAGTTTAAGTTTGTAATCTATTATTCATCAGCCTGATGAAGCCACTGTGTGGCGAAACAATTGTTGCAGTGTCAATCAATAAACAGTGAAATCTTAACCAAGTGTGTTATTTACTAAAAGTGTTTAAATGGAATTTCACCAAGTAACAGCCTCAACTATTAAATTAAAAAATGTTTACATTTTTCTTCACACATTGTCAAGTCAGGTCTGGCAACTAATGGCTAATAATAGGTTAATATAATATTGTACATGGATTAAATATCTATATTGATGGATGAATAGTGTTTATTATCGAAACAACATTGTACATGGATAAAATATCTATATTGAAGGTTCGATGGTATTCATTATTGATACAATATTGTACATGGATTAAATATCTACATTATAGGATCAATAGTAATTATTATTGATACAATATTGTAAAGGCATTAAATATCTGTTATTGAGTGTTCAATTATGTTTATTATTGACAGACATTGAATATCTATCATTGATTTTTATTGTAGATACAACATTGAAAACTGAATTACTTTTATACTGGATTAATTCAATATTGCGTCTTTAATAAATATTAATATAGTATTAATAAACGCAAATTAAAATTAAATGAAACTATTAATATGTTTTTGACCACGTTTATTCATTTATTTTAGGTGTTACATATAAATATTTTTACGACTTAAGTTTCGACAGTGTGGGAGGCATTATCAATGATTTAAATTTAAATCTTTTGAATGGCATCTCTCTAATCTGTGTTGATAGGTGGTTAAACAATTTGATGCCGAAATAATCGGTTCCAGTGTGCGATCTATTGAGGCGAAGTCTATCTTGAAGTAAGTCATTTTTGAAACGAGTCCGGTAATTGTGAATATGGAGCGAATATTTACTTTGATTTTGTTTAATGTAGCAAAGGCATTTGAGGATGTGTACACAAGGGAATGTAAGAATGCTTAATATATTGTGTATACATTGATTAACAATTTTAAGATATAAATATAGATACAATATTGCTATAACGTAAACTCAAGATTCATTTCTTTCAACTTCATGATGTTGATAAAGGGTTTTACGGGTGGTATGACAGTCCTTCCACTTCTTTTTACTTTCCCCCGTATGTAATACAAAGGGAAAGTATTGTTTTCGTGAAAATTTTCGAATCAAAAATTATAGCGGAAATATCCGTTTTGAGGTCCCTTGAGTCGAATAAAACCATTTTTGAAAAATGTCTGTCTGTCTGTGTGTGTGTCTGTGTGCGCTGTACCGCAAAAACCACTAAAGATATCGAGATGAAACTTAAAACTTAAGCTTTTTGTTACAATCGGAAGAACTGAAAAGCTTTTGGTGAAAATCGGAAAACCGGAAGTGGTACTTTACTCTTAGCGTTTTTCAGTTTTTTCAGATTTTATCAATAAATGTTCATCAAACAAAAAATTCTTTCAAATAAAAGTTGTATATAATAACAAAATGAAGATGTATTGTTCAGTTACTTTTTGTCATAGCACTCTTAGTTTTTGAGATATTTAATAAATAGTGATTTTTATCTAGTCATTGATTTGTGTCAGTGTGTGTGTTGATGCAATTGGAAAATGTTTCAAATAAAAGTTGTAGGTAATAAAATATTAAAGATTTTTTGTATCTTGACTTTTTGTCATAGCACTCTTAGTTTTTGAGATATTCAATAAATAGTGTTTTTGTCAAGTCATTGGTTTGTGTCAGTATGTGTTGATCCAATTTAAAAATGTTTCAAATAAAAGTTGTAGTTATCAAAAAGTTGAAGACATTTTGAAAATAATAGTGCTACAAATATTTTAAAAGTGATTTAATACGCAATTTACGGGGGAAAGTACTATGATAGACACATCACAATTTTTTAAACCTCATTTTGTGAAAGGTATTATTTTACAAAATGAGTCAAATTCTTCACTAATTAATGTACAACACTTAGTTCTAATTTTTGCACGAACTTCTGTCAACTTTTCGCCTTTTGTGCTTGTAACATTCGCGGGTCTCATATTCAAAATTACTAATACTAGAAAATTAAACAAAACGATTTATTTAATAACTGATTAAATATATACAAAAAAAAACACAACAACAAATAAATTAAAAGAATAAAGTTAAAAACACGATGAGAAAGTATAAGGTAAAATATTGAGTTGAAAATAAAATTATGTTACAAACACAAGTTAGAAAATGCGGCACGGCCGAAAGAACGATGTTGTTGACGCGTTGTTCTCGACAAGACTCTCTTATTATTTTTATGTAAGAGGGAACGTGTTGGGCTAGGAAACTCTGATTGGTCAGGATTAAATGGAGATAGATTTTTACAAGATAAGGCAAGGGATGTTTTTCAATGTGAATGAACAGGACAGAGGATCGGGTGCTGAAAACTTTGGGGATTTTGTGGTGCGGTAGAAGGGACAAATCCGGACGCTCGGCTCGGTCGCGGATTAGCATTTATAGGCCCAATTTGGCACGTTTTGGCACGCTGTTTAGAATTTTTGAATTTCTTCTGGACAATGGCTAATCGTTCTTTCGGCCGTAAACGAGTTGTAAATATACAAGCAGAAAATCCGATAGAAACATTTGGTTTCCAGGTTTCGCTTTAGAAATATTACACACAAAAAAGTAATAAACAAAATGTAAATACAAGCGGCCCCTTTTGCTTGTATGAAAAGGAGCGCTATAAAATAATAAAATCTACAGGCAAACAAAAATATTTCATGAAAATACACATATTCAAAACATTAGAAAAAACGAATCAACAGTGCTCAAAATCTATGTTTCGAGTAAATCTGATTTAATGATATTTCGACATTGACCTAAATAAAAAATCATATCAGCGAGGATTGCAGTTTTCCGCAAAATTTTATTTTAGAATTTCAATGTATAAGGTGTGAATAATCGTATAAAATTGAAAACACGGGATATATAGAGTCAAACTTTCTAAAAGCTTAATCAAACTTATGAAACATCATTGAGATTTTATAAATTTTCCTGTGCATTATACACTCAAGTGCATAGAAATCGGTCCACCCATTCTTTTTTAGTTTTTAAATGAAATCGCTGTTGCAATACTACAAACAAAACGTTTGGTATTTTACGATAAAATAGACTATGAAATATACATTGGACGGTAGATCGGCTAACATTAAACATTCTGGCCACATACAACTGGCTTCGCCAATCTTCCAAAAAGAGCTACAGCTTTTGTAGAATCTACAGCACTTAAAACCATGATAAACACAGCAACCTTTAGTGAGTTAATTCCCGCATCCACTGAAGATCAAAACAAAAAACAAAAACAGTGGAAGAACATAGACATCTTGATACTTTATGCATAATGCCGAATAAAGAGCATATCTTTGATTTTCATTTGTGATGATTATTGTTTATTAAATAAACTGATAAGTACCATATGCTGTTTTTTTTCTATACCCTGATAGTCTAATTTATCGTAAAATACCAAAAGTTTTATTCGCAGTATTGTAAGAGTAATGCTATTATCAAAATATAAAAAATAAATAATGGGTGGGCCGTTTTCTTTGCACATAAGTGTACAATTGTCTGACAATTGTATTTTTACCCAAAAACTAAAAGTACATACCTTACGGCCGTAAGGGAAGACCACGATAGTTTATTTTTTTTTCGAACTGTTCTGCTACTAATGGTAATAAAACCTGTACAATAATATCTTGAAACATTATATATAACATTATAAATAATTTTCTGTAATTTTATACATTTTAACTGAGAATTTCTATTTCTTTGTGTATTTTTCTTTTGTGTTTATTCCTTTGTGTCAGTGAGGTAGGCTGTATTTTATGACGGTCAAACGCGCTCGAAGCCACCAATAAACCCTTTTGTAAAGAGTTTCTTGTTGGACAATGGTTTCGAGCGCGGACGTGCCAAATTGGGCGCAATGCAAGATTGGCCGTCCACGGCGACTAAGACCCAAAGTCATAAAATGCAGGCCCTGCCAAAATATATACCTCTGTGTGTTATCTTCTTCTTTCTCTGCTTATCTCATGTCAAATTACTTTCTTTCCTTATTACGTTTCACCCTACTCCTTTTTACTTTAATTCACTTGTGTATTTTTCTAATGCTCGAAGAGTTCTTTTCCGACCACGACACGAGTAAGTTCTAAATCTCTTCTTGCTAACGTGAAACTTTGTCTCTTATGTTTTTATCTTGTAACTTTGTGTGATCTTGTGTTTGTGTTTTACCTTTTTTATCTGTGCTATTATTCATTTCATTTGCTGCTTTGCTCAATTGTTATTGTATCTATCTTTGTTCTAAATTAATTTGTATATAATTTTTTGATGCACGTTGTTATTAATAAATCTAATTTGTTGTAATATTACGTGTCTAAGTAATTTATTTAAAAAACCGCTGAAACGCGTAAACACGATTCTTTTCGCAATCTACAACAAGTTAGTCTTAGAAAGACTATATCAAACAATCAACTGTTTGATATAGTCTTTCTAAGACTAACTTGTTGTAGATTGCGAAAAGAATCGCACTTTTAATGTTTAAAGTATTCTGCAACCAAGAGTTGGCAATTTCATTTATACTTAATAATATCTTAAGAAAATCTGTATCTTCTCTTAAATTCTTCTCCATCAAAAAATTCAAATGGATTTTCCGCATCTCTGATGTACCTAATAAATTTACATACAAGGATATTGTTTAATTATTCTTCAATGTATAGGTTAGATATACAGGGAGTATTTTTTAAGTATACGCACTCCAAATTCAGCCTATTTTTTGTAAATCTTTAGATGTACCTTGTTTTTTTTCTTAGAGTACAATTTGAAGCTTCAAACGAGTGTTTTCCACTCCCAAACTAAGCATGAAGTAAAATTTCGAGTTTAGAAAAGCCCCGTGAAAATTTGTCGAGGGTCGCGCAGCGACCCGAGACAAATTTCTGGGCTTTTCTAAACTCGAAATTTTACTTCATGCGCCACGCGTATAAAACACTAAAATATTGTGAAATTTATGTACACTTCTGTGCAATAAAACACAAAATATGTTATAGTTTAAAGCGGACATGATGAGTTTTCTAGTTACGTAAATATGTCAATTTTTTAATGGCAAAATACCGCGTCATTCAGACAACAATTTAAAAAGTCGAATTCTAACTGTAATTGAAGATGGTTTTTACATTAGACAAATTACTCGATTGGTAAACATCAGTAAGGACATTGTTTTCAGAGTTAAGAAACGTTGGGAGCAGGAAAGAAGTGGTATGGTGTTTATTTATTATTTTTTGAAATTGCTGCTAGGCAATTTAAACAGACCCGACTTATACAACTAATATATTGTAAAAAATAGTTATAAGAGTTGTGCTTAATTTTATTGCACAGAAGTGTACATTCGAACTTCACTCGAAATCTGTGTTTTATACGCGTGACGCATGAAGTAAAATTTCGAGTTTAGAAAAGCCTAGAAAATTTGTCTCGGGTCGCGCAGCGACCCGAGACAAATTTTCTAGGCTTTTCTAAACTCGAAATTTTACTTCATGCTTAGTCTGGGAGTGGAAAATAATCGTTTAAAGGTTCAAATTCAATTTTTTTAAAAAACAACAAATGCTGGAAAATTTACAGCTGGTGCATATGTTTACCTAAAAGAAAAAGTTACTGTATAATACAGACTTTTTGGGTAATTGATCATTTACCAATTTATTACGGTAATCAAATTAGTCGTCACGAAATGCAGCTTCATCCATTCTTTTAGGGCCCGCCGTGGCCGAGCGTTCGATTCCCAGCCGGGAAACAAAACAAAAAATATTCGTCCCGGAGTCCATGGGTGTATGTCAATGTGTTGTGACGCCCAAATATATAGTTATAGGTAATTAGCAATAAGTTAAAAGAAATAAAACAAATACAAATATAAATAAAATGATGTTGGCTAATGGGCAAGTTCCCAAGGCCAGGCAAAAGCCAAAACCCAATAAAAAGAAATCCTTTTCGCAATCTACAACAAGTTAGTCTTACAAAGACTATATCAAACACTCATTGAAACAACTACTTCCCGGGCTAATACCCCGACGGACATTGAATTATACAACAAGTGCTTGCTGTTACATACAGTAACCTACTGCAAATGTAACAATTTGGGTCAAATTATTCAGGCCATCTATAGACGCGTTTCGAGATTTATCTCTCCTCAGTATAGCTTTGCCATTCCCTCTAAACAATTTGACACCTTAGACTGGCGGTCACGTTACCGTTCAAACATTAGTATAAATGAAATTGCCAATTCTTGGTTGCAGAATACTTCAAACATTAAAAGTGCGATTCTTTTCGCAATCTACAACAAGTTAGTCTTACAAAGACTATACCGGGAAGTAGTTGTTTCAATGAGTGTTTGATATAGTCTTTGTAAGACTAACTTGTTGTAGATTGCGAAAAGAATCGCACTTTTAATGTTTGAAGTATTCTGCAACCAAGAATTGGCAATTTCATTTATACTAAAAAGAAATCCATTCTTTTTTTAAATATAATAATAAGGTTTGCACAAGCACTCACATCCAGACTCAATTCGTAAATGATAGATGCGTCATTGAGCTTCGACTGTGTAAACACTTTGTGGATGGTTTTTTTTTTAATAATACGAATTCTGATATATTCAACTATTTCTCTCTACGTATATTTGGTTTAAAATTGTAGAAAAATATTAGATTTTTCGACTTTTGTCCATTGTTGGCCGCACTGTGCAGCGTGACAGATTTAAGAGTACGGACATTTTTAAAAAATAATCTGAGTGGAAGTGGAAATCCTCCATCTTTATTCATATTTTGTGTAGATTCATTACAATCGGTCAGCGTTTAAATTATTTAAAGCGATTTTTGTAAGAACAGTGTGGATTAAAAATCGATCACGAATACCGTGAAGACACAATAAAATTTGTAATTGTACATCCGATACCATCTTTGATTTACTCCATACTTAATTCTAAATAATTAATGCGTTGGGATCCAGGTTATCTGGGAAACATATGTGAACGTCACCTCGAATATATCAAACTATGTAACACGTTTGAACAGGATGCGGGTCGTGAGCGATGCAGCTGGATACCCTACCCTCTACTTTATTGAATCACGTGAGGAAGTGGCGCTTCCGCAATTTCTTTTTCCTGCAAGTATCAAATTTCGCACTTTTCATTTTGAGTGAGGGTTTTTTGTGGGACACTACCTTCACATGCACTTACATGGACGAGGGGGTGTGCTCGGATTTGGGTTAATCTGCTTTTTATTGCTGCCCCTGCACTAACCTCTACAAGTTTACTTGAACTTAAAATGTAATCGTATACCGTTCTATCTTTATTATGAACAGGAAATGCGGATAAAATTGCTAGAATGTATTTGTCTTGATTTACGTAGAATGTTGTTGGGTGTTTTGTATGTATTAAATATAGATTTAAAAACTTTAACAAATTTTAAATTAAACAAAAGTTAATTGCCCCATTGATAAAAGTGAATGACACAATTACTTACTTGGAAAGGACAAAATAGTATATTACGTAACGAGAGTGGTATGTAGCATTTTACATATGAGCGGACATGTTGCGCACGAGTCGCGCAGCGGCGAGTGCAGTATTCCGCGAGTATGTAATTACCATACCATTCGAGAAACGTACGATACTTTACCTACGCCCTAACAAAATAAACACTAAGCATGAAAGAACAACTTATTTATTGTAATAATTTTTAATAGTACCATGACAATGATGATAACTAAATGACTACTTGATCAATATACAGGGAATAAAGCTATACATTTTCTGACATTAATTGTTTTTTAAAAGAGTTCAATTTGAAGCTTTAAACGAGTGTTTTCCACTCCCAGACTAAGCATGAAGTAAAATTTCGAGTTTAGAAAAGCCCCGTGAAAATTTGTCTCGGGTCGCGCAGCGACCCGAGACAAATTTTCTGGGCTTTTCTAAACTCGAAATTTTACTTCATGCGCCACGCGTATAAAACACTGATTTCAAGTGAGGTTCAAATATACAAAGAGTTCACAATATTTCAGTGTTTATGACGCGTGGCGCATGAAGTAAAATTTCGAGTTTAGAAAAGCCCAGAAAATTTGTCTCGGGTCGCTGCGCGACCCTCGACAAATTTTCACGGGGCTTTTCTAAACTCGAAATTTTACTTCATGCTTAGTCTGGGAGTGAAAAACACTCGTTTATAGATTCAAATTACACTCTTAAAAAAAACAACAAATAACTAAAGGTTTCAAGAAAATAAAGCTGAATTTGGAATACGTATACTTCAAAAAAAAACTCCCTGTACATCAAAGAAATGTCATTTGGTTGTACGGTAAGCAATCAGCTGTTCAGCTATCAGCACGTAATGCACTTGTCAAAGCTATTACGTGCATGTGTACGTAATGTCAATCATACTTGTGAAGATGACAGTGTGGTACGATGCGGTTACTAGATAGGGCGTAGGTAAAATCTCTTTTCTAAATTAGCCAAATTTGAGTTACTTAATTTTTGTAATTATGTGACGATAAAAATACTCGATGTTCAATTTTTGTAATGTTAACATTATACAGGGTTTATTAACAATAATATAACAATGCGCAATGCTGTGTAAAACTTATTGTATTCATGTTCAAGTAGGATTTAATGTTATAATGACTAATCCATTAAACCTACAAAGACTCCTAGTTAATAACAAATCGTCGGTGGATAAACTTGACAAGTGCGGTGTTTATGAAATCAAGTGTGGTGATTGTGATAGTATATACATAGGTCAGACTGGAAGAAATTTTAGAACACGCTTATAAGAAAATAAAAAATCAATAATAGATAATAAGTGTTCAACTGGATTCGCACAGCATTGCATAGAAGAAAATCACATTTTCAACACAAAAGACTGTAAAATCTTATACTCGGGCAATAAGGGTCGATATTTAAATCTCCGCGAGGGTTTGGAAATTAGGAAGGCGATAACGCGGGGAAAACCGATTGTAAACAATATGGAAGAGCTTTGGAACTCTCCTATAACGACCGCCCTTATTACCTGATGTTTTATGATAGTTTGATTTTGTATGTATATTGTTGTTTAGATATTTTTTGTACATTCCTCCTTGAAGATGACCAATGGTCGAAACTAGTCGGAGAAAATATAAATAAGTGAAACAAACCAAGTGTTTTTAATTTAAATTTACTTTAAATCATCCAGTATTAGATTCAAGTAGGATTTTTTTATAATAACATGTAATACTCCATAAAATACTATAATATATATAAATTTTAATTGTAAGTACTGCTTTTGTTTTTATAAAACGTAATGTACAGGGTGCGGCAGCATAACTTCTTTTTTTTAAATGCGCGCTATTCAGTCGGTTGATGTCGTAACGGAGCGCTAGTGGTCTTGTTCGAGAGGCGGGACTATAAAGTTTTAGCATTCGCCATCATGCGTTGGAACAGTGAGAAGCGTGCTTTTGCTGTTAAGGCTTACTTTTCGAGCGGATGTTCTGTAATCGCAACCCAGCCCGTATTTCGGAATCGCTTTAATTTAGCCCCGTTGGCCCCTGTCCTGGACCGCAAATCAATTGTTACGTGGTTCAGATAAACTGTAAGTGCGACAAGACGAAGAATTGAAGTCCCTCGGCCCATTAGATCGCTTGAGAACATTGAGGCAGTGCGAGTTTTAGTGTTGCAATCACCATGGCGTTCTGCGCGCAAACATGCGTCTATCCTTGGATTTTCCGATCGTTCTGTGAGGAGAATTCTTCATGATGATCTTCATTTCTATCCTTACAAGATGGCGATTGTGCAGGAACTTTCTGAACGTGACTTAAATTTTTGGAGAAACGCGTGTGAGGTTCTTCTCGAAGTTGTTCCTGAGGACTCTATTGTTTTTTTTAGTGATGAAGCCCATTTTCATTTGTGTGGATTCGTCAATAAACAAAACATGCGCTTCTGGGCTTACACCAATCCTCGAGAACTGCATCAAGGGCCTTTATATTCACCTAAAATCACAGTGTGGTGTGCAATTTCCTCAGCTGGAATTATTGGTCCCTGGTTCTTTGATGAAAATAAAGTCACAGTTACAGTGAATTCGGACCGGTATTTAAACATGTTACAGGATTTTTTCCCACGGCTAGATACGTTGGACTTAGTGGACATTTGGTTCTAACAAGACGGTGCAACGGCACACACTTCAAGAACATCGATTGCTGTTTTGAGGGAACCATATTGTTTATTTTTTAGTGATGAACAAAACATGCGCTTCCGGGCTGACACCAATCCTCGAGAACTGCATCAAAGGCCTTTACATTCACCTAAAGTTACAGTGTGGTGTGCAATTTCCTCAGCTGGAATTATTGGGCACTGGTTCTTTAAGGAAAATAAAGTCACAGTTACAGTGAATTTTGACCAGTATTTAAACATGTTACAGGATTTTTTTCCCACGGCTAGATAAGTTGGACTTAGGTGACATTTGGTTCCAACAAGACGGTGCAACGGCACACACTTCAAGAACATCGATTGCTGTTTTGAGGGAACACTTCCTAGAGCGCCTCATCTCAATTAGGGGAAATTTGGAGTTGCCGGCCCGCTCTCCCGATTTGACCCCTGTGATTTTTTTCTATAGGGTTTTTTGAAATCCCGTGTTTATGTACGGTTCACATAAACACGGGATTTCAAAAAACCTTATAGAAAAAAATCAGGACCCTACAAGATTTGAAGGCCAACATCCAGGAAAAATTGCCAACATAATGCCTGATATGTTGGCAAAAGTCATGACAAACACCAGAAATCGGTTTCCACAGTGTGTGGAGAATGGTGTCACCTACCTGATAGGATCTTCAAAACTATGTAAAACAAAACTTTAGGTATGCGCCTACATTATAAAAAACAAATAAACATTTTCTGATTCATACAATTTAAGTTTTAAAAAAAGGAAGTTATGCTGCCGCACTCTGTACAATCAACATAAAATCAATTACGCATAAATCAACCGTGTATTTTAAATAAAACATATCTTACGGTTTGTGACGTAGGTCCGTTTAAAATTCACGTGCCGGAGCGATACTCAAATATCCTTATAAATAGTTAATTAACAAGAAACCTAAACTTTATACAGCGACTTTACGGCCCCGTAAAGGTTTTCGAATAAATTCAGTTTTATCTGGCGTGGCCGTTTCGTATTACTTGGGGGGAGAGCGTTCTCATTAAAAGAGAAAAGAAACTTCTCGACTTTTCTACGCGTCTAGTTATGGCCATTATCGTCGCGAATAAATTATCTAGTTTACATTTTTATCGGGCGTATTTCAACCCTCGTCGAAGGCGGAATATTAGTTATGCTGAAATATCGCCAGGAAACTACGAAACTGTCTATGTTTGGGAATTTATGGGAGATAAAGTGAGTTACAAATGGTTCCTATTCTGTCTGAAATCGGAGATAAAGAGAAGAAGTATCATTAATTTTAACATATTTTTTGATGTTATTATTGTCTATTTATTATGATATTTGCGTGAATAATTATGAATGATTCTTAATGTGTATATTGTACCTAAATTAAGTCGGTTAGTCATAAGAATATTTGTTTCCTTCTCGTCTAAACATTTAGCGAAGCGGCCAATCCAAACTAGGCTTTTCTTAACTCGAAATTTTATTTCATGCGCCACACGTATAAAACACTGAAATATCGCAAAGTTTAAAATATACGGCTTCACCAATCCAATATTTAGGTGTGAATAAAACGTGAGTCAAATTCTGCGCTGAACAAATTATTTAAAACAGTGATTATAGGCAACCCAATAACTCGTAACGTATATTAGGTTGCCTATAATTGTTGATGTATGTGTGGGTTTTATGAACTTTACTGCAAATCAGTGTTTTTAAGCGTGGCGCATGAAGTAAAATTTCGAGTTTAGAAAAGCCTAATTTGGATTGGCCGCTCCGCTTCGCTACGCGAGTTACACTCAATTTTCGAAAGTGTACGTGTAAAAAAAAAAAAATTTAAAAACATAATAAAATCATACTTCTATATTATTTGTCAGTTAGGTTCTATAGCTTTTTCGCAAGTAATTGATAGGCCAATAATGAAATATAATGAAATAGCTCAGACTCAATTATAATTTTACTACAGTGTTAATACTACAATTGTCGATATTTTTTTAATTAAAATAGCATTTCCTCTTCTTCCTCTGACACTTCCACCTCGTGTTCTTTGATAATTTGTTGCTCCAATTCCAATTCGTATTTCATGATATCTCGATATTCTTTCACGTTGTCAACTTCGGCACAAAAGTCTGTGAAGAGGTAGAAATACTCGGCTTCTTCCTCCGTTACGGGTTCTTCTTCCAATTTGATTATTTCTTTGGGTCTTCGGAGCATCGTTCTTTCTTTCGGTACTAAAATTACAATAAATATACAGGTAATATTTTGTTTTTAAGGAAAGTTTAGTAGATGGCGTCACCGAATATTAGTTGATTCCACGAATATTTGTGTGGCACCTATAATGTTGTTAAGTTATGTGCATAACACGGGTTTTTGTTTCTATTTAAGGCCCAGTTGCACCAGAAACGCTGAACTTCATTTCAAGCTGAACTTAAGTTCAAAATAAAAAAAAAATTCTGTGGCACCTACAGGGTCCTGCATCTCACCTCCCGTCTTTTGTAGCTCAGTTACTAACTAAGTTAGGCTTTTGATATTTAGCAGACTTTAGCTGTATCCTAAGGCGTATTTCAGAAAAATATTTTTGATTATACAGGGTGTCCCAACAAAGTTTGACGTCATTATGATATATATTTTTAGATTACATGCTATATATTTTGTTCGTTATTTGGGTGCCTTCTATGGATACCAATTTTAGCAAAAAAAATAAAAACTAAATAAAATCAGTTTTGCACCATTGGTTTAAAAAATTTATAAAAAATAAAAATAGTGCCTCGTTAATAAAATTATACAATGTATTTATTAAATAAGTTCTGACAGTCCCGTTAACCAAGTTTTATTCATATGAATTATACAAAGTGTCTAAAATTTAGTGCAAACTTTTCAAACTTTAAAGCACTTTATTTTTCTTATTTTAAATTAGACCCCCTGTATATTTTTATGTCATTCCATGCGGAATTATAAAACAAACATTTTTCCTAATTACAACCCTATCGCAATTCCTAACACATTAAAAGTTATTTGCAGAAAACTCGTTTTATATAGGGGTTCCAATTTAAAATAAGAAAAATGCAGTGCATTCAAGTTTAAAAAGTTTGACATCCACCAAACTTGGTTATCGGGACCATTAGACCTTTTTTAATAAGTGCCTTCTATAATTTAATTGACGAGATACTATTTTTAATTGTTATTAATTTTTTAAATTAATAGTGCAAAACCGATTTTTTTTTAGGTTTTATTTTTTTTTGGCTGATATCACTAAACCGATTTCTATAAAAATTTAGGGGTATGAAGGTAACCATAAAAGGCACTCAAATTATTAACAAAATGTACACCATTTAATTTAAAAATATATATCATGACGTCACACTTTTTTGGGACACCCTGTATAATCAAAAATATTTTCCTGAAATACCCCCTAGCAAAGTCTGCCAAATATCAAAATCCTAACTAAATTAATAACTGAGCTATAGAAGACGGGAGGTGAGATGCAGGACCCTGTATAATGTTGTTAAGTTATGTGTATAACACGGGTTTTTGTTTCTACCTAAGGCCCAGTTGCCCCAGAAAGGCTGAACTCCATTTCAAGCTGAACTCAAGTTCAAAATGACAGTTCCTATTGTTCTAATGTCACTTTAAACTCAAGTTCAGGGTTGAACTGGTTCAATGTGTCTAGTGCAAGTGGCCCTTACTGTCTAATTTACGAGTTCCAGACCGCAATTCACGACGGAGTATTCTTCTTTATAATAGCCATATCGCTTAGACCATTTGATAGAAGAGAATAGTAAAAAAAAATTGGTATAACACATAACTCGAAAATAGACTTAACCCACTACAGGTAACACAGATTTATGGATTCTACAAATAATCACTGAGTCTTTAAATATTTGCTGATTCTACAAGTTATTCAAAATCCATGCTATTAATTACACAAGCCAATAGTAGATTTGGTACTAGGGCATTTGGAGCTGATTTTATATGAATTTAATACCCTAAATTATGGCAGTACTTTTTGTCTAGCAGCTCAAATTTCTAAGATTATAAATTTTAGAGAAATATACGTTACACTATTTTAAGTGTTGCGTGTTTTAATTGACGGTTCCATGTGAGTGTTGTATCTAGGTAGAGACCTAGATATTTGACTTTACTAATAAATTGTAGAGTTTGGTTAAAGAAGGTTGGGGGTTTGAGGCCCACGCATTTCCTTCTTTTAGTGAACGGGATGACCGCAGTCTTCGTGGGGTTAACGCTCCGCCCCACCTCTCCACACCATCGTTCTACTGTTTTCAGGGCATTTTTCGTGATGCCTGTTATGGTAGTTGAATACTTTCCCGTGATGAGAATGACAATATTATCCGCATACCCTGGGCGTAATATCCTGATTCGTTTAATAACGTTAGTAGCTCATCCACCACCATGTCCCATAAAAGAGGGGACATACCCCTTTGGCTTTTAAGCTTATTTTTTTCATCATATTGTTCCGTACTAGTCTGTCCGTCAGCATGGATTGGAGCCACAGACTTATTGTGGTTTCCACAGCGTGACTTTCGACTGCTCTTAAGATCGTTCTGATAGAGGTGTTGTCAAATGCTCCCTCAATATCTAGAAATCTTCAGTACCAGTTGGTGTAAGGCAGATTCACATGATTTTCCAGCTTAAAAGACGTGTTGGAAGGGATGAAGCGGCCTCTCTAATAGTGAGGTTTCCCTTGTGTGTCTTTCAACTAGTTTTTCCATCGTTTTAAGGAGGAACGATGTAAGGCAAATTGGTCTGTATCCCTTTGGCTGAGTTAAATCCTTCCCAGGCTTAGGGATAAAGGCCACTTTGACTTACTTCCAGGTAGTAGGCACGTGTTTCAGTGCAAAGCTCCCCCTGAATAGCACCGGTAGAAGATGGTAAAGCCCTTGCTGCAAAAGCACTGGGTAAATCCCATCTTGTCCTGGTGATTTATATCGATGGAATGTCCCAATCGCCTACCTGATTCGTTCAAAGGTTATAACTTTCTTTGAAATTTCCCAGTCTTGTTTTGTTGCTGCCTTACTAGTGGTTACAAGCGCTGTGCGGATGTCTGCATTGTTTTGCAGGATTTCAGATCCGGGCAAATGGGTTCTCATAAGGATCTCCGCTCTTTCCTTACCAGTTTCTGTGAATTTTCCATCTTGTTGCTTCAGAGTTTCGCAAGAGGGGTCGGAGGTTTTTACTAGGATTTTGTGGCGTTTTGCTCCCTCGGGCATTTGGTCAATCTCCGAGCAGAATATCCTCCAAGCCTCCCGGCGCGCCCTCCTAATCTTCTTGCTGTCAGCCTTACGCATGCCCACACTTAAAGCTGACGTGACCGTTGTTTACAAAACGTTCAAACGTCTCATTGACTGTCTTGACTTTCTTAGTCTTCTAGGAATTCACGTTCCAGCTCGTAGTTTGCGCATGCACGCTCCTTTTTATGTTCCGTTTAGAAGAACCGACTACGCTCAAAACTCCGCCAAAACACGTCTACTTCGGCATGGTAATGAATTGGTTTGATTTCTTCGCCGATTCACTAACCACTCTACGTAGCGTTATTTCTAAGCATCAGTGTATGTACTAGTTTTTAAAGTGTTAATTTTAATCTGTTGTTAATTATGGGTATTTTATTGTTTTGACATTTTTTTATTGTATTACTTTAACAATTTTTATCATTGTATCTGTATAATGTAATGGCCACCAGTAATAAATAAATTAAAATAAATAGAGTAATGGAATTTTATTAGTTATTCCTGACGATAATGAGTGCGATGTCATCGAAACATCGAATTAAAAATCTAATGGAACAAAGCTATGAAAATACGCGGGGCTAAACCCTAAGAAACAGTTAAACATGTTAAGCCCGCAAAAATATACGTTTTAACATATATATATATCTTACTTTTTACATGTTTCTGTACAGGAGGTTCCAAAATTGTCCTCAACCTCTTCACCATGCAATCAATCTGGTTCAGCTTCTTCGAGGCTTCTACCGCGAACTTCATGATCCTAGCTTGTTCAACGTAACAATCATTTTCGGCCTTTTGGACTCTTTCGCAGGGCAATGCATCCAACTTCATCAACAATTCTTTGTATTTTAATTCCACAGATTTCAACATATCATATGCCGAGAGATTTGCGTCGTTTAGAGCGATACGAGCCTCGAAGAGATCTTCGACAATTACATGTAGATTCAGGGAATTGTCATCACAAATTAGTCTTCTGAATTCTCCATTAATTAAATCTCTGGCTAGGGTTTCTAGAGTGTTGGCTCTTTCTTCTTCCCAACTAAATAAATAAATGGTAGGTAATTTAACAAATGTTATACTTTAATACATGATCATGATTTACTTACATGATTTCACCTTCTAAATTATCTATAATCTCCTGTAAATCCTTAATCTGCTGATCGTATCCAACAGCCGCAGAAGCCATACTTTCTTTAATTTCCTCCAGAGGAATAGCCAATTCTTCGGAATGCATCAGCGAGTTTAAATTCTGAAGCTCTATAAACCTGAACAACTTCAGCAGCTCCCAAGGTTCCTTAAAAAAAATAACAGGCTTAGTTGACTTCTTGCAATCCTCCATAAAATATTGAATAATCTCATCGAACGATTTATAGTCCTTGTTTCCGAGCTTATCGTCGGGCTCGAGTTCATCCTCAATAATCTGCGAGACCCCTTCACTAGTGAAATTGAAAGAATAGTAATCGAATTGCCTCCTCCAATGCATAGGGCTGACTTTGTAAATAAATTTCTGATAAACTTTGCAATTCCTCCATTTCTCATCCAAGTTGCTGACTTGCGATTTCAACGTTCCGAACACTTTCGCCATTTCGCGGTAAGTTTCGTATTTTTGATTCGATTTAACCGCCTCGTTTTCGCTGTCTTTCAGCAAGCTCATGCTTTTGTTGTGGTCTTCCGCTAAGTATTCCTCGAAAGTTTTCACGTACATCTCGTATTGATTGGTGATGTCGTTTATCATGTTTTGCTCTTCGACTAGGTTTTCTTCGATTAGCAAAGCGTCGTCCTGCCGGTAACCAGTTACGATTTTCGTTCGTAGAATTTGCCGCATGTTCTCAACGTAATCAGTTAAGTTAAACTTTTCGGCAATCGGCCGACCCTCTACAATCGAATAGAACTCGTCATCTATATCCAAAATAGTTTTAGCTGATTTGACGTCTTGAGTTTGCACGTATAATCTATTCAACAGATCTCTTTGTTGCTTCGTTACAATACTATTCCGTTCGTAGTACTTTAAAGCAAATTCCTTTCTTCTTTCAGTGGCATCCCAAGCCTTCGACATGACCCTGTAAGCGAATTGGTCTAAATCTGATGCATACGCGAAGGGGTTTTCTTCAGAGTTAACATCCCGAATGTTTTCTTTGGTGATCCTTCCCCCATCAGTGAAATAGTGGTCTACCACGTGTTCTTTCCTTCCGAAAATTCTTTCTAATGTGGTTTTGGGTTTAACCAAGATTCTCTTATCAATTTTCTTGCTTGATAGCTTCGCTTTCTTTCCTGCTTCTAGATTTACTTCCAAACTACTCGTTGACATCTTGCTCGCTTTTACTAACTGTTTTACAAAGAATAAAGTTTGTAGATTACTGTATATGACATGAATGTGAAGTTTTAGGTTATGGTTGTATTTTAGAATTATCCACAGCCCTATTTATTTATTTTAAACAGAGTGACCTACATGAATTCGAAGTTTTTGAAATGATCAGATTATACCGGGTGTTGACTAGGCGGACGCAACATAGGAAATCGCATGTTCATTTGAAAGTGTTCAAATATTGGCTTCCCTATTTATTTTAGAGATAAAATGAATTTCACTTTTTTGTAGAGGGAAACATTCTAAATTTATGAATGTTCACACTTAACACTTTACGTTTCTCTAAGTTAAAATAATTAAGAAAAAGTAATGAGATTTTATAAAAATAATGATATACCATGGAATTGGGTCAAGGTGTATGTGTTGGACACTACCATTTTTCATTATTTTTTTTTAAACGCATGTATTTTGATGAGAGAAAAATAAAACTTCAGATAAATTTTTTTAGAAAACTTACCGTTTAAGCGTAATTTATCTTTAAACTTTTCGATTTTGATAAACTACTTATTGTTTTTATGTGTGATTCTAAACACATTTCCTGTATAAAATAGATTCACATCACAACTTTGGAACAAGTTCTAAACTATAATTCACAATTTATTGCTGTCTTACTTTTTTTAAGCGTATATGCTAATTTAATTTTTCAATATAAAAGTGACGTTTGTTGAGAACTATTCGTATAAAATATTGGTATTACCGATTTCAGCTTTCGATTGATATAGTTGCGTGAAATAAAAGCAGGTGGCGCTAGTGTATGATTTAATTGGGTTCTATAAAATAGGGGTGCATCAGTGCACTTTTTTCATATGTGTTATGATTTAAGGCCGCTTCACAATAAAACGGAAAGAGAACTGAAACGGAAACTAGAATCTGGAAATGAGAAGCTTAGCTTCACAACAAAACGGGAACCGACCGGAAAGGGCTAGGGACATTTAGTAAAATTTAGGCACTTTTCACATCTTTATATTATATTGTTAATGAAGCCGTGAATAAAAATACACACAATTAAAAAATGTTAATTATGTACTAGCGCCATCTAGTTTTTACACCCGTAATCTTGTTGACATTGCCGGCAGTTACGTTTGTGATTTGTTTAAATATGTAACATTAAATTTGTGTAGTGTATTAACGTTAATATACAAGTTAGATATACAAATCGGTGCAATTATAAAGGTATTTATAATAAAGTTATGCTGTGCGTCCATTTTATACTCGAAATGCGCAAGAAAATGTAAGAAAGACATCCCACAAAAACATTAACCTTAAACATGAATTGTGGTCAAACAGTAAGTTTTAGACAAAAATGGATTTCAGATTCTTCATTGTTACACACAAACATAGTCAGATTAATTAAAAAAAGTTCTTAAACAGTTCAAAAATGTTCAAAATAAATCCAGTGTCCAACACATGCACCCAAGCCTTTTCCACTCCCAGACTAAGCATGAAGTAAAATTTCGAGTTTAGAAAAGCTCCGTGAAAATTTGTCAAGGGTCGCGCAGCGACCCGAGACAAATTTTCTGGGCTTTTCTAAACTCGAAATTTTACTTCATGCGCCACACGTGTAAAACACTAAAATATTGTGAACATTAGGTATATTTGAATCTCACTTGAAATCAGTGTTTTATACGCGTGGCGCATGAAGTAAAATTTCGAGTTTAGAAAAGCCCAGAAAATTTGTCTCGGGTCGCTGCGCGACCCTCGACAAATTTTCACGGGGCTTTTCTAAACTCGAAATTTTACTTCATGCTTAGTCTGGGAGTGGAAAATACTTGTTCGGCATCTATAAGAGCCATTAATGACAATACTGATTTCTTTAAGAAAATGGAAAACAAACAAACTGCAGTTATTTTCATAATCTTTATGAGTTTCGTTAATTGTCTCGTTGTTCATTTTTTTTAAGAATAAGAATTGTCATTAAAGGTTCTAATGGTTCTCGAACAAGTGTTTTCCACTCCCAGGCTAAGCATGAAGTAAAATTTCGAGTTTAGAAAAGCCCCGTGAAAATTTGTCGAGGGTCGCGCAGCGACCCGAGACAAATTTTTTGGGCTTTTCTAAACTCGAAATTTTACTTCATGCGCCACACGTGTAAACACTAAAATATTGTGAACAATAGGTATATTTGAATCTCACTTGAAATCAGTGTTTTATACGCGTGGCGCATGAAGTAAAATTTCGAGTTTAGAAAAGCCCAGAAAATTTGTCTCGGGTCGCTGCGCGACCCGAGACAAATTTTCACGGGGCTTTTCTAAACTCGAAATTTTACTTCATGCTTAGTCTGGGAGTGGAAAACACTTGTTCGGCATCTATAAGAGCCTTTAATGACAATACTGATTTCTTTAGGAAAATGTAAAACAAACAAACTGCAGTTATTTTCATAATCTTTATGAGTTTCGTTAATTGTCTCGTTGTTGATTTTTTTTAAGAATAAGTATTGTCATTCGGGGTTCTAATGGTTGTCGAACAAGTGTTTTCCACTCCCAGGCTAAGCATGAAGTAAAATTTCGAGTTTAGAAAAGCCCCGTGAAAATTTGTCGAGGGTCGCGCAGCGACCCGAGACAAATTTTCTGGGCTTTTCTAAACTCGAAATTTTACTTCATGCGCCACACGTGTAAAACACTAAAATATTGTGAACATTAGGTATATTTGAATCTCACTTGAAATCAGTGTTTTATACGCGTGGCGCATGAAGTAAAATTTCGAGTTTAGAAAAGCCCAGAAAATTTCACGGGGCTTTTCTAAACTCGAAATTTTACTTCATGCTTAGTCTGGGAGTGGAAAACACTCGTTTAAAGCTTCAAATTGAACTCTTTTAAAAATCAACGAATGTCAGAAAATGTACAGCTAAAATAATTAAGAAAAGATAATGTGATTTTATAAAAATAATGACATACCATGGAATTGATACAACAATTGCGGATGTCAAAATAGCAAATAGCATAGCATTGCTGGTACTTAATTAACGACAAAAAACATAACGCAAACATCGTGATAACTGTGGTCTGCATAATACCATTTTATTACTAAGATTTTTTCTTGTATAGTGTAAATCATTTCGAAAACATTTACTTTAATCAAGTGACTGCGATATCTTGTGCCATTTTGACATCCGCAATTGTTGTTTCAATTCCATTGCATGTCACTATTTTTATAAAATCACATTACTTATTCCTAAATATATTAACTTAGAGAAACGTAAAGTGATGAACGTTAACACGAATGAATTCAGAATTTTTCCCTCTACAAAAAAGGTAAACACATTATGTTTCTAATATAAATAGGGGAGCCAAAATTTGAACATTTCAAAATTTACTTGGGATTTCCTATGTTGCGTTCGCCAAGTCAACACCCGGTATATTTTATTATTTCACTAATAAAAGTGCACATTGTTAATTCTGTTACATTCTAAATTTTGACTCTAAATTAATATTATCCATTAAATCATAATATATAAATGAAATTTCCAATATTTGGCTGCTGAATATTTCTAGAAATATTAAAAGTGCGATACTTATACATACAAAAAAAAACCTGTGTGTTCACTTAAAAAAAAAATATTACCTTTCTCTCGTGCAGAAAATCTATTGTATTTAGCTGTACTGACTTCTTGAAAACGAATATCGATTAAATATGTTGCTTGGAAACCGATATAGCGAAGAATTTCAGTTTCCAGAACAAACATTTGTTATTGTAAATTTATACCTAAACGTGCGCTATTTATTAATTATAATGGTAATAATAATAAACATAGACACATGTAACTCAAAGCGTGTTTACGTGTAATAATTAGCAAAAAAAAATTCAGCGAATCGATGATTATATATTATAAAACTTTGAATGCACTATGATATTACTATAGGGTGTCTACGCTAAACCGGTTGTTAAAAGTTTATGGGGTTGCCGTTGCACTAATAATTTGAAAAAAATCCTTGTCATACGGTTGAATCAGTTCTCCTCACGTGAAATATTTTCAACCTTATATCCCTTCCGGTTCCACCGGAAGTAGCACCAAATTTGTTATTTTAAATGGAACACCTTATATATTATATTTTAGAATTCCTCGTTTAAATTGCAATATATTTTATTTAAATATATGTACACTTATCTCTTATAGTTTTCAAGAAAAAAAATATTTCTAAAATTTTGAGATCTCAAAGACATCTTGAAATCTGTCTGTAACTTCTTTTAAGAATAAGATAATAATATGATTTATATCTCTACTTGTACCTGGAGGATGCCTCTATGAGTAAATTAATTGAAAACTGTCAATTTTGACAATAAGTGTTCTTAAAATGTCAATATCTAAGTGCCCTCTTTAATATCTAGTAAATCATTTTTTTAAATGAAATAAACCATTTTTTATCACATGGCACGATGGGGGTAAACATTTCCTACAAAAAAGTATTATAGAACTATACTTCTAGAGCAAGTAGTTCTCAAATTATTTCGGATTCGTTTTTCGTCGCATTTATGCAGGGAATAATGCGCGCATAAGTCGCAATTGAATTTTAGTAAGCAAGTAGCATGCTTTTGTTTTGTCGCCATTGTATTGCGAAATGTCAAATAATAAAAAGAATTAGTACAAAGTTTTACAGAAATCAACAAAATGAATAATTACACAAATCAACAAATGTCTAAAGGCTCTAGTTTAAAATTTACATACATCGACTGTATTACACACTAGAATCTACAACCTAGTCTCCAAATTAAAGTGTACAGGCAAGAGTCTACATAATTGAGTCTATAGATTTGAGTTAACAGACTAGTCTGGCTGTCTAAAGACTTCAGTTTAGAGTATAGAAAAGTCGACTGCACTATAAACTAAAATTTAAAAGAAGAAAGAATCGCAATTTAAAAGAATCGCACTTTTAATGTTTAAAATTTGCAGCCTAGTCTACAAAGTAGAGTCTACAGACTAGTGTCTAGGTTGTCAAATGACTATCGCTCAGAGTCTACATAAGTCGACTGCACTACAGACTAGAATCTACAGCCTAGTCTACAGACTAGACTCTAGTTTCTAGACTAGAGTCCACAGACTAGTCTAGGCTGTCTAAAAACTCCAGTTTAGAATCTACATGATGTCCAAAGTATAGATTTTAGAGTCTGGGTCGACTGTTCAAAGTCTAGAGTATAGGGTATCTAGAACACAGAGCTTACAGATTACAGTCCAGGTATCAGAGTCTAGAAATAAGTCTACATATTATGGTCTTGTCCATAGATTAAAGTCTACAGACTAAATAGAATCCCCAGACTAGAGTCTACAGACTAGAGACTTCAGACTAGATAGAGTCCACAGACTAGAGTTTAAGGACTAAATAGAGTCTACAGACTAGAGTATACAGACTAGATAGTGTCTACAGACCAGATGTATAGATGTTGGATGAGCGGTTGTAGAAGTTTCAAGTTCGATATCATCATTCATTTGTAAACACTTCAGTATCGACTAGAGGAGAATTAAATTTTATGTTTTCTGAATGCTGTACAATCAGTCTTTTGTTCTCCTCTTCTTCCTCTTTGACTCCTTTTCTCTCCTTTATAAAATCATTTTTCTCCTTTTTGATGATAGTCTCATTAGTCTTTACGATAGATTTTGAAGGTTCTTTGAGAGGTTGATATATTTTTTTCAGTAACTCATCATTTTCATTTCGATTTAATTTTATTGACAAAGATTTCTTTTTAATTGCTTTCTGAACAGAAATAAGCCTTTTTTATATTATTATTATTATAATTCATAATGTATTATAAAAAAGTGGGATTCATAAAAACTGGATACTTTTGTCTAGATAGAGACCACAAACTAGTCTATAGACTAGACAGAGTCCACATACTAGATAGAGTTTAAAGTCTACAGACTAAATAGTCTACAGACTAGATAGAATCCACAAACTAGAGTCTACAGACTGGATAGAGTCTACAGACTCGATAGAATCCACAAACTAGAGTTAGATAGAGTCCACATGCTAGAGTTTATAGACTAAATTGAGTCCAAAGACTAGTTTACAGACCAGAGTCCACAGACTAGAGTTTACGGACTAGAGTCAACAAACAAACTAGATAGAGTTCACAGACTGGTATACAGACTAGATAGAGTTCACAGACTAGAGTCTACAGTCTAGATAGAGTGCACAGTCTAGCGTTTACAGACTAAACAGAGCCCACAGACTAGAGTCTACAGATTAAATACAGTCTACAGACTAGATAGAGTCCATAGACTAGAGTTTACAGACTAGATAGTGTCCACAGATTAGAGTTCACAGTTTACAGACTAGATAGTGTCCACAGATTAGAGTTCACAGATTAAAGTATACAAACTACATACATAAGGGCCGTAACTTAAATCTCAGGGAAGGCCTAGAAATTAATAGGGCAATAAAAGACGGAAAACACCTCGTCAACGACAATGAGGAGATTTGGAATTCCCCAATCTTAAAATCCCTTATTACCTGACTATATATAAGCTTGTCGGTATCTTTTGTAATTCACTCCTGATAATGCTGTAAAACGCGAAACTAGTCGAGTAAATAGTAAAGTAAAAAAATTGTGAAACAAACCAAGTGTAATTTAATTTAAACCTTCATTATCAATATTTAATAATAATAATAATAATAATAAATCTTTATTGTCCAACAGGAAACGTATCCTAATTACAAGACAATATAGTTAAAAAGAAAGTAAATTAATTATAAATGTTTCACCAAGTGATAAGTGAGAAAATTATTCAAGAAATATACAAACTAGTCCACAGACTAGTCTAGACTGTCTAGAAACTTTAGTTTAGTCTACATAAGTCGACTGCTCAAAATGCAGAGTTTAGAGTCTGGGTCAAATGTCAAAACTGTGATTTTCTTTAGCAATATTTGCCCGCTTTTGGCCATGAATTTGTTTGTTATGTTTAAGGCTCAGTGTTCTCGCCTTTTAGTTGCCAACAAAAACTATCTCATCACATCCTTTTCTCTACGTTATGACTTTTGTAAATTCTTAGCGTCAAATATGAAATTATTTTCGTTCAAATACAAATTTTGCACAGGACTTCTATTGACTCTTTACAAACTTGAAAATAAATAAAAATCTCATTCTTTTTACTTATACACGTAATAATCTAAAACTTCTAGTAATAATACTCCGAGCACTTTATATAAGTATAACTGATTGCAAAATACTTCAAACATTAAAAGTTTATAAGATGATATCATCATACATAATAAGGGTTATGTGGAAGGTTTCCCAATACAAGCTTATCATGAGGAGGAAATGAGAGGGTCCGCACATAAACCCATCCCTTCCGCAATTCAATTAAGCCGATACCACGAAGACAAGACTGTACTCTTGCATGATTTACATTTACGAGTATATTCCGGAGAATTTTAATCCTATGCCAGTTGGTAGTCTATCATGGCTGCTTCAGCGGCCACATGAAAATGATTGCACCACTTAAACCGTACAATAGCATTACTTCCTGTTCCGATCTGCTATTACACCGTGTAATCATTGTAGATCTCCATATAGGCGAACCGTTTTCGCTTCCGTAATTTACAAATGTTTGTTGGAACATTATCAAAAACTGGATTTAAAAGCTTATTATGTGATTAACAGAGAAGTATAGCTAAGAAAGTTTATTATGACCTTAATACATCCATTTATTTATTTATTTATTTATTTATTCAACCAACGGAACAAGGTCCAATTACAGATTGAAGTTAATACAAATAAAGAAAAAACACAATAATTTTAATTAAAGAAAATTAACATTGTAAATAAACGAAATTTTCAGGTTACTAAGCTAATAACAAGAAATAAACTAAAAGTAAAAAAAAAACTAAGAAAATAAACTAAGAAAGATACTCAATGATCACATTGAACAATTCTTTCGCTGATTTAAAGTTGAATATATCCACATCTGTATTTGTATTAAAGAGTTTGTTGTACGTAGCGCACATAGAATACATCGGCGATCTGACCAGTACGTTCGTTTTGGGTATTGGTAGCATATTTGCGAGACATACTCAGTTTGTTATTCATAATGAGCACCTTGTGTCTCAGAATGTACATCTAACGATACAAATAAAAAGTGAAGTAAGGAATAACAGTCACTTGGTGAAACATTTTGAAATAATATTAAAGGATAAATTAAACACACTTGGTTTGTTTCACTATTTGTGAAAAACATTCCTTCATTTTCACTCGCCCCAGTTTTAAGTACCTGTTTCGACGACACACTTTGACATTCCTGTAAGTTTCCTGTTTATTTTATTTTAATATTTTTTGTATTGAAAGTCTAAAGCATAGCTATACTGATGAGGGATAAATCTCGAAACGCGTTTATAGATGGCTTAAGACAATTAAAATTCATTCCCTGTAATTTTTTCAATTTATTTCAATTTCCTTTTGTTTCATTTAGTTTGGTTACAGAATAATTTGACCTGATGTTGCATTTTGCATATAAATTATGCATAGAACAGGAGTGCTGTCGTGTAACTCAAATATTCATTGTATAATTCAATATCTGTCGGGGTATTAGCTCGAGAAGTAGTTGTTTCAATTAATATTTGGACTAACATTTTGCAGAAAGTCGATATTAATTTTAATTCGTTTTTATATTTCAAAAACATGCAGTTAGATATACTCGTGATAATTAATTAATGTCATTAATATAAGCAGTGTCGTGTAATGAAGTAATTTTGATAGGGTTTCATAAGGATTAGGGGTATGCACCTTAGGCCCAGAACGGGTATCATGTGGTGTCAGTCGGGAAATACACTAACCCAGTTGACTAGTCCGCGATCAATACCCCGCGAACACTTCTCTCACTCCCTTTCGCCTTCTCTTTCTCACCCATTACCGCATATAGCCCTTCGGATTAGCCCTCCCACACACCCATTATTAATCATTCCACAACTTTCCTTCCATCATCAAATTCATGTACCACGACACAGCGACGTCGTTTTTCACTTTCAATCCACTCTAATATCTAAATGATTTCATAAATAAAATTACGAGTGCCTTTACATATTTAAAAATTGAAGGACAGTGCAACCAATCGGTGGTGTAGATGGGGAAGGGGATTTAGGGGTTAAAAAAATTAGGAGAATGAACTAACTAATGCGCCACTCGTATAAAATCAAATTTCAAATGATGTTCACTTGTTAATAATAGTTTAGTGTTTCTAGTGTTTAATACGCGTGGCGCATGAAGTAAAATTTCGAGTTTTTCAGGCTTTTCTATACTTAAAAGAAAAACTTTCTGTATATCTGGTAATAAATAATACGCAGTTTACTAAACATTATTGTTATTAATTCCGATGAATATTAATTGAATATTAAAAGGATTCGTAAGTGAAAAATATGATTCGAATCAAAGATTCGAGCCCTCATTTTTGAATCACGGATACAAATCCTTCAAAAATAAATTTGAATCTATTATTTGCAACCAGTAATATTTTATTCCATCAGTTTCTATTAACAAAAATGTACATTTACCGGCTAAATATCTGATTATATAATGATTTTAATTAATGATGATGTATGTGTTACTGAACTTCGTTTTAAATCTGTGTTTAATACGCGTGGCGCATGAAGTAAAATTTCGAGTTTAGAAAAGCCCCGTGAAAATTTGTCTCGGGTCGCTGCGCGACCCTCGACAAATTTTCTACGCGGGGCTTTTCTAAACTCGAAATTTTACTTCATGCTTAGTCTGGGAGTGGACAACACTCGTTCTTAGAAGTTTCAAATTAAAGGATCACTCTAGATTACTAAGTTTATTACCATTTTACAAAGGCTACAGTTCGAAGGACCAATCATGGTCTTCGGAGACCGAAGGACTACAGGGAATCGAAGTTTATTTACAAGAAAACAACGAATATCTTAAGGTTTACAGCATGGATAGAAAAGAAAACATCCAATTTTGAAAAAATATCGAAGTTGGGTTGATTTTCAGTGCGTTTTTAACTTCACTTTAAATCAGTGTTTTGTACGCGTGGCGCATGAAGTAAAATTTCGATTTTAGACCCTCGACCCTCGACAAATTTTCTACGCGGGGCTTTTCTAAACCCGAAATTTTACTTCATGCTTTGTCTGGGAGTGGACCGTAAAGATTTTCTAGATTTATGTCGATTTATTCACAGTTTGTTATTGTATTAAATGCAACTTTAATATTAAATAAAAACGTTTTTTTAGGAATAGAATATTCACCCATTAAGTGCCGACCAAATTATAAAGTTAACTTTTGAATCTTTTTCTATGATTTCAATGAATGATTTATTATATTACATACGTCGATTTTTTAAAAAAGTTAAATTTAAAATTCAAACGAGTGTTGTCCACTCCCAGACTAAGCATGAAGCAAAATTTCGAGTTTAGAAAAGCCCCGCGTAGAAAATTTGTCGAGGGTCGCGCAGCGACCCGAGACAAATTTTCACGGGGCTTTTCTAAACTCGAAATTTTACTTCATGCGCCACGCGTATAAAACACTGATTTAAAGTGAAGTTACAAATGCACTAAAAACCAACCCAACTTCGATATTTTTTAAAATTAGATGTTTTCTTTCCTATCCATGCTGTAAACCTTCGGATATTCGTTTTTTTCTTGTAAAAAAACTTCGATTCCCTGCAGTCCTTCGGTCTCCGAAGACCATGGTTGGTCCTTCGAGCTGTAGCCTTTGTAAAATGGTAATAAACTTAGTAATCTATAGTGATCCTTCAATTTGAAACTTCTAAGAACCTGTGTTGTCCACTCCCAGACTAAGCATGAAGTAAAATTTCGAGTTTAGAAAAGCCCCGCGTAGAAAATTTGTCGAGGGTCGCGCAGCGACCCGAGACAAATTTTCACGGGGCTTTTCCAAACTCGAAATTTTACTTCATGCGCCACGCGTATAGAACACTGATTTCAAGTGAAGTTAAAAATATACTATTAACGTTGGATATTTTTCATGGTTAAGTAACCAAATATCCATTCACAAATATTTGAATTATTCGAAAATTTCAATATTTATATTCAAATATGAATAATTTAGTGATTTAAATATTCATATTAGAATATTTAACTATTTTAATTAATCGAATTCGAATCCCAGCCTGAATAGCGATGATTCGAATTATTTAGGAGGATTTGAATCCGTGTATGAGGATTCGAATGCTTTTATAAGGATTCGATTCCTTTTATAAGGATTCGAATCCTTTTATAAGAATTCGAATCCTTTTATAAGGATTCGAATCATCTACGTCTGGATTCGAATACGAATCCTTTTAAAAAAATGTAACGAATCCGGATCACGAATCCGTTCTCACTAAAGTATTCGAATACCTCTGTTGAATCCTCTAAAAGGATTCGAATCCGGGAATCGAATCCTGAATGATTCGAATCCTGCCCAGCTCTGTTAATTAATACTTTAAAATATTTACAGAAAATATACAAGGGAAAATGTCGCGTTGCCGTTTATGTTGTTCGTTGTAACGTCTGATTACTTCTGTTGGTCGTCGTCAGTTGTTGAGATCCTCGATCTCCGATTGGGGGTGGTACCCAAAGAGAAAGTGGTAGTGGTGAAGTCACCCTAATTGGTTGTTGGATGATGAACCTACCACCACTTTCACAGTGTTACCAAACCACCTTCATATTTGGTGACGAAGCGCGTGGGCCTGGCACCCAGTGTTAGAAAAACTCGCTGAGCCCTTTTCGGCCGAGGGCTGGTCGTACCGCACTTTTCGCGGAACACAAACAATAGCGCACTAAACTCTTTAGAAATGTACACATTTCTTCCTAAGTAATAAAAATCTATACTTTTTCTAATTGCCCTGGACACAACCCGGACACCCCTTATGGTAATGAGGGTTGGGTTACGGCATATCAGGTAAAGCCGTAACAATTATTTTGGGCACCAGAAAAATTCCAGGGCTGAAAGGGTTAACCTACTTTACAATGTTTTAAAACTTTCACACCCAACTCGATCCTGTTTTTAACTGAACACCTGATATTTTATATTTAAGTAGAGGCCAATCACCAATCACCATATTGCTCTTCTTTACCCAGTGACAAATCTTAATTCCCAGACCTTGCTATCCAACGTTAGGAGTAGGTATTATTTAGAAAATACCGTACTGAAAGAGACCAATGATAAGGTACCCCACCTCTGATATTCTATTTGGATCACTCTGTATATTCACAAAAATGTAACAGTAAAATACGTCTCTTTCCAAAACAATATAAAATTGAATATCGTAATAAAAACCTCTCCAGAGATTTCTAAACATAAACAGCAACGAAGTCAATTATCTCATTGTGGGAATTATCATGTTTAGTATCAAATAAATTCTGGAAATATCCGTCTGGAAGATGGCGTCTGGAATAATAATGGCGCGGAGGATCCTCTCGAAGGCGCACCCCTTAATTATTTCAAAAATAGTCGTGTAGACAAAGAGGGTAAACGATTTCATAAATAAAGCCAAAAATAAATAGAACGTGACTCTTAAGCGCCCTTTAATATTATAAATGCGCTGAGTAATAACTAATTAAAAGGTAATTTATCTTAATAAATGACATTATAGACTAATTTAATTATCCTCGCTGGAAAAGACAAAAATTAGAGGACCAATTAATGAATTCGTTGGGTGCGGGACGAAGTTTGAATGAATCTTGATGTGCAAATAATATCATTGTATATCGTTGCTAATAGATAGAGATGGGCGGCGTTAACAATGTCATTGTCGACGCATCAAATATCACGTCGACGTGGACTTTTAATACAACATTACTGATGTCGACAATGACGAAATTTTTTTTGATTAGTATAACATTCGAACTAGTCAACCTAATTCGTTGCGGTTTTGGCAGATAGTTTGGAAGTTAACAGAGTATCCAAAGCTTTTAAATAAATCCATAACAGCAAAACATTCATTATAATAAAATAGTATATTATTAGTAACGAGAGTGGTATGCAGCATATTACATATGAGCGGACATGTGGCGCACGAGCAGCGCAGCGGCGACTGCAGTATGTAATTGCCATACCACTCGAGAAACGTACGATACTTTACCTACGCCCTAGCAAAATAAACAATGAGCATGAAATAACAACTTATTTATTGTAATAATTTTTAATAGTACCATGACAATGATGAAAACTAAATTACTACTTGATTAATATACAAGGAATAAAGCTGTACATTTTCCGACATTCGTTGAGTCCAATTTGAAGCTTTAAACGAGTGTTTTCCACTCCCAGACTAAACATGAAGTAAAATTTCGAGTTTAGAAAAGCCCCGTGAAAATTTGTCGAGGGTCGCGCAGCGACCCGAGATAAATTTTCTGTGCTTTTTTCACAGTAAAGTTAAAAATATAAAACGCTTAGATGTGATGGTGATCAATATTTATTGAGATGTAGCATTATATTCGGTATGAGTATTCATAAATGTTTCTTGTACCTAAATAAAAGTAGTCGATTTTGAATTTAATTAATTGCTTTTCGATGCCGAATAACACCATTTGAGTTGAGCTCTAAAAACCGTTGGTTACTCTTACTCTTATGCGGACAAGACCGGTTGGTGAGGTGGGAAAGTAGGCGATTACCAAGGGCAGAAGCCGTTCGAAAAAGACAAGTGTGCCCACATGAATCCATGCTTATTTGGAGATCAATTCTATTGGTAATTGATAAGTTCATTACCAATCCAAATCTATTACACACACGTAGTTTGTAAATAGTTGCACAAAAATCAACTTTATTTATAACAAATTTATTAATGTTTCAATTTCTACATACCGTGTCCCTGGATAACTATAACATTTACTTGGGGACCATAGCCAACTTTTGTTTTTCTTATGGGCACCATTTTAGATTCTCATTTCTTTAAAGAATATTTTTTCCTGAATTCACTGATGTATCACAATCATCATTTATTTTAGATTCAATATTTAAAATTATGATCATTTCTTTTTTGCACTCTTTGCCTTGGAAACAATGACGTCATATCTGTTAATCAATAAAATCTTGACAGCAGTCAATCATTGTTAACACTCAAAATTAATCAATAACTGTCCGTCTTTTGTAATAATTATAATAAGTTTCGATTATCACATAAAAGTTGCACAAACTACATTTATTCTACTTTTATTATTATTATTCCAAAACTATTGACAAAAAATGTAATTTTTGAATTTTTTCGCTACATCTCGGTAACTATTGATCACCATCACATCTAAGCAATAAATATTTTTAACTTTACTGTAAATCAGTGGTTTATACGCGTGGCGCATGAAGTAAAATTTAGAGTTTAGAAAAGCCCCGTGAAAATTGGTCGAGGGTCGCGCAGCGGGGCTTATCTAAACTCGAAATTTTACTTCATGCTTAGTCTGGGAGTGGAAAACACTCGTTACTTAAAAATACATCACAACTGTTAAAATCTGTATCGTCGGATGCCCAACTTCAGGGGTGATATATAAGCAAATGTCCTAGGAGTTGTCACATAAGTGAGTTACTCAACTGTTTCCAAGGCACTCTTTACAAAAAACAAAAGATTAAAATTTTACATCTAAAATATACAGTTAACTATAAGTATGATACATCATTGAATTCAAGGAAATTCGGATACCCTGTATACACATAGTTTGCTCAATCGTATTCAAGTACTAGTTTAAATGGTTTGCATAAAACAATAAAATTAGCGATTGTTTCCTCAAGACTTCATTCGCACTTCTAAATAAGAGAGTATATAAGAGAAACGACATGTTCGGATCCGAATACAGCAGTGCTGGCAGTCTGCTCCAGTTCCACTAGAGAGCATTGTTTCCGCGTTCCGGTTTGGAATTCCGGACGTCCGGTCTTTTAACTGCATCACAATGAATTACACGGATCGACTGAGCACATACGAGACTACACAAATCACTGTCCGGGTAAATAGTATTTATTGTAAACAAGATAAATTCAAATTCAAAAATATTTGAATTCGAGAAAATAAGCTTACGCTTCCTATAATTTGCACACTTTAAACATAATATATAAAATTACGAAAATGTTATTCGTACGAATAAAATTTTCGTAATTTTATATATTGTAATTATGATTTAATTTACATGTTATTTAATTTAAAATAAAATTTGCTAGCATACGAGATGTTTGTAAGTATACTTTTTATTGCAAGTAGGTTTTAATAATCTACTTGCAATAAAAAGTACAAATTTTATTTTAAATTAAATAACATGTAAATTAAATCATAACTACAATATATAAAATTACGAACATTTTATTCGTACGAATAACATTTTCGTAATTTTATATATTATGTTTAAAGTGTGCAAATTATAGGAAGCGTAAGCTTATTTTCTCGAATTCAAATATTTTTGAATTTGAATTTATCTTGTTTAAATCATAAAGATGATTGATGAGTATGGATGCATTTAAAAGAAAGCTCTAAGATGGAATCAAGATATTTTGATATTATCTCTCTGAGCAAATACATGTTTTATCAACATTAAAACAACATTTAATGTTGTTACAATGTTGATAAAACCTTATTCTTTTGATTTTGCTCAGTGGTATGTTTGCATCAAAAACTGCATTTCAATATCCATTACTAAGGCCGCAAATTTTAAGAAACGTGCTTTTGTAAACATTGCCTATTTAATAACCAAACACCTTGGCATTATTTGTCTATCATAATAGGCACTTCAAAGCAAAAATAACTTGTCATTTTGTTTGCATTTGCTCATAAATTTTGAATGAAAATTGCGGTCAGTGCCAGTGAATTGTTGACAACGGTCCAAATATTTTCTTTCATAAACATTTTTTTCTTAACATTCCAAGAAATTTACATACTCAACCTTTATGTGTATTTATATTTATAACACCGAAACAACACATTGAAAGTAAATGAACTTGTAATTAATTTATAGTATCTTCTATAAAAACATAGAATTTTGCCCACCATGTATAGTATAAGTACTTTGCTGATTAAAATCATTGAAATTAAATGGACCTCTAATTAATGTATGGTATCTCCTATATAATAATAATAATAATAACAATAATTCTTTATTAACGGACAAGCCATTTACAATGTAGAGCCAAAAACATATAACTAAAATGTAAGACACAAAACATGAATCACAAATATGCACAAAGACACTGCGTAAACCACAACAGGGTTATAACATAGAATTTTGCCCACCATGTATAGTAAGTACTTTGCTGATTAAAATTAAACATTTCGCAGAGTATATTTCGTTCACTTTTTCACTAATTACAACTGTCTGGAAAATGTTAATTAGCGACAGGTAAAACAGCGCACCTACTTCGCTCCTGACACTAATTAAAATAAACTGTGTTTTGTGCGCGTGGAAGTCTGGGGGTAATTCATTCGTTTTCTGGGGGGCGCATTCGGGCAAAAATACAATTTAAAATTAATGCGCCGTGGAAATGCGGCATCGTTGGCATAATGGCACTTAACGGGAAATACTGCCTGCCTTTAAAAACGCCAAGAATTAACTGGAGAGACGCTGTAATTTCCCGACCCTCTGTCATTTAATTTCGTTGAATTCGTTCGTTCGGATAAAACCATGAATTACAGTAGACGAAATCTGGACTTTTTCCAGCTTGATCAGTTTTCGAAACACAAAAAATGGAGATGGGTCCATGATAGGACTGTTCCAGTTCTATCAGATTTTTTTTAGCATAATATTTTATGTAATTTATTTAGAGCGGCCTGCTTTACAATAACGGGTATTACCTTAGTGTTTTTCCGATTTTTTTAAAAATATTTTCTCAAATATTGATTATATCGATCATATCATATTATTTCTATACATACGGTGAGGATTTTTTTTTCGCTGAACATAGGTTTCCGATGTTCAGTTTTTTAAAGTCCATGTCAATACATTGTATCATTTATTTCACGGTAAATCATCTCAATACATTACGAGCAATTACAACATATCCGAGTAACCTCTGATAAAATAATTGTACTTAATGTCAAAACTACTTGTGATTTGCAGTATGTATTTCAAAGAAGAAAAAATTGCCATTGTACGCTGGTACAATAGTAATAACAGTATAGTAATCGAATAAACTACAAGTCTTCAATATTGAGACCGCATGGTTTTAAATGGACGACGCTCCACCACATTCCACAGGCCCTGTTACACGTTTCCTGAATGAAACCTTCCAGGATCGCTTGATTGGAAGATTTGGATCCATAGCTTGGCTACCTCGGTCCCCCGATTTATCGCCAAACGATTTCTATCTTTGGGGTTATCTGCAATCCAAAATCTAGAATAATGTAGCAATATAGAGTACAGAAGAACTAAAAAACAGAATAAGTACCGCTTGCAATGAAATAAATCCAGTTTTTAAATACTGTACAAGGATTTTACAATCGCTTGGCATATTGCTTGCAGCAGGAAGGTGGTCACTTTAAACATTTGTACTAAACCTAAAATAAAATGTCAGTCTCTTCAAGAGCATAAATAAAATATCTGTAAGTTTGGTTGCCTAATCCGTAAAATTAATAAAATAATGTATTGACATGGACTTTCTAATACTGAACATAGTAAACGAATGTTCAGCAAAAAAATTCCTCACCGTATATTTATAGCAATATTTAAAAATGTTAGAGTTCATTCATAAAATTAATTCAAGATAAATTCAAATTCAAAACTATTTGAATTCGAGAAAATAAGCTTACGCTTCTTATAGTTTGCACACTTTAAACCTAATATATAAAATTACGAAAAAAATATTCGTGAAAATGCAAACAGTGTCTTAATTAATAAGACAATTTAAGACGATAAATATCCATTGAAACAACTACTTCCCGTGCAAATACACCTTCGGATATTGAATTATACAATGAAATATTTAAAATCTTATTTAATTTGATTTGTTACAACGCTCTATTAAAGTATATGTAAGTTTAGGTCAAATTCTCTTCAAACCAACTAACAATACAATTTAAAATGAAAGGAGAGATAGCAACAAATTAGAAGTGAAAGGACTTGGATTAAAACTAATGTCTTAGGCCATCTATAGACGCGTTTCGAGATTTATCTCTCTTCAGTATAGCTTTGCATATGGCGTTTAAAAAAAAAATTAGGAATAAAATTAAAACAAACTTACTTAGAAAAAGTGTTGTGTGTTAATTCAAGTCCATTTTTTACAGAATGACAACTAGTCTATTGCTTTAACACTCTCGCTATTAGTAGCAATCAAAGTAATGTTAGATAAAGTTGAGTCTAACGGTTTCAATATAATGAGGAACCTAGAAGGCAAGGGCTATAAGTGCAAAATGTATAAAATTGTAATTATAAGTGTAGAGATGAGGTTTAGATACATTCATTCATTTGTTAGCAGCAAGATCTTAATGATATTGGAAAATAATAGATAATGCTAGTTTAATACAAGATATTGAATCTGATTTTTACTATCTATAAGAGCTGGGCAGGATTCGAATCATTCAAGATTCGATTTCCGGATTCGATTCAACATGTTAAAATATAAAATTATTAAGTATTTTATTTTAAATAAATCGATGGTATACATATCAAGCATTCGTTGCTTCTCGTGTAGGTTAAAAATTGGATTTAAGAAAGTAAACACCACTGGACTGACATAATCGTTTATTCATTATATGCATTTGAAATGGCATGTAATTAATTAAGAAGATTTCCTTATAATTACATTGCTTTTTCATAAAGAAAAGTGAGTCCAGTTCCCGCCGGTCATCCTGTATTTATTATTAGACAATTATTAAAGAGACTGAGATTTATTGGATCAATAACCGAATACCCCAAATACTTACCAACTATTTTCAAAAATTAAGTGCCTCAATTATCTACTTACCAACTAATTACTTAAAATACAAATTTCCAGTCATTAAAAGTTTTTTCTATACGAACACTTTTACCGAAGATACTTTTCAAATCCACATCCCTATCCATCCCGCATCTGTGGCCTATAGAAACGATAATCGCTCAATCAATAACGGCCAACTCTTAATGAGACACTGATTACCGAAATCCCTCTTTTTCTGGTGGGACAGAACGAGGACTACGCAATAAAAGGGAAAATTACAGCCGCCACACTTTAATAAATTACTGTGCTTTATTTTGCCCCCTTTGTGTTCTCCACACGAGAGAGTGGAACAATCGCATTCGGCCCCTTTTGTGGCATGGATTTAATAATCTCTGGACGCGTTCAATCATGACAACGTTGATTAATGAAATGATAATACTATTTAAGTGAACTAAATATAAATTTTGTATGAACAATAATATTACGGTATGAGTTACGTGAAGATGATATTATATTAAATAAAACTAGTAATCCTTTTTCCTCACTGGTTTATTTGTAACACTGAATGTACATTTCGTTCACCAAGTGAACATTTTCAATAGCTGTACTAAACTGAGTTTAGTACAGCTATTGAAAATGTTCACTTGGTGAACGAAATGTACATTTAGTGTTACAAATAAACCAGTGAAGAAAAAGGATTACTAGTTTTATTTAATTTTGTATGAACAATAAACGGAAGATAGGGTTAAGCTTGTATTACACGACACTATTTTTATCTACAAGAAAATAGTATCATAGTGTAATACACAAAATATGACCAAACGCGAATCTTGTACAGTTTTCTATAATGGAAATAGGACATTCTCTATTTGGTACACCATGATAGAAAATAGTATAGTATTTTCTTATACAAGAAAATAGTGTCGTCTAATACAAGCTTTACTTCTACCCTAGCACAGAGCATGCTAGAACATTTTCAATCGTAATTTTCTTACTTGGCATAAACCACGCAGAAACCTCCCTTTATGAAGGCAACCACCATCGAAGCTCCGTGGCATACCATCAGCGTGGACGTAGTTGGACCTTTCCCTCTTTTTTTTAACTACTTGTTAGTGGTTCAAGATAAATTTACCAAATGGATAGAATGTGCTCCACTGCGATTCACAACGCCATCGGCCATAGTGAACACACTCCACCGCCAAGTATTTTTGAGGTTCGGCGCACCAAAACTCCTCATAGCCGATAATGGACGACAATTTATAAGAAAGAAATTCTTTCACCTATTGAAAGAATTTGGAGTAGACAAAATGAAGATTCCACCATACATACCTTAACCCATTAGGCGCGATTAATGCATATACGCAACATTATTCATTTTATGTTAATTAAATTACTAAATAAGTTAATTTGATATATTATATTATTTGACTTGCCTTGAAAATGTATAAAGAATAACGTAAATATTTTGTTATTTAAATATCTTGATTATTACTCATTAAAAATAAATGCTTTCAGTGTATTTCTAACTCCACAATATTTCAGTGTTTTATACGTGTGGCGCATGAAGTAAAATTTCGAGTTTAGAAAAGCCCCGTGAAAATTTGTCTCGGGTCGCTGCGCGACCCTCGACAAATTTTCTACGCGGGGCTTTTCTAAACTCAAAATTTTACTTCATGCTTAGTCTGGGAGTGGACATACTCGTCCCAAACTTCATATTGCACGTTTTTATACAAAATCGACGAATGCCTTACATTTACAGCGTATACATTATGTATATTTAAAAGAAAAATTCACAGTATGTAATACAATAAGTCATTTGTAGAAATCATAAAAAGAAGTGTAGAATTTAACCTAAAATAAACTTTTAGAGTTAACTCTATAATTGCTCGGTCGTTAATGGGTTAAGCCAATCCAGTTGAACGTGCTAATAAAACCCTTAAAACCATGATTGCCATATACTGCGAAGACTAACATCGGGCCTGGGACGAACACTTATCCGAATTATGCTTATCGATAAACTCAGCCATTTCTGAATGGCTATAAGCCGATCCTCCACTCATTACTTCAGTATGCCATCCTTCACATATCAAACAAATGGACTAGTTGTAGGAAATCCAGCACATGGTCAAAAGAAACAGCTACCTAGCATTTCAACGATAGGCCCACTATTACCTCAGAAGGAGGGACTGGAATCCGAAAGAAGGAGACAATATTTTCCGAAGAGATAATCAATTATCCTTAGCAGCAAAACTAGCGCCCAAATACGCTGGGCCACATTGCATTCACGAAGTAATATTTCCTGCCAGATTTTATTTGAACAACAATTATGCCAAATTAATACGAAACATTCATATTAAGGACCTTAAACGAAGAGTATAGTTAATTCAAGATGTGTTGTTTATTTCTGTTATTATGTTTTTTTGTCTTCGTGTATTTATTGGCACATATTTACAGATGTCTGACACCCTAATACAGGGTGGGGCAGAAAAACCTATCCGATTTCAAAACGTTATAAAATTAAAACCACTCAACTTAACAAAAATTTTTTTTTATTAACATATCGCAAATTATATTACATTTTTAATATTAAGTTTTGAAAAGCACATCACTCAAATGTCGTCCTTGGGAGCGGATACACTGATTTAGGCGCTCGCGGTAGCTTTCCATGACTTTCACCGTCATTTCCACAGGAATTTCTTCAATTGCCCGAGCAATTTCCTTTCGTAAAGCAAGAAGGGTCCTTGGTCGATGCTGGAATACCTTCAATTTGAGGTAACCCCAAAGGAAGAAGTCACATGGAGTGAGATCCGGTGAGCGCGGCGGCCAGCCAATATCACCTCTCAGAGAAATGAGGCGTCCGGGAAACATTTCCCTGAGAATGTCTATTGATCGTCGCGATGTGTGGGCGGTTGCACCATCCTGTTGAAACCACACATCTTCCACGCCAATTTCTTTCATTTTGGGTTGAAGAAAATTTTCCAGCATGAAACAATAGCGCTCGCTGTTGACCGTTACGGTTTGCCCATTTTCTTCAAAACAGTAAGGCCCCCAGACGCCTAGGCGGGAAAGAGCACACCACACAGTCACTTTTGGGCTATGGAGGGGTTTCTGATGGATTTCCCGAGGATTTTCGTCACTCTAATATCGAAAATTCTGCCTGTTTACGGCGCCACAAAGGTGAAAATGAGCTTCGTCCGTGAAGAGCACAACATCGTCTATTGGGTGTTCTCGGAGATCGCGACACAAGTTCATACGGGTTTCAAAATCCCTTTCAATTAATTTCTGTGCAACAACCATTTTGCAGGGATGCATTTTGAGGTCCCGGTGCAAAATTCGCCGAATACTGCGGTTGGAAATCGCCAAAGCGAGCGAATGTTTTCGTGCCGAACGACGCGGGGAACGTTCAATCGCGGCTCTCACATTGGCCACGTTTTCAGGTCCTGTTGCTGTCCTGGGACGTCCAGGCGACTGCTTTTTCAATGCTGAACCCGTCTGTCGAAAATTTGACACCCACACTTTAATCGTAGCGTGATGTGGAACAGGATCATGACGCCCGAGTCCGAAATGAATTCGAAAAGCACGTTGTGTAGCAATTATCGAACCGCCGTTTTCGATAAACCGCTCAATAACAAAAGCACGATGTTCACCAGACCAAGGCATGTTGACTAATGACAAATGGCATAAAACCGGCTTTCTAACGGTTTTTACCCCACTACTCTACCTGTTCCCTCTTCTGAGAAAAAAGGATTTGAAATCGGATAGCTTTTTCTGCCCCTCCCTGTACTACACCCGACTATCCAGGACGGGTACGAGGACATTGCGATGTACGAATCCGGACTCCCCGTTACCGCTGGTCGATCCGTGGAGGATATAATTCGGCTGATGTCCATACACCACCGCCTGTTCGGCTCCAGTGCTCCTCCAATTTGCACGCCGCTGTCTCCTTTCCCGCAGCCGATAAAGACACCGGATCAGACGTGAAGGTTCCTGGAAATAGCAATGGTAAGGATACTTCACTCGAAGCGTCCTTCTGCAGGATATCGACAACAATTTTCACGTGGAGATTTTTAAAATACTACCGATCAGGAAGTCTAGTGGAAGCACGCTGAACCACTTAAAGAAGAAAAAGAAGAAGAAGGTTAAGGACCAAGGGCAGAGAGTCTAGTTGGAGAATAGGGGAGAAAATTAGACTATTTGGTTTGAGTCCGTCCGAAATAGAATACATCCGAGCCAAGAAATTTCGTGTCTTGAGGAACGACGAAATTTTAGAAAGGAGGGAAGTGTAACGTGTTGTATCCTACGCAACCCTGTACATCTTTTCCTGTCATAGATTGCGTATTTTCCTGTTCCCCCTTTATCATAGACTACCCAATTTACAACCGTATTTGGTCAACTTCACAACATAATTTCCACTTCCAACACCGATTCCACCCGCATTTTTTTCATCAACCCCTCTTCCTATATAAACGGTACGCACTCGTCTCCTAGACAGTGTGTGTAGTTTACAACGAGTCGTGCACCTCATCACATTAATCATCTCATCACGCGATTCGTTGTGGGTGTCGACTTTGATGTCCCTTGCAGATCCGATGGCACCCAGAACTACCACCAACCCCAATGATATCCACTCTCGAAGTGGAGGTTCTGGAAAGGACCTCGATTTTGAATTTTGCGGCAGGGATATGTGAAAGCATACTCCCAAGAAGATACCAATTTTAAAATTGGAACATTCTTGATTCACACCTCTGAATCAAGGACAGAATGGCAACTTGGCATAAGTCCTAAAGGACTTGACTACATTTTAAAAACAGGAAGAACAAAAAAAAATCTCCTAGACAGTAGTTCACAACGATTCGTGCACCTCATCACATCATTCCATCATCACCATGCAATTCGTTGTGGACGATAAGCGTTAAGTCCACAACGAATTGTGTACCTCATCACATCATACCATCATCGTCATGCAGTCGTTGTGGGTGTCGACTTTGATGTTCCTTGGAAGATCCGATGGCACCCAGCAGAACTACCCAAGAAGATACCAATTACTAAATTGGATTTAAATTCGCTGATCCTCATAGATCGGCAAAAGCTAACTGATCATAGACAGAAGTCTGATATCTTTTAAAGAACAGGAGGAAAATAAAAAAAAATCTCCTAGACAGAGTTCTGTGACTGCCGCGGTATTCTTCAGACTTAGTGGCGGACGCCGGGTCTATTTCGAACGCTACACGGTAAGTGTACGGAGCGCTGAGTTTCATACACGAACCGTAGCCGCCGGATCACCGCCTAAACCGTCAAGTCGCCGCCGTACTGCCGTAATGAACACCATTTGTGGTTTATTATAGTGTATTTTGGTTTATTTTAGTTGGGTATATAATTATTTTTAGGATACTATTTTAATAAATTTTGTATATATGAAGGTCTGTTGGTTAATAAACATATTAGAAGACAACTTATTATCCGTCTATACTTAGGTGTAGTGGCGCCCGAGATCTACTTAACCTCTCATCCCTAATCTCCACTGAGTTTTCAAAATAGTGTTACAGCATAATCTGGGTTTTGACTAAAATATCTCATTGATTATAATAGATTTACTAGTTTTATACCAGCTGGCAATAATTTTGAATATATTATGGTAGTCTTGCTATTTATAATCAATCCTTATTTACTTTGGGATTCAAAGCACTCTTGAGTTTTTCTCGTTTTAATGAGTACTTTTATGCAGTGTCTTTAGAGATAATATCCCCTTTTATAATTAAAACTAAGCCTTAAAACACACAAAGGGTAATTTTCGCGTGCAAATGAACAGCTTTAATCCTCGAAGAGGAATGGAGTAAAGGATAAACGCTGGGTATTTTTCGAGAGGCTACTAATTAGGGTAAATCTCCGCGTTTGCGTTTTAATATCGACCGCAAGTCTAAAAAGAAGTGTCGCCTTGAATTCAGAAACGAAATTCCGAATCGTCTTTTGTGAGGAAAGCGTCGCGCACTAAAAACACTTTACGGCCGCATAAAATTGTATAAAATTGTGCAGTCGCCGACTGCGAGACGACTCTCTGGCTCTTGTCGAAAAGGCGCGCAGTTCGATAAATTGCGCTCGACTTGTTCGTTTTTTTGTGCACGCTTTGTCGAAGACCTTATAAGTATAAGCGAGTCGAACGGGGAATTGTTGTTTTGCGCGATGATACCGTTTCGCGGGGTACAGGTAACGATCGGTACAAATATAGAATCGCGATCGATATCGCACTTGACACACACAAATCTAACACATCCGTTTGCCTGTTGGAACTTTTTTAACAATGCACGTACGAGTTGTGAATTAGGTTCGTGCACAAATGTGAAAATAATGTTTTGCTTCATCAATTCTGCATTTGTGTTACTGTTGATGGGGATTTAACATGAATAAATCATTATGGTACACGTGAATATCTATAGAATTATTAGTTACAATATAATTGTGAACATTTTATTTAAAATTATGTAATCGTTATTGATTATGGCCTTACAGCCCGATTCTCAAAAAAAGATTAGCTCCTATATATTTCCTACTAACTTCAAATGGCATCCATAAAAAGTGAACAATACTTTTATACATAATAAAAAATATGCTAAATTTAATAAATCACCGCTCTCATTGGTTTCGAAAAAATTACATAATAAAAACAAGTTTGTTGATTGCAGCACCATCTATCAAAGTAACAAAAAATGCTTTTAGATAAAAACTTACTTCTCCACGATCTATCCAAATCTGTAATAAAAAATAGGGGTTTCCATTCAAGAGTTTAAAGCTACCTCTTCCCAAGACTCCATTGGGGGGCAGGGGGTTGAATTTTCTTACATAATTGAAAATCATTAACCTTTCATTTAAATCATTTTTTAATTCGGTGCATGGTTCTGAAGATATTCCAGGTGGTACTTTAATATAGAACACTCTGTATATAATTATTCACTCCCAATTATGAAAAGTAGATTTTTTATCAAGCCCGAGAGCTACCCCACTGGGTGCGCGCCTGCATCTACATACTTATTAAGAAATGAGCGTCATGTAAATATTCGCACAGTTGAGTAGTTTTATAAAACGAAGAACATGATTAGCGCTGCTCGTCAATCAAACGTTTGTTATTCCGAAACCACCTGATGGTTGATGCTTCGCCTCGACGTGAGCACATTCCAATGGTTCTTTCCTCTCTCAGTGGGTCAGATAGTGATCGCGTTATTAACATCTATAATAACAATAATAAACAGTATTCGTGGTTTTGATACGCACACTCACGCGCACAATTTCCATGCTGTTAATTAATTTAAACACGACAGAAAATTCAGCTTTCCAATTCGAAAACACCTGTTACGATGAAATGTCGTTTGTCATAACACTTATAATTTACTCATCCAAATATGTAAAGATGGATGTTTATGGGAATACGAGTTCGCGGTACTTTCACTTGAAAACAAAAATTGAGTGAAGTTTTACAGAGAGTAAATAAAAGTATATTTTCTTGGTTTAATTAGCCTGTATAAAAAAAAACTTTCAAATGAAAACTGATAAATATAAGTAGTATATTAGGGCTGTAGGCAAAGTCCAAGTTGGGAAAAATATCAAGTACGCATTGTGTTTACGCGGTTTTGCGATTTGATTACAAAATTACTTAAACACGATACTTAGGAACAAATTTCTTTATTCACATAAATATGTGCATCGTTAATAATAAAACAAATAGTAACAAATATTTACAAATAAAATTAGACAAATTGAACAAAATTAAGTAAAGAAACAAATTAAATTAGATAAGAAAATATGCACGAAAGATTAAAATGAAATGAAGTACACAAGTGAAATTACACATGAAGTTAGAAAATGAATAAAGCAAAGTTTAAGTTGAAGGAACACAGACAAAAAATATAAGTACAAATATGACACAAAAATACAAGTTTCACGTAAAGAAGGAACAACTTACTCGATTAGAAGATGGTGAGAGAATGCTTGAGTTTTTCTCATTGAGGGAAAAAATTAACACGAAAAATAGAAATGTAGGGGTGAAAGTAGGGATGAAAAGTAACAAGGACAAGAAAAAACACGCCAAATGTAAGAAAGGGATAGAAGAAAAATAGATAGAATTCGAAGAACACAAATTTCGCTTTCCCCAGGGACGCACTTTACGACTCATACCCATAAACTCAAACTCTGGATTATCTCCTAGGCCCGTCATCGGTCACGTACCCGCGGAACACCATTGTCCGGCTAGAAATTTTGAAGAAAGAGTTTATGGTCTGTTTGCGCGGGATTCAGCACGTACTGGCAATAAAGTGCACACCCTGGGTGAAAGCAAGCAATAAAATACGGGCTAAAATATAATTTCTAATTCTAAAAGGTTATTTCAAATTTTACCAAAAGGTTCGCTTTCCCGAAATTAATACGATTATTTATTCGCGCAATTGTTAGGCACGAACGCATTGCTTAAGACTTTAGTACTAATTACTAATTTCTTGTAATTTCTTCTTTCATTTTTAATTTTTTTTGCTAGTTTATCTCGGGTCGCTGCGCGACCTTCTACAAATTTTCACGGGGCTTTTCTAAACTCGAAATTTTACTTCATGCGCCACGCGTATAAAATACTAAAATATTGTGAATTCTATGTATATTTGAACCTCACTTGAAATCAGTGTTTTATACGCGTGGCGCATGAAGTAAAATTTCGAGTTTAGAAAAGCCCCGTGAAAATTTGTAGAAAAATACGGGGCTTTTCTAAACTCGAAATTTTACTTCATGCTTAGTCTGGGAGTGGAAAACACTCGTTTAAAGCTTAAAATTGAATTAAAAAAAACAAGGAATATCTAAAAATGTACAGAAAATAGGGTGATTTTAGAATACGTATACTTAAAAGAAAAACTCCCTGTATCTCTTTGCTCAGGAGAAATATGAATAATTATGAACCATAATGAAGATAACAATTAATTCTCAAAAAACAATCGTTACTTAATATTATACACAATTGAGGTTTGGTAAACAATGACGGTGACAAAGAAAAAACATGTATTTTTAATCACCCGAAAAACTAGATTTCGTTTTTACTAAATAATAAAAAATAATTTATTTACATTTTATTTTATTGTGACAAACCCGTAAGATATCAAATTCGAACATGAATGTTAAACATTGTGATGAACGGGCCCTTTGATACCATTATATTTGAAATAATACTTTTCCCAGACTCTTATTTTGAAATTAAATTTGTATAAATCTTTTGACATTCTAATATTAGATTTATGTTTTAAAATCAGCTTGGTATACATCATTCTTGGCATTTTAATACTTACCATAGCCTTGTATTAAGAAGTTTGCTTAAAAAAGTGTTCTTCAGAATGGAAGAAGTAGTAAAACATAGAAGGAATATGTAACGCGAAACGTCTGCATCGCCCTCAGACAATTTATCATTTTTAATAGTTTAGGTGCATGTGAAGTTCAAGGAACCAATTTGAGAGCACCGAACATAAATTGCAAAGGTAATGAGACATGAAATAAAGTATGCCAGTTTTATCGATCAGCGTTGAGGCAACAAAAATAGTAGAGTAGACTGCATAGCAGTATACACCAGATGACGCGAGTAGGGAAATTTAATCCGATATTGCAGATGACGCTGCACCGGGAAAATTATTAATTTATGAAAATTGGAATATTTTTTAATCGCCATCGCATATATACGAATGTTATAATTAATTTTATTAGATTTTGATATGTTAGCGTCACTAAAAAACATTACATTTTATTCATCTAACGCAGGGTTTGTGAACCGGGGAGGCACGTACCCTTAGGGGTGGCGCGGCAAGATTTCCGGGGGGGCACGACAGATTTAATAAAGAGTAGGTGAAGTGAAATAAGGCTATAATAGTGTTCCAATCTAACTAAAAAACTTAAATAAAAGCGTGGAGTTATAAGAGAGGGGCGCGACCTGAAAGAGGTTGAGAACCCCTGATCTAACGAGTGACTATAAACTGTCGGCCTTCCAGTAGGTTCTGACTTCAGAAGCATAATTTAAGATGTGTAATTTGTTTTTCAAAGCAACCGAGATGCTGACAGTTTATAGACACTCGTTAGAACTGTAATACGAAAAAAAATATCTTTGTTCAAAGATAGGAATTTGCAATTTTAAAATTGTTAAAATAATAATCAACCAGAACTTCAACTAAAATTCATTGCCACAATAAATCTCGAGTGTTTCCAATGTTCACAACTTAAATTAAAGCTATTTCAAATCTTAATCGTCTGATTTTTAAATCAATTAAATTAGTTGAATAGTTTCTGAAATAGAGCACTTTAAATACAAAAGGTGACAAAATCGAGAAAATCACTTTTTCGAATAAAAAAAATTGTGTAAAATTAAATTTGAAAAATATGTAAAAATTCTTTCAGGGAATGTATGAACAATAAAATAGGCTTAACACTTATGTTAATTACTTAGTTTCATCATGAAAATTGTATTCATAGTGGATGCTAGAACTTAGAGTTTTAATTTTTAAAATTTTTTAGATGATTCTATGCAGTTGAAATTTTAGTGATATAATTTTGTTCACATTAAAATAAGTAGCTGAAGACGTTTCTAATATCAAAGAGAACATTGGTGTTTTTTTTTTCGGATTTTTTGAAAAAAAATTCATTGTAAAATCGCAAATTTGTATGGAAAATAACTAGATTTTAGCACGCACAAAATATTTTATAAAAAATTTGAAAAGTTTTCCACTTACTCTTAACAGTATTAGAAAAAATGCAAAATATTTATTAAACCAAGAAAAGAATGTAGTGGTAACTTTTTTCACTTTTAAAAATGACTATAAACTCATAAATCCACTAAAATTCATCTTTGAGCGCTCACACTAAGCACCATTTTAAAGCCCTAGAAAATGGTTATAACTTAAATTAAAGCTCTTTTAAATCGTAATCGTCTACTTTTTAAATCAATTAAATCGGTTGAATCATTTAGAAATAGAGCACCATAAATACAACAGGTGATAAATTCGAGAAAATTACTTTTTCGAATAAAAGAATTGTGTAAAGTTAAATTTGAAAAATATATAAAAATTCTTTAGAGGAATGTATTAATAATATAATAGGCTTTAAACGTATGTTAATTATTTAGTTCCGTCATAAAAATTGTGTTCATAGAGGATGCTAGAAATTGGAGTTTTCTTTTTTAACAGATTTTAAGTGATTCTATGTAGTTGAAATTTTAGTGACATAATTTTTTTTCACATTAAAATAAATAGCTGAAGCCGTTTCAAATATCAAAGAGAAAGTCTGTGATTTTTTTCAATTTTTTTTAAGAAAAAAAAAATTCTTTGTAAAATCGCAAATTTTGTAAGGGGTGGTATGGAAAATATTTCATAAAAAATTTGAAAATCTTCCCAGTTACTCTTAGCAATATTAGAAAGAATGCAAAATATTTATTATGCTAAGAAAATAATGTGGTAACTTTTTTCACAGGGCCCGCCGTGGCCGAGCGGTTGAGCCGCCGGTTTCGCCAATCGGTCACGGTGGTGATCTGGGTTCGATTCCCAGCGGAGGCGAGTAATTTTTCTAACTCGTCTTCGGTTCCATGGATGTGTGTGAATTTGTTGTGACGTCCAAATTAGTCGAAATATATGTTAATATAGTATTATAAATCAACGTTAGTGGCTGAATGGCAAAACCTATGCCAAACAAAAAAAAAAAAACTTTTTTCACTTTTAAAAATTACAATATACTCATAACTCTTGATTAAGATTGAAGTAGCATGTCTAGTTTAAAAAAGCCTGAAACAATTTTCATGATTTTCAGGCTTGGTCGCAAACCAAATTTTTAAGCCTTTTCAAAACTCGATATTTTACTTCATGCGCCATGCATATCATATAAAACACTGATTTTAAGTGAAGTTAAATATATACTGCTGGTAACAAATATCTATTAAGTCTAACCAAGTCTTGCGCTTTCGAAATTCCAGCAATTATATTTATAATAATTGGGTTGAAGTAACTTTAACAAAAGTCGACTATAAATATTGATGTGTTTTATAATCAATTTCTGATCTGACTTTAATAAAAGTCGACTTTAAGATAATGAATATAGGTTAGTAGCGCCTTTTTATAGTTATATTTATTATATAATGTTGCACAACCCTCATTTTGTTTATTTATACTTTAATTAGGTTATTGGAAATGTCACAACAAACAATAAGTAAAAATAATAACTATATCATTTTTGTAAAATAAAATTAAACTTAAGAATAAATCAATGTTTTAATACGCGTGGCGCATGAAGTAAAATTTCGAGTTGAGAAAAGCCAGAATTTGGATTTGGACGCTGCGCGTCCAAATCCAAATTCTTTGGGCTTTTCTCAACTCGAAATTTTACTTCATGCTTAGTCTGGGAGTGGAAAACACTCGTTCGACAATTGTCAATAGCTTATTTTGTGTTTTTCTATTTATTTTAAAAAAATGCGATATTAAGAAAAAATCGTGGTAAATATTAAAAAAAGCTATAAAATTTGTTAACAGTGAATAAACTTTGATTTTTTAAAGTAAAAATTGACATCATCACTTTTTATAAAAATCTTGTAAATTCACGAAAAGTGTCAACATTTTAAAAATCGAAATATTGAAAATGTATGTAAAATGTCCTAGAGTTTGAAAATCAACAAAAATCTATAAAATCCACGAAAATCCTCAAGATTAAATTTTTTTATAAAAATCTCAAACAAATATCAAGGACGTCAATTGTTAGATCTTAGAAATTTGCAAAAGATGTCGAAATTTTGAAGATTAACGAAAATCTTAAACATTCACGAAAACCGACAAAATTTTAAAAATTGACTAAAAAATCGTCGACAATTTTAAAATTAACTAAAAACCTGGGCATTTATGCAGATTGTCTACGTTTTTAAGTATTACTAAAGTTTAAGAAATGCAAACCGCATCTTAATATCTTTATTATTATTATTATTGTTATTATTAGATATTAAGATGAATTATTTAATACAGAATAACTTTTTATGTGATTTTCTGAATACAATCTGCTGCAAATGTTAAATAATACAAGCAAAATAAAAGCAATTCATTTACTGTGAAAGTTTACAAATTACCTATTTAATCAAATTAAATAGTGTGATCGTTCTATGATATCTGCTAAGCCGATCGATCCGCTCAAAAATAGCTCTAAAGCAGGCAGCTAGAGTACCTCAAACCGTATAACTTGATCAATTCTCTCGAGCCGACCGATTTTATCAATCTGCTCGAACCAATTGATCAATCGACTAGCTCGACAAGTTCGAAAAGATGGAGCTGCCTGAAACGATCGAGCCGCTCGAAAAGATCGAGCGGTCGAAAAGATCGAGACGATTAAGAAGATCGAACCGATCAGAAAGATCGAGTATATCAAAAAAAATCGAGCTGATCAGAAAGATTGAGCCGATCGACAAGATGGAGCCGATCGACAAGATCGAGCCGATCAAAAAGATCGAGCTGATAAAAAAACTCGAGCCGATCGACAAGATCGAGCCGATCATAAAGATCGAGCTGTCAAAAAGATCGAGCCGATCAAAAAGATCGAGCGGCTCGATGGCTTGCAAGGATCGATAAATCGATCTTTTTTGATCGATCTTGCCCATCACTACTAAAAACTTACAGCGTTCACATTGGAATATGTATGCTTAAAAGACAAATTACATCCATAGCAAATGATAGCTTTTATAATAATAATAATGATGTTTTGTAATAATTAACATAATATTTGGTCAAATCATGGAAAAAAATATTGGATTTAACACTACATGTATTTAATTAAGGATTATCTTGTTAAGAATGTATTATTCAAGAAAGCCATTAGACAATTCTGCAAAGATATATTCTCTTATTTTGAATTGTGGAGGCTTCTACTTCGTGTATACCCCCATTTTTAAAGCCGTTTTGTAATCCGTTTTCATGTAATCACTTTTTGTATATATACCCGTATTGTTTCCAGTTTTAGACACTTCATGTTTGATAATGGCAAGCTGAATTTTCCGAAACTGCAGTCACATAAAAATAAATTGTGTTATACAAACAAAGTTAAAAGTGTTTTATTGTGTTATATATTCTCTTATCTAAAATCAATACAACTACCTACCTTACGTAAAATCCTTACAAACTTTTAATCCTAAAACATTAAATAATTCAAGACATATCCATAAAACCGCAAAATAATCCCTCTACGTGAGACATCCCATTGAAATTTCATGCAATAATCGATTCATTATTCACCTCGCCATGCATAAATATCATTGTGGGCTTCGCGAGAATAAGACACATATGGGCATCCACACAGCTGATTTGGGACGTGTCATGTTCCAGATAAGAAACCTGTTGTGTGGCTACTTTCAGCGCTCGAAGGGAGATACAATATAAACACGACCCTTATACAGATACTGTTTTATTGGAAAATGGCTTTGTTGTGTTATATCAGCACGGGAGAGATTTATTTCGCAGGTGCGCATTTATAATCCTGTGCGCGTCTGCCGCAGAAATGTTTGCTGCTGTTTTATGGGTTTATTTTGCTAGTGAGTTATGGATGTAAGGTTTGATTTATGCTGAAACTTTATATGATAAGTGTAAGCTCAGAGATTTGTAATTTATATTGAATTATATTAATTGTTTTCGTCCGATAGGATACCGATATTATACTATTTTGTATTGTAGGTGTCGGTATAATGTTACAAATTTTCTTCAAATATGGTAACGTTTTTTTATTTCAATAAATGCTTTAATTGTTAAATTCTCTATTCAATATTATATGTTCAATTAAAAAAAAAACTCTAGAGTGCCATGGAAAATATTGTAGGTTGGCAACTCTAAAATTATATATTATAAATATTACGTCTAACATTTTATATGTAAAAAAAAGATAAAATTATGACACTCTAGAGGTTTCTTTTATTGAACATACGATATAATAGGTGCAGTAAAAAAAATCCATTATTTTTGCATGAAATTGAGGCCCTTTATTTAACATAGTCACAATGATGCGTTTTAGGCCAAATATGCACCGTTTTGTTCGATAACTTGTTGGTCAAAGGTAATTTCATTATGCCTCTCTGATAGAAGCCCTCACTCTATTGGATTAAAACTGGGACATTCAATTTTCACAAGCCTCTCTCCAGGCAATTTTTTTACCAGCAAAATCGTTCACCATGGACAGGAACAGGTGGTAATCACTTGGTGCCAGGTCTGGACTATAAGGTGGATGCATAAGAACCTCCAGGAATTTCTGGCAAGTCACTATCGAAGTGTGTGGCCTGGCATTGTCCTGATGGAACACAATTCCTCCCCTATTGGCCGAGGCTGGCGGCTCCTGGGCGATTGCTTCCTTCAGACGGTCCAATTGTTGACAGTGACAGTGTTGGCGTTGTCGTAAGGGATCCACTTTTCATCATCAGTCATCTTCCGCTTTAGAAATGGATCGATTTTGTTGAGATTTAGCAGCGATTTTCAGATGGATATTTGGTCTATGAGATTTATTTGCGTTACTCGTGTGGCACCCATTTATAGAGCTTCCTTTTCTATCCACCCTTATGCAAATGGTTCTAAATGGTTTTTTGTGCAATGTTTAGCTCCTGGGCAATCGAACCAGTGCTTACATGAGGGTCGGACATGACGATTTCCATGATTTTATCTACATTTTCGAGAGTTGGCCTTCGAGAGCATTCTTTGGCATCAAGATTATCGCACGGAATCGACAAAACCAAAATTGCGCGTGATTGGCTGTTACAGTATCAGGACCATAAACATTATTCATATTTCTGCCACCTGGCTTGCGTTTTCGCCTTTATCGAAGAGAAACTTAAAAATATGGCGTATTTTTTCTTTGCTGGTCTTCATCTTAACGCGCGCTCAAACAAAACTAATTCAACCAATTACAAAACTGTCAGAGACGTTTATTTGTACGAGATCTCGCCTTTCTAACGCCTTAAAGTGTAACCCGATTGGACTTCTGCAACACGAGATACAGATTACTAAATCCATCTATTGGAAAAATAATGGATTTCTTTTTACTATACCTATTATAATGTATTCAAGACTAGTATAATATGATAAAATCATAATTCATAGTGCGCTTACTTAATATTCTGTAATAAATTCTATTAGCGTCCACTTATTGTCCAACATCTACAAGTATTATTACCACCCATAAATCTCCCTTCATTCTTACAAATTCAAGTCATCGCCAGACAAAAACTTCTCGCGTATAAATATTTATGCAGTACACTTTTCGGAGGGTATTAAACGTCGTTGTTTTTCAGCGAGCGCGTCTGGTTTTACGATATACAGCACAAGTTGCGATAAGTCTTCTGTTATGGCGGTTTTCGGTTCTGCAGCGTTTCGGGAGAGAGGTGTATAAATATTGGAAAGTTGCTCCTTTGTGGGCGAAATATGGTAATTCCGCGGAAGAAAATATCTTTCCGTACTTCTCGCCGGCCGCGTTCGTTCGCACAATTTACATCCCGAAGTATAACTGTATTATGTAAGCACGGCGAATTATGAGGGTGCGAAAGGTAATTACTAAGCCAAACTTGAACACACGAAAATCACTGTCTAATTTTATAACGTTCACACATAAGTAGGATTGTTCTGGTGTCGAGGAGACTTGTCGCGTATCAGCAAATTAAATTAACCTTATCGGCTTTTCTGAGATTTAACAATTCAGATGTATATTTAAAAAAAAAAACTTTAATAACGATACTTAAAGTTTAATCTTAACCATTACAATCAAAATACACGAACTTCACCAATTAATATACTCGTATTAATGTATCACGAGTACTTTACAAATAGTTTTCATCAGAAACTATTCCTTCTAAGGAATGTAGGTTTTATCAATTACGGCAGTGATTAAGTTAATTATTCTGCATAATCACGCGCAATTAGTGGAATTGTACTCGAAGAACCGTTCTGACCTCACAGTTTATAGCCTGCATGTGGAAGTAATAATCTAGAAGGACCATCGCGCAGTAATCTCTCGACAACCCCCCCATCCAAAAGTAGGAGCTGAGTAAGCCCTGGGTTAACCCTGAAGATCAGCTTGCAATAATTGAGGGGTTACGTGCAGACGAAAGGACTATCGGTTTCTTGGGTCAAGGGTAGTTATAAACTCTTGATTGTATGGATTATCAGTTTAATTGATTTGCCCTTAACAATTGTCTAATTTCAGAATGCGTCTTTAATAATGAAAATCTTAGGTCGCTTTGTAAATATCTAAATAAAGTTCAAGAAAATATATTATTGTTGCTAATGTTTATTAGTTCGATGGCCACTAAGTGAGATCTACATCTAATTAAAAGACTTGTTTAATTTAAATTTCTACATTCAAGGATACTAGAAATCGTATTAGCATCTGTTCAAATCTGCTTTTCTTGTCTGCCTACGTGGATTATTTCTAGACTCATTAAATCAGCGATTAATCAAAGCCATCTGTCTGCCATTCAACTCTGGACATATTTCAGGTAATTAATAAAGGGCAGGTTAAGTGAATTACGCTTTAATTGATACGCCAAGGCGGAATACTAATTAGCGTTTAAGCACACGAAATAGTCAATGTTTACTAATTTAGTCTGTTATATTTATAAGGACCGGTATTATTAAGTATACGTATTCCAAATTCAGCCTATTTTTTGTAAACCTTTAGATATTCCTTGTTTTATTTAAGTTCAATTTGAAGCTTTAAACGAGTGTTTTCCACTCCCAGACTAAGCGTGAAGTAAAATGTTGAGTTTAGAAAAGCCCCGCCATTTTACGACCCCGTTCAGTGACTCTCTGCGGACGTTAAATATTAATGCAAGGATGTGATACCTTCGCGATTACATCCGCATTAAGTGTAGAATGCAAATTCGGATTTATTCTTGGTTATTTTAAAAGATATACAGTGCTTTTCATATTGAATTATAGATGGCTGAGAAACCCTAGTCAAATTTTCTGGGCTTTTTTAAACTCGAAATTTTTCATGCGCAACGCGTATAAAACACTAAAATATTGTGAAACTTGTGTATAATCGAAGTTCACTTGAAAACTGTGTTTAATACGCGTGGCGCATGAAGTAAAATTTCGAGTTTAGAAAAGCCCTGAAAATTTGTCTCGGGTTTCTATAATTCAATACAAAAAGCAATGTACATCAATTATAATATCCAAGAATAAATCCGAATCTGCATTATACACTTCATGCGGATGTAATCGCGAAGGTATCACATCCTTGCATTAATATTTAACGTCCGCAGGGAGTCACTGAACGGGGTCGTAAAATGGCGAACAGCCCTTGGTGTATATCTTTTTTCTTCTGTTGATGTTCTTATAAACAGAGACTTTCAGCGTGTATAAAGATTTTGCAGTAAAAGCTGGTTATATTTAGAGCAGGCACGCACAATCATCCGTAATGACTAAGGGGAAACTCTGGCGACTGTTAAGCTTTACTTGTTGCAAATTGGAATTAGCCCGTGCGCTGCGGGTTCTATAAATAAACAGATTTGTTATGTTGTATGAGGATGGATGTTTTCGGTGCAGTTAATTAATTATCTTTGTGCAGTTAACGAGGAAATATGACGTAGTTATCGTTTCAAGTATGGTTTACAACAAATCTCGTCATTTTATTTGTGCACCTTCCCTGTGCAACGCCATCCATCGAAGTAACAAAAAATGTTATTAGATAGAACTTACTTTTGCACGCTCTATCCAAATCTGTGATAAAAAAGGACGAAAATTGGACGCGGACATAAGGGCGCTCGACTTCTGGATGCGATGAAAATTGGGCGCGATGACATTTGAACGCGTGACATTTGGACGCCCTTGCCTCGTGCAACTTTTAGTGGAGATAGCTTTAGTACTTTGTAGTGTCCCTATATGAAAGAGAGTACCGCGAATTGGCATCCATTTTGATGCGCTAAAAGAGCCAAATTCAAACTAAATCATTGACACTAAATTAAAACATAATGTTTACTACCTGTGGTAACGGCGTAGATGAATTATGTCTGAAAAGAACCTCTAAATCGTCAAACATAACTATATAAACAAATAAAATCTATTGCAATCCTTTCTCCTAACCTAACCGAACCCAGAAGTGTCTGGAATAAGCAACGTGCGCAAAGAGACTTACGCAATTTATTCTATTGCAAACTTTTCTCTTAACCTAACCTAACATAACCTAGAAGTATATGGAATATGTATCGTGCATATACAATTTATTCTATTGCAAACCTTTTTCCTAACTTAACGTAATCTAAAAGTATATGGAATATTTAATTTGGTTGGCGTTCACTTTGTGGTACATCTTCATAACAATTTAATTAAAACACTTAACTTTGTTTTACCACTTTTATTTTTACTTTTTACTTAGTTTGATAATGACTAGCTTGTAGTCAAAACTATAGTCACTGAAAGGTAAAAATAAAAGTGGTAAAACAAAGTTAAGTGTTTTAATTAAATTGTATATGGAATAAGCACCGCGCACAAAATGACTTGCACAATTTATTGTTTTGCAAACGTTTCTCCTAACTTAACCTAACATAGAAGTATGTGAAAAAGGCATCGTGCATACGCAATTTATTCTAATGTGAATCTTTCTCCTAACCTAACTTAACCTTACCTAAAAGTATGAGGAATAAGCACGGTGCACGAAGAGACTTACTCAATTTATTCTATCGAAAACTTTCCCCATAAACTAACCTAATCTAGAAGTACGTGGAATAGGCGTCGTGCATACGCAATTTCTATTTTATTGCAAACGTTTCTCCTAGCTTAATCTAACTTAGAAGTAGTCTATATGTCAACGCTTCCAACTTTCGTCGCGTCCATTTTTCACGCATCCAAATGACCACGTCCTAAAGTCGCGCGTCCATATGTCCGCATCCTATTATCGTGATACCTTTTTATGAGACTTAGCACGGTAATATACATAGATTTGATTTAATCAATCAGAAATCTTGTACAATTTGGAGTAGACCCCTCTTGAGTATACGACACCCTCAAGAGGGGTCTACTCCAAATTGTATAAGAAAGAATATAACGATTGAATTTAATAAAAGCATTTCTCTTACCTACAGCATTATATAATTGTAGTGAAGCAATGCGAAGAAAAGTTTTTGTAGTTTTAATGACATATTAGCATCTTATGAAATGGAGTAAGTTGCAATTAGTCTTTGCATACTATGACCGATCGTAACAATACGAAGTGTATGAGTAATAGGGTAATAGTATTGTGTGTTGGTGGCAATAAAAGCTGCACACGGGGGAGGATAATGGGCTATTCTGTGCGAACTCGTGTAATTTGCGACCGGAAGTAACCGTGGTACACATTGTAACAATAAAGGAAGGATTTCGCTGATGCTGCACGAAAACTCGCAACGGATAAAAATGTTGTAGCAGATGTTAAGTACTATTGATTTTCAACCACTTGCGACACAAATAGCAGATAGAGTTCAGAATATGATAAACGGAGCAGTCCATGTAATATAGACGAGCTTATTTATTGATCATTTTATCAGGATTGCATTTGGGGCAATTTATTTAAAATTGTATAAAAGGTCACACAAAAGGTATATTTTTAATTTAATAGTAGATTGTTTTACAAGTTTTTAAAACTTCGGTTAGCATGCGAATACCAGTTTGTATCAGAGCTGGGCAGGATTCGAATCATTCAGGATTCCATTCCCGGATTCGAATTCTTTTAGAGGATTCAAAAGAGGTATTCGAATACTTTAGTGAAAACGGATTCGTGATCCGGATTTGTGATCCGGATTCGTGATCCGGATTCGTGATCCGGATTCGTTACATTTTTTTAAAAGGTTTCGTATTCGAATCCAGACGTAGATGATTCGAATCCTTATAAAAGGATTCGAATTCTTATAAACAGATTCGAATCCTTATAAAAGGATTCGAATCCTTATAAAAGGATTCGAATCCTCATATACGGATTCAAATCCTCCCAAATAACTCGAATCATCGCTATTAAGGCTGGGATTCGAATTCGATTAATTCAAATAGTTAAATATTCTAATATGAATATTTAAATCACTAAATTATTCATATTTGAAAATGATATCCTTCCTCTAATTGCAGACCACATTCCCAATTATCAATTTGGATTCCTTTCCAAACGTTCCAGCAGCCTACCACTTACCATCCTTAGGTCCAACCTACAAACAACTCACCTTGAAGGTAAATCCTCCGCAGCTCTAACTCCTTTGATTCTGTATGGCACAAAGGCCTCCTTTGCAAATGTCACCTCCTAAATATCCCTAGACACTTCATATATATATTACACTCATTCCTTTTTTGTAAATGTCACCTCCTAAATATCCCTAGACACCTCATAAATATATATATATATATATATATATATATATATATATATATATATATATATATATATATTACACTCATTCCTCTCCAACAGATCCCTCAAACTAATAATTGAAAACCTTTTCTCCTTTTCATTCACACCAGAACAAGGGGTTCCACAAGATTCCCTTTTATCTCCACTTATCCAAAATACTTCAATTCTAGTAAATATATGCTACAATTATTTCCCGTGCTCCTACTCTACCCAAAGCTCTCCGAACTCTTCAAGAACTGATTGACACCCCAAAAAATTAATTAATTAATTAATCCCCAAAAGTCACAACTCCTTATCCTCTATCTACCGTAAAATCAATAACTACCCATTCATTATCTCTGTATCTCAAAACCCTATATACCTTCCCCCCACATAAAATACTTTGGGCTTACTTTAGACCACAAGCTCACTTTAAAAAAGCATGCATATACAGTAAAAAATAAAGTAATTACACGGGCAAAATTGTTTAGAGGTATGACATATAAACAAGCTGGTATAAATATTAAAACAGCAGTTTTAATTTATAAAATGATATGCCGTCCTCTAATACATTATGGATCCATCCTATTTTCCTCATTCCAGAACCCCACACTACACCATATCCAGATTAGCGAGCGAGCTTCTCTAAGAATCCTCACCAAACTCCGTCACCCCTTAAACTCACTACATAATCCCTCTAACCAACTCCTCTATGACACCACTTTTATAATACCGATAGATGAACGGCTATAATTCCTATCCAAAAAAAACTACCAAATCCTATCCCTATACTGTTTCCACAGAAATCCCTCCATACTTCATAAATACATTCAATTTATTCAATTAAAAGAAATTTGCATTACATAGGTATAGCAATTGTTAAGACTAACTTAATCCTACCCTCCCAGGTATTTTTGTGAGTGTAAATAAATTTTCCCCTTTTGTTTTTATATTTTAATTCCACCCAAAATGTGTGCCACTTAAATCTAAATAATGCACATAAAAACCTTTTTATTTTTTATTCACCCACTCCCTTTTCTTATTCTTCCTTCCTAAATACAAAAAACCAAACCACCAATGACAACATTATTTCATCATTTCACCCATTCACTTATTTAATGACTGACGGACCGAATAACTAATCCAGGCGGAAAGACCTCTGGTCGATAGCCACTTGACAGTGACAGTTACATATCCACCCATTAATATGGTAAATACACAGATGTACATATTGTAAAATGTTAAATATATATGAAACCTTAATACAAGTAAACAATATACAGGGAGTTTTTCTTTCAAGTATACATGTCCCAATAACACCGCATATGTCGTAAATCTTTAGATACTCGTTAAAAAAAATCAACTTGAAACTTGAAATGAGTGTGTTCCACTCCCAGACTAAGCATGAAGTAAAATTTCGAGTTTAGAAAAGCCTGAAAATTTGGTTTGGTTGCGTAGCGCGAAGCGCGGAGCGGCCAAACCAAATTTTCAGGCTTTTCTAAACTCGAAATTTTACTTCATGCGCCACCGGCACAAAACACTGACATATTACGAAGTTTAAAACACACCTCTAAACTTTACATTGCATCAGTGTTTTGTACCGGTGGCGCATGAAGTAAAATTTCAAGTTTAGAAAAGCCTGAAAATTTGGATTTGCCGGGCTCGCTTCGCTCCGCCCGGCAAATCCAAATTTTCAGGCTTTTCTAAACTCGAAATTTTACTTCATGCTTAGCCTGCGAGTGGAAATCATTCGTTTAAAGCTTCAAATTATTTTTTTTAAATAAACCTAGCGTCAGCAAATGTACAACGTATCCTTATGTATACTTAAAAGAAAAATTCTCGTTATGAAAATGCATCTTTAGGAATTAATTGCAGACCAAGGGGTGGGTTCAAAAATATATATAAAGCAGATTCGGAAGGTTCAGACTTTATAGAAAGTGATTGATATTTTTATTTCCGCTAATTTTCATTTTTATTTTGACTAGCTTGAGCTTTTCTTTGGAGATGTTAGTTTTTTGTTTTATTTTGATTCACTTAATTCGACCCTAGTTAAAGTTAAAAATTGAAAATAAAAATGTCATCTGTCCCTATTTTATTTTACAAATCTGGTCACCCTAGCTTACACATTAGTGTACGGTCGATAATAAACGTATAATAGTTGAATGTGGGAAATATTTGTTTACATAGTAGGTGCAGCCAAATTCTCGTTTTTTTTTTCGAATGTATGTGCAGTGAACAAGAACATCTGCCCGAAAGAGCAAAAATAGATCCCCCAGAAAACAAAATCGTTAACACTGAAAGATAGCTCTTCCTTGGAACATTCAAACAAGGTAATGGATAGTTCCCGAAATAAAGCGTCACCTTAAATAAAAACAACCATCTGGCAACATTACAAAAATATTTGTTTATACATTTTAATGTTTCAAACATGTAAGTAAGAGTATTGAAGTTCCGATGTTTGATTTGTAAATACATTTAAAAACTTGTAAATAAAAAACTTTTAACTTTGTTTAACCACTGTATTTACACTTAATTTTGTGACTATAGTTTCGACTAGCTAGTTGCCATTCTCAAACGTTTGTTTGAGAATGACTACAAGTTTATCTACCATCAGAAAGTGAACGCCTACAACACAAAACAGCACATTTTATAAAATTTCACACTAGGGAAGGTTTCTCTAGAAATGTATTTATTGTTTCTTTAAACGAGGGTTTTCCACTCCCAGACTAAGCATGAAGTAAAATTTCGAGTTTAGAAAAGCCTGAAAATTTGGATTGGCCGCGTAGCGAAGCGGAGTGGAAACTCCAAATTAGGCTTTTCTAAACTTGAAATTTTACTTCATGCGCCACACGTATAAAACACTGAAATATTGCCAAGTTTAAAATATACGGCTTTAGCAATCCAATATGTAGATGTGTATAAAACGTGAGTCAAATTCTGCGCTGAACAAATTGTGTAAAACAGTGATTATAGGCAACCCAATAACTCTAACGTATATTAAGTTGCCTATAATTGTTGGTGTATGTGTGTGTTTTTTAACTTCACTGCAAATCAGTGTTTTTAAGGGTGGCGCATGAAGTAAAATTTCGAGTTTAGAAAAGCCTAATTTGGATTGGCCGCTCCGCTTCGCTACGCGGCCAATCCGAATTCTTAGGCTTTTCTAAACTCGACATTTTACTTCATGCTTAGTCTGGGAGTGGAAAACACTCGTTAAAAGCCTCAAATTAATCGCTTTTAAACAACAAATTTCCGCAAATTAAAAAAACGCTGTAGTTATCGGGATATGTATACTCAAAAGAAAAATGCTCTGTATGTTCTATTTAAAACATGTTTTAAAAGTGTTTTAAATATGTTTTAAACACGTTTTGAACATGTTTTTAATTGTTATTGTTTTAAAAGTGTTTTAAGCACGTTTTGAACATGTTTTTAATTGTTTTTGTTTTAAACGTTTTTTTCAATGAAAAAAAAAAAACACGTTTTATTAAAAAAGTGTTTGTTTTAATTAAAATGAACAAAACCTGTTTTTTAACAACCCTGACCCACATAAATAATTGAAAATCTTAAAAATTAGTTAGTTAGGCAACTGAAAATAAAAAAAATGGAACAATAAAAATGGAAATGATTTGTTATTTTTTCATAAATTAATTTGTCACATTGTAGAATGCCCATATCTTCTGTCGGAAATTACTTTCTCTATTACTCAATCTAATCGCTTAATTCGACATTTACCCTTATTTCGTATCCAGTTCCATAAGACAAATTATGGGAATAATAGTCCACTTACAAGGTTTATGCGTACAGCAAATAAACTATCACTGCATCCAAATTTTGATATTTTTAATTACTTCTCATCCTCACAGTTTATCAGCAAACTTAAGCGTATAAATGTTTGTTATTTATCTTAGTATTGTAAGTTTATTTTATGTATAAGTATTACTGTATTTTTCTCGTAGTTATAAAATTTTGTTAAAATGCATTTTGAAAATGGATCTTCCGTTAAATAAATAAATAAATAAATACAAATGTTTAACTTTACCCAATGTGAAAATCTGGTTCCATCAAGAAAGTAGCAGAACAAGTATCGAATATAATTATTTCCTAAATATATAAAATTACGAAAAAACTATTCGTGAAAATGCAAACAATGTCTTAATTAATAAGACAACTTAAGACGATAAATATCCATTGAAACAACTACTTCCCGTGCAAATACACCTCAGGATATTGAATTACACAATGAAATATTTAAAATCTTATTTAATTTGATTTGTTACAACGCTCTATTAAAGTATATTTAACGTTTAGGTCAAAATCTCTTCAAACCAACTAACAATACAAATTTAAAATGAAAGGAGAGATAGCAACAAATTAGAAGTGAAAGGACTTGGATTAAAACTAATGTCTTAGGCCATCTATGTTTAAAGTGTGCAAACTATAAGAAGCATAAGCTTATATTCTCGAATTCAAATAGTTTTGAATTTGAATTTATAATTATTTCCTATTTCAGATCGATGACCTTCTTTACAATTCATTGTTTAAATTTGAAATTGTGAAATTATATTCTAAGTATAAGAAATAAAGAGAAATTTTAACACACATCATCTTGTATATGCAGATAATATTTGTCCCATCTATAAAACATTATGTATATTATTGTAAATAAGGTCATCCATCTGTCGCGTTCTCGTTTAGTTAATGCAATTTAATGCACCATACCACAACTGCAGTTTTAATTGTTTCAAGAAACGGTTAAGATAAGTTTTCATAGCACACTTTTAAAAGTTCGTTCGCATTTACTGTTGCACCTACTTCACACACACTAAATGTGTTAATTGCGCTTTAACAAATTGAAAACATCAACAAATAGCTGTATTAAATACAGTTGTGTGTGTGATTTTATAGAGATAAGGTTAAAACAGAATTAAAATTTGCTATTCTTTCATTATTATAATTGATTAATTATAAATATTTCAGGAACCTTTTTTTGCAAGAATGCTAATCAAGACCGTAGCCAGGGGGTATGGGGGTTTTTTGAAGTATGGGTTTTTTTGATGTAGCCTGAGTATTTTTTTAGTTCTCCCACTGAGCAAAAAACAAATAACGGTATAACAACATTGTAGCAACAATAAACGTTATTTTAATGTTGATGAAACATTAGTTAAATGTGTTTGTTTAGTGGGCTATTTTTTAGAAGACTAAGTTGTAAGTTAGGAAAAATGTGAAGTTGTTATATTCAAACACATACCGGTTGCTGATCCGACTACTCGGTAATAGCAATTTACATGTAAAATAACAGTTTTGCAGTTTCCTGCCCCCTAATTATTTTAGAGCAAAAGCATAAAAGATTAAAGTTGTTCAGAATTTAAATTTGCACAATACCACCTCTCTTAAAATTTTAAAAAAGAACAAGTTTAAATCGTACAAGTTTTCGAACCACCAGGAGATTTTTGAGCCAGACAGGTATTCTAAAATGGTTTTCTGTGAAACACTAATGGAAATGGCCAATGTGGATAGATATTTCATTAACAACATTTGCTTTTCTGACGAATCAACCTTCACCATAAATGGAGAGCCAAATGTGCAAAATTGTCGCTATTTCATTAACAACATTTGTTTTTCTGACGAATCAACATTCACCATAAATGGAGAGCCAAATGTGCAAAATTGTCGCTATTGGGATACGGATAACCCGCATTTGGTGATCGATAACCATTCCCAATATCCGCAGTCAGTCAACGTATGGTTAGGAATATACAGATCTAATATTATAGGCCCCTTCTTCATTGATGGGCACTTAAACGGGGGAAATACCTTGAGCTGCTTCAATCGGAGATTGGCCCCGCCATAGATGCTGTCGCAGGAGAAAATGTGGTATGGTTTCAACAGGATGGATGTCCTGCGCATTTTACAAGAGACGTCACTGAGTATTTAAATATTTGCTATCCAAATACCTAGATTGGACGAGGCGGACCGGTGAATTGGCCAGCTCGTTCACCAGACTTATCACCAAACGACTTCTTTATATGGGGCTACTTAAAATTAAAAATATACGGTGCTAGATTCGAGGTTCTGAAAAACAAAATTACGGAAGAATGCAATAAAATAACAAACCGGCAACTTGCAAATATTCCCAGAAATTTTTATGATAGACTTGGTCAATGTTTAGCCGCTAATGGAGGTCTCTTTGAGCATTTAATTTGATTTTATTAAAAACAACTGATAGTTGTTGATGACGCAAAATGTTAGTATAAAATCATGGCTATTGTTATTTTTTCAAATTATTACTAATTTATATCTTCGTTTTCTTGTACTATTAGTCCTGTTTTGAAAATAAATACGGACCTATCATATTTTAAATTCTGAATAACTTTGATCTCTTATGCTTTTGCTTTAAGGGACAATACCACTGTGACGGCTTCAAAAAATCGATTTCTTGAAAACCATCTAGAAAAATCTAAAATACATTTAAGAATAGAATACCGTTGGTTCCAGGTCGAAAAAATTATTATTTTCGGAGATATTAAATATTTTGTGGAGCGGTGCAGCGCTCCGTGACGCTCGGGGTCCCGCGCCGCCTCAGGTGGCGATAGTTAAAAAAATTTCAAGCCCGGTATAGGGATAGCGGTAGGTAAGGTAGTATTGGAGGCAATTACGCCAGTGTATGAAAATTTGAGCGGAGACGATTTGCTGCAGCGTTGTTTGGGCGGCTTTACGCAAAACAATAACGAAAGCTACAACAAATCAGTTAGGGCAATAGCCCCCAAGTGTCAGTCCGGGGGCAAACAAATCATCGATATTGCCGCTGATATCGCGGTATTATTATTCAACGATGGCCTGAGAAGCCTCATGAAAGTTATGGAGACGTTGAGGGTAACCATCGGCCCAAATTGTTTCAATTTTTGCGTTGAAACCGACGCAGCGCGGATCGAGCAGGCGGAGCGCTCGCTCACGAATGCTGCAAAAGAGGCAAGAAAAGCCCCTACAAGTTCGAGAAAATATGCTGGGGACCTTGATTTGCTTCTTGAAGGCCAGCTATATGGTGCCGGAATCGCTGATTAGGTAAAAAATTTGTTTTCCAATTTATCACATAAATTAACAAACTTCAAACTTTGAATGCGTTTTTCTCAAAACCACTTTTTTGAGTGCGGCACGCAGCAGAACTCGAGCAATTTTTATCCGATCGACTTCAAATTTGGACTGAATCAATAACACTAGTTTATCTAAAGAAGTACATAAGATTTTTTCGATATCTCAATAAATAAAAAAATTATAGTCTTTTTTCAACGAGAAACTTTGCTCAAAAATCGACCTTAAATTTCGAAAGCGTTCCTATTTTTTAAAAATCAATATTTTTTCAAACCCCTATGTACTTCTCTTCAAAATATCATATTATTAACGAAAACACTCGATATTTCTTTTCAGATCGACTTTGAAGACAGTTCTGCTGCGTACCGCGGATCACTGCAAAGGCAACAGCACCTGACGCGGGAGCTTCCCCAGCGCCACCATGAGGCGTGAAAAATTTGTATTTTATTTATGTATCTTTAATAAACAACGAACAAAACAACAAAAAAATTTTGAATATCTCTTTTTTTCCCACAAAAAAAAAAATCTTGAAAACCGGAAAAAAAACAGGGGGTCACAGTGGTGTTGTCCCTTAAAATAATTAAGGGAGCAGGAAACTGCAAAAGTGTGATTTTACATGTAAATTGCTATTACCGAGCAGTCGGATCAGCACCCGGTATGTGATTGAACATGTCTAAAGGTAAAAATAATGCAATGTACCTCATTTAAACAGCATTGCCATTAACATATACATGTATAAAATAATGTTATTGAGTACTATAGAAATGCTTTACATTAATAAACATTATTTGGTGCATTACGAAATAATCCTTGAACGTAAAATTCATATTGGTATTACCAACAATGAATAGTGATTGATACATTCTCAATGGAACGAGAAAAAAACGTAAACCAAAATAATAACATAGGTGCATTAGTAAGAGTCATTACGAAATTTCGGCGTTTCGTGTTCCACGAATCCGGATCGGTCATCGTCCAGTAAGCACTCAACTATTTGTGCAAGTTCTTTCCAGTCTCTTTCCATCGATATATTTTTTTCTTTGTAATCTGATTACACAAATTAGTCTTAGAGATTTTTTCCAGTTAAGAGGAGTATAGCAGTGTCGGCCGCTGATAGTGTTGGTGAGACACGCAATATTAATCACATTCAAATTTAAAACATGGTTGTATTATATTATTAGTTTTCCTTCTATCCAATAACTTTTTTAAAATCCTGAAATTTTAATTATTTTTGGTCACATCTCGGAAAGAATAACATTTAGAAAAAAATCGTTGGATAGACGGAAAGATAATAATGTGTAATATATGATGTCAAAATTATAAATGTTTATGAGCACTCCTTAAAAAATAAAACATGTTCAGAATTTTGTACCCAGGCTATATCCCCCTTAAAGGTGCTAATTTTCGCTGGTTGTGTGTTTCTGAGGTACGGGATGGCGCAGAGATAGCAAAATTGCTGAAAGTAGTTTTGACTATGTATTGGTTCATAGTGCCTGCCGAATATTATCACAACGAATAATGAAAATTATGAGTACGGAGCCCGTTGTATATTTGTTTAGATAGCGCCGGGCGAATAAATGGGTATTCAATTCCAGTAGATAAGTAAACTGGATAAATATTCACGAAATGACATTTTTTTTTAGAGTTGGATCCTCATGTTCTGAGGATCGCTCCTGCTTAGTATCAAACTAAGATATTGAAAAAATGAGCAAAATCAATTAATATATAGGATGTTTTTTTGGCCGAATTCTAAAAATAAGTTAAGAGTAAACTGTCTTTATTTTAGCAGATATAACAAAAATGTATTAGAAAAAGTTGTTATAATTAAAAGTTATGGAAGACTTTCAATTTATATACAAATCAGCGTACTTTGATTTTTTTCATCAACATGAGAGTTATTATTTGTGGATTTAATGACCCATGCATGAATTTATCGGTCTAGGACGTTTCATCGCCGCCGATTCTTCGCCACCGATTCATCGCCGCCGTTTCATCGCCGGGCCAGTTCATCGCCAATACTTTTATAAAATAAATTTTGAAAGAAAGATCATATCTAATGATATAATTTCAAATATTATCCAATTCTGGAAATTGTCGACTAATTTAATATTAGGTTTTATAACCAAGTAATCGTTACTCAAACTTAATATAAATCGAATGAGAATCCTGTCATTTTTTTATATATGTCATTGAGTGCAATTCAGATTAAGGTTTACTTTTCGCAAGTATGGAAACACAAATTTTGACCAAAAGAGGGAAAGAAAAGTTTATCCACGGAGGACATATTTATATTTTTGACAAAAACAGTAAATCTGACCAATGTGTTAAATTTTGGCGGTGCGACCACGTAGGACGTATCCTAACCTATTCTAACCTATCCTAACCTATCCTAACCTATCCTAACCTATCCTAACCTATCCTAACCTACCCTAACCTATCCTAACCTATCCTAACCTATCCCAACCTATCCTAACCTATCCTAACCTATCCTAACCTATCCTAACCTATCCTAACCTATTGTAACCTATCCTAACCTATCCTAATCTATCCTAATCTATCCTAATCTATCCTAACGTATCCTAACCTATCCTGACCCATCCAAACCTATCCTGACATATCTTATCGCAATTGGCCTGGCGATGAACTGGCCTGGCGATGAACTGGCCTGGCGATGAACTGGCCTGGCGATGAACTGGCCTGGCGATGAAACAGCCGGCGATGAACTGGCCCGGCGATGAACTGGCCAGGCGATGAACTAGCCCGGCGATGAACTGGCCAGGCGATGAACTAGCCCGGCGATGAAACGTCCCATTCCCTGAATTTATTAAGCAAAGTACTTGAAAAACTATTTATTAAAAAATAATAAACCTTATTAACTAACATAACAAAAAGAAACGAGCAAAAACAACAATTCAAGAGATTATTCAAATATGCTTCCACCAACCGCTGCACATCGCTCGACTCGCTTAGTGAATGCTTTGCATTTTTAATTTCCTAAATTGGAACAGCATCAATTGTCTCTCTTAACCTGAGTTTCAACAGATAGAGGTCGTTGTTTAACGGAGCCGCGTAGACTTTCTGTCTAAGATAGCCCCATAAGTAAAAGTCCATTATGGTTAGATCGGGGTTTCTGGGAGCCCGAGGTATTGGACCATACCGTCCAATTCACCGCTCAGGAAATTGACGATCTAACCATTCCCGAACGATTCGTGTCCCATGTGATGGACCGTCTTGTTGAAAGTATACTGCCTGTCTATCGTTTAGTGGTATGTTATCCAAATGATCTTGAAGAATACTTTCTAACATTTCCAGATAGCTGTACTAGTTCATATTTCGTTTAAAAAAATATGGGCCAATTATCCCATTGCATGTCTATCGTTTAGTGGTATGTTATCCAAATGATCCTGAAGAATACTTTCCAACATTTCCAAAATATGGGCCAATTATCCCATTGTAAGAGATACCACACCACACATTTACTTTTTTATGGTATTGTCTTCTACAGTGAACTCGAAATTTTGGATTATCGGTAGACCAATACCGTAAATTTTGCAAACTTACCACCCCATTAGTGGTAAAAGTGGATTCGTCAGAGAAAATTATATTTCTACCAAAATCTATCTTGATTTTCAAGATACTTATCACCGTACCACAAACAAAAATCTAGTCGTTTTGCCTCATTATTTTCTTCTTAAGTATGTATAAACTTAGCTTTAAATGGTTTCACCTTGTTAATATCGTATGTTCAATAAAATAAATAACCTCTAGAGTGCCATAAAATATTGTAGGTTGGCAAATCTGAAATAATATATTAGAATTATCATGTCTAGCATTATATATGTCAATTCCAAGGACGGTCGAGTATACGGTAAGAAGGATCGACAGAATCAAAGATTTTGGAGTGGGGGTAGAGATCGCTTACGTCACAAATGCGCGCTGAATTTAAATGTGGTTACTTCATGATTTAGATAATTACAAGTAATTACATTCTTAAAATTTTAATTTGGAGCTTTAAACGAGTGTTGTCCACTCCCAGACAAAGCATGAAGTAAAATTTCGAGTTTAGAAAAGCCCCGTGAAAATTTGTCGAGGGTCGCGCAGCGACCCGAGACAAATTTTCTGGGCTTTTCTAAACTCGAAATTTTACTTCATGCGCCACGCGTATAAAACAGATTTTAAGCGAAGTTCGAATATACATAAATTTCACATTTTAGTGTTTTATACGCGTGGCGCATGAAGTAAAATTTCGAGTTTAGAAAAGCCCAGAAAATTTGTCGACCCGAGACAAATTTTCTGGGCTTTTCTAAACTCGAAATTTTACTTCATGCGCCACGCGTATAAAACAGATTTTAAGCGAAGTTCGAATATACATAAATTTCACAACATTTTAGTGTTTTATACGCGTGGCGCGTAAAGTAAAATTTCGAGTTTAGAAAAACCCAGAAAATTTGTCTCGGGTCGCTGCGCGACCCTCGACAAATTTTCACGGGGCTTTTCTAAACTCGAAATTTTACTTCATGCTTAGTCTGGGAGTGGAAAACACTTGTTTAAAGCTTCAAATTGAACTTTCAGGGAAGGTACGAAAAGGGGAAATTATTATTTTTAAACATGTTAATAATTTTATTTATTTACAATTTATAAAATTTTTTCCTCTTTGCATTTTATTATATTTGAGAGATTTTGCTCTTAAAACCTTTGTTATTTTTAAAAACTTAATACTCTAATATTAAAAAATCTATCTATGAAAGTACCGCGAAACCGGAAAGAGAGGTTATGATAGACTCAAAAACGTAACCAAATACAACGTCATTGTTCTCCTTCGCAGGAACCAGGGTCTGCGGAGAAAGGGGTAGGGGAAAACATGGAAAATTCCAATTCTGTCATACCTTGTAACACATACGTGTTCATATGTGTTACGCCTATCGACGTACTTTGGTCAATTCCTAAAGCGTGTAGCCAACTTAAATTAAAAAAAAAGATTAAATCATGGCACTCGAGCGGCTTTATTTTATTGAACATACGATCGCATTTTCATTTGCAAAAAATTTATAGTATTTTGCAAATGCTATTTACCAATATTGCCAATTTCTAATGCCCTACTTCTTAATGACAATTGTGGAAAGCGCCTTACAGAATCCATAGCTAATGCAGCTGCAGCATTATCTTCTTCATTTATGCCGGATTTTCTCTTCTTAACATTATTCACACTTCCGTAAGCATAAATTTTGACACAATCTTTTTTACACTGTTAATTAATACCGAATAATTTGCTCAGCGTTCACGGAATTGTCTTGTTACTCCATGATACGAATACTGGTCACCCAAACCGTAGCACTGCACAATAAAAACGTTTTGTTCTGTTGTTACCATTTTAAAATCAGTAAATCGTGAAAATTAACAATCGCGTCTTAGACATATCAGCTTGACAGATATGGGTAGACTTTCAATTTTCATACAAATCAGCCCACTTTGATTTCAGTTCAAAAGAATTGAAAAAAATCAAAGTAGGCTGATTTGTACAAAAATTGAAAGTCTTCCATAACTTTTAATTCTAAACAACTTCTTCTAATACATTCTTCTTATATCTGCTAAAATAAAAACAGTTTACTCTTGACTAATTTTTAGCGTTCCGCCAAAAAAAAACACCATGTTTATTAATTTATTTGGCTCATTTTTTCAATATCTTAGTTTCAGACTAAGAAGGAGCGATCCTCAGAACATGAAGATCCAACTCTAAAAAAATTTGTCATTTACACCTTATATGCACTCAATCCGCGGACAAACTGTATATATATAATATACAGGGAGTTTTTTTTAAAGTATACGAATTTCAAATTCCGCCTTTTCTTGTAAATCTATATTTAAAGATCGTTGTTTTTTTCAAGAATTCAATAAAGCTTTAAACGAGTATTTTCCCATCCCAGACTGAGCATGAAGTAAAATTTCGAGTTTAGAAAAGCCCCGTGAAAATTTGTCAAATTTTCTGGGCTTTTCTAAACTCGAAATTTTACTTCATGCGCCACGCGTATAAAACACTAAAATATTGTGAAATTTATGTATATTCGAACTTCACTTAAAACCTGTGTTTTATATGCATGGCGCATGAAGTAACATTTCGAGTTTAGAAAAGCCCATAAAATTTGTCTCGGGTCGCTGCGCGACCCTCGACAAATTTTCACTGGGCTTTTCTAAACTCGAAATGTTACTTCATGCTTAGTCTGGGAGTGGAAAACACTCGTTTAAAGCTTCAAATTGAACTTTTAAAAGAAAACAAATTTAAATTCACATGGCCAAATAACATGTGAATTTCTGACCCTAAGTACATATCACTTGATGACTTTTATCTTCAACACAATGTAATTATTGTTAATAATATGGAAGCTAATTTTAGAAAGATTGTGAAAAGTTATCAAATTGCAGTAGTAATTTCTTAGACTTATTTTCCATTTTTATCCAATGGGTAACCATCATATGTTCAATTAAAAAAAAACCTCAAATTTAAGTTGGCTACACACTTCAGGAATTGACATATAAAACGTCAGACACAAAAATTATAATGTATATTTTCAGAGTTGCCAACCTTGAATATTTTAAATGGCACTATAGAGATTTTTTTTAATTGAACATACGATACTATCCATTTCCAAAAGCGATAAATGCAATTTCTGGTGCTGTATTTTAAAAACAAATAATTAGAAAAAATCAATACATATCTACATTCTTTGTCTCATATAATTAAAAAAAATCAAAATGTTGTCACAATTATTTATAGATATAAAAATAATATATTCAACACAAAACCTACATTTTTGTCATTTATTTGCAATGGTGAACTTTAGCGCTATATAAAAATTGACTGACTAGATATAAACATATTTGAAAAATACACGTAATTATTTTAAAAAAATACATCAACTGGTACCTAATTATACAAATCAATTTAATTAATATATGTAAAATTACGAGATTTATTTTGCTTATTGATATGATAAGTATTACATGAGCCCACTCAGTTTCAGTAGGTTTTAATGATTGAAATATACAATGTAGTTTTACCGACCTTGGCAAACATTAATAGTTTTATCAGAACGCGGAAGAAATGATTACCATAAGTTCCGTATTTTATTGATATTGTTAATGAATTTACTAGTATTTGTATTTGGACGATAGATTTTACATAAAGAATTATTTATGCAAATAATGTCTACCGTACATTTGAATCATCAAAGCGTTTTCTTTTCACGACAAGTTCTTTCATCATAAGGATGGGTATATTTTTATGTGTGAAATGCTGAGGAAATGCTATTAGTACTAGCAATTATTGTATAAAGCTAGAAATTAATTCTCGTAATAGCTACCAATATGGTGCTATTAAGCATATTAAACATTCAAACAGAAATCGGATACATAATGCAATCTGAAAATAACGACCACACAGTTTAGCAGACTATTGTTTTCGTTTTCATCATGACCATAATTACAGCATTGCTGCAATGGGAACAGATGTTAAAAAAATGTAAAGTAGGTCAAAAGCGTAAGTGCAGTAAGTACGCATAATTCATATGAATTGTCATTTTAATAAGGAAGCATATACAGATTTATGATAGGTGTATGCAAAAAACGATGGTTAGCTGAGAATTGAGTAACGAATATACAGCGTGTAAACGAACTACTGTACAGGCTCTCTACCACATAAGGGGCAGCGTTTAAATAAACAATACCTGCATTTGAAATTACCATACCTTTAGTAGATAGCTCACAAATAATTATTAAAAATAATTAATAATAATAGGCCACATGTTTGTGGTATCTGGTATATCCGCACATTGCGTATTTTAAGAGAGATTCCACATAGACTGGTAGTTTTTAAACGATTTGAATATCGAATTACACCATCCAGAGAAAAGTGGGTCAGATTGTGAAGAATTATGCCTATGTTGTTATTGTGATTTTTTTTATACGTGACCCAGTTTCATCTAGTAATTCTAGACAGTGTGTGTGTAGTGCGTGCTAAGTGATTTATACGTCTCGATAGTGCGTGCGAAGTGATTTATGCGCCTCGCAGTAGTAAAAGTAAATAAAAAATACAACAACTTACGCATCCACGAAAAATATCATGAACACAGGTAACCAGAAGTTCTCAAAAAGTAAAAAATGCATGAAAAATTATGAAAAATCCAATATTTTTTTTCCGATTTTATTTTTGCTGCAATTGGTGTCAAAATATTTTGTGTATACGCCCTTAAGAGGATGTACATTATTTCGATTACACGCTGTATAATGCCTTTGTCAAGGCTGAGCAAAGTTGGGCAGTTAGGCTTTAACGCATCGTCAAATGCCCAAATATCCTTTTGGTGCTCAAAGTGGCGAATCAAAATAAACCCAGTGAAATCCCAACTATTCTTTCCCTACCAAAAAATCACTCCCAGATCACCATATGTGTCCCTTAACAACACTTCAATTCACCCAGTGTATTCCTGTAAATACAGGGTGGACCAAAAGTTCGTTTACATTTCAAATGATGATTAAAAAATAAACTAGTTATGTCAGATAAAAACCTAATATTTATTATTAAAGTACACAAATAGGGATTTTATTTGTTTAAATTACATCATCCACATGACTCTAATTTTCACAGTTATGACACCCGTCATCGAAATAGTCTTGCGGTTACAAGTCATGGCACGACACAATATGAATGAGGGCCAAATCATAACTGTGTTAAAATTTATAAAAAATTACCACCGGACATAAAAAGATGCTGTGGCACTTTTTATACAAAGATTTTAAGAATAAATTAAAAATATACCTAATGGAGAACCTATATTATAACATAGATGATTTTTTAAAAGAATGTGTTCCTTTATTCTGTTATAATGTTTAGAAATAGATTTATATTATCTTTAACTCGACTTGTCCAATATCTTTAGATTAATATGGATTAATAAAGATGTGATCCTTTAAAATAAAATAAGTAGGTGACTAATATCGAACGAGTGTCTTCCACTCCCAGACTAAGCATGAAGTAAAATTTCGAGTTGAGAAAAGCCCTAAGAATTTGGATTTGGACGCGCAGCGTCCAAATCCAAATTCGGGCTTTTCTCAACTCGAAATTTTACTTCATGCGCCACGCGTACATAAACACTAATTTACAGTTAAGTTTAAAATATACTTAATATATAAAATTACGAAAAAACTATTCGTGAAAATGCAAACAGTGTCTTAATTAATAAGACAATTTAAGACGATAAATATCCATTGAGACAACTACTTCCCGTGCAAATACACCTCCGGATATTGCACGGGAAGTAGTTGTTTCAATGGATATTTATCGTCTTAAATTGTCTTATTAATTAAGACACTGTTTGCATTTTCACGAATAGTTTTTTCGTAATTTTATATATTATGTTTAAAGTGTGCAAACTATAAGAAGCGTAAGCTTATTTTCTCGAATTCAAATAGTTTTGAATTTGAATTTATCTTGTTAAAATATACTGCTTAGATGTAATATGATCAATACTTTATTTATTTATTTATTGATGCATTGATAATAACTATCTTACACATGTCAGAAATATAATACTTATAGAGGTACAGTAAAAAATTACAAAAATTACGATTTTGTGAATATTTCATTAATTGTGCACATTCTGAATATTTAAATTATTGTATTTTGACATTGTTCCAATATTTTGACATTTTCGGCACTATTCAACTATTAATATATGTCTGACAAGGGGAAAGTACTATGATAGACAAATTACCATTTTTGTTCTGTTTGTAAAAATTATACATAATTTATATTGTAGAATTTGTTAGTTTTGTAGATTTTATTAATTTTTACTTTGGTTTTAATTTCTGATTTTTTTTTTCTCGTCAACTTGGCCATTATTTCTTATTTTATTTATTTGTTTTTTCAGTGATTATTGGTTTTTAAAGGTTTTATTTATAATAATTACTATTATTGACACTTTTTCTAAAATGTGTTTTTCACTTAAAAAATATAAAAATCGAAAAAACATAATTGAATTTTTTGTTTGTTAAAATTGTATATTTTAACATATTTGCCAATTTTTGTTTATTTTGACGATTTTATAGAAAATTTATGATTCTTGCTAATTTATAGAATAACTATAACATTTTTGATTGTAATCTGTTTAACTATATTAATTAGGACGTCTTATTATTCTTGAATTTGTTAATCTTGATAATTTTTTGTTGGTCCAATTAATTTGAATATTTTTTTTAATATTAGCGTGTTCTTTTGTTCTTTTTTTGTTTGTTTAATATTATTTAATGTGCCAAATTCGTGCTTGAAACAGAACTAACAATTTGGCAATTTGCATATTTACTATTATAATTTAAAAATTCCCTGAATTTTCTTTGAAAAGGCCTAATTTCCCTGATTTTTTCCGATGAACAAAATCCCCTGACTTTCCCGGTTGGTCGCCACCCTGATTCTAAAATTGAATCATTATGTTTACTAAACAAAATAACTAATGCAATTACTCACTTACCTTATCAGAAGACAATCATCGGCAGGTAAAAAATGATAAATAATGACACAGTGTATTTTTTTTTATAAAAAAACAAATATTTAATAATATTTAGAAATGATAAATTCTTTACATACATAGATACATATTTACAAATTATAATGAATCATGGCGGGAAACAGGAATAATATAGAACTACTCTATATATAATATTTATAATATTTTCCTATATTATTATAATAATATATAATAACACTAATGTATAAGGTACAAAAACAATGATAACAAGAAGATAATATCATTTTAAAATTTGTATGAGGAACGTCCAAATTTACAAAAAAATAAAATGTCATAAAATATTCCGATTAGCGTATAATAAATAAATAAATAAATAAAATGTAAAATAAATACGTTCAACGAATTACAAATAAAACATGTTTAAACTTTTTTTTAAATAGCGGAATTTAATTTTTAATTTAAAGAAACTAACGCGAATTAGAATAATTTTGTCCTTATATTTTTTCCACAATTTTACTTTAATAAATTAATAAATAAAATATTTCTGATTTTCAAATTTTTGTATTTATTTCCACTACAATTGTTTCGCTACGCTGTAGCTTCTTTAGGTAAAGAATATTAATTTCTCCATTAAAATTCTTTACCTAAAGAAGCTACAGCGTAGCGCAACAATTGTAGTGAAAATAAATACAAAAAGTTGAATATCAAAAATATTTTATTTATTAATTTATTAATCATATATTTTTAAAAATTAAGTGCCTCAGTAATCAACGACAATTAATACGCGAATTAGAATAATTTTGTCCTTATATTTTCTCCACAATTTTACTTTAATAAATTAATAAATAAAATATTTCTCATTTTCAAATTTTTGTATTTATTTCCACTACAATTGTTTCGCTACGCTGTAGCTTCTTTAGGTAAAGAATATTAAATTCTCCATTAAAATTCTTCACTTAAAGAAGCTACAGCGTAGCGCAACAATTGTAGTGAAAATAAATACAAAAAGTTGAATATCAAAAATATTTTATTTATTAATCATATATTTTTAAAAATTAAGTGCCTCAGTAATCAACGACAATTAATTTTGAAAGAATATATTGTATGTATGCGCTGATAGATGATATTGTAGATCATTATTGAAATGTTTGACCTTATCATAGAATTTCCAATTTAGCTGATCTAAGTCTAGATATTTACCTCACTTAATTTTTTACGCAACTAGCCCTCCCTATAGTTCAAGTATGTGGAGAAAGAGTCTTTCTTTCTCCACATACTTGAACTATAGGGAGGGCTAGTTGCGTAAAAAATGAAGTGAGGTAAATTCTAATTTGAGTTTAGAATACAATGTCAAGGCTTGACTTCTTTTGAGTATATTTAATAAGTTTTTAAAGTCTTAGGAGCTGCAATTTAAGAAAAATTAAAGACTTTATTAATTCTTTGTATTTAAAATTCAATACTGATCTATTATGTCCTATCAATAGAAAATTCCATTTTATATTGTATTTTAAAAAGTTAAATTTTATTTTAATTTAACCATTATGTTTTTACATATGTTCGAAAGCGTAAACGCAATCTAATATCCATTAACTTAAGTAGCTACCAGAGCTGGGCAGGATTCGAATCATTCAGGATTCGATTCCCGGATTCGAATCCTTTTAGAGGATTCAACAGAGGTATTCGAATACTTTAGTGAAAAAACGGATTCGTGATCCGGATTCGTTACATTTTTTTAAAAGGATTCGTATTCGAATCCAGACGTAGATGATTCGAATCCTTATAAAAGGATTCGAATTCTTATAAAAGGATTCGAATCCTTATAAAAGGATTCGAATTCTTATAAAAGGATTCGAATCCTTATAAAAGGATTCGGATTCTTATAAAAGGATTATAAAAGGAATCGAATCCTTATAAAAGCATTCGAATCCTCATACACGGATTCAAATCCTCCTAAATAATTCGAATCATCGCTATTCAGGCTGGGATTCGAATTCGATTAATTCAAATAGTTAAAATATTCTAATATGAATATTTAAATCAATAATTTATTCATATTTGAATATAAATATTGAAATTTTCGAATAATTCGAATATTTGTGAATGGATATTTGGTTACTTAACCATGAAAAATATCCAACGTTAATAGTATATTTTTAACTTCACTTGAAATCAGTGTTCTATACGCGTGGCGCATGAAGTAAAATTTCGAGTTTAGAAAAGCCCCGTGAAAATTTGTTTCGGGTCGCTGCGCGACCCTCGACAAATTTTCACCGCGGGGCTTTTCTAAACTCGAAATTTTACTTCATGCTTAGTCTTCGAGTGGACAACACTTGTTTTTAGAAGTTTTAAATTGAAGGATCACTCTAGATTACTAAGTTTATTACCATTTTACAAAGGCTACAGCTCGAAGGACCAACCATGGTCTTCGGAGACCGAAGGACTGCAGGGAATCGAAGTTTTTTTACAAGAAAACAACGAATATCTGAAGGTTTACAGCATGGATAGGAAAGAAAACATCTAATTTTGAAAAAATATCGAAGTTGGGTTGGTTTTCAGTGCATTTTTAACTTCACTTTAAATCAGTGTTTTATACGCATGGCGCATGAAGTAAAATTTCGAGTTTATAAAAGCCCCGCGAAAATTTGTCTCGGGTCGCTGCGCGACCCTCGACAAATTTTCTACGCGGGGCTTTTCTAAACTCGAAATTTGACTTCATGCTTAGTCTGGGAGTGGACAACACTCGTTTGAATTTTAAATTTAACTTTTTAAAAAAATCGACGTATGTAATATAATAAATCATTCATTGAAATCATAGAAAAAGATTCAAAATTTTATCTAAAATTACCTTTTAGAGTTAACTTTATAATTTGGTCGGCTCTTAATGGGTGAATATTCTATTCATAAAAAAAACCGTTTTTATTTAATATTAAAGTTGCATTTAATACAAGAACAAACTGTGAATAAATCGACATAAATCTAGAAATATCGAAAATCTCGACATGTAGAAAATCTTGACGGTCCACTCCCAGACTAAGCATGAAGTAAAATTTCGAGTTTAGAAAAGCCCCGCGTAGAAAATTTGTCGAGGGTCGCGCAGCGACCCTCGACACATTTTCACGGGGCTTTTCTAAACTCGAAATTTTACTTCATGCGCCACGCGTATAAAACACTGATTTAAAGTGAAGTTAAAAACGCACTGAAAATCAACCCAACTTCGATATTTTTTCAAAATTGGATGTTTTCTTTCCTATCCATGCTGTAAACCTTAAGATATTCGTTGTTTTCTTGTAAATAAACAACTTCGATTCCCTGCAGTCCTTCGGTCTCCGGTCCTTCGAGCTGTAGCCTTTGTAAAATGGTAATAAATTTAGTAATTTAGAGTGATCCTTTAATTTGAAACTTCTAAGAACGAGTGTTGTCTACTCCCAGACTAAGCATGAAGTAAAATTTCGAGTTTAGAAAAGCCCCGCGTAGAAAATTTGTCGAGGGTCGCGTAGCGACCCGAGACAAATTTTCACGGGGCTTTTCTAAACTCGACATTTTACTTCATGCGCCACGCGTATAAAACACAAATTTAAAATGAAGTTCAATAACACATATATCATCATTAATTAAAATCATTATATAATCAGATATTTAGTCGGTAAATATACATTTTTGTTAATAGAAACTGATGGAATAAAATATTACTGGTTGTAAATAATAGATTCAAATTTATTCTTAAAGGATTTGTATCCGTGATTCAAAAATGAGGATTCGAATCTTTGATTCGAATCATATTTTTCACTTACGAATCCTTTATTCGAGTATTCGTGATTCGAATCATATTAGGTGATTCGGATTCGTGATTCGAATCCTGTTTTTGAGGATTCATCCCAGCTCTGGTAGCTACTTAGACTAGTAGGCAACAGATGGCCCTTACGCTTTCGAACATATGTCAAATTGCACAGGCCATAATAACTGTTGAATTCTGTTTAGTATTCTTCAAACACTGCTTCGGGACTATACTGATGATGGCATTGAAGCCAGAAAAGTTATAGTTATGCGGTGAATGAATGAGTATTGAACACAAATTCATATTCTTGATATTATGTTTTTCTCAATTTCTTTGAATACAACAAAGAAATGTATTCTTTATTATTATTTATATCGTATGTTCAATACAAAAATCTCTAGAGTGCCATAAAAAATATTTTAGGTTGGCACCTCTTAAAATTATAATGTCTGACGTTTTAAATGTCAATTCTTAAAGCGTGTAGCCAACCTAAATTTCAAGAAATATTAAATCGTGGCACTCTAGAGGTTCTATTTTATTGAACATACGATATTATTAACAAATGTCTTTATTTTAGCAAATTTTGTTCGCAAAAAATATATTGCATATAAGAACTTACTATGACAACTTACAAAAAAATACATCATGTAAATTGTCATTTTCTTTTGTTTTATTCTTTTTCGGAATGTTTTGAACGTTCTTCCTACAAACATTTTTGGGTATCGGATGTGATACAAAATTGTCATCCTACAACACAACACATAAGGCGTAAAGCGAAACAATTAGTTAACATTATTTCTTCGGTGTTATCGCGTTTAATTAATTTTTGGTATTTTATCTTGTTGTGTCATTAAAAGCCCGGTATCTCCATTGAAAGTCAACAATTAGTTAGTAGTGACGATGATGATTACTACGTATTTTTCTACCGCTTTAGCTTCGAAAAGTCTTCGACAGTTCTTCAATATTGAATTAAGAATAACTTATTTTATTATTAGTCTTTGTTAGTTAATTTAGTTTTTGACCAGCAATGTAAAAAATTGCTGGTCAGAAGAAGACTTTAATGAAAAATAGTTGTTTTCTTTGTTGATCTAATATTTTATTTATTTTATAACAACAGTATGAAATGTTGGTGGCAACTTTTCGAGGCTTCAATATGAAGCTTATTATCAAAAATTCTTTATTAATTTTTCTTAATAATAATTGGCCATTTGAAATTAATCTTTATCTATATGGACAAATGAATTGTTTTATACTCATTATTAAATATTCCCCCTTAAAAGTTTCCTTTCCACGCAAAGTAGACAAACCTAAAAAAGTGTTCCGTCTAAATATCTTAGATTTTAAGATAAATCATAGTAGAACTTTCATTAAAACACTTGATATCAAACAAAATAAATTCAAATTCAAAGCTATTTGAATTAGAAAAATTAAGCTTACGCTTCATATACACTGCGCCGCAAAATTAACGCAAAATTCGAAATTTCTTTTAAAAAAATTAATTTTATTGTTTTTTCCTGAATTGAGCCTTCTTCTCTTTTTCTGTTTATCACAAAAACTGGAAATATGTATTAGTAGGCTAAAAACAAACCTTATTATCTGCCAACAGGTCTTTATTTTCTTGTTAAAAAAGGCGAGTATCGTTTGATAAGTAAGTTCTTTGATTTCTGGAAGTTTATTTAGAAAATTGTAAAAACAAACAAAAATGAATCCCCCTGGACGAGTTTCAAGAAATCTTACACATGAAGAATGTGCTGTTGTAGTGGCGCTGCAAGAAGAAGGGTTTACTGCAACTTACATTGCCCAACGTTTGTATGTTGCTAATTCCACAATATCGCGAGTTCTTTCCCGCTTCAGAGAAACAGGACGTCACGAAAGAAGAGGCGGCCAGGGTCGAAAAAGAATGACAACGTCGAGAGAAGACAGATTTATGCAACTTAAAAGTTTAAGGCAACGATTCCTAACGAGCACTTACCTGCAACAACAATTTGTTCTAACCTATGGTCGTCGACTAAATCAGGATACGGTCAGAAGAAGACTTGCTGAAGTTGATCTTCGACCCTATCAAGCCGCTAAAGGTCCTTTGTTAACCAGAGAGCACCGACGAGAGCGCTTAAGGTTTGCACAGGAACATCTTAATTGGAACAATGCTGATTGGGGTAGAGTAATGTTTAGTGACGAGTCCAGATTTTGTCTGTATAGTGACGACCGCCGTAGAAGAGTATATCGACGTCCTGGTGAAAGATACAGCCAGGCGTGCATACGAGGAACGGTGCAATATGGTGGAGGCTCTGTCATGGTATGGGCAGGCATCACGTCGCAAGCAACAACAGCGTTGGTACACATTAATGGTGGTCGGTTAAATGCACATCGATACATCGAATAGGTGCTTGAGCATCATGTTGTACCATTTGCCCCATTTATTGGGGATAATTTCCTTTTTATGCAAGATAACGCCAGGCCGCATATCGCAGGAATTGTGAACTAGTACTTTGACCATGTGGGAATTGTTCGTATGAACTGGCCAGCACGAAGTCCCGACCTCAATCCCATAGAGCATCTGTGGGACATTGTAGGGCAGAAGATTAAAGACTTGCAGCAACCTCCTGCAAACCTTCCAGAGTTAACACTCAGGTTAACGCAAGTGTGGGAAGAAATTGAGCAGCAAGAAGTCAGAAGTTTTATTGACAGTATGCCACGAAGGATGCGAGCTGTCATCAATGCTCGAGGAGGCAATACTCGCTATTAAGACCAACTGTACGACTGTTACACGCTATTTTGCGGATCAGAAGAATAATTATTTTTTTGTATTATTGCAGTTTGTTGTTTATTTTCTCATTTTTTGTTCACAAATAAGCAAATTAGTTTTAATAAGTATCTATTAGGTACCACTTCGGGAAAAAAATTGAGGAAAAAAAAATAAAAAACAATAAAATTAATTTTTAAACGAAATTTCGAATTTTGCGTTAATTTTGCGGCGCAGTGTAGTTTGCACTTGGTATGTTTCACTGATTTATTTTTGTGTTTACTCCAACTAGTTTCGACCTTAGGTCGTTATCAAGGAGATTGATAATGACCTAAGGTCGAAACTAGTTGGAGTAAATATAAAAATAAATCAACATATCAAGTGTTTTAATAAAAGTTCTACTATGATTTATCTCAAAATCTAAGATATTTACATAGAATACTTTTTGGGGTTTGCATGTTGCATATAAGTTATGCATAGAACAGTAAATCTGTCGTGTAACTCTATTATTCATTGTATAATTCAATATATTTCGGGTTATTAACTTGAGAAGTAGTTGTTTCAATGAATATTTAGAGAAGTCTCAACGAGACTACATTTTTGCAGGCATTAATTTGAATTCGTGTGTTTTAATAAAAGTTCTACTATGATTTATGTCAAAATCTAAGATATTTAGATAGAATACTTTTTGAGGTTTGCATGTTGCATATAAGTTATGCATAGAACAGTAAATCTGTCGTGTAACTCTATTATTCATTGTATAATTCAATATATTTCGGGTTATTAACTTGAGATGTAGTTGTTTCAATGAACATTTAGAGAAGTCTCAACGAGACTACATTTTTGCAGACAGTCGATATTAATTTGAATTCGTTTTCATATTTAGTAAATATTCTGCAACTATTGATAAAATCAATTTTTCTTTATTATAAAATATCAATATGTTATGCAACTTTAATGAATCTTTATAATAATGATAAGCTTCAAATATAATGTCCATATTGATAAAAGAACAACCTCAAGATTTTTCTAACACTTTATCAACTTACGAATATTCCTGTTCAATATTGAATAAACACTAATGCTAAATGGAAATGAAATTAAAAAAACAACAATCAGTATCACCCGAAATACCATTACCACATTTACACATCAAAGTATTTTTATTTCTGTTTGTGCCCAATGATTAAGCGCACACATATTATGCATTTTTTGAAGAAATCGACGCGAACGAGAGCTTTCGTTCTGCTGAAGAAAAGACTGGAGGAGAAATGTGGCAATCTCTTCGAATTAAAAACTAGCTAAAAATAAAATGAGCACCTTTGGTTCTGGTAAACGCGGAAGCCACTAACGCCCGAACAAATAAATTTAGATATTATATAGATTCCATTATCGTTAAAAATTATTACACCTAAAAGGTTTCTCACTTCGGGACAGTTACTGGCTCCCTCGGGGGTCCTTACACTCTAAAAATTGCACAGTTTGACATATAGTCCACTAAGTGAACATACCTGAAAAGGTTAATTGATTTGCGAAACTTTTAAAATTAGTAAATTAATTTTTGATCAATGTTCTGGCCGATTCTGTAAGCAAAATGTTATTCTTCGACCTCATATTCTTAGTATACACTTAGAACACATAAGAAGACTGTTATTCCTTACTTCACTTTTTATTTGTATCGTTAGATGTACAGTCGGCGCAACCCAAATCTGAACGCCAAAATTTAATGGTGTAATTTACACTTTGCATCATAGTCGTTCGTCGCAATTAAATTTGACAGCTTTCAAAATGCCGATGACGCCTCTATTTATAATACCACTGGCCAAAGACAGAATTACAGGAATGAATTTTAGTAACAAATACCATGACAACCAAAGAGTGTTCACATTTGGGTTGCGTCGACTGTACATTTCGAGATACAAGGTGCTCATTATCAATAACCAAATTTGTTATTGATAATTTTTGTCTAACGATACAAATAAAAAGTGAATAAGGAATAACAGTATTTTTATGTGTAATAATCCCTTCGCGTAAACTCAAAAACATACAGTTATACACTTAGAAGGTGAAGTTAAGAATAACATGCACGTTAAATATAACATTTTGCTTACAGTGAATTTCATGAATATTGGCTTGCATTTCTAGAAAAATATTTTGAACACTTTTGAGAGATCAATAAGATAAATTCAATTATTAATTAATGTGTGTAGTCATTCTGCGGCTCTTAAACTTTTGTTATTTCTTATTTTGTATTATTTCAATGTTAAAGAGGTATCTCGTGAATAAATAAATAAATAAAAAATAAATAAATGTTTATTTAAAAAAAATATTTCTCGATGTTTTGATGTCGACTTAGAAACCTCATCGTTTTCACAATAAAAACCTGAAAAGTGATGCTTTTTAAGAATTCAATTTGAAGCTGTAAACGAGTGTTTTCCACTCCCAGACTAAGCATGAAGTAAAATTTCGAGTTTAGAAAAGCCCCGTGAAAATTTGTCGAGGGTCGCGCAGCGACCCGAGACAAATTTTCTGGGCTTTTCTAAACTCGAAATTTTACTTCATGCGCCACGGGTTTAAAACACAGATTTCAAGTGCAGTTCAAATATAGATACATTTCACAATATTTTAGTGTTTCATACGCGTGGCGCATTAAGTAAAATTTCAAGTTTAGTAAAGCCCAGAACATTTGTGTCGGGTTTTATTGAAATATATGAATGACTTTTAAAAAATTGATTGATAAGGCTGATAAATGTTGAAAGTTTATCTTCACTTTTATATAAATAGAACAACTTAAACACTTTCAAATATATATTGTACAACGCTACAATTGTTTCGCCACACTGTGGCGAATAATGATAAATAAAATTTGTCGGTTCGGATATACAGGGAGTTTTTCTTTAAAGTATACGTTTTCCAAATTCAGCTTATTTTTATTAAATCTTTAGATATTTGCTGTTTTAAAAAGTTTAATTTAAAGTTTTAAGCGATTGTTTTCCACTCCCAGACTAAGCCTGGAGTAAAATTTCGAGTTTAGAAAAGCCCCGTGAAAATTTGTCGAGGGTCGCGCAGCGACCCGAGACAAATTTTCTGGGCTTTTCTAAACTCGAAATTTTACTTCATGCGCCACGCGTATAAAACACAGATTTCAAGTGAAGTTCAAATCGATACATTTCACAATATGTTAGTGTTATATACGCGTGGCGCATGAAGTACCCGAACCGACAAATTTTATTAATCATTTCTTCGCCTGAAGAAGCCACAGTATGGCGAAACAATTGTAGAATTATACAATATATATTTGAAAGTGTTTAAATTGTTTTATTTATAAAAAAGTGAATGAAATTCTTAGTCAAGGTTATATTCAAATTTATAAAAACACTGAATTTCTTTAACCCGAATTCTGAATGAATTTCTAAATTAGATCTCTAAGTGATCGACATTTTAATAAAAAAATCTGACGTCAGAAATCCCGACGGACGATTTATAAGTCAGAAGATATAATGAGTATTCAAGCCAGCGAATCATCTGGGTGTGTTAGATACCATATAATTTCAAAGTTACACAGTTTTTATTTAATCAAACATTTCCAACACATCCAAGCATGTATTGTCTTCATTAATAAACGTAATTTAAAGTATTTTCAATTAGTGGACTATAAATAAAGCGTATGTTCAGGGAGTATTCAGGATGTTCACACTGCTTTCTCATCTACAATGATATAATAATGAAGAAGCGCCGGTTTCACTTTCGGCTAATACGAAAGGTTAACAATGTTGGAAACATCCCACAATCATCAGACTCTATGCGTGTGTATGCACGTGTACATGGATTTTACACTTGTGATGTGTGTGAGAGCGAAATGAGGGAGATCTACAAAAATGTCCAACTCCAAAAAGTACAAAAATCGTCATGATTTGATGATTTGAGGCAAGTTGTGCGGCTCTTCGTAGGCGCTGAGACGGACTACTTTTAGGCGGTAAAACTGTAAAGAGAAGAATTATAAATAGAATATATGTGAACAAATTAGATGGATTTTGCTCGATAAATGAGGAGAATGAAAAAAATAATATAAGTACACAAATTTTAGATGGTTAAATGTTTGTTTCAATGGATATTTATCATCTTAAGTTGTCTTATTAATTAAGACATTGTTTGCATTTTTACGAATAACATTTTCGTAATTTTATATATTATGGTTGAAGTGAACTGAAAACTTATTTTGTTAGATGAATAAAAACCATTGTCTTATTTGTCCGATATCAATTTTAGATTCCAAGACTAGAATTAAAACAAGAGTACGGGATATGTTTATTTAGGTTTTCTTGTTAGGCTTACCTTGACAGGTAGAATTATCAGTTTTAGACCCGTTTTATCCTAAATTATTTTATGAAGGGCCATTAAAAAACCCACGGTTAGAATACAATATTACTCATTCTCTATCTTATATTAAAATATCACTTTTTGTAAATTTAAATAGTTCGAATAAAAATTGTTTTGTAGCAAGAACATGTATCTCAAGTTTACCTCGTTTTCTTCTTGCACATCTTCGCCAGTTTTCTCCGTTTCAGGATCATTTCGTATAAAACCTCAAGTCCTTCGTGCAGACCATCCCCCGTGATCGCACAGGCGGGCTGTACGTGCCACAGGTGGCCCCCCGAACTACCGCCCCCCAACTCAGTCAGCCCCAACAACTTCTCCAGGTCCCGGGGTTCTCGCGCCCCCGGCAGATCCTGTTTGTTCGCGAGCACTAAAATAGGCACTCCCGAGTTCTCGGGCGATTTCACAGTCCGTATCAGTTCCATTTTGGCCTCCTCCATGCGCTCCACGTCAACACTGTCCAGCACAAACACTATACCGTCTGTGCACCTGGTGTACGACTTCCAGAGGGGCCGAAGCTTTTCCTGGCCGCCGACGTCCCAGACTAGGAAGTTGATGCCCTTTGCCTTGCCTATCATGCCCTTCACCTTTTCGCAGTTGAAGCCTATGGTGGGCACGGTGTTGAGGTACTGGTCGAATTTCAGTCGGTATAGGGCGGTGGTCTTGCCCGCGGAGTCCAGCCCCAGCATCACCACGTGGAGGGTGCCCTGTCCGGAAGGAAGTGCATCCAGCAGTGATGTGTTCTTTCCCATGTTGGCACCCATTGGGTTCGATTTGGCTGCTCACATGTTGCTCCCAGGATTTGATAACAATATCGGACTATGCTTTGTTAACATAGTTGATATGTTTATGTCTGAAATACAAAAAATATATCACAATCAAAATAACGCCCACATAGCTAAGTATGAATTTGTAATAGGATTCTTAACCGCTTAACGTTCTATTTATTTCACAAAAGATGGTCAAATAAAAACTATTTATTTTATGAATCAGTTATGTTAAACTCTATGTTCTTTCAATACCCGGTAAAATAAAACATGAAAAAAATGTATTCAATAACCCTATTCTACTAACCCGAGTTAACTTGGGCACTTGAAATTAAATAAACACAATATGTAGAAGCAACCTAAATGGACTCTCAAAGCAATATAATAAAGTTGTTACAAACTAGAGTTAGGTTAGGTTAGGTTTCAATGGCAGAAGTTAGACCACTCACTTAGGCCCAAAGAGATACCATAAGGGTAAAAAGGTGTCAGATCTCCTCTCCCTCCCCACACAAACCAATCCGAGCACCTAATGAACGCGATCAGATTTCTTATCTAGAGGTGTGCTAGTCCATTCGCGTAGTGCATACCAAGGTACTTGATTCTTTTCCCTTCAAGAGCAGGACATTGTCTCAGATAGTGGAGTACCGTCTCTTCCTCCTCCACATCCAGACATCCTCTGCAAAAATCGTTGTGCTCAAGACCCATCTTTTGTGCATGTCTGCCTAGGAGGCAGTGGCCCGTAAGGATGCCTACCGCCTTCTTTATGTCGATTCTGCTAAGTGCAATCTGTTGCTTTTTATAGTACCCCCTATAGGCCTTGGCTGCCTTGTTATAAGACACGTATCTTCTTCTCTCCACCTATGGTTGACCGATGCTATCATTTGGTCCCTAAGTAATCTCTTGCATTCCACAAGAGGAATGTGGGTGGAGAGTTCAGTAGACAGGTCCTTCATTCTTGCCCCCCTTGCAAGGTCGTCGGCAATTGAATTCCCCCTGATATCACTGTGACTAGGTACCTACAACGAGTCCCACGTCACAGTTATTTGCAAGACTATTAAACGGTTTTTTACAGTCTCTGACTACCTTTGAGGTGCAGTACGGACTATTCAGTATCTTAAAAGCGGCTTGGCTATCAGTAATGAACCTAATGCGGTTCCCCTGAAGGTCATTTTTTTGACTGCCACTGCCACTCGGATGGCCATGACCTCTGCCTAAAGAATGTTACAGTGGTTTGGGAGTCTAAAAGACCTGTTCAGGATGAAATCTTGTGAGAAGATTCCTTCCCCTACTCTGTTTTCAGACTTGGGACCATCCGTAAAGAGCCAGACGTCCTTGCCTTGAACTATCTTGCCCTCTAACCATTTGGTTTTGTCGGGGATTGAAGTGGAAAACTTATTTTCAAAATTTAAGTTCTGGAGTGTCTTCAGGGGGATATCGACAAGATCATTCAGGATCCTTAAATGGCCCTGTTTGCTAGTGCTCCATATCCCGACTGAGTTGATTCTGGTTGCTGTGGCAGCTGCAGCATATCTACAGTAGAGGTCGACTGGAGCTAGATTTAGTAGTATATCAAGCGCTTTGGAGGAGGTGGACGTGACCGCCCCCGTTATGAGCAATTCGGCGGCTCTCTGAGCCTTGCCCAGTGCAGTTTGGTGGATCCATTTGTCCAGGGCAGTCCACCAGACTGCGGCTCCGTAGAACATAATGGGCCTTACCACGGCCGTGTACATCCAGTGAAAAACGGGTAGTTTCAATCCCCAGTCCTTGTCCACTGCTCTTTTGCAGGAGTGCAACGCGACGAGCGCTTTCGGTGCTCTCTCCTGAATATTGGGCTTCTAAGTAAGCTTCCTGTCAATTAGAATGCTCAACTATTTAGCTTTAAAGTTCGGTACTTTATGCATTCAGGTGAAAAGTACAAGCTCAGTTTTGAGAGGGTTTACTCCTAGTCCATACTTCTCACACCAGCGGGTTACTTTGCGGAGTGCCTGCTCCATAAGTTCGGATAGGATACTTAAGTGGTTACCAGAGACCGTAAGGGTCACATCGTCAGCGTAGGCAATTGCCCTACACCCTACAGACTCTAGTTCTGTCAGTAGGTCATTTATGACTACGTTTCATAGCAGCGGAGAGAGGACCCCCCCCTTGAGGGGTACTCCTATTAACCTCTCTTCTTAAGTATGAGCCACCCAGCGAGGTCCATGTGCAAACAGAATCGCTTCTGGCTGCACAAAGTTGAAGGCTCCTTCGATATCCAGAAATACCGCCAACGAAAACTCCGTATTGCACATGGACTTCTCAACCTGGCTAATGAGGGAGTGCAGCGCCGTGTCCACTGATCTGCCCTTAGTACAAGTGTGTTGGCTAGTTGACTAAAGGTTTGGATTGATGCAAGGAACGCATCAATCCAAACCTTTGGTATGCACGCTTCAACTAGTCTCTCCAACGTCTTGAGTAAGAAGGACGATAAGCTGATAGGTCAATCAGCTTATCGTCCTTCTTACCTTCGGTGTTGAGTGGGTTATTTCCCTGCTTTGGGTATAAACACCATATTTGCCTCTTTCCATCTCTGAGAGATGTACGATAGTTAGGCTGGCTTTAAATATTAATTCCAACCAGGGATTTATAATATCTGAGGCTATCTGTAATTCAGCAGGAATGATCCCGTCAGGGCCTGCAGCTTTAAAAGGCTTAAGGCTTTTCACACTCCAAGCCAATTTCTGTTCACTCAAGATATCGTGTATAGGGCAGCTCCTCCTGGCGGCCGGGCGACCCCCTTTTCCGCCAGAGTCGGAGGGAAAGTGGGTATGCATTAGGGCCATTAGGGTTTCCTCGCATGAAGTGGTCCAGTTACCACCCTGCTAGAGTTAGCATGGTAAAGTCTAAAACATAACGTAACACATAGTGGCACGTTGCAATCTGGGCAACAATATCTTGATTTTTTTACTATGAACGTCTGGAAAATGGCAGCCGGTTAGGCAAAGTGCCGAGAGGCTATTTGATGGACGTCCACTTCTACCAGTAAACTCAGTTTGGAGATATTTCTCCATCATAGACTTGATGAGGTTCAACCTGTAGGCTGAAGCTGAATTGGTGCCTGCATTTTTGCGATATATTATGAAAGAGTTCCATAATGACAAATCGTGCAAATAGAAAAATAATTTCTTATAATAATTTTTCCCCCGCTTGCGCGGAAGGGAGAAGTCTGCTAAATGCTGTTCAACACGATCTACTCCTCCCATGGTGTCATTGTAATCAATCTTAAGTTTGATCTTTGTTTCCTTTCTTGTTTGTACCTCTACACTAGAATTTGAATGAATGGTTAAAATAAACGAGATATATTTATTATCTATTCATTTCAGTACGGATACCATACCTCAATGAAATGCAACTGCTTTTTCCTTCTTTCGTTTTTTAGTTATCAGTTCCATGGGAACTTCTTTTCGTGTCATTCGTAAGGTACCGTATACGTCCGTTTTCTTTGAAATCAGTAGTTCTGCAAGCTGAGGTGAGTTATAAAAGTTGTCCATTGTAAGACAATATCCTTGATTCAGAAGTGCATCTGTAAGTTTCATAACTACCGCGAGAATCCAACTAAGTCTTCATTTATATAACAAAAAAAACTCGCATCTATAGTTATGTGCCTCTCGGGAGTACACGTATCAAGAAATTGTTTTACTAATTTATCATGGACAGGCTATATTTTGTTTAGTTCTGGATTTGGGTATGTTTTCATTATTTGAAAAATCAAGATTCTGATAAATTGCATCAAATCTTACATTTGGCATTTTGAAAAAAAAAGGTGTTACCAGCAGAGGATTTTTATACCAATATTGTCATAGCTCTGTTTTTTTACAATTCGTTGGAGAATAATTACACCTAAGAACTCTTAATTCTGGATGTCACTGAATTCACTGGTTTCCACTTATCATCTCGGTTCTTCTGATCCGCATAACGGTTGGTTTCAATTACCATATGAGAAATTCGATCATCATCAGAAAACTGTTCGAAATAGTCAAGTTCACTCCAGTCACCGCCAGCATTTACAGAAGGTACAGCAGTAAAAGCGAATGCCGGTGGTGCTGGTGTATTGATTTGCAATTCATACCACTGACGAACAGCAGTAAAATTAGCACAGTCTTCTGAATCTGAGCTTGAGTTTGAGTAACTTTCCATACTTGTGTCAGAGCCGCTGTCCTCTACTGGTTCCTCAACATTTAACTCATATAAACTTTCATTCTCATCACTATCCATATTTAGTTTTTACTCTTGTCTGAGCGCTTACAAATATAATGCGCGTAGCACTAAAAAGTCATAGATTTACACATCAATATTACAAATAGTGCGCAACCATAAGATATATACCGAAATAAGTTGGCGACAAAATTCACTTTTGCGGAGCGACCAAACCAAATTTTCGGGCTTTTCTAAACTAGAAATTTTACTTTATGTGTCACGCGTATAAACAATTCTAAGTGAAGTTCACTTGTTCACAATATTTCAGTAATTTTAGTGTAATACGTAATACGTGTGGCGCATGAAGTAAAATTTCGTGTTTAGAACTTCGAAAAAAAAATCTCTGCAACTTAGTGTTGGAGGTCCAGAATAGCATCCTATCAGGACACGTCTGGGGCAGACATGAGTCTTCGGACGATGGATGTTTGAGGGGGACGATTGTCCAAGTCGGAGCTGTAGACCTTCCTGAGGTTACCTCTGTGTCCCTATCTTGGATTGGGCTAACTTACACATGGCGGGGTTGACTCAGCCCTGGTGCTTGTAGCCGCTAAATAAGGAGTCGGGGTTGGGCCTTGAAAAGCCCAGGGGTGTCTACTCGCTCCTCCGGTCCACACGTGGGTTGGTCTCCGACGGGCAGTGGTTCGCAGATATGGCGGTGATCCACCGGTCCTTAAACGGACGCTCGAAAGATATACACCGAAAGGTAAAAATCTGAGCACACCAAGTCTGTATCTTAGTGTTCATTTATTACACATTGTGTTGATTCTGTCGATCTACTGCTGATAATGTAACAAATACTATATCCATTTCTATTACAAATTTCTTGGTGAGGCACTGTCTACCCTGACCATCCGCCACTGTTTCCAACGTAAAATTACAAGCCCGGCAATATGGTACTTCGGGTCTATTCTCAAGGACTATGAGTTTTGTCTTCAATAAGATGTCTCAATATAATTACGGCGGGCATGGAAACCCCAAATGATAGCACTTTATGTATACACCATCCAATCAATTTAATCGTAGATAAATATACACGCAATTCCAATACCATATAATTATGTATTACATGCCTAAGATGCATCGCAATAATATACACTTATTTTGTTTTCTCGCCCGTTGCGATTTGATTTAGCAACCGTTGCAAATTCATTTTTAATTTCCGCGCTTCGCCTCGCCCCAAGACAACTATCTCTATCTTCCATGCAACTTTTTATAGTCTTCTGGCAACCTTCGTGCCTCTAATTTACTTCCCGTAATTATTCATCACGCTAAATTAAATTTTTCGTTTCATCTTAATACACGTCGTATAATTTTTAATGAGACATCGATTAACATTATTATTATACCTACGTGAAATATGAGTCCATGGATACAATGTTAGGTATATAATTCAATTATTAATACAAAAAAATTGGTATTGGAGGTGGTGAGAAGGAAGCAGGTTTGTAGAAATAAAGTTACGCGTGATATAAATATACAGAAAATTATCTTATTATGAAATTCTAAACTGCGATTTCTCAAAATTTGTACCTTATCAATTGTTAAACACTAAAAGTGCGATTCTTTTCGCAATCTACAAGAAGTTAGACTTTTCATAGTAATCATTTAAATCACTTATGTAGTTGCAAATAACATAAATATATATTTTATGTTGCCAGAATTTAACTGTTTGTCTACAATGTAAATACAGGGCATTTTTCTTTTAGGTAAACACTAGCATAAGCTGTAAATTTTCCGATATCCGTTGTTTTTTTAAAGAGTTCAATTTGAAGCTTTAAACGAGTGTTTTCCACTACCAGACTAAGCATGAAGTAAAATTTCGAGTTTAGAAAGGCCCGTGAAAATTTGTCGAGGGTCGCGCAGCGACCCGAGACACATTTTTTGGGCTTTTCTAAACTCGAAATTTTACTTCATGCGCCACGCGTATAAAACACTGATTTCAAGTGGGGTTAAAATATACATGCATTTTACAGTATTTTAGTGTTTTACACGCGTGGCGCATGACGTAAAATTTCGAGTTTAGAAAAGCCCAGAAAATTTGTCTCGGGTCGCTGCGCGACCCTCGACAAATTTTCACGGGGCTTTTCTAAACTCGAAATTTTACTTCATGCTTAGTCTGGGAGTGGAAAACACTCGTTTAAAGCTTCAAATTGAACTCTTAAAAAAAAACGAATATTTAAAGATTTAACCAGAATAAACAAACTGACTCTAGTCGGAGAAAATATAAAATTTGCCAACATCCGTTGTTTTTTAAAAAAAGTTCAATTTGAAGCTTTAAACGAGTGTTTTCCACTCCCAGACTAAGCATGAAGTAAAATTTCGAGTTTAGAAAAGCCCCGTGAAAATTTGTCGAGGGTCGCGCAGCGACCCGAGACAAATTTTCTGGGCTTTTCTAAACTCGAAATTTTACTTCATGCGCCACGCGTGTAATACACTAAAATACTGTAAAATGCATGTATATTTTAACCCCACTTGAAATCAGTGTTTTATACGCGTGGCGCATGAAGTAAAATTTCGAGTTTAGAAAAGCCCAGAAAATTTGTCTCGGGTCGCTGCGCGACCCTCGACAAATTTTCACGGGGCTTTTCTAAACTCGAAATTTTACTTCATGCTTAGTCTGGGAGTGGAAAACACTCGTTTAAAGCTTACAATTGAACTCTTAAAAAAAAAACGAATATTTAAAGATTTAAACAGAATAAACAAACTGACTCTAGTCGGAGAAAATATAAAATTTGCCAACATCCGTTGTTTTTTAAAAAAAGTTCAATTTGAAGCTTTAAACGAGTGTTTTCCACTCCCAGACTAAGCATGAAGTAAAATTTCGAGTTTAGAAAAGCCCCGTGAACATTTGTCGAGGGTCGCGCAGCGACCCGAGACAAATTTTCTGGGCTTTTCTAAACTCGAAATTTTACTTCATGCTTAGTCTGGGAGTGGAAAACACTCGTTTAAAGTTTCAAATTGAAGTCTTTAAAAAACAACGAATATTTAAATATTTAAAGAAAATAATCCTAATTCAGAATATGTATACTTTAAAGAAAAACTCCCTGTATATACTCATATGGAATATCAAACTAAAATATCATTAATGGTGAAGGCATCTGTTTCGTTATACAGTTATATGTATGTCGATAGAAATTAAAATCGTGAATATTTATCCAGTTAACTTCTGTCTTCTGTAATTCAATACCAATTCATTTATATGTAAAGTTATTTAAATAAAAAACACTTGGTATTGTTTCACAAATTAAAACTTTATTCCGACTAGTTTCGGTTTGTTAGACCATTTTCAAATGAACATTCCTTTGAAAGTGGTCTAACAAACCGAAACTAGTCGGAATAAAGTTTTAATTTGTGAAAGAACACCAAGGGTTTTATATTTAAATAACTTTACATATTCTAATATGTTTTACCAAATGCCAGATGAAAAATTAATTCAAGAAATTACAAATTCAATAATTTGCACGGCGCTATGTAAACAAACAAACAACGCGCTCCGAACTCAACATTTTTATTATTCGTTGTGATAAAATTCGGCAGGCACTATAAACAAATACATAGTCAAAACTGCTTTCTGTAATTATGCCATTTCTGCGCCATCTCGTATCCCAGAAAGACACAACCAGCAAAAATTGGCCCTCTTAATGTTTAAAATATTCTGCAACCAAGCATTTTCAATTTTATTTATTCTTATTTATTGTTGTTGACAAAATTATTCACGTCAAATACTGATTTATGCTGGGCAAGGCCGTAGCCATTTTAAAAATGTAAAATTTTTGTATGTTAAAGAGCAAAAACAATATTTTTACCTGTAAAACCCCCCTCGAAATTTTTAAATTAAATTTGCAATTTTTAATTATTAATACGTGTATTATTTCATATAGAATTAATAGAAGCTATATAATTGTATCCTAGGAGTGTAGTAATTGAAATATATGTATGCACCTAATTTATAGTGATCAATATCAGTATAGGAGTATGTTATTGGTATCCCCATATATATAAATTCTGCACAATATGCACGAAGCAATTACGACACACCGACTACATATACCCAAACAATAATACATGTCCGTTCAATTGTAGTATTCTGGCGAGCTGCCGTGTTCCACGTCCTATTCAATTCTATCACAATGCACATTCAGAATGCGTCCTTAATATTTAATAGCCCCACGAGCCTCGCGTATATTCCGATTAATCGCCCCTTTCTTGAACAGTCCTCCGAAATCCAGAATGTATGTTGTGTGTGTGCAACGTGTAACGTTACTTCGAAACAACGAACTTGAAGTAATTTATGCCAATGGCGTCTCGCGATGCAGATTGTTAACTGTAGACTGGTTATTAATGTGAATAATGATAGCCATCGATGTATTGTATTTTGGACACATACAATTATGTGGTGTATAACACGTGTCGGACATATAATTTTCGTTCCTCGTGGTTGGAATATGAAATTTACATTCGTTTTGGTACATGTATGCTATAGCTGTTAGTTTCGCTAGGATAGTCAACACAAGGAAATAATTGTTTGTTTCGAAAAATATATATGAAACGAATAAACATACTTGTGTACAATTTGAGGTAAAATGAGGAAAATCTGAGTGAGATCGTACAAGCCAGTGTTTGAACTGAATTACACAGATTTTCCCTCACGAGAATGTGAAATATCCCTATATTAAACGGAATATACATGTAGTTCCCACTTTTTGTTTATTTATAGGGTGGCACACGCAACACTTTTGATATTGTACTTTTCTTGTAACCAGGTTTAATAATAAAATGTTGAGTTATAGTAAGAACAAATTTGAATAAAGTAATGTATAACATACTCCTATATTTTAGCACATCATTATTATGTTTTACAAAAGCTGCTAATAACGTATGGTATTTTGTTCACGACAGTCTTATAATATGTGCATTATTTAATTTTGGTGGCAGCATAAATAGGGTGCCAAATTGTTTTACTCTTTTCCAACTGAAACTAGCACTTAACCTCCTATCAAAATTGAATTTGTGTTCAGTATTCCGGCACCAGATACCCACAGACGCGTTTCGGACTTCAAGGTCCTCTTCAGTGTGGTCCCGACCCAGTGCTGAGGAATACTGAACATTTCTGACTATTTCAAGCCAATATGTGAAAACTATTAATGGCACCATGAAGCAGTAGATGGCGTTAGCTATCGAAATCCATTAATAGTTTTCACATATTGGCTTGAAATAGTCAGAAATGTTCAGTATTCCTCAGCACTGAGCGGGGTCCATACTGAAGAGGACCTTGAAGCCCGACACGCGTCTGTGGGTATCTGGTGCCGGAATACTGAACACAAATTAAATTTTGATATTTGTTTTCTGGTTTCACAATCAGAGTTCTGCGTGTTCGTGGACGAAACAGTGACCTGTATATGCACTTTATGCATTCGTGTCACTGACGATGCCACTATGAAGCAGTAGATGGCGTTAGCTATCGAAATCCATTAATGACTTAACCTCCTATTCACATGTGCCACAGATATATGTTCGTTTAAGTTTTCGAGAATCATAACAAATCGTAAACTTTTGGATTGATTGAGTTATTTGAAGATAATTATAACTTTGAATAAAATACTTTGTATTTGTATCAAACCATTGATAATGGACACTTCGTGTCCGAAATAATAATAATACTTTATTTACGGAATAAACCTGTTTACATAATTTCAATTATAATTTTACACACTTTTAATACATAATAAACAATCAATACACAAACATACATACTCGATATAATTAATACAATATATTCCTAAGCCCTGTAGACAAAAACAATTAAACATGGTTGTATAAAGATGGATCAATCAGCTTTAATCGTTTCATAAATGATTTAAAAGATATACCGTACAGCTTAAAATGTGGCGATACACAAACCAAATTGCATAATTTTGTCATACGACAAAGTGCATTATTGCTTGTGTAGTTGTTACGATGAAGTGTTTCTCTAAAAATTAATTGTGAACGTGTATTGGATGGGATTAGAAACTTTAAACCAGTCAGTAATTCATTGCAGTACATTAGGCCGTTTACTATTTTGAAAAGAATTCCCAAATCAGATAGTAGAAAGTTTCATTGTAAGTGTGTGTTTGTTTTTTTGCAGAATTTGGAATTTTAGTTTGCACTTTTGTGTATTTCACGCCCTGAAAATGTTTTTACTCGTATACAGAGTTTATGTAAGAAATATATTTGTAATTATTAAGAATATTGTGTAAGTGTTTTAAACGTGTTAACACTTTTAATTATTTCTTTGTTTTGTTCGTATCCAGCAAATGATGAAATTATTTTTGTTCACGATCTTATAATAACAAGATAAATTCAAATTCAAAATGTACATTTGATGACAAAATAAAGTATCGAAGAAAGGTTCTAAGTATTTTATTCAAAATCGTAAACTGTTGGTTAATTTACATCTTGAAAATAAATACATTGCTGTCTTCAAAACTGAAAGACCTTCAATAAACCAACCAATCAATAACTTTCACACGAGAGCAAAAAAATCGTTTAAAATCATCTAATCATCTCTGTATATATCAATACACAACATCTTACTCAACAAAACTGACCTTAACATTTCTTATTTAAAATAAAACCTCCAGGTAATTAAATTGTTAATCTCTTAATCCTAAGTGTATGTAAAATCATGCACACCGTTATTCACTTTACTTATTTAGCGTTAATTAAGAAAACAATTGTTTAGCACAGTGAACAGATTGTAGATAATTTGTAAACAATGCACATTTAGTAGAAAGTTTCATTGTGAGTGTGTGTTTGTTTTTTTGCAGAATTTGGAATTTTAGTTTGCACTTTTGTGTATTTCACGCCCTGAAAATGTTTTCGCTCGTATAAAGAGTTTATGTAAGAAATATATTTTTAATTATTAAGAATATTGTGTAAGTGTTTTAAACGTGTTAACACATTTAATTATTTCTTTGTTTTGTTCGTATCCAGCAAATGTTGAAATTATTTTTGTTTACGACAATCTTATAATTTTTGTATTATTTAATTTTGTGGGCAGCATAAATGGGGTGTATTAAACACGGGTGTGTTTAATGTGGTTTTTAAACACGGGCGTGTTTAATGTGATTTTTAAACACGGGCGTGTTTAATGTGGTATTTAAACCACGCTAATTCGCGTTTTGATACAAGACCTATTTATTAGACATTCAAATCACGATTCCGCAATCTGTCATTATTTATCTGTCAAATTATTATATTATAAAGCATACAAAAATTAAAAATTAAAAATGGAAAAAAAATTTAAAAATTGAAAAAAAAATTAAATTAATCAGTAATTCCGTGAATCAGTGAATCGATAAATAGGTGACACAGTAACTCAGTGACTCAGTTAAATATTTATAATAATACTTTATATAATTGTCAACATTAATTTCGACAAATTTACAGGGTATCCCGTTAATGTGGAGAAATGGCTTAGCCATAGATTCCTGGGATAAAATATGATGATTTAACATAACTTATCTATATCCTAACTAAACTAAACAGTGTTAAAAATGCTAATAATGTGCTATTAGACTTGGTTTTTAGTAACTTTACAGATTCTATAAATATTGAAAGAGACACATTGCCGTTAATACCAGAAGATTCCCATCACCCAGCTCTATCTATATCTCTATCATGTGCAAAACACAATACAACCAACAATCCATTTCCAGTGAACAATAACTTCAAATATAATTTTAAAAAAGCAAATTTTATTCAATTATACCAAGATCTAAATCTCGCAAACTGGTCCTTCTTGAAATCATATACCAATGTAAATGATGCATGTGGTGCTTTTTACAATGAATTATATACTATTCTAAACAAGTCCGTCCCTTGCTCTACTCATGTAAGTAATACATTTTACCCACCATGGTTTACTAACAGTATAAAACGTAATTTAAAATTAAAAAAATACTATCACAAAAAATGGAAACGGTCCGGGAGCAATTATTTTTATAGCCAATTTAAGAGAATTCGGGAACAACTGAAGCAACAAATTGCAACATCCTATGATACGTATATAAATATGATTGAAAAGGATCTTAAAACTTCTCCAAATAACATCTGGAAATTCGTCAAAAACAAAAAACGCAAAACCCGTATTCCTGGGCGTCTGCGAGATGGAAATAATTTGTATTATGAAAACCCGACTGACATTGTCAATGCATTTGCGGATAACTTTTCCAGTATGTATTCAACGATTAACTTAGATTCGCACAATGTCATCTCCAATTCTCAGACGTTGCTAACCCCCGTAATAGAGGAACAAGATATCATTAGAAGCATTAATCGTACCAAAAACTCGAACACCTGTGGTGATGACAAAATTCCAAATTTTCTTGTAAAGGACTGTAAATTCACTTTCTCATATCCTTTGTCCATATTGTATAACCTTTCTCTGCAAACTAACACATTCCCTGATTTATGGAAACGAGCTGTAATTACTCCCGTGTTGAAGCGTGGTGATACGGACGTTATTACAAATTACAGGCCAATCGCGTTACTGTCTAATTTTGCTAAAATTTTTGAGCAAATTATTTATAGTGTAGTATCATTTCATGTCAAACCTTATATTTCTCCATTTCAACATGGTTTTATGTCTGGTCGCTCGACAATGACAAACCTAGCAGTAATTACACAACACATTAGCGAGGCTCTGGACAAACGCGAGCAAATTGATGTAGTATATACAGACTTTGCTCGTGCTTTCGACACCATAAATCATAATATCTCACTGAGTAAGCTGGACAATTTTGGACTTTCTAATAACTTTATCAATTTCTTTTCTTCATATCTTATAAATCGAACAAACTACGTCTATTTTAATGGCTTCAATTCTTATGAATTTTATTCCCCTTCAGGTGTTCCGCAAGGGTCTAATCTAGGTCCATTATTATTTAATTTGTATATTAATGACCTAATTGAATCCATAAATTGTCCAGTTTTAGCTTACGTAGATGATATTAAAATATATAATGTCATCAACAATCAAAACGACTGTGTTACTTTGCAGAGAAATTTGGATATAATAAGTGGTTGGTGTAACAATAACGGCCTGTCTCTTAACGTTAGTAAGTGTGTCACTATTTCATATACGAAAAAATCCAATCCCATTAATCATCAATATTGGGTAGATGGTGCCTCCATAAAACGAGACCAAATTTTCAAAGATCTTGGTATTACGTTTGATCACAGGTTGTCATTCACTAATCATATTTACAACGTCACCTCATCAGCTTTCAAGATGCTTGGCTTTGTAATTAGGACTTGCAAGTATTTTAATGATACTGATTTGATCAGGGTATTATACTGTGCCTTAGTTAGAAGCCGCTTAGAGTACGGTTCCATAATTTTTTATCCATATTACACAAATCAATCCATCTTGCTAGAACGTGTACAAAAACGTTTTCTAAAATATTTAAATTTTAAGTTAACTGGTATATACCCTGATTATCTCACTGACTACAGCACTTTATTATCTATACACAGTATGATATCTTTGTCTGATCGTCGTAAGTTAGCTAGTAGTACATTCATGTTCAAATTAGTTCATAATATAATAGATGTTCCTCAATTACTCTCTATGATACCTTTTAATACGCCACGTATAGTTTCGCGGCAAAGTAGTTCGTTTCTATTACCAAGAGTTAATACCAATATACTACTAAAAGCGCCAATATATCACATGTCTATTAATGCTAATTCGCGTTTTACTGATATATTTTGTAATATTGTAAATCTTTAATTATACCAACTTTTGTATATTTTACACCATTTTATATATAACTGTATGTATTGTATGATTTTGTCCGATTTGTGGTTTTTCCGTGGACAATAAAGTATATTATTATTATTATTATTATTATTATTATATCCAAAAATTTACGGTTAAGCCGGAATTAGGCTTTAGAGTTCAAAAAAATATTATTAATTTTATTTGTAAAGATTGAGCGCTATATTCGATTTGATTGAAATTTATTATGGTTGATTATCATAATATAACACAATATTTTAGTTATTATGGTCATCATTGATTGACAAGAAGTTTAAAAAGCAGTAGTACCACAAAATAAAATATAAAATATGTTATTAACCCATTAACGGCCGAGCAATTATAGAGATAACTCGAAAAGTTGATTTTAGGTAAAATTCTGCACTTCTTTTTATGGTATCTATGAATAACTTACTGTATTAAATACTGTGAATTTTTTTTTAAATACACATAGTGTATATGCTGTAAAATTTCAGGCATTCGTCGATTTCATATAAAAACGTGCAGTGTGAAGTTTAGAACGATTGATTCCACTCCCAGCCTAAGCATGAAGTAAAATTTCGAGTTTAGAAAAGCCTGAAAATTTGGTTTGGCCGCTCCGCGAAGCGGAGCGACCAAACCAAATTTTCAGGCTTTTCTAAACTCGAAATTTTACTTCATGCGCCACGCGCATAAAACGCTGAAATATTGTGAAGTTAGAAATACATTCACATTATTTTTTTTAAAATGAGTAACAATTGAAATATTTAAATAACAAAATATTTACATTATTCTTCATACATTTTCAAGTCAGGTCAAGTAATATAATATATCAAATTAATTTGTTTATCAATTTAATAACCAAAAATGAATAATGTTGCGTGTATGTATCAATGGCGCTTAATGGGTTAATGGCGCACCTTATAAAAAATAAAAAAATATTACTTCAAAGATTGGTTCATTTGAAAGCTTTTTTGTCTTTTAATAATGTTTGATATCTTGTACGGTTTTGCCACAAAAATATAAAATATGAATATGGTATCCTCAATTTCAATGGCAAAATCCTAATACAAGGAACATAAGCACATAAGCTGTAAATTTTCCAAAAGAGTTCAATTAAAAGCTTCCGACATTCGTTGTTTTTCAAAAGGTTCAATTTGAAGCTGTAAACGAGTGTTTTCCACTCCCAGACTAAGCATGAAGTAAAATTTCGAGTTTAGAAAAGCCCCGTGAAAATTTGTCTCGGGTTGCGCAGCGACCCGAGACAAATTTTCTGGGCTTTTCTAAACTCGAAATTTTACTTCATGCGCCACGCGTATAAAACACAGATTTCTAGTGAACTTCGAATATACATAAATTTCGCAATATTTTAGTTTTATACGCGTGGCGCATGAAGTAAAATTTCGAGTTTAGAAAAGCCCAGAAAATTTGTCTCGGGTCGCTGCGCGACCCTCGACAAATTTTCACGGGGCTTTTCTAAACTCGAAATTTTACTTCATGCTTAGTCTGGGAGTGGAAAACTCGTTTAAAGTTTCAAATTAAGCTCGTTTAAAAAACAACGAATGTCGGAAAATTTACAGCTTATGCATATGTTTACCTAAAGAAAATGTTCACGTTGATTTGTTAGAAGAGTTTAGTTTGAAGCTGTAAACGAGTGTTTCCACTCCCAGACTAAGCATGAAGTAAAATTTCGAGTTTAGAAAAGCCCTGCGAAAATTTGTCGAGGGTCGCGCAGCGACCCGAGACAAATTTTCGGGGCTTTTCTAAACTCGAAATTTTACTTCATGCGCCACACGTACAAAATAAAAAAATTGTGAATTTATGTATATTTAAACCTCACTTGAAATCAGTCTTTTGTACGCGTGGCGCATGAAGTAAAATTTCGAGTTTAGAAAAGCCCAGAAAATTTGTCTCGGGTCGCTGCGCGACCCTCGACGGGGCTTTTCTAAACTCGAAATTTTACTTCATGCTTAGTCTGGGAGTGGAAAACACTCGTTTTTGAGTCATTATTTTTCTAGACGGATCGTTTTAATAATATTTAAATAAAGGTTTAATAAAATGTTGGTTAATGATGTAATTGACTTGCGAGTAGGATTTGATGGTCCTATTTGTGCACAAAGCTTTAACTGATTATTTCCTGCCGTGAATGATATGAACCGGTACCGAATTTAAAACACAATCAAGTTTATTACCACTTGTGTTCAATGGGAGATACACTTTTGTCGTTCATAATTGCTCCTCCGTTTCAAGGGGAAAACATTACTGACCACTCTTTATGAGTCAACGCAACAATTTTCATATATTTCTCGTTAGATTAAAAAGTGATGTATTTTGAAATAGATTATAAAGGGTTTCCCGTTAAGAGTATAAGTATTTGTCTTAAATGTTTATTTATTTACAAGATTATTCAATTATACTAATATTTTACAAGATATTAATTTAATAGTGAATAGTGAACATGATATGCATCCTTATCTAATAAGTTATATACTTTAAATTCAATTGCTTTAAAAATATATAAATCGTTAACCTTTTTGCACAAAACTTGCCAATTAGGATAATATGCAAATTACACCATGACTAAATACATTAAGAGGAAGTCGACCGCTCTCTAAACGTATAAAACTAAGCATAATGCCGTCTTAATTACATCCTTGTTTAGGGATGAAATATTTTGAAAAAATAGGTATACTTCAAGGAAAGTACAATCTTTAAGCCCGTCTCAATAAAATATTTGATACTTTTACCGTTATTTCATAAAATAATATCAAACAATGGTAAACTACCGAAATCGCGTTCCTGATTTCATTTTTGTCTGCAGTATCTATAAAAAGTATTAAAAAACTAAATCAGTCACATTGTAGATAATTCCTTTGCAAAGATATGTGATTTTTTTCATTTATTTATTTGGTTAAATATAGTCACTAGGATGTCGCGCGTAAAACAGTTTTTCAAATTTTCTGAAACTTCAATATCGCGCGACCTCCCAGTGAATTTATTGTACACTTCTGTGCAATAAAATTAAGTACAAGTCTTATAACTATTTTTTACAATATTTTATTTGTATAATTCGGGTCTGTTTAAATTGCCTAGCAGCAATTTTAATAAATAATAAAACACCATAATACTTCTCTCTTGCTCCTAGTGTCCCTTAACTCTGAAAGCAGTGTCTTTACTAATGTTTACCAATCAAGTAATTTGTCTAATAGAAAAAACCATCTTCTATTTTAGTTCAAATTTTTGAATTGTTGTCTAAATGACGCGGCATTTTGACATTAAGGAAATTGACATATTTACGTAACTAAGAAACTCATAATGTCCGCTTTACACTATAACATCTTTTGTGTACTTAATTTTATTGCACAGAAGTGTACGATAGAAATAATTGGAAAAAATTAAAATTCTTCGAAAAGAATTCCTCTACAATGTGACTGATTTAGTTTCCCAATATTTTTTATAAATGTTGCAGAAAAAAATTATATTAAAGATGCGATTACGCTAGTTTAACAATGTTTGATATTTTTTTATAAAAGAACGGTTAAAGTGGGACATATTTTATTAAGACTAGGATTTCACTTCCCTTAAAGTATGCCTATTTTTTCAAAATATTTCATCCCTAAACAAGGATGTAATTAAGACGGCAATATGCTTAGTTTTATACGTTTAGAGAGCGGTTGACTTCCTCTTAAAGATCAACATTTCCAATTAGGAAATGGATTTATCTAAATGCACATTGTGCAAACTTATTAATCAACATCTAAATATAGCCTCTGAATTAGCTCCAAGAAAATAATAAACATCAGCTCATGACCTCATCACATTTGTTTATCAGCTTGGCAACAGGAGATTAAAAAGTGCGATTGATAGAACATTTCCGATTGATTTATGGACTCAACTGCTTGACAAGTCGTCATCCCTTTCTCTGCACCTTAACAATCTGCAATCGTGCATATGAATCATATGTTATTTATCTTTTATTTAAATGACTTATTAAATACGTATTCTCCATTATAGCTTATCTATTTCACTCTGGTTAGCAGTATTAATTAATAATCCTTCGATTTGTCATTAATTTTGTTTTTATCTCTCCAATAGCAAATATGCAGGTATCATTAGTAAGCACGAGTTATTATCATTGAAAATATTATGTAGTTAAATATTTACACACGTTTAAATACCTACAAGGTGCGACAGGGAAACTTGCTGATTTGAATTGGGCGCCAATGAGCGAAACCTGGTCAGAAAGGCGTAGGGAGGGTCTTATTCGATAGAGGGGGTCTTGAAGTTTTTTTACCACTCAAGCCAATTGTCGTCATGCTCTGGACAAAGGAGAAGCGTGCGTTCGCCGTCGAGGACTACCTTTCTAATGGCCGTAAGATGGTTGCCACCCAACGTGCCTTTCGAACTCGGTTCAATATTCATTCCACGGGTCCCGTTCCTGACCGGCAATCAATCGTTTCGTAGGTGGACGCATTCAGGAAAAATGGCAGTGTGGCAAAAAAGGGCCCGGAGGTCAACAGACTTCCAGAACACCAGAAAACGTCGAGAGGGTGAGGCTGTCGTTTTTGCGCTCTCCCCGGCATTTTTTCTCCCAACACTTGAAGAAATGGAACTTGGGGACGTATGGTTTCAGCAGGACGGAGCCACGGCACACACAGCGAGAACATCAATGGAACTTTTGAGGGAATGCTTCCACGAGCGCCTAATCTTCTTGAGGGGTGACGTACTGTGGCCGGCGCGCGTTTCCGATTTGGCTCCCTCTGACTTATTTTTATGGGGATATCTCAATTCCATTGTTTACAATGACAAATTACGGACCCTGCAACACCCGAAGGACAACATTCGCCAAGCCATCGCCATCATTAACGTCAATATGCTCAAAAGACTGGAGGGAAACTTCAAAAAGCGGGTGGATTAGTGTATCGCTAATGAGGGCGGCCATTTGTCCGATGTCATTTTTAAAACAACTTGATACAAAATTCAGGATATGTACAACACGATAATAAAATAATTAAATCGATATGTGAAATACTTTTTCTTTTATTGACCTTTCAAATCAGCAAGTTTCTCTGCCGCATCCTGAATTTGTTAAGTATGTTTATAACAAATACATTGTTTTGTGACTATAGTTTTGACAATTAAAAGAGAATAAGTTTACTTAATTTTAATATTTGTTCGTTTAAACAAGAGTACAAACTCCCTTCAAATTTATTTTATTTACATATTTAAATTGCTATATTAAATTGCATATGAATTTGTGTTTACAATTGCGTTAAAACAAATATAAATATCTATTAAAGTCGTGAAACACAGAATTGTAAAAAGGCGTCCAATTAATTCGGGAACCTCGTGAATCGCTTTGATGCCGTTCAAGCTCAAACACACGACCCGGTGCAAATCAAGTTGCGACACGCCAGTAAATTTAGTTTCAAAACAATTAGACACTTTAGAGGCGCATATGTTCCGAATGCGGTTAGTGCGGGGGTCCTAAATTAAAATCGACATCGGTTTTGACCCATTTTCACGAAATCTGCTTTGAATTGCTTAACCGCAGCAATTCATGTGCCAAGCATGCAGAAAATAAAAATATATACACTGAAATATACATAACATTGCCGTACTTAAATAGTTATTTAGGTAACTAGTGTAAAAAGTGGGACTTTTGGGTACGATTTGCGAGTTTATACAAAAAATTAATCCATTAGCATACAGTTTTCAGGATCATACAAACACATGTAAATAAATAGAAAGTCTGTCAGAAAATATAAATTTGTGTTCAGTATTCATTCATTCACCGGTTAACTATATACGCGTTTCAGGCCTAAATGCCATCATCAGTATAGTCCTGAATCAGTGCTTGAAGATACCGAATATCTTTAACCATTATATCACGGGTCTATGAAATTTTCACAAAATTTTAGATAAATAAATTTATGAAATCTAAAGTCAATCCCTCCCATCATAAAAAGCTATCTACGCCAATGCTTTAGGTACTGGCCGTTAGTTTTGTCTTGAGAAATATTTAAGTCAAGAGAAAAATATCAACTGAATATATTAAGATTTTTGGGGAGATAAGATTTAAACTTTTATAAATCTGTTTTTGCAGAAAGATCATTCTTAATCCAAATTTCTAAAATGTACAATAAGGTACCACTAGAATGCAAAGCAGTCTTAACTTTCCGTGAACATTATGCCAAACGTCTTAAAGACAGATATATGTATATTTTGTGTTTAAATATTGCCGATTTAATTATTGAATAATTTAAATTACTGATATTTAAAACGCACTGAAACAAACTTCTGCGCTTGTTTGATATTTATTTATTACTTATGTTTTCAATGGTTAAGTTGAAAAACAGTCGCGGCGACCCAGCCAAAGACTGAACTTCGCCATTAGATTCCAAATACTTGATTATTATCTTTTGTGTAAAAATGCATGTAACTAAATATCATTTGAAATAAAGATTATTATTATTACTATTACTTTTAACAGATAAAATTGTTCTTACTAAAAGTATTGAACAAAGAATTGCTAATATGCAGTTCTTGTCTACTTCTACATACAAAGTATAGAAGTTTGTTACTTATATTTTAATACTACCCAATACAAATAAATAAGGTACGTTTCATAAGTTTTCCTAAATTCATCAATTCAAAAACTGTGTTTTATGTTTTTCCGATGTAAGGAACAGTATTTAAAAAGATATGTATTCGCATACCGATTTTTCCATTTGGGTGGCTTTAAGTATTTCGCTCCGTCTGTTCCATTCCGAGCCAATGAATTCGTGTAGCTGTTTCTCAGGCAGGCTGTGCAATTATCCTACAATCTTAATGCCATTTGGCTAATACGCCTGTAAAAGACGAATTTGTGTTTTACGGTTCTGTAATGGCAATATTAGCTTCTTCCGAGGATATTATCATTATATTTCGAGTTCGACAACTTGCTAATAACACATTTACAAGTCAGATATTTTTTGAGGTTCTCAGGTAAAAAATTACATGATTTTAATTACTAGGTTTGTGATTATTTGGTTATCAGCAAGATTAAGTTAGTTTGTTAATAACGGGACTTGATCAACACTCAATCCGTGTTGATAAAGTCCCGTTATTAACTAGCTAATTTACTCTTGCTGATGACGTCAATGCAAAATAGTTACTTTTAAATATAAATACTTCAGACTGTTGATTTAAGCAATTTTGGACATATGCTGTTTATAAATTTAACGCCTCATTTGTTATTGTGTATTGTATAGGGTATAAATAATATAATAAGGTAAAAAATATTAATAAATAAATATTCGTGAAAACAACAATAATTCTAATTCAAAAATATTTGAATTCGAGAAAATAAGCTTACGCTTCTTATAGTTTGCACACTTTAAACATAATATATAAAATTAGGAAAATGTTTTTGTATAAAATGCATTAATTAATTAAGACACATTGTTTGCATTTTACACGAAAAACATTTTCGTAATTTTATTAAAAAAAAATCGTCATATTTCTGTTTAAAATGCCAATATCTTCACTTTAAATCAGTGTCTTGTACGCGTGGCGCATGAAGTAAAATTTCGAGTTGAGAAAAGCCCGAATTTGGATTTGGACGCTGCGCGTCCAAATCCAAATTCTTAGGGCTTTTCTCAACTCGAAATTTTACTTCATGCTTACTCTGGGAGTGGAAGACACTCGTTTAGTTTTTTGAAAATTTTGATGAATTTTCGAGATTTTAGAGTTTTCAAAGTTTTAGTTAAATTCTAACGCTTTTCCTAAACTTCTAAGATTTCCTCTGATTTTCCAAATTCTGACGGTTTTCCTAATTTCCTAAACTTTTGTTAATTTTAAAAATTTCGATACCTTTCACATAAGTTTAAAATTTTCAAATTCTTGGCTATTTCCATGAATTGACTAAATATTCTTGAACTTATATAATTCCGTTCACTTTCAAAAATGTAACGGATTTCCTGAATTTCTTATATTTTCGGAAATTTTGAAGTATTACACTTTTATTGAATTTTCGTTGATTATTTATTATTTGGAGTGAAAGAGACTCGTTTAGTTTTTTGAAAATTTTGATGAATTTTCGAGATTTTTAAAGTTTTAGTTAAATTCTAACGCTTTTCGTAAATTTCTAAGATTTCCTTTAATTTTCAAAATTCTGACGGTTTCTCCTAAATTTCCTAAACTTTTGTTAATTTGAACAATTTATATACTCTTCACATAAACTAAAAATGTTCAAATTCTTGGCAATTTTTATAAATTTACTAAATATTCTTAAACTTATGAAATTCCGTTAATTTTTAAAAATCTAACGGTTTTCTTGAATTTCTTACATTTTCGGTAATTTTGAAATATTACACTTTTAATAAATTTTCGTTGATTTTTTTCAGTTTTCAACCAGTTTTCTTAAATTTCCTTTATATTCGTTAAATCTAAACATTTTGATACTTTTCATGAATTTTCAATTTTTATGTTTTTCATGATTTTTTGTCATCTATTTTTTATAATCTCAATAGTTTTCGTAAACTTCCAAAATTTTTGTTACACTTAAACATTTCGACGGTTATCATGAATATTCTACAATTTTAGCTAATTTTTAAAATCTCAATAATATTTCGTGAATTTCCAAAATTTTTATTTTACAAATCTTGATAGTTTTCGTCAAATTGAATTTTCAACGATATTTTTGTATTATGTGCGTAAAATCAGTGTTATTTTTTACGCATTGAGAATGTGAAAATGCATTTGAATGCGTCAAAAATCATAAAAATAAATGAAAATGGTTTAAACTACAGTAGTACGGTACCAAAGGTTTAACTAAAGGCTGTATATAGCTGTGTATAGTTGGGAGTTCATACTACTTTCTTTATAACGCATAATTTATGCGAAGAAAAAACAGTTGACACTATTTTTGACACAAAATGAAGTATTTGTTGTCTAAACATTTCTAACATTTTCCCACACTAGCACCAACTTATAGGAATCCCGCATTGAAATAAATCTCCACGACGCGAACCCGTCTTCTTCTCGATATCCCAAATTTTACTTTTCACGGCCTCTTCGCGGCGGTTTGAGAGACCAAGACGGAAAGATTCAAGAAATGTGGGTCTCGTTGGCACACTTCGTTAATACCTGACTTCCGCACAATCACACACATCTTATATCAAAGTGCAGTGCCGCTTCTCTCTCTCTCTCTCTCTCTCTCTCTCTCTCTCTCTCTCTCTCTTGGACTCGTTCTCCAGTTCTGCCTATTAATATGCACGAATGGAATACTTGTCGGCCACTTGACACGAAAAACATTCCCAGACATTCCGGAAGGAAAACTTACACACGGATGATAGTGTATTAGAACACTTGTTACCTTAGTGGTTTTAAAGTTTGTTGCGAGACAGTGCCGGAACTAGGGCTTGGCGAAGGTGGCATTTGCCACAGGAGCATCAATCGTAGGGGCGCCGCACAGTGGCCAATTTGCCACAAAGCGGAAAAAACGTAATATCATTTAAAGTAATGATCGTATTGACTTGCGGCTAATATCGTTTGATTCATAAGGAAAAACTACAATGAGAATCACCAAACCACGTGGTACACATTTCGTTGTTGAAAATGCTAGCCAATTGCCGAAAGCGACCGCCGAAAGTCGTCGATCCAGGGGAGATTTGTAGAAATGATGCTTATTCTGGTGGTTTTATTGTGAATTTTGTTCACGGAAGAGAGAGTAACAAAAGTAAGTGAATATATCTCAATAGTATCTAGAAGAGGCACATAGGTGTTGAATAAATACCGTGGAAATAAGACAGCCCCATTGCGCCCTAAAATTCCTTCCTTCATGTGATTGCAATGTGATTTGATTGCAGTAATGTCACAACTAGGGAAGTTCCGATTCCAAAAAAATATCGATATTGAGTATCAATTATATCGTGTATCAAAGTATCGATACGGTAAAATGTCGTAATGATAAGTATCGATATTCAAAATATCGATACTTTTCGATACCAGATATTTAAGATTTAATATTTATTATTATTCTATATTGCAGGTGTGAATCTAATGGTCTTGGAATTGTAAGCTTTAATCTAAAGTTTTCACGATTTGTGATAATTCAAGTTGTATTCAAAGTTTTAACCATCCACTATTATTACTGATCACAAATTTAGAAATATCACTTGTATGTTTAATTGATTTTGATCTTATTTCACAACATTACCATACGAAAGAAACATCTGTAGATCTAGCCTGCAATTCAGGAAGTACATAATTTTAAAATTAAAATACATATTTGAGTCAGTTTAAGCAAGCTTTACAACAATAACCACCAACCCACGATATTCTGGTTAAATTACCTTCGTTGTATCATTTATGAAATATCACTATTATATTCCACGTGCCACAGAATAAATGTCATTATCATAATAATATTTCGGGCGGAGGTTTACAAGTTGTTTAACATTTTTAGCACGCACGCCGTTTTGTGGGGCAGGAGAAACGATCTGTTGAAGATTTTGCGCTTTTGTTGGGGTCAGTGCGCCCGGTGGTCAGCGGTTCGAAAGTTTAATTAGTTTTTGTTTGGACGGGCCCGAATCCGTCTCTGTTGCTCTTTTGTGAAATATCGGTCTGGGCCATGGAGCATAGAAGAAAGTGGTCCATGTAATGAGACCTCGGAAAGTCGTAAAAAACGGACTGAATGTTTTCAAATGACCACATTAGGTTTTCCTCTAAAAGTTAATGGAATTTACATAAATCATTATTTCATTTAAATAACCCTATAATTCATTAATTGAACTTTATTGACAGTTTTAAGACTCTTACATCGATGCTATTTGAGTTTTTTCAATAGTTTGCAGAGTATTTACAAAATATAAAAAACGAAATAAAATTAATATCGGCTATCTGCAAAAATGTTGTCTCATTGAGACAAGTCTCCAAGTATTCATTGAAACAACTACTTTTCGAGCTAATACCCCGAATTATACAATGAATATTTGAGTTACAGGATAGCTTTACTGTTCTATGCATAATTTATATGCAAAATGCAACATCAGGTCAAATTATTCTCTCACTAAACTAAATTTTTGCAGAAAGCCAATATTAATTTTATTTCGTATTTTATATTTGGATGCTATTTATTGAAAGGACCTAGTTGCAAAGGCCATTTCATTGGAAGAGAAGATGCTTTCACACCAAAGTTATGTAGAGTAAGCAAGATATGTATTTTCTTCTTCTTAAAACGAGGATTGTTAAAGAAAACACGTTTTTTTTCATTTTAATTAAAACAAGCAGCTTATTTACAAAACGTGTTTTTTTCATTGAAACAGTGTTTAACACATTAACAATTAAAAACTTCCAGCGTATTAATTCTACTTTTTCAACATATTTAAAATTAAAAGAATAGCTCTGATGTTCACAGATTTACAATTATTCAATGATTAGTTGTTTAAGAAAGGATGAAAAATCATTAAATAATTCTTTGATTTGGTTGGCGTTCACTTTGTGGTACATCTTTATAAAATAATATTAAAACACTTAACTTTGTTTTACCACTTTAATTAACTTTTTACAGTGACTATAGTTTCGACTACAAGCTAGTCATTATCAAACTGAGTACCTAAAATACATTGTACATTGTTTTTATAATACAGCATCAAAGAGCGGAGTATACATTATGTCGGTCTGGTCGTTGATGAGGGGAAACAATTGCTGCATTTAACTCATTTATTAACAGAGCAATAAAATTACCCCTTTCCGATGAGTCCTGCCTCAAAGAATTGTCAATCATAAAACAAATTGCTACAAACAATGGCTACAATCCAGCTCTAATAGACAACCTTATAGCGAAACAAGAATTAAAACAAATTCAAAACTTGATTTATGCAACAAATAAAATAAATAAAAATTAATTTTATCCAATAACATATTTCGGAAACATTAGCAACCAAATTAAAAGAACCCTTGAAAAGTGTAACGTCAACGTAGTTTTTAAACCATTTTCTAAAATAGCAAATATTATTCATAATCCAAAAACAATTATAAATAGAAACAAAAAATCAGGTATTTATAAATTAACTTGCGAAACATGCAAAGGAACATACATTGGTCAGTCTGGTAGAAATTTTGAAATAAGATTAAAAGAGCATTTAAATTCAGTCCGTTTAAAGAATAACAAGTCCACTTTTGCAACTCACTTAATAGAAAACAACCACACCTGCACAGAAGACAGCATGCTTTCCGTAATCCATTTGTCGGACAAAGGCCGAAAAATGGATTTACTGGAAGCGCTGGAAATTCACAAGTTGAAAGCTAATCTGGAAATTCCCCTCATCAACGACCAGACCGACATAATGTATACTCCCCTCTTTGATGCTGTATTATAAAAACAATGTACAATGTATTTTAGGTACTCAGTTTGATAATGACTAGCTTGTAGTCGAAACTATAGTCACTGTAAAAAGTTAATTAAAGTGGTAAAACAAAGTTAAGTGTTTTAATATTACATTAAATAATTGTAAATCTCTGAACATCCGAGCTATTCTATTGATTTTAATTATGTTGAAAAAGTAGAATTAATACGCTGGACGTTTAAATATGTTGCAATTTTGAAAGTTCCCACTAGGTTTTCACTTTATTTAACTATATTTTAGATATTATCTGCATCTCGAATTTATTCGTTATCTGTTAATTACTATTTTTGTACTGCACGTAAAAACGCATTTGTTCATTTGTTAATTTTCTATTCTTGTATATCTTTCCCTGTAATATGATAACTTGTATATCTGTTGGGAAATAAAAGTATTATTATTATTATTACGATTGATCACATTTTTATTAATGTGTGAAATTTACCTTTAAAGACCTGCCATTTTTTTAAAGAATAAATTTTCATTTTTGTCCACAAAGAAAACAAAAGAGTATCGCACATGACATGATTGTTAAATTACGTATTATTATTCTGTTGCAAATCCTCCAAGCATAAACATACTTGTAGAGTAAAGTCTGGAATTTGATGTTGTTTTATGTTGAAATAGGAATACTTACTCATGATTAAATTTGGGTTTGGACGTTGAGGCGACTTCATTGGGTTTTTACAAAACCATATTCGATGTGGACCACTCAATCAATTTAGAATCTGAAACAATTTAAAAATTATAATTAAATAAATATTTCGGTACAGTTTTATTCTCGAAGTTTATGTCTACGAAAACAAAATATTTCTGAAATTTTGACCTCTAAAAGGCGTCTTGAAATCTAGCTGTAACTACTTTTAAGAATCAGATAAAAATATGATTTATACCTCTACTTGTACCTAGAGGATGCCTCTATGAGTAAATTAATTGGAAACTGTCAATTTTGACAATAAGTGTTCTTAAAATGTCAATATCTAAGTACCCTCTTCAATATCTAGTAATTTAACTTTTTTAAATGGCATGACCCATTTTTTATCACATGGTACGATTGGGGAGAACATTTCTACAAAAAAGTATTATCTAACTATACTCCTAAAGCAAGTAGTGTTCGAATTATTTATTTTCGTCGGATTTTTGCAGGGTATAATGCGCGCATAAGTCGCAATTGAATTTTAGTAGGGTCAGGTAGGTCATTTAAGAAATTAAAACATTCTTAAAGATAAAAAAGTGGATATTTTGGTAAATCCTGACTTTTCTAATAATTATTATATTAATCTCTTTCTTCGCTGATTAGTTTTATTTACTAAATGTACATTTCGAGCACTATGTCTTCATTCTCAATAGTAATAGAATTGACAAATATGTTTATTTTATTAATTCATAGTGTCACTCAAACAAACATTTCAAGGAGGGGATTATTTATTATTTTTTTATAAAATAAACCGATTCATTAATTTATGTATATAAGCGTATAGTTAAGATAAATATGCGGATGTAGGACAGTGCCCAATATCTCAAACAAACAAAAAAAAATGTATGGTGTCATTTGAGAAAAATAAGTTGACTATCGCTACCTTGACAGTTGTTTTTGAATTTGGCGATAGATGTTACGCCCTCTAGTGGCGGAGTTAGGAACTTAAAAATAATTTCCAGTGTATTTTTTTTACTCTGCAATTTCTTACCCCAACATGCTACGCTGCATAGTTTCTGAGATACAACCGGTGGCCACGCTTAGTCAAACACCCGGTATAACAAAAAATGTCTTCACCTGAAGATTATTCCTTGGGATGTATTTTTTTGTAACCACCTTTGTAAAAATATAAAAAATATTTGCATCGCAGATTAAAATATAACACTGTCCATATACGTTCATTGTAATAAGACCATTGTTTATATTTTAATACTTGCTTTTTAACTGCTTAAATATAATACATTCAAATAATTTAATTGTACATTCTGATTATAAAACATTTTGTATGCCTGTGAGCTTTTTAATTTATTATTATGATTGTATTTTAAGAAATAATATCTACAATAATACTACGAGTACTTAAATTTATATCAGACGATTCTCCTAATTTTATTAAGTAAACAACAACATTGCTAATTTCTTGAAAATTACACACATAATGCATATTTCCTTTTGTCTGTTATCTTAATAGCAGAGTTCATTGTATACGCTAAGTAACAATGAGTATGACGTAAAATGAATATTAACTTGAAGATAAGACACAACACAAGTAAATAACCACCTACACAGCTATTGAATAAATTTGAATATTACGCGTAATAACTACTAACCTAAAATTATACACACGTTTGAATATAGATATTATTTTTTATAGTTTAAATAATTTTGATACACCAAATTATTATTTGTTTTAGAATGTGACTTTCTTATACTTTCGTATCAAACGGTAATATTTTCCTCTGACTGAAACCCATTAGGTACATAACCAATTTTATGATTTTATTTTGCAATAAATAGTAATTAACTTTTTTTTAACTCTTTCTGGTGCCCAAAAAATGCTTTATTTACTGCATATTATTTATTACTATCTCAGATATACAGAGAGTTTTCCCTTTAAGTATACATATCTCAATATACTGTATACGCTGTAAATCTTCAGATATTCGTTGTTTTTACAATTATATCAATTTTTCTTTAAAATATACATCGGCCATTCTATAAATAAGTGCACACTTTTTGGGGGTACATCAGGGATTTTAGCGAATTTCACATATATTATAAAGGCTATCAAGACATGGTGTTTGGTTGTTACTAGAGGTTAAACAAATGATTGTGTCAAAGTTATAACAATATAAACTTTTAGTACACTTTTGTTTTGAACTCAAAAATATCGTAAACCGTTACCTATACAAAAAATGTTATTCTGTACTTTTTTGTGCTTAAATGCTTAATGTTTAAAATACATTTTTTTCCAAAACGAAAAAACTTTATTTATATAGATTTTTTTTAATAAATAAAACATATCTTAAACAATAATCAAATACTCATGTTTTAATTTTCTTAAAAAAAATATATGTTATACCCTGATCCTCCCTAAGTATGGGCACTTTAAAACTTTTTGAGATATGATTTTTTTATCCGATCGCTCCCGCTAATGGTGTAATGGCCCGGATCGCGGTGAGCGCCTCGCGTCAATGCAGCACTCGGGTAAAAAAATCATATCTCAAAAAGTTTTAAAGTGCCCATCATTTTGAAAACGGAAATATTCTTAGGAAGGATTAAAGTATAACATATATTTTTTTCAAGAAAATTAAAACATGAGTATTTGATTATTTTGTGAGATTTGCTCGGGTAAAAAAAACATATCTCAAAAAGTTTTAAAGTGCCCATCTTTTTGAAAACGGAAATATTCTTAGGAAGGATTGGGGTATAACATATATTTTTTTCAAGAAAATTAAAACATGAGTATTTGATTATTATGTCAGATTTGTTTTATTTATTAAAAAAAATCTATCTAAGTAAAGTTCTTTCGTTTTGTAACAAATATTATATTAAACTTTGAACATTTAAGCATAAAAAAGTCAAGTATAACTTTTTTGTATCAGTAACGGTTTACGATATTTTTGAGATCAAAATAAAAGTGTACTAAAAGTTTATATAATTATAATTTTTGAAACAATAATTTGTTTAACCTCTAGTAACAACCAAAAACCATGTCTTGATAGCCTTTATAATATATGTGAAATTCGCTAAAATCCCTGATGTACCCCCAAAAAGTGTGCACTAATTTATGGAATGGCCGACATACATATATGCATGACCTGTAACTTTTCTGATAATCGTTTGTTTCTTAAAATAGTTTAATTGAAGTCTTAAACGAGTGTTTTCCACTCCCAGGTTAAGCATGAAGTAAAATTTCGAGTTTAGAAAAGCCTTAAAATTTGGTTTGGTTGCGCAGCGCGAAGCGCGGAGCGACCAAACCAAATTTTCAGGCTTTTCTAAACTCGAAATTTTACTTCATGCGCCACCGGTACAAAACACTTACATATTACGAAGTTTAAAACACACCGCTTAACTTTACATTGAATCAGTGTTGTGTGCCGGTGGCGCATGAAGTAAAATTTCGAGTTTAGAAAAGCCTTAAAATTTGGTTTGGTTGCGCAGCGCGAAGCGCGGAGCGACCAAACCAAATTTTCAGGCTTTTCTAAACTCGAAATTTTACTTCATGCGCCACGCGTACTAAACACTGATGTGATGTGATGTCCGGAATAGACGTTTTTAGCATACTGCTTTAGTAAAATATTTTAAACTTCGCCTAAAATCAGTGTTTTATATGCGTGGCGCATGAAGTAAAATTTCGAGTTTAGAAAAGCCTAAAAATTTGGTTTGGTCGCTCCGCGCTTCGCGCTACGCGACCCAACCAAATTTTCAGGCTTTTCTAAACTCGAAATTTTACTTCATGCTTAATCTAGGAGTGGAAAATACTCGTTTAAGATTTCAATTAAACTATTTTAAGAAAAAAACGATTATCAGAAAAGTTACAGGTCATGCATATATGTAAAAGAAAAATTCCCAGTATGTTTACCAAATTTCAGTGGTGGCAAATGCCACCGTCAGGGCCGAAAGGGTTAAACATTCTTTGAAAATGTGAATAAATTATACTCACATATAAGCAGCTTAACCCATTAGGTGCCATTGATGCATATACGAAACATTATTAATTTTATGTTAATTAAATTACCAAATAAGTTAATTTGATATATTATATTATTTGACTTGACAATATATATTTTGTTATTTAAATATTATTTAAATATCTCGATTATTACCCATATAAAATAATTATTTTCAGTGTATTTCTAACTTCACAATATTTCAGTGTTTTATACGCGTGGCGCATAAAGTAAAATTTCGAGTTTAGAAAAGCCCCGTGAAAATTTGTCTCGGGTCGCTGCGCGACCCTCGACAAATTTTCTACGCGGGGCTTTTCTAAACTCGAAATTTTACTTCAGGCTCAGTCTGGGAGTGGAAATACTCGTTCTAAACTTCATATTGCACGTTTTTATACAAAATCGACGAATGCCTTACATTTACAGCGTATACATTATGTATATTTAAAAGAAAAATTCACAGTATGTAAAACAATAAGTCATTCGTAGAAATCATTAAAAGAAGTGTAGAATTTTACCTAAAATCAACTTTTAGAATTAACTCTATAATAGCTCGGCCGTTAATGAGTTAATTAAATAAATTTTTTTATCAACACAATAATTATCTTACATAACTTCAGGAAGAAATCTTTTTTGAGTTCAAATCTACATTCGCCAACTTATACTTACGTATATTTCCCGCCCCCGTATTTACATTTTAATGCAGCTTCGTTGACAAGCAATTCCGCGTGTTGTGACAGTTCGTGTTTATCAATTATTCATAACTCGAAATTATCTCTGCTGCTATTAAACGCCCATAAATTGCTCATAAAGAATATCATATGTCGGCTTATCTTATCATTTTTGTAATTTTAATAAATTATAAAATAATGCTGTTATGTAACATTAACTTGCACACTGAGTTTATGTAAGGATAAATAAATAGTTGCAGTAAAGAAAATTGTTTATTAGATAACTTGAAAGTAATTACACATTTAAGAAAGTGATATATTATCGGTTTGATGGCAAAACACATGTACGCACAAAATTGATAGCATACAGCCCATCATCAGATTGACGAAATCCTTATTATTTATTTTTGGAAAAATATTACAAATATGTCAAATTTAATAAACAAAGTATGAAACGACCATACCGGGTGTTCGATAAAAAACGCCCAACGCTATAACTCTGTTAGTTATTGAAAGGTTTGAATGAACTAAAAAACTAAGTCAAGGGCTATTTCAATACTATAAATTGGCAGTAATTATATATTTTTTCGAAATTAATTTAATTGCCATATAGTAGTTAACTCTAATTTTTTCAGATACTAATCCATTAATTATAATAGTTTACTAAGTAAACATGAATACATAAGTATTCATTTTTTATTATTGATTTAAACCAATAAAAATTATTTTCCGAAAATTATTTATAGCGCATCGGTTCTCGTTATAAATTCAGATCTAAAAATTGACGATGTTTATGAATTAATTACTCGTTAATTATATTGAAAATCTATACTTCGGGTTTACGAAGTATGAGAAACATGATGCAAATATTACAAATATGTCAAATTTAATAAACAAAGTATGAAACGACTATACCGGGTGTGCGATAAAAAAAACGCCCAACACTACAACTCTGTTAGTTATTGACCGATTTGAATAAACTAAAAAACTAAGTCAAGGGCTATTTCAATACTATAAATTGGCAGTAATTATAATTTTTTTTCAAAATTAACTTAATACTAGTTAATTTTTTTAATGGTAGCCATGCAGCCATATACTCTCATTTTATATATACAAACATCTTTATTCAGACAATACAATATACGCTACAAAAATGTATATACCTATCACTCTCTCGTAATTAACCCCCTATATATATTGTAACATTTTTCAATTTTAATTAGTTATTCTTGTAATTCCTTTGAGAATGGTCGTTATTGACCGAAACACGTGTCAGGAAACTGAATATACAAATATGAAACCAAACAAGTGTTTTAATTTACCTAATATTACAATTTCGTTTCATCAAGAGAGCAGTGAACAAAGTATTTACCATATATACCTATCATACATGTTAGTGTTAGTTTGTCCGGGCTATCGACTAAAGGTCTTTCTGCCCTGTCTGAATTTATGGTGATGTGCAATGAAATGTCTGTGCTAGCTAGCTTCACTCTTTTGGAGGGAACTAATGAATTCATGAAGTGTGAGAGTAGGATATTTGTATTTAGAAGGGATATTAAGATTTCGGAGGATACAGAACTTCCTAAGAAGGGGTTGATTATAGGGATTATTTGCGAACTTTTTAGTAAGGTTGGTAACACGTTGGGTTATGGGTGTGATTTGAGTGGAATTGTAAAGGTATTGATTGAAAGGATTGCGGAGAGGATTGTTGAGATGTCTAAGTTTAGTAAGGATTCTTAGAGAGGATCGTTCGGCAACTTGGAAGTAGTATAAAGAAGATGGTTTGATGAGTGTAAAAAGTATAGCTCCGTAATCCAATAAGAGCCGGAAAATTGTTATATAAATATGTGTGCCGGTTTTTATGCTTATGCCTTCTTGCTTATAAGTAGCGACCTGAAATGGCGGGCCCTTACTTAGATTTTTGTTTTCGTAGATAGGATGTAGGGTTTGAAGGAAAGTTTTGGATCGAAAAGGATGCCTAGGTATTTGTTGTGTGGGAGGGAGAAATTATGAAATTGTTAAAAGTGATTGTGGGGGATCGGGGTGTGATTTTGTGGAATGGGATAAAAAGTTGGGTTTTAGGAGGATTTATTTTGATCCGCCATTTAGAACACCAGGCTTGGACGGAATCAAAGAATTTTTGGAGGGCTTGTTGGGCTATCTGAAGGCAAGGAGCGTGGGTAATAAGTGCGGTATCGTTTGCAAATAAAAGGGTGTATTAAGAAGGGTTAAAATGTGTAGGATCAACGTTATGGATATCATGGCAGTAAAAATTATAAAGGAGTGGGGATAATGGAGAACCTTGAGGGACTTCTTGTAAGATAGGGAATGCATGAGAGAGAAAAGTTGGGTTTTAGAAGGATTTATTTTGATCCGCCACTTGAAACACCAGGCTTGGACGGAATCAAAGGATTTTTGGAGGGCTTGTTGGGCTATCTGAAGGCAAGGAGCGTGGGTAATAAGTGTGGTATCGTTTGCAAACTAAAGGGTGTATTGAGAAAGGTTAAAATGTGTAGGATCAACGTTATGAATATCATGGCAGTAAAAATTATAAAGGAGATAATGGAGAACCTTGAGGGACTTCTTGTAAGATAGGGAATGCATGAGAGAGTGTTTGACGATATCTTACTTGGCAGGATCTGTTGGAAAGAAAGTTATGGATAAGAATGATTAAGTGGTGTGGAATTCGTAAAAGGAAGCATTTGTAGAGGAGGCCAATATGCCAAACCGAGTCAAAAGCTTTTTGTATATCTAAGAAAAGCACTGTCGATTTTTGTGCTTCTAGATGGGTGGCTTGCAAATTGGTGAGAATGGATAAAGGGAGTGTGATTGATTTTTTGGGAAGGAAACCAAACTGGTATTCTGGGATAAATTTAATGGATGCGGTAAGGAGTTTTTCTTTAATTAAGGATTCAAATAGTTTTCCAATTACTGGGAAAAGGGTAAGTGGATACTAGGAAGGGGTTGTTATCTGGTTTGGGAATGCAAGTGATTATACCTTTTTTTCCATAGGGGAGGGAAATACTGGTTGGAGTAGCAATAATTGAATATTTTGAGAATTAACATGTGGATTTCATCAGGAAGTTTTTTGAGGATGGATGTGGGAATTTGATCAAAACCTGGAGAAGAATTTTTATCGGCGTGTAATATAGTAAAGTAATCTATTTCATCTATTGTATCATTCGTAGGAGGTGGAGAGGAGGATATGTCGTATGCATTGAACAGTCTTTTACAAAATTAAAAAAGTTTTAATTGTTATTAATTTTTCCTCAATATTGTTTATATGTAACAAAATTATATTAAGTGTAGATAATCAAAAACATTTTGTTAATAATTTGTTTAGCGCGATATCTATATGTTGTAATTGATATCTATATGTTGTAATTTGTCTATATGTTGTAATTTGTATGTGCATTTTTTGTAATACTGTAAAAAGGAAATATACGCAAATAAATTAATAAATAAAAAAACTGTCGGCTGAAACGTGTTTTCTAAATGTCGGGCAAAAGCCTCTGCAATTAAAAAGTCGTCCGTCTTTATTGAATTTTTTATGTCATTTGTGTATTTTGTCTTTTTATATTTTGATAATTTTTTCATTTCAGTTCAATAAGTTTTTCCGTGCATGTCATTTATATTATTGCAGGTCTCAAGCCATTTCGATTTTTGGTATTCTAAGATTAAATTTTTTATTTCTTTTGTCAGTCTGTTAAAAGTCTGTTTTATTGAACTGTCTGTGTGGAATTGACTGTCTCTATAAATTTGTCGTTTGTATTTTATTAGTCTAAGTATGTAGTTCGGTAAAGGATATTTGTAATGTTGTTTTTTAATCTCATTTTATTATATTAGACATTAGAAGCATCTAGTGTTCACACTTATCCAACAATAAGCAATTCACTTATATATATATAAATAATACCAGATTAAAAATGAGAAGACTCTCTCCCAGAATTAAAAGGCCTGAAGTTTACAATAAACTCCCCAATGATCTTAGAAGTTTCACAAATATAAATGTTTTCAAAAAAAGACTAAAAACTCTGCTGATTGATAATGTTATTATTCAATTGATGAATATTTGAATGATACTATCATGTAGTAGAAAAAACCTATCATTATTAAATATGTACCGTATATATACTGTTAAATTGTTAAGTGTTAGAGGAATTATTATTATTGCTATTATTAATTATTTAATTGAAGTATTTCGTATCATAGCTGTATTATTTTGTATTTTATATTATGGTTTTATGATCAGTGAATGAAAATGTTTATTATTATTATTATTATTTTTTGAATCCAATTATGCCCGATATGTTGATTTTAATATAATATTTATGCCGGAAAAAAAATCTTGTTCACGTGATATTTTGGCAATAAATGTAGTGTACGTTGAAAAAAAAAATTGGCCTTTTAATACTGTTTAAATTGTTTATTGGTTTATATTTATTCCGTGTGATCCGTTAACTAATTTATTATACATTCACAGTTTGTTATTATTTTAAATGCAACTTTAATATTTATTAAACACATACAGTGATTTTTTCTTTTAGGTAAACATATGCGTAAGCTGTAAATGTTCCGACATTCGCTGTTTCTTAAAAGTGTTCAATTTGAAGCTTTAAACGAGTGTTTTCTACTCCCAGGCTGAGCATGAAGTAAAATTTCGAGTTTAGAAAAGCCCCGTGAACATTTGTCGAGAGAATTTTCTGGGCTTTTCTAAACTCGAAATTTTACTTCATGCGCCACGCGTATAAAACACTGATTTCCAGTGAGATTCAAATATACCTAATGTTCACAATATTTTAGTGTTTTACACGTGTGGCGCATGAAGTAAAATTTCGAGTTTAGAAAAGCCCAGAAAATTTGTCTCGGGTCGCTGCGCGACCCTCGACAAATTTTCACGGGGCTTTTCTAAACTCGAAATTTTACTTCATGCTTAGCCTGGGAGTGGAAAACACTTGTTTGACAACCATTAGAACCTTTAATGGCAATACTTATTCTTAAAAATAAATCAACAACGAGACAATTAACGAAACTCATAAAGATTATGAAAATAACTGCAGTTTGTTTGTTTTCCATTTCCTTTAAGAAATCAGTATTGTCATTGCAGGCTCTTATAGCTGCCGAACAAGTGGTTTTCACTCCCAGACTAAGCATGAAGTAAAATTTCGAGTTTAGAAAAGCCCCGTGAAAATTTATCGAGAGTCGCGCAGCGACCCGAGACGAATTTTCTGGGCTTTTCTTAACTCGACATTTTGCTTCATGCGCCACGCGAATAAAACACAGATTTCAAGTGAAGTTCGAATATACATAAATTTCGCAATATTTCAGTGTGAAGTAACATTTCTAGTTTAGAAAAGCCCAGAATTACTAATTTTATAGTTTTATAGACAATATAGTTTCTCTATAAAACTGCTACAATCACGGACAATTCAGCTGTATCACTTTATGTAGAATTTTATATTATAACAAATGTGTAACGAGTAACGCCGATTTTATTAAAATATTTAAATAAATCATACTTGAAAATTATAAACTAGTAAGTCTAGTTTATAATTTTCAAGTATGATTTATTTAAATAATTATTCACGATAATTAAAGACACAGAGGCAAAGAAATTAAAAGGACTAATAATTTTAATAAGTCAGTGTCTATTTATGCCAATCAGGGATTAGTAACAGGGACGTCGACCCCCGTTATTAATCCCTGAATGTTTCAACGAAGTACGACCGTTACTTCCACCTGAATATTTATGCCAATACAGAGGATTAACAATAAAAAAATAAACTAGAGAAATCACTCTAAATAACCTTATTGACTTTCTAAAAAATACATGCACATGCGGATTGCACTCGCAGAAGAGTTATTGCACTTTCTCGAAAAATGCGCTTTATTGCCGGCATAATTATTATTATTATTATTATTTGTGCACCTACATTTCCTATTGGCACACTTATCTTCAGCGTCCTTTCGCAGTCGACCCAAATTGGCCAAGCGGGCATTTTTTCCGCCTTATTTTGCAAGCTCAATCTTTTTCTTCGTCCAGTGATGCAAATGGGGCATGCAATACTTCATTACATTCATCGTCTGTGAGATACAATTTTTACGTAATATATATTGTGAGAAAATGCGCGGACCGTTTTATATGCATGGGAATTGAATAAATTGTCCCACGGAATGTTTGAAGTTTGGTTAATGGTATTGTATTATCTTTTGGTATAATGATCTGTTGAAACATGTGCCGAAATAAAATTAAAACGTATAATATTCTCATGGATGTCTAATTTGTTTAGGCAAGGTTGCGCACACTGTATACACCCTGTATACATGCAAATATTTTCTTAGTAACAGTATTGTATATTTATGTTTTATTAGTCTTCATAAACCATTAACGGTTCAAAACGTCATAAGCAAAGCTATACTGAAGAGAGATAAATCTCGAAACGCGTCTATAGATGGCCTAAGACATTAGTTTTAATCCAGGTCCTTTCACTTCTAATTTTTTGTTTCTCCTTTCATTTTAAATTTGTATTTGTTAGTTGGTTTGAAGAGAATTTGACATAAACGTTACATATACTTTAATAGAGCGTTGTAACAAATCAAATTAAATAAGATTTTAAATATTCCATTGTATAATTCAATATCCGGAGGTGTATTTGCACGGGAAGTAGTTGTTTCAATGGATATTTATCGTCTTAAGATGTCTTATTAATTAAGACATTGTTTGCACTTTCACGAATAGTTTTTCGTAATTTTATATATTACCATTAACGGTATATCGACCTTTGGTCTTTCTACCCTTTCGCGTATTATTTTTACAATATTTGCAAATTGATGCAACACAGACGAGGGTTTTCCACTCCCAGACTAAGCATGAAGTAAAATTTCGAGTTTAGAAAAGCCTGAAAATTTGGATTGGTCGCGTAGCGAAGCGGAGCGGCCAATCAAAATTAGGCTTTTCTAAACTCGAAATTTTCCTTTATGCGCGAACGTATAAAACACTGAAATATCGCAAAGTTTAAAGTATACGGCTTTAGCAATCCAATATGTACACGTGAATAAAACGTGAGTCAAATTGTGCGCTGAACAAATTGTTCAAAACAGTGATTATAGGCAACCTAATAACTCTAACGTGTATTAGGTTGCCTATAATCGATGTTGTATGCGTGTGTTTTTTGAACTTCACTGTGAATCAGTGTTTGTAAGCGTGGCGCATGAAGTAAAATTTCGAGTTTAGAAAAGCCGAATTTGGATTGGCCGCTCCGCTTCGCTACGCGGCCAATCCAAATTCTTAGGCTTTTCTAAACTCGAAATTTTACTTCATTCTTAGTCTGGGAGTGGAAAACACTCGTTGAACGCCTCAAATTAATCGCTTTTAAATAACGAATTCCCGCAAATTTTAAAATCGCTGTAATTATCGAGATATGTATACTTCGCGTATTATTTTTACAATATTTGCAAATTGATGCAACATTTCATTAATTGATATGTTTTTATGTTTACTACCGTGCGATCATTTAAATCATGGTTTAGAGTAGGCTTTGAATTTTAAATTCGATTGGCACTACTGATTCTAAAAACATAGTTTACCATAACCTCAAATTTATTCCATCTGTCAATTAGCATTCTGGGCAACCACACTAAAAAATGCCGCCTACTCTAAATCATAATTTAAACGATTGCACGGTATTAACAAGTATAAAATTGTATGTATTTTTATTTGTGTTTATGTTAGCATTTATCTGAGGACCAGGTGAATGCTGGTACGTGAGACCGAGCACGCTCCTCCTACGAAACGTTGAACCGGCATCCCGAATAAAAGAAGCTTTTGACCTGCAGGTGGGCAACGAAAAGGATAATGAAAGTGCATTACCTGAGTGGCAGGTAGCGAGGCACGGGCTTAAAGCTATAATGCACAGTGATTAAAGTTTCGGTTCGGATTTCCCAGATGGGTTTCCAGTATTTCAGGTGTTTACGTTTATCCCAATGAATCACCACTGTGAGCTACCAACAAGGTATTAATCTATAAAGTTTATTGTTCGAATTGGGTTCAATAATCCTAAATAAATAGAAGCAGTTTGTATTGCTCGGAAATTATATTTAAAAATTATATATCTAATAACTACTAGTAGGTACCTACCCGTAAAATTGTTTGCGAACTGTTTTTATGGTATGTATACAGAGTGTCTCCTAAAAACGCCGCAGGCCATAACTTCTTTATTTATTGAGCGATTTAAAAAAAACAATTAAAATGGCTCCACCAGATCTACAAAGAAGCCTTGATTTGAGCAGGCCATAACTTCTTTATTTAGTGACCGATTTTAAAAAATCAAAAAACAATTAAAATGGCTCCACACGATCTACAAACAAGCCCTAATTTACCTTCTTTGCCAAATCAAGTTTCATGTCAGTGATAGTCAACTTTTTTTTTCAAATGGCTACGTATATTTTTTTAAATTTATTCTGATAAAGGATATTTTTCTAAATTCAAACATGTACAAATTGGCTTTTGTGGAATATTCATAAGTAAAAAAAATAGTATATAAAAGTATAAACTGTTAACATTGTTAGCCATCACTTGAGTTATTTCACCAATAATAAATTTGGCTTACAAAAAATCGAATCTGAGACACTGTCACTTAGATAACAGTCACGTATCCAGTTTTATTTTTACATGGCACACTTAAAAACACTTATAAGACTCCAACTTTACAATAAACATTTTTTTTACAAATGAATATTGCAGCAAAGCCAACTTGTTGTATACGTTTGGATTTAGACAAGTAACCTCTAACAAAATCAATTTAAAAAATATACGTGGCCATTTGAAAAAAAAAGTTGACTATCACTGACATGAAACTTGATTTGGTAAAGAAGTCAAATTTGTAGATCGTGGGGAGCCATTTAAATTGATTTTTGATTTTTTTAAATCGGTCAATAAATAAAGAAGTTATGGCCTGCGGCGTTTCTTTAGGAGACACCCTGTATATTCCAATTATTTATAAATATTGTCATAGTTACTACCATAAAGCCATCTAAATAAATAGATCAAATATTTCAAATTTGGCAAACTGTCAGTGTTCATAATAAATCGCAATAAATGTTGTCTAATCATGCAAAAAAAAACGTCATAGGCATGTCGAGCAGTAAGGAATTTCGGTCTCGGACAATAATGGGAGGCAACGCTTGATCCGCCCGGTCCTCCTCCGAACGATTATCTTCGACCGGTGACAAATCCTTACTAATCCGGGAATTCCTTTAATTAAGAACCAGGTAGATCTAATGTACACCCCCATTTTTACCGCTGTTTTGTAATACTGTATAAATACCTGTAAAACCTCTAGTTTAAGTTACTTCATTTTTGATAATGACAAGCTAAATTTGTCGAATCTGCAGTCACATTTAATTAAAAGTGTTATACAAACAAAGTGAAAAGTGTTTTATTGTAAAATTAACATGTTAAATGAAGTAGAAGCCTCCACTATACAAAATCCTTACTGTTTTCCATACTTACTATACTAAAGTCTACACAATACTAAGGCTGAAGTTTAAACATACTATAAAAATTTTAAAGTCTTACCTTCAAACACACTTTATAATTTCAAAAATATCTTGAATTAACTTCTATTTATCAAACAAACTGAATTATTAGTAATTATTTATTTTGCGGTTAAATATTTGTCAGATAATAAATCTGCATTAATAAAACCTAGTTACATCTGTACATGCATATTTAAGCCGAAGACACAATTTATAAAATTTTATCACGTACATTTGCAAATTAATCCAATTTATAACTGATGTAACTGTGATGCAAGCGAAAAGTTTTCACAATTTTCCGCAATCTGCCGTAATTATGTATCTGGTTGCGAAAGAAGAAAACGATGGACGCTAACTGCATTTCTAGAGACAACATCGTTATCGCCGTAATTCGCACGAGCAAACGAGCTCCTCACAAATGTGAAAAAAGAATGCATAACTCCATACCTCAATTAATATAATATGCATTACGTAACTAACACTAATTTATGATATTTATTATTAAGAAACATATTGTAATACTAGTATTCATATATATAGATTAGTATGGTATTACGAAATAATATATTAGTAATAATTTGAGTAATATTCACTTTATTCAAGTAAAATGCTTTTGTTCACGACAATCTTATAATATTTGCATTATTTAATTTTGTGGGCAGCATAATTGTGGTGCATTAAACACTTAAACTTCATTAAACACGGTATTTGCGTGTTTAATATGGTTATTAAAGCACGCTAATTTGCGTTTTGATTGGTTCACAGAACGCGATTTATGATGACGTCAGCTACAAGCCCTATTACACAAACCATGATATCGCAATCTGTCAAATTATTATAAATAAAACGGAAAATTAAAAATTAAAAAAAAAATCAATACAAAATTTCAGTGAATTTAGTCACTCAGTGAATCAGTGACTCGGTAAATCAGTAAATCAGTAAATCTGTGAATCAGTGAATCAGGCAGGAAAGCAATTCAAAAATAGTGCCTACAGTGGCCAACACAGACGAGAACACAGAACTTCCTACAAATTTAAATAAAACAGAAACATTATCATTGGTTTCAAAGTATTTATTATATACTCTTAGTATAATATCTTCGGTATACATGTTAACTCAATAAAATAAAACACTTTAATTTTGTTTGTATAACACAATATTGTGTTATACAAACAAAGTTAAAGTGTTTAATTTAATATCAACTATAACAGTGGTCTCCAAACTACGGCCCGCGGGCCAAATCCGACCCGCGACTTGCATGAATCCGGCCCGCGATTGTTTGTAATTTTTTTTATAATGTCATATTTTGAAATATTGTAACAATTGTTCCTTAAATTTTTCATAATTTTATAAAATTAATCGGATCTTGGCCGACTTTATTATGTAGAATTGTATTTGTGGCCCGCGAAGAAGATAGTTTGGAGACCCAGGAACTATAATATAATATTTATAATAATACTTTACATAATTGTCAACATTCATTTTGATAAATATATTATACAATAAATGTTGTTATATATTGTTGTTGTCGTGAACAAAGTATAGTGTATAACTCACATATAATGGCTATTAATCCCTCGAACGACTTGCTCCACTCGCCTTCGGCTCGTTCCGCAAACCTCGTTCTCGTTATCTATCATTATATAATCAATTATTAATAATATTCGATTACGCCCTTTAGCAGCGTGTAACCTAAACATTATGTAAAATATTTCTTCATTTCCAGGAGTAGTAGTTCAATGACACGGTGCATAAAACGTAAACGGATTAATAGAGGCGATTAAAATTAGCTTTATTAACGTATTAAAGTAGCGTGGAACTAACTATGGAGTGGACGCTTGATGGACTCCTGCCAGATGTCTAGTTCAATTCAGTTTGTTTTTCTTTTGTTTGTGGTTAATTTACTTTATGACGTGGCATTTGAACAATAGTAAAATTAACTATATGCAGGCTTTATACATATGTAGTTTTGATCAACATTAATTTAAGTAATAGTCAACATAAATTTTCTTTACAAGATATTTTAATCCGACGAATTATTGTGTCGAAAGAAAAAAGAAGAGTAAATTATAATTTCAATATATTTAGTTTTATACTGACAATATAATAAATACATTCGTAAAAAATATTTGATAGAGATTTTGATTGATTTTAATTTTTTTAGTAAGATAAATTGTATTTATCTAATTTCTATGTATTTAAAATGTAAACAATATTCCTTATAAATCATGGTAATTCATTAGAAAGAATAAATTTAAACTTTTGAAATTACTTCTCTGTCTTTCAGTTCACTTTCAATTCCTCTCAAAGAATTAAAAACAATCAAATGTAAATAACAAACTGAAAAGGATATAAAACGTCGGAAAGCGGAATCCTGAAAATGCTTAATTAAATTTCAATCCGATCCCTTCAGCACGTGCTGTGTGCTTACCGAATCCCCATTGTTCGTTCAACTCGTAAGCGCGAAGACGGAAAATTATTTCCTTTTTCCCGGCTAATTTCACGCGGAAGGAAAATAAATCCTCTTTATTTTCCTCTGTATAACATTGCATTATTCCACCCGGGCCTTGGCTTAAGCAATAATTCTTATCTTTGATGATGTATATATGCCGGCTTCAAGAATGTTATTATCAGTACAGTCGTGAAAATAAGGGAAAAGAGTTGGAAAAGATAATGCTGCGAAAGCGTCGGCTTGTAGAATTTATATATCTGATTGTAGGAAATTGTACGGTAAATAAGGATTTTTGGAGGAAAAGAGGAGATTATTTTACGGTTGTATAAGAAGGAATGGAAATGTAAAAACCATAATTGTTTATTTAATCTTAGATAGCCAACAAGATAGATCAAATTAAATAAGATTTTAAATATTTCATTGTATAATTCAATATCCGGAGGTGTAATTGCACGGGAAGTAGTTGTTTCAATGGATATTTATCGTCTTAAGTTGTCTTATTAATTAAGACATTGTTTGCATTTTCACGAATAGTTTTTTCGTAATATTATATATTATACCTAGATAGCCAGTTAATAGAACACATGATCAATCATGCATTTGGAAGCATTTTTTTTATATACAATTACGTGAGGCAGAACAAATATGATAAAAAATTGACAACACCTAGACTCATCACTTGTGAGCTTGAGATCAAGCATGTAGTTTAAAATTTAAGTCCAATAGGGAAACCTTACCTATAATTTCGAATCATCGACTCATACATAATATATGATGTAATATATTTCAAAACAGAACATATTTTTTTACATAACTAAACGGTGTCAAATTATAAGTGACCCCATTCAAGTTATTAGGTACACAAATTTTAAACATCTAGTTGTAATATAATATATAAAATTACGAAAAAACTATTCGTGAAAATACAAACAATGTCTTAATTAATAAGACAACTTAAGGCGATAAATATCTATTGAAACAACTACTTTCCGTGCAAATACAGCTCCGGATATCAAGACATTGTTTGCATTTTCCCGAATAGTTTATTCGTAATTTTATAAATTATGTTTAAATTCTGGAAACTATAAGAAGCGTAAGCTTATTTTCTCGAATTCAAATAGTTTTGAATTTGAATTTATCTTATCTAGTTGTAATGATTATAAATGTAAAGTGTACAATGATATCTCAAGTTTTGTTGGATATGGAACGCTGGCCGATTGCTCAAAGAATATTCTGTGTAGAGGTTTTAAGAATTGATTCAATTATTCAATTCATGGTGAGAGATATAAACAGTGTTATCGTTATTGGTCTGCTAAAAATTCAAACGTTTTATTCGAAAAAGGGCTGCATTCTGAAAAAGTTACTGTTTGGTGTGACACCTACTCAGCTGGAATCTTGGGCCCATATGTTTTCGAAGATGAATTGGAAAATGCAGTAGGTAACAGTGAGCGATATGAGTAAATTTTGCAAATGTTTTTAGTGGATGCCATCGGTCAACTCCGGTTACCATTAGATGTTTCCATAGTTTCCATAAGACGGTGCAAGGCCTCATGTATCAAATTTATCAATGGAAGTACCGCGAGCGATGTTTGCTGGTTGTCTGCTAACGTGGAGAACAGCCGTGGCGATCTCCTGATTTCGCGTCTTCAGATTATTTTTTGTGTGTTTCGGGAAGACTTAAAAAATAACATAGGAAAAGCTATTGCTGAGATTCCGGCTGAAATGTGTCAGCGTGTAATGGGATCAATATTGCACTGCGCGCAGATGTAATTTTTAAGTATTGAAGTTCAAAATAATTAAGGATAAAACTTGGAACCTCCATTTTTGATTTTCATCTATAATTTAAAAAAATACAATTTTATTGCATATTTTTAGTGCCTGTAAATGGATCACTTATATTTTGACACCCTTTATTGATGAAACTTGTGACGGTATGATTTTTAATTACTTTAATTTTTTTCGTATGTTTTTATTTGAGAAGGCTGCCTTAGAAAATCTGTCAAAAAAAAAGAATAATACAAAAAAAACAAAAAAGGTGAGCGGTGAACTTAATACGATCACGATCATGAGCTGTACTATTTGATGGTATTACGACATCATAGACTACAGGAAGGGTTCTTGCTAGACCTAAGTTCAAAGAATACCGTTGAATATAATGTTAATAATACTGCTGAAACTCTTCAACTCCTCGTCTTGCCTTCACTGCTGAAACTCTTCAACTCCTCATCTGGCCTTTAGTGCGGTGGTTGGTTTCTGCGGGTCACCGGTCCGTGCTTGAAGAGTATTGTCAAGAGAAAATCAAGAACATGTCCGTGCTTGAAGAAAAAATTCAGAAATTGAACCGTAATTAATTAATCTTCAACCGCAATCCCAAGTGGAGGATACTGCTATAATTACTCTTGTCCAGGATACAGATAAGCCCTAAGAAACTTTTATATTGCGTTTATTTTTTAAATTGAATTATTCATATTTAATCAACCTCTTTAGTTTATAAATAATGTAATCTCCAGTGCACTCGAGAATTAGGTCATGTAGCATTGCAATTGGCTAACTTTTAATATTAACTCACAATTGGGAAAATAAAAATTAACCCAAAATTCAATTTATAACAAATTCTTATCTTAGTTGTTATTTCGTAATTTAAACAATTAAGATTACTCAGATATTCCTGTAAACCACGTGGCGCCCAAAACATAAATTAAAAAAAAAACAGAACCCACCCTGCGTACTGAGTGAACTGGACCAGGAACAATTAGCTAAATTGAAGTTAACGTCACAAGCTGCCAATACTTGGTTACAATTAGCAATTTCATTTATACTTAAGTTTAAACTGTACGGTAACGTGGCTGCCAGTCTAAGGTCTAAATTGTTTGGAGTGAACTGCAAAGCTATACTGATGAGAGATGAATCTCAAAACGCGTCTATAGATAGCCTGATAATTTGATCCAAATTATTACATTTGCAGAAGGTTACTGTATGTAGCAGCAAACACTTGTTCTTTGATTCAATATCCTTGTTCTGTAATTCAATATCGCACGGGAAGTAGTTGTTTCAATGAGTGTTTGATTTAGTCTTTGTGAGATTACGAAAAGAATCGCACTTTTAATATTTTTACTAAAACAAACGAATCAAGAAGTGAATCATCTGAAAAAAAAGTAATACCTGGTTTGGGTAGAAAGATAATTTAACAACGTAAGTTACTTTCTGTTAAATTTTCTAATGAATTAATTTAATGGTTGGATTTTCTCATGTTTTTAATGTTATTATAGGTCCATTTTTAGTATTCGCATTTAACGATCGCGAAGAAAGTATTTGCCATTTAATAACAGATGGCGAAAAGAAGCACTTTCTTCTCGTTATCACGTTTTATCCGAATCGAGTGTTTTATTCCGACTAAAATGAAAGTACACTTTATACAGACATACTGGACTACTTTTATTAATTGCATAAGGACGGCTCTTTAAAGTTCTTGTATAAGAGGCCAAAAGTTGATTCCATTTTCGATTCATGACAATAAAACAAAAATTTTTTTTTATCCTACAGCAAATTCATAAATAAATAAAATCAAATAAAATAAATACATTTCTAAAATAAATACACTTTTTATAAAATGTAAAACAATTATAGGATAAAATAATTTAACAAAAATCACAAATTAAAGAGCAACAAATATTTATTCAAGAAAATGTATATTTTTAGCAAAGATATTAAAAAAAAAATTAAGTATAGAATTTCTTGCATTTTCTTTTTATAATGGCTATATAAAAGAGTTGTAAAATATAATGTCGGAAAAGCGTCAGTTTCTAGAATGAATACATGTTGTCCCGATTAACCCATTAAGCGCCATTGATGCATACAGGCAACGTTATTAATTTTATGTCAATTAAATTACTAAATATGTTAATTTGATATATTATATTTTTTGACCTGACTTGAAAATGTATGAAAAAAAAATGTAAATATTTTGTTATTTAAATATTTCGACTATAACTCATTAAAAATGGATATATCAGTGTATTTGTAACCTTATAATATTTCAGTGCTTTATACGCGTGGCGCATGAAGTAAAATTTCGAGTTTAGAAAAGCCTGAAAATTTGGTTTGGCCGCTCCGCTTCGCGGAGCGACCAAACCAAATTTTCAGGCTTTTCTAAACTCAAAATTTTACTTCATGCTTAGTCTGGGAGTGGAAACACTCGTTCTAAACTTCATATTGCACGTTTTAATATAGGATTGACTAATGCCTGAACATTTACAACGTACACATTGCGTATATTTAAAAGAAAAATCACAGTATGTAATACGATAAGTCATTTATAGAAATCTTAAAAATAAGTGCAGCATTTTACCGAACATCAATTTTTAGAGTTAACTCTATAATTGCTTGGCCGTTAATGGGTTAAGCAGTCGATGCGGGTATCTTCTAAACCAGGGGTTCTCAACCATTTCCAGGTCGCTGTCCTCCTCATAACTCCATACACATATTATAAAGGGGGCTTCTACGATTCACGACAGGTGTCCCATGGTTTCCTTGATTTGCAAAGCTTTCCACACCAATACATGTAATACGAAAATAATTTCATGTCATCAGATTAAGTGTATGAAAAGAGACAGAAAACTTCATAATATGTCTGCTATGGTTTTTAGATGAAACATGCGAAAACGTATGTTCCGGTATGCAGCTTTAAAATTTTAAGGTTAAACATCACATTTTGACAATGTTTCGTAAAACTAAATCTGCAAAAACCCAGCCACATATCATTTTAATTAATGTGCTCAATCGTTTTAAATGTGAGTTTAAGTAGTATAATTCCAATTTCCATATCTACCAAATAGTTCAGGTGTTTACAGAAATAAATAATGCATTTATGTTGATTTTGTGTAAGCTCAAACGAAAATGTTAATTGAATCGAATGCGCATTCGGTAGATTAGGCAAATAGTCATCGGATTAATCTGTTAATACAGGGAATTTTCTAGTAGGTATATATGCATACGCTTTTTTTAAAGAGTTAAATTTGAAGCTTAAAACGAGTGTTCTCCACTCCCAGACTAAGCATGAAGTAAAATTTCGAGTTTAGAAAAGCCTGAAAATTTGGTTTGGTCGCGTAGCGCGAAGCGCGGAGCGGCCAAACCAAATTTTCAGGATTTTCTAAACTCGAAATTTTACTTCATGCGCCACGCGTATAATACACTGATTTCAACCAAAGTTTACTCGTTCACAATATTTCAGTGCTTTTAATGTTTAATACGCGTGGGCGCATGAAGTAAAATTTCGAGTTTAGAAAAGCCTGAAAATTTGGTTTGGCCGCTCCGCGCTACGCGACCAAACCAAATTTTCAGGCTTTTCTAAACTCGAAATTTTACTTCATGCTTAGTCTGGGAATGGAAAATACTCGTTTTTAGTTTCAAATTGAACTCTTTAAGAGCCTATACATATGTATACCTAATAGAAAATTCCCTGTATGTGTTGCAACCAAACCAAATTTTCAGGATTTTCTAAACTCGAAATTTTACTTCATGCGCCACGCGTATAATACACTGATTTCAACCAAAGTTTACTCGCTCACAATATTTCAGTGCTTTCAGTGTTTATTACGCGTGGCGCATGAAGTAAAATTTCGAGTTTAGAAAAGCCTGAAAATTTGGTTTGGCCGCTCCGCGCTTCGCGCTACGCGACCAAACCAAATTTTCAGGCTTTTCTAAACTTGAAATTTTACTTCATGCTTAGTCTGGGAGTGGAAAACACTCGTTTTAAGCTTCAAATTTAACTCTTTAAAAAAAACGTATGCATATGTATACCTAATAGAAAATTTCCTGTATGTATACTTAAAAGGCGTTTCTAAACCCGAAATGTTACTTCGTAGGAGTGGAAAACACTCGTTTAAACTTTAAATTGACCTCTTTTAAGAAAACAACGAATATTTTAAAATCTATGACACGTAATTAGGATATGTATACTCAAAAGAAAAAATTTACAAGAAATTATGATTTTAAGCTGTTCTAAAAGAAAGAACACTAATATACTCGCGACCTAAACAGTATGACATTGTCATGTAACGTCAAAATTTGACACAACTAGGAAAAATCGTTGCAGATACAACTGTCGACATACTCTCTAAAAAATTTGAATCACACATTCCACATCAATGAGTCATAGGTCATCTCTCCCCAATTCCACTATAAATCAACATTTACCCACACTACACTAATATTTAATCTCAAACATATTCGGATAGACACCATTTTTTTCAATATATCAAACCCAAACAAAACGCATACTTATTAATTTAGGTCAGTTTCAAAATTTGACACATTTCCTCAATCAAAATAGGTAAAGTCTTTTCCATTTAGAAAGCCAATAAATTATTCATCGGTACCAAACAACAAACAATTTTCAACCATTTGATTGAACTTAAAACCGTTTTGAAAACCACTAAATTATTCACCAATATTTATTTTTACTCAATTGAATTTCATTTCAATCAAATATTTTTTTATATTAATTATTGTTGTAATTCTTACTTTCTTCACTTTATTTATATTATGCTAAATGTACATTTCAAACACTAGCTGTTAATTTTCAATAGCAATACAATTTATTTTTTTATTCTTAACAATTTGATTGAATTAAAAACTGACCTAGTGCACACAACTGTTACTGATTATATTTAATCAATCCTCAGATTTTTCTTATTATGTTTACGCGCGCTGCCATTAATTATTCATGAGGCTTTACATTTAGGTTGTGACACACCTTCACTTGTGCTGGAACTAGAAATGAGATAGAAATTCTTCCGTAATTTTACTGAGATGAGATTGGAGTTGGAGATTAGATGATGAGTTTTTTCTTTTGTGGAGATGTTTTTGAAAGGTACGCGACAGCAATAAAATTAGCATTTATTGATGGGTAATTGGAGATAATAATCAATTGCGAAATTCCAGTGAGTTTTAATAAATACTCAATTTTCTTGGTAATAAAAGGTAATTGCAGGGCTTAGGTGGCGGAGCGGTTGAGGCGTTGGTTTCATCAATTACCAATATAAAACTCTCCACTAAGACCTATTAATAAGTTGATTGATTGAGTTAGTGAAGATAAAGTCCTGGAAAAAACTGCCTATGTATCCAAAATTAACGATTTCTTACAGGCCTCAGATATTATAGAATTAAAGACAGACCCCATACCTAAATTCTAAAAAATCCTTAAACCCTTGTCAACGAATCCAATTCACTTTCTGAACACATAAATAAATATTGGTTATTTCCTATGAACCCCGTATGCCCCAGATTATATGGATTATTAAAAATCCATAAGGATAACTTACCCATTAGACCAGTTGTTTCCTTTATCAATTCTCCTGCCCAAAAAATTGCATGCCAACTTAACACCTTATATAAAGAACTAACAGATTTTAGGGATCCCAGATCAATTAAAAATTCTAGGGAACTGTGTAATAAATTAACAAATCATCAATTCCCCTCTAACCACAAACTAGTATCATTTGACGTATCTAACATGTTTGCTAACATTCCACCCACAGATTGTATAGAATTAATTAGGACTTCCTTTGATAAACTCAATATTAATATTTCAATTAGAACAGAATCAAATGTCCTTGATATCATTTTAAATAACAACTATTTATCATTTGAAAATAAATTTTACAAACAAACAGTTGGACTTGCAATGGGGGGAGCCCATTGCAAGTCCATCTGTTTGTTTGTAAAATTTATGAGTCCATTGTTAGCCGAAATTTGTATGTGCAATTTAACATATCTCATATTAGATTCTCCATAAGGTCAAAAACATATAAAAATGTGGTTTAGATACGTCGATGATATTTTAGCTTCATTTGTAGGAACAGATAGACAACTAGCCCAATTCTTAGATTTCATTAACACCCTCCACCCAAACATAAAATTTACAGTCGAAACAGAAATTAACAATAACATTAAATGTTTAGGCCTTTCAATAAAAAAAAACTAATCAATCACTAACGTCTGAAATATATCGCAAACCTACGTACACAGATCGGGTAATCCCTAACTCTTCCAATTATCCGCAAAAACATAAATTGTCCGCATTTAATTCTATGATTAATGCAGAAATTAATACTATTAAAGCCATAACCAATTCAAATGGATATTTAACAATTTAACATCAACAATAGACCAGCTTCTTAATAAAATTAAAATGAAAAAACTTCGTAAATATATATATTATATATATATATATATATATATATATATATATATATATATATATATATATATATATATATATATGCAGGCCAGGAAACATCACAAAATCAACTAATTTATAAACCCCTTACCTTCTTTGGCGACATTTCATTAAAATTTTAAAACATTCTATCAAAACATAATATAACAATAGCTTTGAAACCATTTAAGAAAATAAGGAATGTTATTTTTAACTCAAAAACAGCAATAGAAAATACTCACAGATCAGGGATATACAAACTTACTTGTAAAGATTGTAACGGAGTATATATAGGGCAATCTGGTCGTAATTTTAAGGTAAGACTCAAAGAACATCTTCGTTCTTTTCGACTTAATTTAATTGATAAGTCCTATTTTGCCAAACATATAATTAAAAACAATCATACTTTTGGCGAGGATGTACTGTCAATTATACATTACGCCGAAAAGGGCCGTAAGATGGACCTCCATGGAAATTCACAAAGCCAGCAATAATCCGGAAATTCCCGTCATCAACGACCAGCTTGACCTAATATATACACCCATTTTTAATGCAATTATAAGACCTTAATTTTAAGTATATATACCTGTACAATTGTTAGTTTAAATCACTTTGAGTTTGAAAATGACAAGTTAAAGTTGTCGAAACTATGATCACTTAATAAAGTCTCAGTTATACAAAGTCAAAATCGTGTTTCAGTTGTAAGATAAAATGAATATGACGAATAAAGCACCAAACCTTTCGTCACACGTTTATTTGAATTACCAAAATGTATGTACATTTGGCAATTCAAATAAACGTGTGAAGAAATGTTATTAGTGCATTCGTCAAACCTATTAATAACATTGAGTTTTATCAACCTAACATATATGCGCGAGAGACTAAGACTATTAAGATTTTAGATACATTTTGACATACTAACAAAACAAGACTTACAAATTGTAAATCCAGAAATGTTAATATTTTATACACAAAATATTCGAGAAATTTATAAATAGTCGTAATATTTCTGTATGTAGGTATAATTTAATTAACTTGCCCTGAAGAAGCTGACAAAAGTTCAGCGAAATATTGGCTAAATTAAAATAAAGTTCTGGCTGGAAAACTAAAACAAAATTTTTTGAATTCTGCCGCTTTTCCCCAACAAGTTTATAGAAGTAATTTAATTTAATCCATAAATACTGTAATGTTATTCAAGTGCTTCGTTTAATTACAGATGACATAATAAAGAAACGCATTCTTCATTTGTAATATATTCATCGTATGCTCTATTAGTTTAGTATGTAATAAAAAGCAGTTGGTCAAGGTTTAAATATTAAGGAAATGTATTCTGTACGTGCAATAGTAACTTTCTTCCTAATTATTGCGCTTCTTTTTATCGTGCAATTTGCAACTTTGAACTAAATATTTACATCGAGAAATCGATTTGTTAATAATAATGATACATTTTCAATTGTATCGACAACAAATAATGTTATCTCTTTTTTAATAATGTTATCTCTTTTTTAATAATGTTATCTCTTTTTTAATAAATATATATATATATATATATATATATATATATATTGTTTGTTTGTTTTTAAAATAGTTTAATTTGAAGTCTTAAACGAGGGTTTTCCACTAACAGAATAACCATGTAATAAAATTTCGAATTTAGAAAAGCCTGAAAATTTGGTTTGGTCGTGTAGCGCTACGCAACCAAGCCAAATTTTCAGGCTTTTCTAAACTCGAAATTTTACTTCATGCTTAATCTGGGAGTGGAAAACACTCGTTTGAAGGTTCAATTTGAAATATTTGTAAAAACAACGAATATCTGAAGATATACAGCGTAGACAGTATATTGAGATATGTATACTTAAAAGAAAAGTAAAACATTTTTGACGAACTGCAGCCATTTTGCTGACACGTGAAATGTAATTAACAAACTGTGATAAGGTTAAGTATATTGAGATATGTATACTTAAAAGAAAAACTCTGTGTTTGTGCTGCTAAACATGGCTAATATGTGATATATTTATTAAAACCTGTGCTAAAAAACGGAAATATCCGTTCATAGAAAGGCGTGTGTAGCAAAAGTTATTTGAAAATTATACAAATTTGACATGTGAGAAAATCATTAGATTAAGAACAAAATATAAATTTTAACTTTTCAAACAAATATAGCTAAACAATACTTTTACAATTATTCCCATTTAAATTACAAACAAAATACAATTAATTTCTTTATAATTTCATAACGTAGTCAACTATGCACTGCCTTCTCTTAATTTATTTTTTTATCTGTAAACTTATTACAACCTTCTCTGCATCTTTTAAAATACATTTCTGTATCTTTTTTAGCGACTATTTCACACGCTGTGTGGCATGTAGCACCATCTTGCTGGAACCAGAAATTTTCTATGGCAAATTCTTTCAACTGTTTCAATCTTAATGACGTTTTCCGCTAATAACCTTTACTTGTCCGTACCAACACTAGTTAATCCGCCCCCCCCCCCCCCCCCCCCCCCATTTTGTATATATATTGTGTAATTTCATTTTTCTCTTCAGTACCAAACCATTGATAATGGTCACATGGTGACCGAAATGTACATCTGGTATATAATAAACTTGTGAAGAAAGGAGAAAAAGTGTTTTATTTCAAGTTATTATCATCTTCACGTAACTCACCCAAACTCATTCTTTCAACTGTGGTTGCAGAAATACTCGAATCATTTTTCGATACCGTTAACTTATTAAAACCTTCTCTGCGTCTTTTAAAACGCTTCTCTGCATCTTTTTTACATGCGGAATATTAATTAAGCACTTCAAATACAGCCAGTGTACAATACCTTTTGCTGCGAATTTGCACAAACGAGTCTTGAAAAGCCAAATGGGAATTTCTGAATTGCAGACGCCGGCCCGACGCAAAGCATCAAAGGAAACTAAATGGAAATCCGGCGTCTGGCTACAACTTTCATGGCGTCTAATAAGTTTTCTGATTGCGCTCGAGCCACCGAACTTATACATGAATTATTGCTGTTCTTCCAAAAGCGTGTCCAAAATAAAAAGAACTGAACGGGGTTTATTTAGTTCTGAATAATAAAATGAGTTTTGTAGTTTTATTGGAGGGTTTGAATAAATTTTGTTTTGTACTACCAACTTTTGTTTCCAACTTCTGAGTATTAGCATCTGTATACAGTGCGTTTTATTTAAGTATGGCCATAGGGTACAAATTTGAAACAATTCTTTGGTTCTTTGGTTTCATTTATAAAACAAATTTGAAACAATTCTTTGGTTTCATTTATAAATCAAAATTTTTTCTACGAAATGTACAATGCTAGAAAAACATAAACATGTTAGATATATTTATTTTTGCTTCCAAAGTTAAAATTAACAACACAAATAATTAAGCAAAAATTCAACGTGGCGAAAATGTCATAATGCAAGTATTTGTTTTGCTAAACTTGAAAGTAAAAATGAAGAATTCTAACATGTTTATGCTCGTCTAACAATAAACATTTCGTAGAAAAGTGTGTGATGTATTAATCAAAATAAAAAATTATCTCTCTCCTAATGACCAAGAATAAGATTTTTTCTGGTATTTTATTTCTTCTAATGCCAACTTTTCATCTTTATTATATTCTATAATTGGCTTTTTAAACATTTTGGAAATTTGTGCCTCAAATACTTTCGTCTTATTTCTAATCAAACATTAAATATTGCATAACTTGTTTTTACATAACAAAATGTAGATCTAGAGTAATCAAATTACGATAATCCTCTCATATATACCATTCACTAAAAACATAATTTTCAATGATACTCAAATTTATCAATAAAATGTAATCAGTCGTTTATTTATTGATTAAAACTAACCTTGGCGCCGTAATTTTTTCACTGCCATTACAGTATTGTACTTTCATGGTTCTATTTAATTCCATGCATGGAACATTGATTCGTTCACCTTCGTACATACAATTACAGGTGCATGCACGATTTTATGTTAGCATTTGTTTTTTATACAGATTCAGAGATAAAAAAAATAAGCATTCATGATTGTACGCTTTACTATTATTTTCCGCAACGAAATGACACGATATAGGTTTAACCTGAAACCTAGTTAATCTGAACTTAAACTTGAACTTGGCATAGATTTTATCAATAAGTAACATACTGATAGGTATAATTTATCAAGTGTATCATTTTTTTTCGAAAAGAACTCCAAACAAGTGTAACTAAGCAAATTTGTGAGTATAAATTGCAAAGCAGGAGGTTTCTTTTCAAATAATAAGAGCGCTAGAATTATTTTCACAAAATACACCCTTGATTTTTCGTTAGAGAAATACGCGACTTTAACTATGGCGTTTAATCAATCTCCACTATTGCATACTTACATTTTATATTAGGAACATTGACAAAATCATAAATTTATCTAAATACATTCTCGATCTTTCTGATAACTATTTTTTTTCGGTTTTTGAAAATTGTAAAAGTCTTCTTTTTGCTGCAAAATTTTAAATTATAATAAATTCGTTTGATTAATACAATAATAATACTTTCTTCTAGAAATATTTTATTTTTATTTATACATATGTAACACTACTTACGTCAACATCTATTCTCTGGATAACTAGTCCTCTTAGTTCATTGCTAACATGCATTTTTTGACGAACTGCGATTTTGCTGACAAGTGAAATGTATTTGACAAACTGTGATAAGGTTTTGACATACAGAGAGTTTTATGTAACACCGGAACATTCTCATAACGAGAATTTTTCTTTTAAGTATCCATATGCATACGTTGCATATTTTTCGATGCTCGGTTTGTTAAAAGAATTTAATTTGAAGCTTTAAACGAGTGATTTCCACTCCCAGGTTAAGCATGAAGTAAAATTTCGAGTTTAGAAAAGCCTGAAAATTTGGTTTGGTCGCGTAGCGCGAAGCGCGGAGCGGCCAAACCAAATTTTCAGGCTTTTCTAAACTCGAAATTTTACTTCATGCGCCACCGGTACGAAACACTGATGCAATGTAAAGTTTAGCGGTGTGTTTTAAACTTTGTAATATGAAAGTGTTTTGTATCGGTGGCGCATGAAGTAAAATTTCGAGTTTAGAAAACCCTGAAAATTAGGTTTGGCTGCTTCGCGCTACGCGCCCGAGCCAAATTTTCAGGCTTTTCGAAACTCGAAATTTTACTTCATGCTTGGTCTGGGAGTGGAACACACTCATTTCAAGTTTCAAATTGATTTTTTTTAACAACGAGTATCTAAAGATTTACGACATTTATGGTGTAATTGGGACATGTATACTTGAAAGAAAATCTCCCTGTGTGTACAAGCTGAGGCATTAATTGCATTTAATTGGTTACAATTTATAATGGTCATATAGGCAACCCAATTTACACATAACTTAAAAAATAAAGGTGTCAAATTGTTTTGGATGAACATGTTCGGTGTTACATAAAACTCTCTGTATATGGAAATGTAGTGGTGTATACGGAAGTGTATTTGATAAATCGGAAATATATTTTAGATAAAGGAATACATATTCGATATAAAGTGAAATGCAATAGAAAAACTCTGTATTATAATTTGAAATTTTGTGATTAATATCGTGTAACATCCATTCATCATACTATGTTGGAGAATGGACCAAGTGTAAAGTATAGTGCTAAAAATAAAATTGCACTTGATTTTGGAATAACTCATGTGAAGAATTTAGCACACAACTAAAAATAGTACACACACACATTTGATTTATAACTTATGTTTGCTATTCTGTTGTGCAGTGGCAGCGCAAGATTAATAGGTAGCTGGCGCCCTTTGATAGTGGCGGTGCCTTGCATCTGTTTTCCTGCCTCAGGCCGGCCCTGCTGTTGAGTAATCATTCTTCTCTCTTCAATTGCAGTAATAATATTATTATTACTATTATTCAGAGTGTTTGGTAGCTCTATAAAAAAGCGTACCGGCGGGGGTAGCCTCTCCAATTCGGGAGGAAGTAAAGGACTAACCTTTTTTAATCCTCCTACGTCTTGGGGAGGACTGGCGGTTTCTTCTTCTACTTAATTCAACTTTGGATAGACTAATAAGTCGGTGGCAATTCTATAGCCGGGGGCAGGTTCAATAAGCCGGTGGCCGCACTATTTAAGATCGGCAAAACGCGGACGTCTTCTTTTCGAGTCGCACGTTACAATAATTGGTTATTGAGGAGGGCATGCATGGGTTGGAGAGACCTCTACCCGATTTTCACCGAAATCATAGTTCTATCAATATTTTATTTCTATCATTTCACAATGTATCCACACTTTATTAGATCTAAAATAAATACCGTTAGCCCGCGATCGGGTATCAAGCCAACATCACGAGGCGAGGACAGAAGGAATGAAACCAAAGGAATCAACTGCAATGAAGCTGGACGAAATCACCACTTATTATAAAATAAATGTGTATATATATATATATGTCATTGTAATTGTTTAAAATAAACCAATTAAAAAAAAAAAGAAAAGTAAATTAATCTTATTAGAAAGATGATGAAATAATAGTTACTCGGATATTTAAATTGGTTGTTAATTGTGTGTGTTATTCAAATGAAAATTTCACCCTTATGTCGAATAATGAATCATGGCTATTATTGGGTACACGGGGTGTCTATTATTAAGTTCATTAGGAAATCCTTGGCTGAAATATTAATTGTGCTTGGATTTGGGTCGTTCATGTCGGAAACTGAGGCGAAAAGCGCTATGTCCTAAAATATTCAGGAGGGTTGTTCCGAACGGGGGAAAATCAATGAAGATTTATATTTCACGAGACCCCAAATTTCACAAACGACGATGAAAAGAGTTTCCACTTCAAAAGGCACTTTTAGAATGCCAATATTTCGCTGACGATATTAATTTTCATTAATTATTTGTGTTAATAAAACTATAGCTGATTTAAATTTTGCGAAATAAATAATTATTATTGATACAATTTAAACATAACTCAATAATAAAATAACATAACACAAAGTAAAAAAAAAACAAATTTAAACTTCACTTTAAATCGGACATTGGATTATATACAGGGAACTTTCCTTTAAGTATACATTGGCATACGCTTTTTTTAAAAGAGTTCAATTTGAAGCTTTAATCGAGTGTTTTCCACTCCCAGATTAAGCATAAACTAAAATTTCGAATTTAGAAAATCCTGAAAATTTGGTTTGGTCGCGTAGCGCGAAGTACAAATACAGGGAGTTTTTGTTTTAAGTATACATATCTCAATTATGTGCTGTAAATGTTCAGTTATTCGTTGTTTTTTTAAAGAGTTCAATTTGAAGCTTTTAACGAGTGTTTTCCACTCCTAGGTTAAGCATGAAGTAAAATTTCGAGTTTAGAAAAGCCTGAAAATTTGGTTTGGTTGCGTAGCGCGAAGCGCGGAGCGACCAAACCAAATTTTCAGGCTTTTCTAAACTCGAAATTTTACTTCATGCGCCACCGTTACAAATCACTGACATATTGCGAAGTTTAAAACACACCGCTAAAGTTTACATTGCATCCGTGTTTTGTACCGGTGGCGCATGAAGTAAAATTTCGAGTTTAGAAAAGCCTGAAAATTTGGTTTGGTCGCGTAGCGCGAAGTACAAATACAGGAAGTTTTTGTTTTAAGTATACATATCTCAATTATGTGCTGTAAATGTTCAGTTATTCGTTGTTTTTTTAAAGAGTTCAATTTGAAGCTTTTAACGAGTGTTTTCCACTCCCAGGTTAAGCATGAAGTAAAATTTCGAGTTTAGAAAAGCCTGAAAATTTGGTTTGGTCGCGTAGCGCGAAGCGCGGAGCGACCAAACCAAATTTTCAGGCTTTTCTAAACTCGAAATTTTACTTCATGCGCCACGCGTATTAAACACTTAACACACTGAAATATTGTGAACAAGCGAACTTTACTGGAAATCAGTGTCTTATACGCGTGGCGCATGAAGTAAAATTTCGAGTTTAGAAAAGCCTGAAAATTTGGTTTGGTCGCTCCGCGCTTCGCGCTACGCGACCAAACCAAATTTTCAGGCTTTTCTAAACTCGAAATTTTACTTCATGCTTAGTTTGGGAGTGGAAAACACTCGTTAAAAGCTTCAAATTGAACTCTTTTAAAGAAACAACGAATATCTGAACATTTACAGCACATAATTGAGATATGTAGAATTTAAACAAAAAAACAAAAAACACTATACTGATGAGAGATAAATTTCGAAACGCGTCTATAGATGGCCTAAATAATTTGAACTAAATTGTTACATTTGCAGTAATGTATGTGACAGCAAACACTTATTGTATAATTCAATGTCCGTCAGGGCATTAGCTCGAGAAGTAGTTGTTTCAGTGAGTGTTTAGATTAGTCTTTGTAAGACAAATTTATTGTAGATTGCTAAAAGAACCGCAGTTTTACGGTTTTGAATTATTCTACAACCAAGTATTGGCACTTTTATTCCTACTTATATCTGGTATTCCCGTATTTATTAATTTGAGAAAATGATAAGATACAGACAGAATAACTAATAAATAACAAAAAATAACAATAACAATAATATAAATATTGTAAATTTTACACAACTTAATTATAGTAAATAACAAACAATAGTAGTTAAATTTAAGTAAAGATGATGGCAAATCTAAGACTGTTATGTATATAATGAATAAATGAACTATGAACAAAGTGTGACCAAAAATTATTTATACATACAAGAACTGCGACTCTCTTGATCATTTGTTTAATTCATTTTTCATTGAATTCAAAAATATCACAGTCACTAAAAAAGTTTTTGTAGGTAATTTTTATTACGAATCACAAACTTTGGTTCTGGTTTTGGATTGTGTTTATGTGATGTCTTAATTTTTTTTCCAAGAAATCGAGAAAATGATATCGACCAAGTGGCCGCAGGCAGAATTGATAACCATACGGTACCGATTTATGGCATTTTCCATCACTCTTGCCAGAACTTCTCGCATTCTTGACGGATATCCTCTTTGAGAGTTTCAAGAGTGTCAGGCTTGTGCTCGCGATTTCACGAAACCCCACAAAAAGAAGTCTGGAACAGTTAAATCGAGCGATCTTATCGGCTAGTGCAAATCACCAAAACAAGAGATTGGGCGACCCGGAAATGCAATTATTCAATTATTCCGCTGTCTTGAGGAGTATGGGTCCCGTCATAGCACCTAAACAGGAGGCGGCGGGGGCAGACCAGAGTCTTCGGACGATGGATGTCTGAAAGGGACGATTGTCCAAGTCGGAGCTGTAGACCTTCTTGAGGTAACCTCTGTGTCCCTATCTAGGGGGTCCCGTCATAGCACCTATTAAGGAGGCGGCGGGGGCAGACCAAAGTCTTCGGACGGCGGATGCCTGAAAGGGACGATTGTCCAAGTCGGAGTTGTAGACCTTCTTGAGGTAACCTCCGTGTCCCTATCTTGGATAGGGCTAACCTACACACGGCGGGGTTGACTCAGCCCTGGTGCTTGTCGCCGCTAAATGAGGAGTCGGGGGTGGGCCTTGAAGAGCCCAGGGGTGCCTACTCGCCCCTCCGGTCCACACGTGGGTTGGTCTCCGGCGGGCAGTGGTTCGCAGATATGGCGGTGATTCACCTGTCCTTAGACGGACGCTCAAAAGGCACACACCGACCGGTATAAGCCTGAGCACACGCATAGTCTGTCCCTATCTACTATCTAGCGAAACCACTGTGTCCCTATCTTGGATAGGGCTAACCTACACACGGCGGGGTTCACTTAGCCCTGGTGCTTGTCGCCATTAAATGAGGAGTCGGGGGTGGGCCTGTAAAGCCCAGGGGTGTCTATCCGCCCCTCCGGTCCACATGTGGGTTGGTCTCCGACGGGTAGTGGTTTCGCCGGAATGGCGCTGATCCACCGTTCCCTAAAACGGACGCTCTATCGGTATACACCGCAAGGTAAAAACCGGAGCGCACTCTAATGTCTTGAGGAGTATAGCGATTCATGTCTTGTTGAAGTTTATTTTGTATCTGATTACTTCACAAATATCAAAACGGAACTGACAATTGCCGCCATTTTCAAAAATTATAGCATCTTCTAATAGGGTGATGACTTTTGTGCCACATAGTATAACTCTTTGAATAAATATTTCAGCTGTTTTGTGTTATAGGGGTTCACTTTGTAGTACATCTTAAATACACTTGTAAATAAAACACGTGTCACTTGGTTTAACCACTACTTTTAGTTTGATAATGACTACTAGATAGTCGAAACTATAGTCACAAATTAAGTGCAAAATATAGTGGTTAAATAAGGTAAAAAGTGTTTTATTTACAAATATTTTCGCATTTACAATAGTTTACACAAATAAGACAATTAACTTTGTTTGTATAACTGAGGATTTTATTAAGACTATAGTTTCGACAACTTTAACGACACTTTATGTTTGATAATGACAAGTTAAAGTTGTCGAAACTATAGTCACAATAAAATCCTCAGTTATACAAACAAAGTTTATTTGTGTAAATAATGATGTATAACGAAGTAGAAGCCTCCACAGTGAACAATTTACAATAGTTTTTTTCATTTGCGCAATTTATCTAAAGACAAAAAAATCTTATGAAATATCCTTATTAAATATACTATCTTTTCTTTAATAAACCTCCATGTTTCTCCGTTTTATATATGATTATAATTTACGTGTATTGTTGTTACACCGTGGCATTCTCGGCGTATACAGGCAATAAATCCTCGTTTTCTCGTATCAGTTTCTTAACCTTGTTTGCTTTCTCACGAATTAACGTTGCGAAACGCCAATTCCAGAGAATGTGCCCTTCCTTAATTTGAACAACGCCACAAACAACAGATTTATGCTCGCGTGTTCCCAATTTTCCCTATCGCAGGATAGTCTTATCGGAGATTGGCAAATATTTCTGATAAAATTCATTAAGTTTAATCATAGCTCGCAGAAAATATTTCAGATAACATTGATTAGAACTCGATGTATGAGTGTATTTCAAGTTGTAAATTGATTAGTTTAAAATATCATTAGTATGCTTATTGTGTAATCATTTAAATATAAGGCATTTTTTTTCATGCTATCTATAGGGATTTCGGAAACTACAAGAGATAGACAAATGTTTAAATGGGCAAAGTAGTGCAGTTCTACAAGCTGAATATAAGACATTCATCCTTGAAGATGACCAATGGTCGACACTAGTCGGAGAAAATATAAATAAGTGAAACAAACCAAGTGTTTTAATTTAAATTTAATTAAAATCATCCAGTATTCAATATAAGACATTAAGAAAAATTGAGTTTGCCAATAGAATATTTACAAAATATAAAAACGAAATAAAATTAATATCTATTTTCTGCAAAAATGCAGTCTCATTAAGACAAGTCTCCAAATATACATTAAAACAACTTCTTTTCGAACTAATACCCCGACAGATATTAAATTATACAATGAATATTTGAGTTACATGACAGATTTACTGTTGTATGCATAATTTATATGAAAAATGCAACATTAGGTCAAATTATTCTCTCGCCAAACTAAATGAACCAACAGGAAATTGAAATAAATTGAAAAAATTACAGGGAAAATTTAACCCATCCAGAGACTTGGAAGAAAAATAAAGTAAATTCAATGGGCCATACTAATTAAAATACGATAATACAGGATTCTAGTAAACATTACCATCTAAAAATGTAAAGTACGGAGGTGTTGTTTGTCGTTACGGTTCTTTTATATATTTAAGATTTCCTGTATTTGTCGTTGAAGACGCGATTTAGTCAACTTGGGCCCAATCACAGAGATTCAAAGTTTATAGTTTTACTTGGTATTTAATTTGATACTTAATAAATGAATGTACAGATTAAAACAGATTTAGATTTAAGATTTAGAATTCGAAGATTCAGAGTTTAAGATTTAATATAGAGATTTAGAATTGACTGTCTTGATCAACTGCCGAAGTAGAAGTGTTCTCCTCAACACCATAACAACTCCATTTCTCTATGTCTGTGAAGCTAGCAATATTTTTAGCAATAAACCGGCGCCTCCACTATGGTCGTCCAGAAATTTTAATTATTATTTTTAGTGACAAATAAGGAGAAATTCATCCATTTCCCAATCTCTTAAATATAATATAAGTCGAATAAACACTACAGAACAACATTTGTCCATTGCAATTGCTGTTATTCATATGTAAAAGAATTTTTATTACAATCATTTTTAAGTACTTATATCTACCTTTGGCCCGTGTTATTTTAAGGTATTATCTTGATAGATTGTTAAAGCAATGCCTAAAGAGCAGTAATAAACTACTAAAAGTTTCTGAAAATAAATATTTAATACAAAAAATCAACTTATTGCTGGGCGCCATGCGCGCTGGATAAAACAAATAATAAAAAAAATGATAAATACCTTTCGCCCGCGTTATTTTAAATTAATTTTTGTAGCGATTGTTTGAACAATGTCTAAAGAACATTACTAAACTACTAAAATTTTCTGAAAATAAATATTCAATACAAAAAAGCAACTTAATAATGCTGGGCGCCATGCGCGCTGGATAAAACAAATAATAAAAAAAATCATAAGTACCTTTGGCCCGCGTTAATTTGAATTAATTTTTGTAGCGATTGTTTAAAAAATGTCTAAAGAACAGTACTAAACTACTAAAAGTTTCTGAAAATAAATATCTAATACAAAAAATCAACTTATTGGTGGGCGCCTTGCGCGCTGGATAAAACAAATAATTTCTTTAGTGATAAAATAAGACACTGATTATGTGTAAGCATAACATGGAATAACAAAACGAGATTATAATTACTAAGAAAAGATTTGGTATGTGAAAAAATGTCTAAACTAAACAGTACTAAACTACTAAAAGTTTCTGAAAATGAATATTTAATAAAAAAAATCAACTTATTGCTGGGCGCCATCCGCGCTGGATAAAACAAATAATTAAAAAATCAGAAGTACCTTTGGCCCGCGTTATTTTGAATTAATTTTTGTAGTGATTGTTCAGACAATGTCTAAAGAACAGTACTAAACTACTAAAAGTTTCTGAAAATAAATATCTAATACAAAAAATCAACTTATTGGTGGGCGCCTTGCGCGCTGGATAAAACAAATAATTTCTTTAGTGATAAAATAAGACACTGATTATGTGTAAGCATAACATGGAATAACAAAACGAGATTATAATTACTAAGAAAAGATTTGGTATGTGAAAAATACTTGAATTGCGAATTATTTGCTATTTCCAATATTATATGTACAAGGAAATAATTACACTATAATGATAAATATATACAGAGTTATTCATAAACACATTAAATAAACTGAAAGATACATTACAAAATATCTTAAATACTGCCTTAATTTTATTTGTTGAAGAATAATAAGTATATTTTTAACTGTTCACTGTGGAGGCTTCTACTTCGTTATACATCATTATTTACACAAATAAGACAATTAACTTTGTTTGTATAACTGAGGATTATATTGTGACTATAGTTTCGACAACTTTAACTTGTCATTATCAAACATAAAGTTTATGTTTGATGATGACAAGTTAAAGTTGTCGAAACTATAGTCACAATAAAATCCTCAGTTATACAAACAAAGTTAATTGTCTTATTTGTGTTATTTTTAACTGCTTTATGAAATAAAATAAGCTACTATATGAGCAAAATAAAATGTATGTATGTAGCCGATTTATGATACCTAATTCTTCTAATTGAACGCATATTTTCTATTAAAACACCTAAAGTTATTTTCGGGCGCAAGTTTTGAGATTGATAATATTGAGTGTTTTAGAATAGTACTGTTATGGCTTTATAAAGCGAGGAAAGCAGTGGAGGAAATTAGGTATATAATAGTAACGGCGTTTGCGGTTAATTGGCTGTACCGTAAATGGCCAAAAACTGCAAAACCCGTAGCGAACAAGTCGTTTTAATCTGTACCGTTTATTGTGCCAATATCGCTTGCAAGATAAGATGGGATAATTTCCTTACTCAAAAGTAGGGCTGTTGTTTCTACGTCGCGTAAAATCACAACATTTTCAAGAAAATTAGTAAACAAACCAATATCAGTCGTTATTTATTTATTTATTTATTAACGGATAACACCTTTTTTACAAAATATTAACATTAGGAATTCACTAACAAACATTAAGTTACATATTTATATTATTATTAGACTAACTTAAACTTAAACCTAAATACATTCTACCAAGTACAATTAATTAGACAGTGCACTGCTCGTGAACTGAAGTTTATTTACAATATTCTTAAACATAATATGGGATGAACTAAATAAATCTTCTAAATTCTAAATTCTAGAATTGAGATGTGATAGTTTGTTAATTTATTTCGATGTTTTTATTTATTTTATTTATACAAAGTTTTATATTTTTTTTTTATATTTATATTTTAGCTATATTTTATTTAACGATATTTTAATCTTTATATATATTATATCTTTTTCATATTTTAATCTGTTGTATATTTAAATGTCTGTCATGTTTTAATCATTTTTTATATTTATATTTTTATATTTTTATGTAATTTTAATCTGTCACACCTACTATTTTTAACTGTCTGTCCACCTTATTGGTGCTGCATTTAAATTTCGTCGATCATTTCTGATCAAATATCATGTTATATTATATAACCATTGTTACTCTGATTAGAACATAATTGTAATTCTTGTACGTTTTTTATGTTTAATTTCTTTTGACCTGTGTAAACTGTATCCACTGTATTGGCATTAATAAACAATAAAAAAAAAAAAAAATCAAATATATCATGACTGTTCATTTGATTAGCCAATCTCATGCAGCGGTATATAATATATTGCTTCGTTCTTTGGGAAAAACCAGCTAAGACATTTTAATTCCAACTTCAGGATCTTAAAACGTGTTCATATCTGAGCAAAATAAGTTGATTTAATAATTCATGATTCATTTATAACTTTTTAAACAAGATTACTTTAAAATATTACGATGTTTTTACTAAACCTTAACTTTGACACGATTTTCCAGAAATAAAGAGTTAAGGTATTTCAATTCCGACTTCAGGATCTCAAACCGTGTTAATTTTTTAGGAAATAATTAATGTTTTTGTTGTATGTAATTTTCCGTTTAAAAAAAAATCATTAGATTTTGAGGTAATCTGGTGATTTTTTTTCAGTGATATCACAGAATTCTCAAGAAAAACCAGTAGTGATATTGTAACTCTAACTTCAGGTTCTTAAAGCTTGTTTGTTTTAAAGTAGAAATTAGGGCTTTCAAAGTTGATTCACTAATTTATGATTGTTTTCTAATTTTTTAAACCTTATAATCCAACGTTGTTTTTACTAGATCCCAACATTGGCACGATTTTTCAGATAAACTAGTTCAGATATTTTAATCCTACTTTCAGAATTTTATATTTCTAAGCAAAATTGAAGCATTTGGCGTTTATTTAATAATTTATAATTTTCTTATAATTACTGAAACAAGATTACCTCAAAATGTACGGACTATTCGTATTCATATCACAATTTAATTTTGTAGGCATTCATCGTTTCTGAACAGTGTTCAATTTGAAGTTTTGAACGAGTGTTGTCCACTCCCAGGCTAAGCATGAAGTAAAATTTCGAGTTTAGAAAAGCCCCGCGTAGAAAATTTGTCGAGGGTCGCGCAGCGACCCGAGACAAATTTTCACGGGGCTTTTCTAAACTCGAAATTTTACTTCATGCGCCACGCGTATAAACCACTGACCATATTGTGAAGTTGGAAATATACTGCTTATAATATTAAAGGATAAATTAAAAACACTTGGTTTCTTTCACTATTTGTTTCTATTTACTAGTCGAGTAAATAGAAACAAATAGTGAAACAAACCAAGTGTTTTTAATTTATCCTTTAATATTATTTCAAAATATTTTACCAAGTGATAAATGAGAAAGTTATTCAAGAAATACTGCTTATGTTTAATACATTTTAACCAAATCTCGCGCTATCAAAACTCGTGCAATTCACAGGGTATTTTAGTTTTTTCAATTTAATTTAACTTACTTCAAAATCTAACCATGTATTTATGTAGAGCAATTTTTTGTTCATTGACCTAACAACATTATCAAGTATACAAAAAAACCGTATTAATTGCGTATTTTAAAAGATCTCACATGATAGGCCAAAAGACCTGAGGCAGAGAAACCAAATGAGTCTGCAATGACTGCGTCCTATATTTGCGGAATTGTCTCTTTTACATGCAAATTACTTGTATCTAAAAATGCAAACATGCAAAGTGAAATGATGCATTTAAACATTTTGAATGTGCAAGATAAATTAATTTGCCACTTTATTGCAATAGAAACGCAATAATTAATTTTCACCATACTTTATAATTCATGAACAATAATATCATTAATAATAAAATTTTGATTAAAACACTTGGTTTGTTTCACTGATTTTTATGTTTAACTAGTTTTAACCGTGGGTCATTCTCAAGGAGATATGACCTACGGTCGAAACTAGTTGGAGTAAAAATAAAATTCAGTGAAACAAACCAAGTCTTTTAATCAAAATTCTATTACTATCTCTCTTCTCTCTTCCTTTCATTTCTAATTTGTTGCTATCTCTCCTTTCATTTTAAATTTATATTGTTAGTTGGTTTGAAGAGAATTTGACCTAAACGTTACATATACTTTAATAGAGCGTTGTAACAAATCAAATTAAATAAGAATTTAAATATTTCATTGTATAATTCAATATCCGGAGGTGTATTTGCACGGGAAGTAGTTGTTTCAATGGATATTTATCGTCTTAAGTTGTCTTATTAATTAAGACATTGTTTGCATTTTCACGAATAGTTGTTTTCGTAATTTTATACATTATATTCTATTATTAATTAAATATGTTTCGCCACGGGTTAAGTGAGAAATAAATTCATCAAATAATATCATTTATGAAACCCCACATAAAACAACGTTCTTAAGAGAATATGGAGTTAAAACTATCTATGAAATATACATTTTAATTTATCTCTCATTAAAATTCAATTAAAACCTCTCATCAGGTACAAACAAAAATAATTATACACCTTGTGTAAAGTGATTACGCTTTGATTAAAACACTTGGTTTGTTTCACTTACTAACTTAAATCAGTGAAACAAACCAAGTGTTTTAATCAAAGCGTATTAATTAAATATGTTTCACCACGGGTTAAGTGAGAAATTAATTCATCATATAGTACCTTTAATATCAAACAAATCTATTTAATTTACCTGAACCCAGACCCACCACGATGCGAGAGATAATAAACCACCCCTAAAACGAAAAAGGTAATGTCGAGCTCATGTTAGTAAACATTTTTGGAAGAAAAAAAAAACAGAGATAATTATGAATGCCGAGAAGCAGCCTCAGGTGGTTTCACTTTACGTAAACTCGTTTTGATTTCACAAATGATCTAGTTCTTGCAATGAATTTCACGAACGTTACAAATCATCTTTATTCTTCGCCACCGACTCATTTCATATAATTTTTTCACATGGTAATAAAAATGTAATAAATAAATAATTGGTGTTTGTTGTAATTTTACAATTGCACAAATGAAATTAAAAAATGACACAATAAAGATAGAAATGTTTTCCATTCATTTATGATGGAATGTTATTTTTATCTACAAAATATTTGAAATAATTGAGTTACTTGAAGATAATTCTAACTTTGATTAAAACGCTTAGAACCTTTCTAAGGTTCTAAGCGTTTTAATAAAAATCTACAAAATAATTTGAGAAAAAGGAAATACACTTATTTTGACAACAAGAGTAATTCAAAAATACCTTCATTGTTATACGATTTTAGAGAGTTGGTTTTTGTCTTCCCTTTAAAGTCTCACAAGAGATAATAATCTATTGTCTATATTTTAAAAAAAACAAATTAATAACCCTTTGTGAGTAGTATATGGACAATTCTTATTTAATTGGTTTAGATTTTTTAATATTTTTCTCAAAAAATCCAAAAAAATCTCAAAACAAACCTTATTTCTTGAACTTTTTTCTATTCCTGGCAAAACAAACAATTTGCTGTCAACAAAATCAGTTGCTACACAAACATAACAAAACGACAAGTAGAACTTAAATTTCACTTACCCCTCAGTGAACGGTAAATCTTAGGTTTTGTTTTCTAATATTTTAGAAATGTGTAGAGAATTTGGACATAATAATTTCAATTTCAGTTTGTATCTGTATTATTGAACTAAAATGAGCAGAATAAAATTAGAATAATTTCTTTGCTTGTTAGCATTATTTTTAAAGTTATATTTTTGTTTTCTCTTTAGTGATTTATTTGAAATATAGCTGAAGAATTGTGAAGAAATATTCGACTAGAATATTTGTGAGCAGTATATGGACAATTCTTATTTAATTAGTTTAGATTTTTTTCAAAAAATTCCCTAAACAAACCTTATTTCTTGAACCGATGTGAAGATAGCCGCGGATTTTCCAGCCACGGATTTTGGCGCCTCCATCATCACACGAATTATGAAACAGATTCCCCAGAAATTCAAAACTTCATAACTCCCAAACCACATATTTTAATTTCAAAATTTTTTCTCTACTTGATTAAACAATACATATAGAGCGAGTATAAATAACCAGAATGTTGTAACTTTTAATTGTTTTTTATATAAACAATATATTACTGTCCCGCGTATGTCACCTTTCATACCAAATATTAAAAAAATCAAATCTCTAAAAAAAACTATTTTATTTTATAAATTTATTTACGAATTGTTTAAACAATATATCTAGAGCGAGCATAGATGGTCAAAATGTTGTCATTCTCATTTGTCAATTATTTAAATAATATATTGCTGTTCCGCGTATAGCACCATTCATACCATATATTAAAATTAAAATAATTAAGAAATGAGAGTGACAACATTTTGACTATCTATGCTCGTTCTAGATATATTGTTTAAAAAATTAGTAAAGAAATTTGTAACAAAAAATAGGAGTTTTTAGAGATATGATTTTTTTAATATTTGGTATGAACGGTGCTATACGCGAGACAGCAATATATTATTTAAATAATTAACAAATGAGAGTGACAACATTTTAACCATCTATGCTTATTCAAGATATATTGTTTAAACAATTAGTAAAGAAATTCGTAAAATAAAATAGGAGTTTTTAGAGATATGATTTTTTTAATATTTGGTATGAACGGTGCTATACGCGGGACAGCAATATATTATTTAAATAATTAACACATAAGATTGACAACATTTTGACTATCTATGCTCATTCTGGATATATTGTTTAAACAATTAGTAGAGAAATTTGTAAAATAAAATGGAGTTTTTAGAGATAATTTTTTTTAATATTTGGTATGAACGGTGCTATACGCGGCACAGCAATATATTATATAAATAATTAACAAATAAGAGTGACAACATTTTGACCATCTATGCTCGTTCTAGATATATTGTTTAAACAATTAGTAAAGAAATTTGTAAAATAAAATAGGAGTTTTTACAGATATGATTTTTTTATAATTGGTATGAACGGTGCTATACGCGGGACAGCAATATATTATTTAAATAATTAACAAATGAGAGTGACAACATTTTGACTATCTATGCTCGTTCTAGATATATTGTTTAAACAATTAGTAGAGAAATTTGTAAAATAAAATAAGAGTTTTTAGAAATATGATTTTTTTAATATTTGGTATGAACGGTGCTATACGCGGGACAGCAATATATTATTTAAATCATTAACAAATGAGAGTGACAACATTTTGACTATCTATGCTCGTTCTAGATATATTGTTTAAACAATTAGTAGAGAAATTTGTAAAATAAAATAGGAGTTTTTAGAGATATGATTTTTTTAATATCGTGGTATGAACGGTGCTATACGCGTGACAGCAATATATTATTTAAATAACTAAAAAATGAGAGTGACAATATTTTTACCATCTATGCTCGTTCTAGATATATTGTTTAAACAATTAGTGAAGAATTTTGTAAAACAAAATAGGAGTTTTTAGTGATATGATTTTTTAAATATTTGGTATGAACGGTGCTATACGCGGGACAGCAATATATTATTTAATTAATTAACAAATGAGAGTGACAACATTTCGACTATCTATGCTCGTTCTAGATATATTGTTTAAACAATTAATAGAGAGATTTGTAAAATAAAATAGGAGTTTTTAGAGATATGATTTTTTTAATATTTGGTATGAACGGTGCTATACGCGGGACAGCAATATATTATTTAAATAACTAACAAATAAGAGTGAAAACATTTTGACCACCTATGTTCGTTCTAGATATATTGTCTAAACAATTAGTAAAGAATTTTGTAAAATAAAATAGGAGTTTTTAGTGATATGATTTTTTAAATATTTGGTATGAACGGTGCTATACGCGGGACAGCAATATATTATTTAATTAATTAACAAATGAGAGTGACAACATTTAGACTATCTATGCTCGTTATAGATATATTATTTAAAGATTTAGTAGAAAAATTGGTAAAATAGAATATGAGTCTTTAGAAATATGATTTTTTTTAAATTTGGTATGAACGGTGCTATAAGCGGGACAGCGATATATTAGTTAAATAATTAACAAATTAGAGTGACAACATTTTAAATATCTATGCTCGTTCTAGATATATTGTTTAAACAATTACTAGAGACATTTGTAAAATAAAATATGAGTTTTTAAAGATATGATTTTTTTAATATTTGGTATGAAAGGTGACATACGCGGGGCAGGACAGCAATATATTGTTTAAATAAAGAACAATTAAGAGTTACAACATTCTGGTTATTTATTCTAGCTCTATATATATTGTTTAATCAATTACTGAAGAAATTTTAAAAATAAAATATGTGGTTTGGGAGTTATGAAGTTTTAAAATTCTGGGGAATCTGTTTCATAATTCGTATGATGGTGGAGGCGCAAAAATCCGTGGCTGGAAAATCCGTGGCTATCTTCACATCGGTATTTCTTGAACGTTTTTCTATTCCTGACAAACAAAAATCAGTTTGCTGTCTACAAAATCACATTTTCAATTTTATCTACAAATTTCCAAATTTCTCCTTATTATACATTTTTCTATGCACACAAAAGGACTGTACACAATGCTTCATTTGGCACTGAAGATTTTCTAGGCATTGTCTAAAAATTAGCAGTGCTCATGCATAAACACACAATTGTTCTAATCAAACCAAGGCGAACGATAATCGACCGTTAAACCGTTACGAAACCGAAACGGCTTATCCATTCGTGTGTAGTGAAATTGAAAATAAAAACGATGTCAATTCAGGCACATACACATTATTGGTATTCAAGGATTTTGTGATAAGTTGTAGCCGCTCGATCAATGGAATATTTGTCTTCAAGGTGTTTTTTTTGTGTGCGTGAAATTGATTAATCTACATCAATTTCAGTATCACTCAAGGAATACAAATTAGTTAAAAGATGATATGGTATGCAAGACAATGATAAACCATTTTTTTGAGAGATTTAGATATAAACTATAATCCATGTTCTGAGAAAAAGCGGATACCGATTTGAAGATAGCCACGGATTTTCCAGCCACGGATTTTGGCGCCTCCACCATCACACGAATTATGAAACAGATTCCCCAGAATTTCAAAACTTCATAACTTCCAAACCACATATTTTATTTTCAAAATTTCTTTTTTAATTGATTAAACAATATATATAAAGCGAGTATAAATAACCAGAATATTGCAACCCTTAATTGTTCTTTATTTAAACAATATATTGCTGTCCCGCGTATGTCACCTTTCATAGCAAATATTGAAAAAATCATATCTCCAAAAACTCCTATTTTATTTTACAAAATTCTTTACTAATTGTTTATAAAATATATTAAGAACAAGCATAGATGGTCAAAATGTTGTCACTCTCATTTGTTAATTATTTAAATAATATATTGCTGTCACGCGTATAGCACCGTTCATACCGAATATTAAAAAAATCATATCTCTAAAAACTATTTTATTTTACAAATTGTACTTCAGTATTACTTTTCTTGGACATCGTACAAAACAAAAATATTGTATTTACGTATATTTGAACCTCACTTGAAATCAGTGTTTTATACGCGTGGCGCATGAAGTAAAATTTCGAGTTTAGAAAAGCCCCGTGAAAATTTGTCTCGGGTCGCTGCGCGACCCTCGACAAATTTTCTGGGCTTTTCTAAACTCGAAATTTTACTTCATGCTTAGTCTGGGAGTGGAAACGCTCGTTCGAAACTTCAAACTCAATGCTTTGATAAGAACATTAAACGACTGAAAATGTTTTTAAAGATAATAATCTAGTTTTCAAAATTTTGTTTAATATTATTTGAAATAAAATTTTCCTGATTCAAGATTTTTTACCCTGGCCTTTTAATATAACTTTCTTTTAAGGGAAACCCCCATTAATTAAATTGTTTTCATTGTTTTTGTCAATATTTAAGTTAATTTTATAAAATTTTACGTGTTTTGTAATTTGCCTGCTGATTTTACAAATTTAATAACATCATATAGCTTTTTTGTTAGTGTTTTGGTCAATTTGAATATAATTCTATGACTTTCCTGCTTTTAACGATATTCAGTGAATATTTTATTTGCGTAATTTTCAGGCACTCGTCGATTTTATAATAGAGTTCAATTCAAAGTTTTAAACGGGTGATTCCACTCCGAGGCTAAGCATGAAGTAAAATTTCGAGTTTAGAAAAGCCCCGAGAAAATTTGTCGAGGGTCGCGCAGCGACCCGAGACAAATTTTCGGGCTTTTCTAAACTCGAAATTTTACTTCATGCGCCATGCGTACAAAACACTGATTTGGAGTGTAGTTCAAAAACAACCAAATACATCTTTAATCAGAGTAACTCAGATATTTAGTCTGTTATTAACGAGTTTAATAATAAATAATTAGGTTTTGAATTTTTTTGTTAAAACTACTTAGAACGATATTTATATATTAATGGTTGCAAAAAATAATAAAATCAAATTTATTCTTTAAGGATTTGTATTCGTGATTTAAATCTTTGATTCGAATCATAATTATCTCTTACGAATCCTTTATTCGAGTATTCGTGATTCGAATCATATTAGGTGATTCGGATTCGTAATTCGAATCCTTTTTACGAGGATTGGTCCCAGCTCTGGTAAGACAGAAAATTGTAGTTAATGGAGTAAATAATTGCATTTTTATCAGTTCTTTCTCTTCTCTAATAAATCGTCGCATGAAATACTATGCGCGCTCCAACTCTTACGCGACTGTTTATATTTATTTACGTCCGTATCACTCAGCGTCTTTAAATTAAAGTTAAATATGAACAGCCAGCCTGTTGATATTTTATCCAGTGTAATAAATTAAACAGGAGAATCACAATAGGAAACTTTGTGTTGACTCAATCCTCGCCTTGTGCTTGGGCTTGTAGTTGATAACAGAGATTCTGATGAACATGTGAAGGATGAAAGCGCGCCTATCTGATGACTTGTGTGTTGATAAGATGTGCTTTATGTTTAATTAATGGGTGTGAAGAAATCTTTTCTCGATAGAAATGTGATTATTGTAATTAAATTAGGGGTTTTGTTTAAATGCAGTATGCAAGGTTGTCAGATAAATGAATATGAAAATAAATAAAAACTAAAGAAATATATTGTATGATTAGTCGCTAAGCCTAAGGACATTAATATTCTAAATATGTGACTAGATTTTAGCATTTTGTGTATAATTACTGCTATTAATAATCGACTAAACATTATACAGGGTGATTTATTAGCATCTTAACAAAGTTTAGGAATGATAGGTAGATTTAATTACCAACGAGAAGTTGGCCACACATTTCCAGCCACGGATTTTGGCGCCTCCACCATCTCACTAATTATGAACAATCTCATTAAAAAAATTATATCTCCAAAGGCACATTTTCAAAATGTCTTCACTAATTGTTTAATCAATATATTTAGAACGATTATAAATGATCAGAAAGTAAAAACTCTTGTTTGTTATATTTTTAAACAATATGTCGCGCATATGGCCACCACACATACCAAATTTAAAAAAATCATATTTCAGAAGGCACATACTTTATTTTCAAAATATCTTCACTGATTGTTTAAACAATATATATAGAACAATTATAAATGATCATAAAGTTGTAACTCTCATTTGTTATATTTTTTAAACAATATATTTCTGTTACCGTATAGCCACCACACATATAAAATTAAAAAAATTCATATCTCCTTCCAAGGCACATACTTTATTTCTAAATTATCATCACTGCTTGTTTAAACAATATATCTACAACAGTTATAAATATTTATAAAGTTATAACTTTCATTTGTTATATTTCTTAAACAATATATTTCTGTTGGCGTATGGCCACCACACATACCAAATTTAAAAAAATCATATCTCCAAATGCACATACTTTATTTCTAAATTGTCATCACTGCTTCTTTAAACAATATATCTACTACAGTTATAAATATTTATAAAGTTATAACTTTCATTTGTTATATTTTTTAAACAATATATTTCTGTTACCGTATAGCCACCACACATATAAAATTTAAAAAATTCATATCTCCTCCCAAGGCACATACTTTATTTCTAAATTATCATCACTGCTTGTTTAAACAATATATCTACAACAGTTATAAATATTTATAAAGTTATAACTTTCATTTGTTATATTTTTTAAACAATATATTTCTGTTGGCGTATGGCCACCACACATACCAAATTTAAAAAATGCATATCTCCCAAGGCACATACTTTATTTCCAAATTGTCATCACTGCTTGTTTAAACAATATATCTAGAACAGTTATAAATGATCGGAAAGTAATAACTCTCATTTGTTATATTTTTTAAACAATATATTTATGTTAACGTATGGCCGCCACACATACCAAATTTAAAAAATTCCTATCTCCCAAGGCACATACTTTATTTCCAAATTGTCATCACTGCTTGTTTAAACAGTATATCTAGAACAGTTATAAATGATCAAAAAGTTATAACTCTCATTTGTTATATTTTTTAAACAATTAATATATCTGTTAGTGTATGGCCACCACACGTACCAAATTTAAAAAATGCATATCTCCCAAGGCACATACTTTATTTCCAAACTGTCATCACTGCTTGTTTAAACAATATATCTAAATTAGTAATAAATGATCAGAAAGTTATAACTCTCATTTATTATATTATTTTAACAATATATTTCTGTTAGCGTTTGGCCACCACACATACCAAATTTAAAAAAATTCATATCTCCCAAGGCACATAATTTAATTTAAAAATATCTTCACTGATTGTTTACACAATATATCTAGAACAGTTTTAAATGACCAGAAAGTTATAACTCTTATTTGTTATATTTTTTAAAGAATATATTTCATGAGAAAAAAGTGTCCAATATATTTCTGTTAGCGTTTGGCCACCACACATACCAAATTTAAAAAAATTCATATCTCCCAAGGCACATAATTTAATTTCAAAATATCTTCACTAATTATTTACACAATATATCTAGAACAGTTTTAAATGACCAGAAAGTTATAACTCTCATTTGTTATATTTTTTAAACAATATATTTCATGAGAAAAAAGTGTCCAATATATTTCTGTTAGCGTATGGCCACCACACATACCAAATTTAAAAAAATTCATATCTCCCAAGGCACATAATTTAATTTCAAAATATCTTCACTAATTATTTACACAATATATCTAGAACAGTTTTAAATGACCAGAAAGTTATAACTCTCATTTGTTATATTTTTTAAACAATATATTTCATGAGAAAAAAGTGTCCAATATATTTCTGTTAGCGTATGGCCACCACACATACCAAATTTAAAAAAATTCATATCTCCCAAGGCACATAATTTAATTTAAAAATATCTTCACTGATTGTTTACACAATATATCTAGAACAGTTTTAAATGACCAGAAAGTTATAACTCTTATTTGTTATATTTTTTAAAGAATATATTTCATGAGAAAAAAGTGTCCAATATATTTCTGTTAGCGTTTGGCCACCACACATACCAAATTTAAAAAAATTCATATCTCCCAAGGCACATAATTTAATTTCAAAATATCTTCACTAATTATTTACACAATATATCTAGAACAGTTTTAAATGACCAGAAAGTTATAACTCTCATTTGTTATATTTTTTAAACAATATATTTCATGAGAAAAAAGTGTCCAACATATTTCTGTTAGCGTATGGCCACCACACATACCAAATTTAAAAAAATTCATATCTCCCAAGGCACATAATTTAATTTCAAAATATCTTCACTGATTGTTTACACAATATATCTAGAACAGTTTTAAATGACCAGAACGTTATAACTCTCATTTGTTATATTTTTTAAACAATATATTTCATGAGAAAAAAGTGTCCAATATATTTCTGTTAGCGTATGGCCACCACACATACCAAATTTAAAAAAAATTCATATCTCCCAAGGCACATAATTTAATTTCAAAATATCTTCACTGATTGTTTACACGATATATCTAGAACAGTTTTAAATGACCAGAAAGTTATAACTCTCATTTGTTATATTTTTCTAACAATATATTTCTGTTAGCGTTTGGCCACCACACATACCAAATTTAAAAAATTCATATCTCCCAAGGCACATACTTTATTTCCAAACCATCATCACTGCTTGTTTAAAAAATATATCTAGAACAGTTATAAATGATCAGAAAGTTATAACTCTCATTTGTTATATTTTTTAAACAATATATCTCTGTTAGCGTATGGCCACCACACATACCAAATTGAAAAAAATCATATCTCCCAAGGCACATACTTAAGTTTCAAAATATCTTCACTGATTGTTTACATAATATATCTAGAATAGTTATAAATGATCAGAAAGTTATAACTCTCATTTGTTATATTTTTTAAACAACATATTTCTGTTAGCGTATGGCCACCACACATTCCGAATTTAAAAAAAATCATATCTCCCAAGGCACATAACTTAATTTCAAAATATCTTCACTGATTGTTTACACAATATATCTAGAACAGTTTTAAATGACCAGAAAGTTATAACTCTCACTTGTTATATTTTTCTAACAATACATTTCTGTTAGCGTTTGGCCACTACACATACCAAATTTAAAAAAATCATATCTCCCAAGGCACATATTTTATTTCCAAACCGTCATCACTGCTTGTTTAAAAAATATATCTAGAACAGTTATAAATGAACAGAAAGTTATAACTCTCATTTGTTATATTTTTTAAACAATATATTTCTGTTAGCGTATGGCCACCACACATACCAAATTGAAAAAATTCATATCTCCCAAGGCACATACTTTAGTTTCAAAATATCTTCACTGATTGTTTACATAATATATCTAGAATAGTTATAAATGATCAGAAAGTTATAACTCTCATTTGTTATATTTTTTAAACAACATATTTCTGTTAACGTATGGCCACCACACATACCAAATTTAAAAAATTCATATCTCCCAAGGTATATACTTTATTTCCAAACTGTCATCACAGCTTGTTTAAACAATATATCTAGAACAGTTATAAATGATCAGAAAGTTATATATATAGTCAGAGACAGATAAAGTTCAAGCTTATGATACATACTGTAAACACTGTATATACCATTCGTTTGTTTTATCGTGCTTACTACTGGGATCTCATGATACGAAGACGGTTAAATTAGATACAAGTTTTTATTTTGAATAAAAAATAAAACTGCGTTAACGAATTTAATCTGGCATCATTTGTTTTCAAGGTATAGCGAAACAAGTGAAATTGGCCAACATTCATTTTTGCTATAACTTTGTTAATTAGAAAGATAACGAGCTGACATTTAAAATGTTCTCCAAATAACATCCAAGAAACACAACAAAATTGACAGATTTTATACAGGATGTTTTTCCATTTTCAATATAAGACATACAATTTAATTTTTTTATGGCGGCCATATTGGGTTTTTATATGATTGAATAAAGCATGAAATTTAAGTTGGAAATCATGAACACTATGTATAAACTTCCATTTTCATCGTATGTTTAACGACCTATTTAGTTTAACTACAATTGTTCAGCTAATATCTCTTAGATTAAGAAAGTTATAGTAAAGGTTATATTTAATCGAATTTAACAATTTTCATCATATCTTTAAAACAAAGATGCTGATACATATATGTTTTTGAGTTTCGTGAAGAGTGTAATCAATAAATAATTAATACTGTTGTATCCTTTCTTCACACTTTATTTTCTAATGGTTGTTATTGTTATTGATAATGAGTACTTTGCACTTGAAATACAGGGAGCCGCCGGTTTCGCCAATCGGTCACGGAGGTGATCTGGGTTCGATTCCCAGCGGAGGCGAGTAATTTTTCTAACGAAAAATACTCGTCTCCGGTTCCATGGATGTGTGTGAATGTGTTGTGACGTCCAAATATACATGTTATATATAACCTCGAATAAGTTAAAATAAAAATATTTATACAAATTAAAAAAAATTATGTTGGCTAATAGTCAAGAAACTAAGGCCAGGCAAAAGCCACCCCCCCCCAAAAAAAAGAAAACTTGAAATATATATCTAACCATTAGAAAATAAATTGTGAACAAAGGATACAAGATTAAGTTCCCTGTAATTGGATATATGTATATCTGTTGGGAAAAATAAAGAATAATAATAATAATACAACAGTGTTATTTATTTAAAAGATGCTGAATAAAAATTACAAACTATAATAAATACTTAATTAGTTGAATTAGATGAAAGTGTCTACGTTTGACTGGGAGTAAAACTATGGCGACAACTTTGGTATTATATCATTTCTTATAAAAATATGGCAAAAAATGTGAACATCGATTAACTATTATTATAGTAATAATTTAACAGTTATTATATAGGGTGTTATTTTGTAAAATATTTATATATGCTGTAAAATGGTACATCCGTGAATAGAGGTTTATTTATTTATTTATATTGTTGGCATGACTGTTGCTTTTCTTGACATATGAAATTTTTAGGCTTTTCTAAACACGAATTTTTACTTCATGTTAATCTGGGAGTTGAAAACACCCGTTTAAAAGTTCAATTTGAAATGTTTGTAAAAACAACGAATATCTGATAATACTTAGTTAGTTAGTTATAAATAATATGCAGTGTACCAAACATTTTTTTAGGACATCAGAAAAATTCCAGGGCTTAAAGGGTTAGAGTAAAAATTAGTTCTTCAAAAGTTGATTCAATAATTCTTGATTGTTATACCATTTTTTAAACAGGATTACCTCATATTCTAACGCTGTTTTTACTAAATCTCAACTTTGACACAATTTTTTAGAAAAACTAGTTGAGCTATTTTAACCCCACTTTTAGAATCTTAAAACGTGTTTATTTCTAAGCAAAATTAAAGCTTTTTACGTTAATTTCATAATTTATAATTCTTTTTGTAATGTTCCAAGCAAGATTACCTAAAAATATAACGACTATTCGTATTCATTTCACGATTTAATTTTCAAGGCATTTATCGTTTTTGAACAGTGTTCAATTTAAAGTTTTGAACGAGTGTTTTCCACTCCCAGACTAAGCATGAAGTAAAATTTCGAGTTTAGAAAAGCCCCGTGAAAATTTGTCGAGGGTCGCACAGCGACCCGAGACAAATTTTCTGGGCTTTTCTAAACTCGAAATTTTACTTCATGCGCCACGCGTATAAAACACTGACCGTATTGGGTGGTTGGAAATATACTGCTTATGTTTAATAAATATTAACCAAACCTCGCACAATCAAAATTTGAGCAATTTATATTAAATTTTAAAGTACTAATAAGAACAAATCTTTTTATATACTTTTTCTTATTTGTTTTTATTATCTATAACCTGTCGATCGCCAAATAACTTGGTATGCAAAATTAGCTCGCCTGTAAAGCTTGTATTAGACGATACTATTTTCTTGTACAAGAAAATACTATACTATTTTCTAATAGTGTACCAAACAGAACATGTCTTATTTCCATTATACAAAACTATAATTTTCTTGCGCAAAAAATAGTATACTATTTTCTTGTACGAGAAAATAGTATCATCTAATACAAGCTTTACAAAAGGTTGAACGCCCCTGCTGGATAGAAGTACCACTTAGGCATAACTTTTTGTACGAAACCCTATTATTAAAAGGTTTCATAAAAAAATAAACGGGGAATGTTAAATAGGTCCTTATAATTCATGACATATACAAAGCGTGTATTAGACGACACTATTTTCTAGTTCAAGAAAATACTATACTATTTTCTATCATGGTGTACCAAACAGAACATGTCCTATTTCCATTATACAAAACTGTACAAATTTACTTGTACAAGAAAATTGTATACTATTTTCTTGTACAAGAAAATAGTACACTATTTTCTTGTACGAGAAAATAGTATCATCGAATACAAGCTTTACAAAACGTTGAACAACCCACTTAGGCTTAACTTTTTGTACAAAACCGTATTATTAAAAGGTATCATACAAAAAATGAACGGGGAATGTTAAATAGATACTTATAATTCATTACATACAATAAAGCTTGTATTAGACGACACTATTTTCTTGTTCAAGAAAATATTATACTATTTTCTATCATAGTGTACCAAACAGAACATGTCCTATTTCCATTATACAAAACTGTACAATTTTCTTGTACAAGAAAATAATACACTATTTTCTTGTACGAGAAAACAGTACACTATTGTCTTGTACGAGAAAATAGTATCGTCTAATGCAAGCTTTACAAAATGTTGAACACCCCTGCTGTATAGCAGTACCCTCTATGCTTTACTTTTTGTACGAAACCCTATTATTAAAATGTTTCATACAAAAAATGAACGGGGAATGTTTATTAGGTACTTATAATTTATTACATATATAAAGCTTGTATTAGACGACACTATTTTCTTGTTCAAGAAAATACTATACTATTTTTTTATCATGGTGTACCAAACAGAACATGTCCTATTTCCATTATACAAGACTATACAATTTTCTTGTACAAGAAAATAGTACACTATTTTCTTGTACGAGAAAATAATATCGTCTAATACAAGTTTTACAAAAGGTTGAATACCCCTGCTGTATAGCAGTACCCTCTAGGCTTAACTTTTTGTACGAAACCCTATTATTAAAATGTTTCATACAAAAAATGAACGGGGAATGTTTAATATGTACTTATAATTTATTACATGTAAAAGCTTGTATTAGACGACACTATTTCTTGTTCAAGAAAATAAGCTTTACAAAAGGTTGAACACTGGATAGAAGTACCACTTAGGCATAACTTTTTGTACGAAACCCTATTATTGAAAGGTTTCATAAAAAAATAAACGGGGAATGTTAAATAGGTCCTTATAATTCATGACATATACAAAGCGTGTATTAGACGACACTATTTTCTAGTTCAAGAAAATACTATACTATTTTTTATCATGGTGTACCAAACAGAACATGTCCTGTTTCCATTATACAAAACAGTACAAGATTCGCGTTTGGTCATATTTTGTGTATTAAACCATGATAGAAAGTAGTATACTATTTTCTTGTACAAGAAAATAGTGCCCCCTTCATTTTTTGTATAAAACCTTTTAATAATAGGGTTTCGTACAAAAAGTTAAGCCTAAGTGGCACTGCTATAAAGCAGAGGTGTTCAACCTTTTGTAAAGCTTGTATTAGAAGCTTTACAAAAGGATGAACACCCCTGCTGTATAGCAGTACCACTTAGGCCTAACTTTTTGTACGAAACCCTATTATTAAAAGGTTTCATACAAAAAAATGAACGGGGAATGTTAAATAGGTACTTATAATTCATTACATATATTAAAGTCTAGTATAGTAATAAATAATTAATTTTAAAAGTAAGCTACAATATTCTCCTTTTAGTTACGTGAAGTGTTTTCTAATAATTATTGTAGTAATCTCTTACTTTACTGATTAGTATTGTTTACTAAATGTACATTTCGATCACTATGTGTTCATTCTTAATAGTAATACAATTGACAAATATGTTTATTTTATTAATTGACAAAAAATTCAAGGGGGGGATTATTTAGGGAGCTTAAATCGAAATTTAGTAGCTTATCTTATATAAATATAAAATACCATATAAAATCATTTAACCTTGATAAATCTTCAGTAGCACATCATACCTTAAATACCGGACATAAATTCAATATAAATAATGTTAAATTGTTAAAAGAATCAAATTTTTATAAACTAGACATGTTAGAAGCAATTGTATTACTATTGAGAATGAACACATAGTGTTCGAAATGTACATTTAGTAAATAAAACTAATCAGTGAAGAAAGAGATTACTACAATAATTATTAATAGTAAGCTGTTTATGGAACACATTTCATTCCCTTTTTGGGGATATAATAAGGTATTTAATAAATTCATTGCAAAACAATATTTTTTAACAATCTGTTTCATATTCTCTAAAATAAATTATAATTATCTCTATAACCACACAGTTGATGAGATTCAAACGAGTAGGTCACGAAAAACGTAATTACATACTAAAATAGGCCCAATTCTGTTTTATAACAAACCCATATTTGCGTTATCAATTTAATTGCAGAGAAGTCCCAGATTACTTATTAGTTAAATACAATAATAATATTGCTTCAATACTAGAGAATCAATAAATAAACTTCTTAATATAACTCAGTAAACACGATAACATCGCAATTAGCATTAAGAGTCAATTAGTTATTGACGCAGTCTTCGGGTCTAGACAAGCCAATCGAATCAGGTGTTATCGCCCAGACAGGCCATCACCGGTAGTCATAGTTACCTTTGACTATACACATCATACTAAGCCCTTTTGAAATAAAAAAAAATTCAATCATAATACCATATTGAATAAGGTTTTACATTTACAATAAAAATCAATATTTCTATAGATACACAAATACACCTACCTCTTAATTTTGTGTGTATAAAAATTGATGGTGATATTTTGATGGAGTAAACTTTTAATGTATCCTAAATGTTGAAGAGACAAAATCACTGCACACTAATTGTGGTTTTAGGGCACAAATTTGATGGTTTTTCATCGGATCACTATTTAAAAGGTCAATTTTGATTGGCCGGCGCGTTCGTTGGGCGTTCGATCCGCGCGCAGACAGCGTCGCCGCTCGACTGAAGAGCGGAGCGAGGCGCGAGTTTTGTCGATTTGCGCCAGCCGGGATTGTTTACGTCAATAGTTCGCGATTGGACCGCCAGAAGGCGTCAGTTGTCGACTACGCTGATTACGTAATCGGTGACAGGTTCGAATCCCGAATAAGTTTTGCCGGCGCGATCAATAATTATTTTTAATGGCGAATTAAAAATAGTATATGAATATAAATTGAATCATTGTAGTTAAAATTTATATCTTAATTTTAAAGCTCGCTACCCACTGGGCAAAAAACAAACAAATAACGTTATATCAACTTTGTAACAACATTAAACGTTGTATTAATATCGATAAAACATTACTTTAATGTGTTTGCTCAGTGGGTAGTGTTTACAATTTTCACCGCAGGGTTACCAGCAGGGGCGGACTGTCTTTAAAAGTTATCGGGGAAAGTATTGAAGAAAGGTTCTAAGTGTTTTTAATCAAAGTATAATTATCTTCAAGTAACTCAATCAATCCAAATAAAGCAGACTTAATTTATATCTGTGGTATCTTTGACCAGCGACTTAGGCAGTGGCGTAGCTAGGGCTGTGGGGGCCCTGTATCAAACTTTTTGAGGGGGCCCTTTTTCGAAAAAAAAGAAACGCCAAAACGCATAAACAAAATATATTTAAAAATAAGAAATCCAACAATACATATTATAAAACTCAACTTAAGCAATATAAAAAATATTGTAGTGGTTACATTGCTAATTTTCTTGCTTTTTTTCGGCGAACGTATTTATTAAATTGTCCATAGCTGAAAAAGATTTTAGTTTCGTAAGTTCTTCTTTTTCTATAGATAATACTGATAGTTCCGATAGCCTTTCTTGGCCTATAGATGTTTTTTTATGAGTTTATGTTTGAAAAAGTCTTTCAGCTGTTGCCGTTATAACTGGAAGGGTCAAAAATAATAAGCACCCTGTTATATATAACCTCTGGAAAACAAGATGCGAGACTATTGAAATTTATTAATAACAGTTCTGCGAGGTCTTTAATGGTTTAAATATCCTAAATTTCTGATTTCACGCAGTTTTTCAAATTAATTGCTCGTAGAGATCATTATTTTTGAAGTGATTGTGGTATTTAGTAGCTAGTTTTGGTGCTTCAATTTTTATGACTTCATTTGAAAAGGAAAGTAGTTTATTCGGTTGTAAAATTTAAAATAGATTATTTAAATCACATAAGCTCTGAAATCGTATTGTAGTTTGAGAAATTAATATATCTAAACCAGGAATGTTAAAAAAAAAACGTTTTTTTCATTTAAATTAAAACAAACCGTTTTTTTAATTAAACGTGTTTTTTTATCGAAACTGCGTTTAAAACATTAACAAATAAAAACATGTTTAAAACGAGTTTTAAACCCGTTTAAAAGAGAATATACAGGGCATATTTCTTTTGAGGATACATTAGGGTGGGTCGAAAAAAGGGTATTTTTTTTAATCGTCGATGGCCCCCCCTAGAACTTAAGATTATTATGTCCTAAGAAGGTTTTTATCCAAGAAACATTTTTCTGAGCTGAACTGACCTAGCGCACGAGCCTAAAAAATGGCCATTTTTGCACTTTTTTTACATTTTAATCTCCAACAACTCTAGATATGCTCAAATCAACTTCGGAATAACATGTATCAACGCGTATTGAGTCACTCTATAAGCCAGTCATACTTACTTGCATAGGCAAACAACTTTCATCAACTCCCAGTGCTCCAAACATAGGGAAAAAATCGAAGTTTTGCAATTTCCGTAAGTTTTTTTAAATTGTATTAGTTTTACTTAAACTTTTGACCATTTTTCATAAAAGAAAACAATTTTCACATTCTTGAATGTCAAATAAATTATTAAAAATAATTTTCAATAATTACATGATATTAAAACGTAGAAAAAATTTCAAAAATCATTTAAATTACTGAAATGGTTCCGATAGTCTATTGTACGTTACAAAAACATTATTTTCTAATGTTCAGAAAAATAAACATCATCAAAAATTATTTATTCCCTTTCTGTACACGTAGCAAATAATGTTTTTGTAACGTACAATTGACTATCGGAACCATTCTAGTAATTTAAATGATTTTTGAAATTTTTTCTACGTTTTATTATCATGTAATTATTGAAAATGACTTTTAATAATTTATTTGACATTCAAGAATGAGAAGATTGTATCCCGTGATTAAACTACATGTGAAAATTGTTTTCTTTTATGAAAAATGGTCAAAAGTTTAAGTAAAACTAATAAAATTTTAAAAAAACTTAGGGAAATCGCAAAACTTCGATTTTTGCCTTATGTTTGGAGCACTGGGAGTTGAAGAAAGGTGTTTGCCTATGCAAGTAAGTATGACTGGCTTATAGAGTGACTCAATACGCGTTGATACATGTCATTCCGAAGTTGATTTGAGCATATCTAGATTTGTTGGAGATTAAAATGTAAAAAAAGTGCAAAAATGGTAATTTTTTAGGCTCGTGCGCTAGGTCAGTTCAGCTCAGAAAAATGTTTCTTGGGTGAAAACCTTCTTAGGACATGATAATCTTAAGTTCTAGGGGGGGCCATCGACGATTTAAAAAAATACCCTTTTTTCGACCCACCCTAGTATACATATCCCGATAATTCCAGCGTTTTTAAATGTGCGGGAATTCCTTGTTTAAAAGCGGTTAATTTGAGGCTTTTACTGACTGTTTTCCACTCCCAGACTAAGCATGAAGTAAAATTTCGAGTTTAGAAAAGCCTAAGAATTTGGATTGGCCGCGTAGCGAAGCGGAGCGGCCAATCCAAATTAGGCTTTTCTAAACTCGAAATTTTACTTCATGCGCCACGCTTAAAAACACTAATTTACAGTGAAATTAAAAAAAACACATACACATAGAACAACGATTATAGGCATACCTTAACGTCAGAGTTATTGGGTTGCCTATAATCACTGTTTTAAATAATTTGTTTAGCGCAGAATTTGACTCACGTTTGATTCATATCTACATATTGGATTACTAATGCTGTATATTTTAAACTTTGCGATATTTCAGTGTTTTATACGTGTTGCGCATAAAGTAAAATTTCAAGTTTAGAAAATCCTAATTTGGATTGGCCGCTCCGCTTCGCTACGTGGCCATTCAAAGAAATGAACAATCCAAATCACAAATTTTTTGTTAGCTTGTGTTATTAGTGTTTCATATTTTTTTAGTGTTTCTAAGTTTCTATTTTTCAGTCATTCAGTATTTTTCATATTCTTTTAGTTTATATAATTATTAAGATCTTCTCAGAATAAAATCAACAGTACTTAGAAAATGGTGGCGGTCCAACACATTGTTAATTGTTATTCATTTGTTTTTTTTTGTATTTCAAGTTGATTTTTTGAGCACGTCATATAATTCTACACATTTCATTAAATTCGTCTAGTAAATACTTGGTGTTCTATTTTTTTAAAAGACAGTGTACAAGTAATAATATTCAATACTGATTAGTTCATTCAATAATTCTTATGGAGGTACTTTAGAACTTTCAGTTTTAGAATGTACATTTTCACAAATGTGTACAAAAATTTAATAATAAACTAATTTAATATTTATTTTAGTTATTAGCTGAATTATGAATGTAAAGTGCAAATGAGAATGTTTGTGGTGTAGTTAGTCGCACGACAGTGTTGTGTGAATGCATGGAAAATTGATGAGATGCACTGCAATTTACAAGTTTTGATTGTAACTTATCTATACTGAGAGAAAAAATCGCACAATGGCCCCTCTCATAATAATGGGTAAAATATTGTAGCATCTCTCACATTACACTATCATTTTAGAATTAATTACGCGCATTGAAAATGAAAATGCGTTGGATAACAGTATTATTTATTTATTTATAATCACTACCTTATTTATTTACATGTATTTTTGCTTTTTTTTCTAATGTTCAAATGATTGTTCTGTAATTAGGTTATCAATCGTTCAACAATAAATAATACTCACACAGTCTACCATTTCGCCTAAGTTACATAGAAACACGCTCTTTGCAAATAAACGAACTCTTCATTCTGGATGGAGTTTTCACGGTGATCACATTTGTTCCGCTTTAAAAAAAAAAAACACCAGCGATGGATAGAAGCACAATTGTTTAACCGGTTTGAGAATGATTTATGTTTACAAACGCGTTTTACGCGGGTTAAACTAGTGAGAACGGCGGAGATGTTGACGCGTTACTTCGTACTTTAACAAAATGGCGTCGACGACGTCATCACCACGATGGTCAAATGTAAGACAAAAAAGCTGATTTGACTAGCACAGCGCTGTTACTGCATAGCGGCAAAAAATCTAACTAGGGAATTATTTATTTTATAAACTCCACTCCCTGGCCACAGTCTCTTTTTCTACTCAATTTCCAGTTCTCCTACAAGCATTAGCTACTTTATGGTTGAAACCATTTATTAAAGAAGAAATCCCTAAAATCATGTTTTTGTACAGGGTGGTTTTTTTTCGTTGATATTATAGGGTATAGGCTAAACGGTAAGACATACAAAAAAACTAAGATATGTGTCTATTTTTTAGTGTTTACTCTAATGGCGCAATCAGATCTACGCTGACTAGATTGGTTTAGAAGATATAGGGTGATTCTCAAAATCTACTGGTTTTTATTATCTCTTGTGACTCGGTTATTTATAGATATAAAAAGATATTTTAAATCCTTGATTCACAGGCGCATTTATTATGATTTATGTTACTTGCACAAACTTTCTTCGGGCTATATTAATTCTTCTTTTCTTGTCTCCAAAATATACTTAGTAGTGCCAATAACTGACAGAAGAACGAGGCAACACTGTACATTTAAGGTCCGAAGTGCAACATGCAATTATAGCTTAAATAACCCGTTAACAAGATTATTCCGATTTGGTAATATTTTACTAGATATTAATTCCTTGTACCTCTTTCAAAAATCGGAAAATCTATTCAAAACCAAAATAAAGTTTATCAATTTCGAGCTTTTTACTTAGTCCATATTAATTCGGTTGCATATCTGTGGCTGACCGCAAAAACCTCATAACTCGTATTTTCTTGATTTCGAGAAATTTGAGTTTAAAGTTTTGAAAGCTACTTTTGCTTATTGATTAAATAACATCAATTGAGCGATCAATACGTGTCCAGTGGATGACAATAAACGTAGAAATTATGTGCTGAAGGTATTTTGTCTGCAGGAAGGCCCGTGATCCAAGAAAAAATGAGTTATGTGGTTTTTACGGGAAACACACTTAAGTGATTCTTACGGTCATGATTATAAATTATTAATATTTCTAGAATAAACTGTTTTACAGTAAGTAAATTAACCAATTAAATAATTTAATTAATCATCAACACATTATTAATTACTACTTTTAAACAGATGCATTGTTTCCGCCTTGTATGCATCAATTGTACCTATGAAGCTAACCTTACATAAGTAGGCGTGAAAAAGGCGTGAAAAATACAACCAAATGACCTTAAAAATATTGAAATGGCAGTTTGAGCTATCCTCCAGGTCGATTAACGCTATTTGTTTGCTTTGTTTGTTTTTTCAAAACTAAGCATTTGCATTTTTTTTTTGTTAAGTGGTTTTTACGGGAAATGGTTGAGTTATGTGGTTTTTACGGGAAATGCCCACTTTGTTGCTTTTTTCTCTTGGCGATTTCTCGTCAAATAACGAGCAAATATGTGAAATAGGTATTATAAATGAAACTAGGGACCAACACAATACCGAAAATGCAACTAACTCAATTTCGACAAAAATTCGAGTTATGAGGTTTTTGCGGTCAGCCACAGATATATTAATTATTCTTTCCCTTAATAGAAGATGCTATTGTTTTATTAGTTTTATACTATAAGCTCGTGTAAAGTTTAGTTTAGTAGTGATGTAATTAGTTTTGTATACTTAGAGTGTATATATATATTTTTTTTATGTTAATGTTAAAATGGTTTTTACCGTAAATAAATGAATAAATAAAAATAAAAATAAATACGAAAGTTTTTTGAGTTTTTACGTAGAATCCAGTGGTGTACTTAAAAGAAGTATAGATGTTTTAATTTTTGAGATATTATTAAAACTAACATTTTCTTAAATGGGACACCCTGTATCTGAGTATCTCAAAATTTGCATTTTGCTTGTGATTGCTTTTTCCTAAATAGCTAAAATACCAACAAACAAAAACAAACAAGATTTTCTAGATAGCCATGAATTGAATGATTATTGTTTTCTTTTATAATAGGTATATTAAAAACCCAGTTAACAAGAATATTGAAACATTGACAAACTAAAACAACAAAAACTACAAAAAACAAACAAAAATTTATAATAATTTAACAATTGTCTCATATACTTATACAGCTTCTTTAAGGTATACATATGCATGCGCTACAAATTTTCCGATATTCGTTGCTTCTTAAAAGAGTTCAATTTGAAGCTTTAAACGAGTGTTATCCACTCTCAGGCTAAGCATGAAGTAAAATTTCGAGTTTAGAAAAGCCCGAGACAAATTTTCAGGGCTTTTCTAAACTCGAAATTTTACTTCATGCGCCACGCGTATAAAACATTGATTTCAAGTGAAGTTAATATATACATAAATTTCACAATATTTTAATGTATTGTACGCGTGGCGCATGAAGTAAAATTTCGAGTTTAGAAAAGCCCCGTGAAAATTTGTCTCAGGTCGCTGCGCGACCCTCGACAAATTTTCACGGGGCTTTTCTAAACTCGAAATTTTACTTCATGCTTAGTCTGGGAGTGGAAAACACCCATTTAAACCAATATCTTTCTCAATATTGCGGCTAGATATCGTCGGATCAGCAGTAACATAAGCTAATGAATTTATTACATCTCTTTCTCTATTGTCTTTATTGTAAATTTTATCTCTTGGTTTTCCAAATGATCCATACTCACTTAAATTGTGATATAATTTTTAAAATATTTGTTTTCTGGCTGTGGTGATTTCGGATAACGCTTAAAATAAAGGTCTAAAGTTGCGTCCTGATTTTTATAACTCTCAATATAGCACTGTTTACCTTTTCATTGTTTTGAAAAATATTTATTTTAGACTCCTTTTTTAGAGAAATATAATCGAAAATATTTTGTTAACAGCGGAATATCAAAACCAATACGTAATTATTATTGAATTTTATGACATGTAAAAAACAAAAACAAACGCTTAAGGAATTCAATTCATGGCCATCTATTAAATATTTTTTTTTTGTTTTTTAGTATTTTAGCTATTTAGGAAAAAGCAAAATATTAAGTGTTACATATTGTTGCATTCACAAGAAAAAATGCAATTTTTTGTGGTACTCAGATACATTTAAGAAAATGCTAGTTTTGAAATATCTCAAAAATGCTAGTTTTGAAATATCTCAAAAATGAAAACATCTATATTTTTTTTATTTGTGATCACTTGGTTATTTATAGAGATAAACAAAAGTTAAATACGAATGTGTTATGACTTTTTATGTAGAATCCAGTGGTGTACTGGATTCTACGTAAAAAGTCAAACAACATTCTTATTTAACTTTTGTTTATCTCTATAAATAACCAAGTGATCACAGATAATAAAAATCGGCACATTTTGAGAATCACCCTGTATCTTCTTAACCAATCTAGTTAGCGTAGATCTGATTGCGCCATTAAACTAAACACAAAAAAAGAGAATGGGACACATATCTTAGTTTGTTTGTATCTCTTACCGTTTCGCCTATACCCTATAATATCAACGAAAAAATATACCACCCTGTACAAATAAATATATTTTGACGATTATCAGAAACGTATGTTTTTTATTTATTTATTGCACTCTAATTGAGGTACTTCGCCTACTGTGCGACGGACCGACATCAGTGAGATAATACTTGATTCGGATTCCTGGGACCCCAAAACCCATATTTCCGTAAAAAAAAATGGGGGGTTGATTTTTGCCCGATCATAATACCTCCCTTACACAGTAGTGCGGTCGGTGAATATATTGTGAATTTTTAAAAACCTATGATCTCAAATATATTGATTAACTAAGTAGAAAACGGTTCCAGTTGAAATAAAGATGATATTATATTATATCTAAATTTCTATTAAAGTACATTTCCTATGTAGGTATTTACCTATTATTATTACAGTATGTAAAAATACAAAATTCATTATTTATTCGAGTAATCTACGAAATGATGCATATAAATGAGTAGAAGTGATTTATTACGTAAAGTGAAAGCCGTGTAAAATCCATCTCTGGATCCATAATTTATACCTAATAGAAAGTGTGTCGCTTTTATCCAAAGTGCATCTCCAGAGAATACTAACGCGTTATTCTCTTTGCGTTTTACTATTGGTAATTATCAAATTGCACACGCTAACTTACAAGCATCCGTAACATTTTTATACAATTAATATGAGAGAACGTAAAAGCCATGTATGAACAAGGCCGTAGCCAGGGGGGGGGGGATGTGGGGGTTTAAACCTCTACTGAAATTTTAAAAATGTTAATTTTTTGTATGTAAAAGCTGCCCCTTAAAAGAGTCCCTGTAAAAGTGGCCCTATAACAGCAAACGCAAAATTTTTGCTATAATAACCAAGGCTCGGAACCGGAACTGAACCGTAAACCAAAAACCGTTATTGTTGTCTGAACGAAAACTGGAACTAAACCGAATAAAAAAATATATCGGTTAATATCGGTTGAAACACGCACGTAAACACTTGTTTAATTCTACAACAGTTTCTACTTTTTTGCAATTTTTAAATTAAAACTGATTACGGAAATATTCGTTTTGAGGTCCCCTCACTCGATTAAGACCATTTCTGATTTTTGTTTTCGTAGAAATTTTAGTTATCGTTCGGCTTTTAAAAAAAGTTCATTTTAGTTCCACTTGTTTTTTTTTTGAGAATAAAAATTACAAAATTAACTAAATCTGACAAAAATAGTTAACAACAAAAAATAAACTTACTCAAAAATGAAAATCCAGTGGAAATACAGGGCTTTCATTAATTCCCGAACCCCACGTGACTAAATTTAAAATTGCCGCGTAAATTATTGTATTTGTACGTTGGAGGCTTTGAAAAAAGTAACCAAACGTTACTAAAGTCAAATTTGATATAAACGTTTATGCGCGGTGCATCGTTAAACCAACCTTTCAGATCTTACAAGATTTGCCCGGAATTTTCAGGTAAGCAAAAATTGTTTAATTATTCTGAAACATTGAGTTTTATTTCTATTTATTTTGCAGAGTCAATTTGCTAGGATAAGCAAATACTGCGAAAATGGTATTTACAACGAAAAAATTAATAAAAATTAGTTACATTTTTGAAGATGAGCCTATTTTTTAATCATTTTAAATATAATATTTTCAGTCGTCATAAAAATACGCCGGCGAATAAATATTTTTAAATCTAGGGAATTTTTGTGTGAGCCATACCACCTTGTACATTTGGTTGCCTATTATTTTTGGTCACGTGGGGTTTGGGAATTAATAAAAGCCCGGTATTTAAATTGCAAGCAGTCTGATTTTTTTTTTTTTTTTGGTAGTAATTTTAGTTTTCGTTCGGCTTTAAAAAAAGTTACAGCCTATACAAGGGTATTGCTTAATTATTTTTCAATTTATAGGTTAGATATACAGGGAGTTTATCTTTTAAGTATAGGCATTCAAAATTCAACCTATTTTCTGTAAATCTTTAGATATTCCTTGTTTTTATTTTAAAGTTCAATTTGAAGTTTTAATCGAATGTTTTCCACTCCCAGACTAAACATGAAGTAAAATTTCGAGTTTAGAAAAGCCACGTGAAAATTTGTCGAGGGTCGCGCAGCGACCCGAGACAAATTTTCACGGGGCTTTTCTAAACTCGAAATTTTACTTCATGCGCCACGCGTATAAAACACAGATTTTATGCAAGGTTAGAATTTACATAAATTTCACAGTATTTAAGTGTTTTATAAGCGTGGCGCATGTAGTAAAATTTCGAGTTTAGAAAAGCCTAGAAAATGTATAGGTTAGTTATACAGGTAGTTTTTCTTTTAAGTATACGCATTCCAAATTCAGCCTATTTTTTGCAAATCTTTAGATATTCCTTGTTTTTATTTTAAAGTTCAATTTGAAGCTTTGAACGAATGTTTTCCACTCCCAGACTAAGCATGAAGTAAAATTTCGAGTTTAGAAAAGCCCTGTGAAAATTTTGCGAGGGTCGCTGCGCGACCCTCGCAAAATTTTCACGGGGCTTTTCTAAACTCGAAATTTTACTTCATGCGCCACGCGTATAAAACACAAATTTTATGCGAGGTTACAATTTATATAAATTTCACAGTATTTTAGCGTTTTATGCGCGTGGCGCATGAAGTAAAATTTCGAGTTTAGAAAAGCCCAGAAAATTTGTCTCGGGTCGCTGCGCGACCCTCGACAAATTTTCACGGGGCTTTTCTAAACTCGAAATTTTACTTCATGCTTAGTCTGGGAGTGGAAAACACTCGTTTAAAGCTTCAAATTGAACTCTTTTAAAAAACAACGAATGTTGGAAAATGTACAGCTTATGCATATGTTTACCTAAAAGAAAAATTCACTAATACAGACTTTTTGGGTAATCGATCTTTTACCGATTCATTAACGTAATCAGAATATTCGTCACGGAATGCAGCTTCATCCACTTTAATACTAGATGTTAAAAATATTAGCTTTTATATAAATAATAATTTGAAGACTAACGAATAATCTAGGAGAAATCTTAATTCGGAGAGGATTATTTGAGGAAGAATCATTTTCAAATTAATCTAGGATTATGTCGATTATTTTATACTTTTTTACGCGATCCGAGAATTAATACTCAATCCCGGATCAATCCCTGACTATTAGTACGGCCGTAACTGTCGATTTTTTGAATCAATTTATCTCGATTATTACAAGAGATAAAAAAAACTATACAGAGCAAAGTTTTAGATAATTTAAAATTGTATTTGAGTTCAGTATTTCGGCACCGGATACCCACAGACGCGTTTCGGACTTCAAGGTCCTCTTCAGTGTGGTCCCGACTCAAATACAATTTTGATATTTGTTTTATGTGGTTACACAGAGTATAGCTCCGTGGACGAAACAGTGACCTATATATGCACTTGTGCATTCGTGTCATTGACGATGCCACTATGGAGCGTTAGATGGTGTTAGCTATCCAATTCACTTAATGTAGATAATTTTATACTCAATAATAAAATGTTATTACACTGAAAAAAATATACCAGCCTGCCAAGTAACGTATTTACATTAAACATTCTAACAAGTTTTTTTGTATCTCTTTTAAAAACCGAGAAAATACAATTTAAAGAAATCGACACTTTTGGCATTTTTCAAAATATATAGTTACCTTAGACTTTCTGAGAATTTGTACAAGTGGCTTTGTTTTCAATCCTTTAAATTGTTTTTTTATCTCTTATAGTTACCGAGATCCCCACAGAGAACATGAAATAAAACTCACCACTATGTATGCATATTTATTAGACACGTATAAAAATATTTATTGATAGACATATTATTTATATGGTTAAAGTATAATTGTGGTTAGTCATTCTAGCACCTTGGAAACTGACATGTTATTTATTAAAGTTTATAGTTGTTTAAAATATTTATTTATTTCTTGGCCAGCCAAATATCGGAAGTACAGTCACCTCCGGGGTATCTGAAACAGAAAATAACATTTTAAAATGGATCGAAGGGCAATCTATGCAGTAGGTAACGTGTTTTGCAATAAGAATGATATGATTTTAAAATAGAAACTGAACCATGTTGTTTAATTAAAAATATTAATATATATAACTCTGTACAGTAAGTTTTGTCTATTGGTGTAATTAACCCTTTTAGCCATGGAATTTTTCTGGTGCCCAAAATAATGTTTTGTGCACTGCATATTATTTACTACTAACTCAGATATACAGAGAGTTTTTTGTTTAAGCATAAATATCATGTTGAATGTTGAATAAAAAAAAACCTCTAGGGTGCTATGATTTTTTTTTTAAATTAATGTTGGCTGCACGCTTTAGAAATTGTCATATAAAACGTCAGACATAATAACCATAATGTATAATTTCAGACTTGCCAACTTAAAATATATTCCATAGCACTCTAGAGGTTTTATATCATTGAACATACGATATCTAAATATAATGTATACGCTGTCTTCAGATATTCGTTGTTTTTACAAATATTTGAAATTAAACACTCAAACCAGTGTTTTCCACTCCCAGATTAAGCATGAAGTAAAATTTCGAGTTTAGAAAAGCCTGAAAATTTGGTTTGGTCGCGTAGCGCGTAGCGCTACGCGACCAAACCAAATTTTCAGGCTTTTCTAAACTCGAAATTTTACTTCATGCGCCACGCGTACTAAACACTAATGTAATGTGATGTTCTAAGTACACTGCTGCTTCAGTAGAACATTTTGAACTTCACCTAAAATCAGTGTTTTATACGCGTAGCGCATGAAGTCAAATTTCGAGCTTAGAAAAACCTGACAATTTGGTTTGTTCGCGTAGCGCTACGCGCAATTATTTGGATCATGGCCCACTTGATCATGCAGAATTGTATATGTGGATTTAATACGTTTTACTTGACTACTCCACAATTATAAACATACCTCATTTCATGAGCAAGTATTGCTCCATCCTGCGTGTTTCCAAAATCGACTAAGAAATCTTTGTCCAACTTCATTCCACCATTTTCGATATCAACATCTAATTTAACGATGAAACTTCCATGTTCAATTGATTCTGGGTAGAATTGACGATCCCATGGTTGGAAAAGGCTGCTGCTGACGTACAGCCTCTTTCCGTCCAAAGATAACTGCAACATTTGAGGTCCTCCGTACAAACGCTTTCCTTTGACGTAAACAGGATCAGGCTGTTTGTCCAGTTCTTCATCTTCAATCACTTTTATTGGAGAATCGGAGAGGATTTTACCACCCAAAAATACTTGTCCTAAAAATAATTAAATAATTAGTAATCTTATTTGAAAGTCAAAATTGAATTTGAGTTCAGTATTCCGGCACCAGATACCCACAGACGCGGATCGGACATCAAGGTTCTTTTCAGTGTGGTCCCGACCCACATTCTGAACATTTTTGACTATTTCAATATGTCATTGAGGATGCCACTATGGAGCATTAGATGGCGTTTGCTATCGAATCCATTAATAGTTTTTATTTGAAAGTAATGCATTTAATATATTACCTGTTAATTTGGGATGTTCTCGATTAGAAATATCGTATTGACGAACGTCACCATGAAGCCAGTTGCTTAAATAAAGATATTTGTCATCGAGTGAAAGAAGTATATCAGTGATCATCCCTAAAATAAATGGAATATTAAACGCTCATTCCTCTAAGAGATTGTAGTTTTCTTTAATTCCATCAATTTACCTTGAATTTCTGGTGTTAACCAACCACTCACTTTTTTAGGCTTAATGGAGATGGCTTTATGAGCATCCCAAGTTCCATCAGATTTTTTGTAAAATCTGCAAATGAGATGAAAATTAATATCAAACATTATCTAATTCAAAATATAAAAACGATTTAAAATTATTTTCAACTTTCGGCCAAAATGTAGTCTCCTCGAGACTTCTCCAAATATTTATTGGAACTACTACTTCTCGCGCTAACAAACTATTGGCAAATCCAATTTTTCTTTATATTATCTCATCCGATAAACAAATAACTATTACAAATAATCATTTCATGATTTTTAACGGTAAATGCTACCTAAATAACTTTACTATTAATTCAATAACTATTATTATACCTGAATACGTGGGAATTAATTGCAGTTCCGACATAACCTTGTGGTTCTGTCGGTTCGTGCAAGAACCGAACTTCTAAAGGAGCGGCTCCATCCGGGCCCAAATCGATAACTTGCTGAAGCTGGCGTTTGCTCCAAGAAAATACGTTCAAGCTCTTGCCGTAAATAGTAAAATCAGTTGCATGAGAGGGATCATATCCCTTTTTGAAAACTTTTGGTGCTCCCCATTCGCTCGAAAACATCACATCATGGTAAGGCTGGTACCAGAAGTCATAGCCGAATTTCGCTTGTGTTCCCTTGGTCCATGTTCCTAAACGCGCAACATTAAAAAAAACTGAATTTAGAAACTTCCCACTAAGCAAAAAATAATCAAATAACGTCATATCAACATTGTAGCAACATTAAACGTTGTTTTAATGTTGATGAAACATTATTTAAATAGATTGGCTCAGTGGGTTTATGGATACCGAATTTCATTGCACACTAAGATGGATGATATGGACAACCTCTATGTTCTCTTAGTACTTAGGGGTTCGGTATATAAAACTTAAAAAGATTTAACAACCCTAGTTTAAATTCTCTCAATATTTTTGGGTTGACTAATAAATTCTCAACACTTAATGCTGCAATAATGCTCATTAAATGTAGCTAAAATTTATACAACAATCACACTAAATATGTAAGCAGCACAGCAACTAATGTTATTTACGACCTAGTATATCTCAATGTTAGTTTATCCTATCTTTTTCCAACATTATAATATTGAAGCTTATGACTACCTTTAGTTTTTAATGTTTTGCCATCTATCAAAACATAATCACATTTTCCATTTCCTTCGACGTCCCCCATAATGGAAATCATGATTTCTCCGGTGCTCAAACAGTGAGCAGTATGCGGTGTGGAACAATCGAAACTTCTTATCTCTGATGAATCCAAAATTTTGTGAATTGATGGCGTTCTAGGGCTTTTCCCGGTGTCGACGAAAATGATCCTGTCTGATCCAAGACACGGGAGAACCAACTTGTCTCTTGCTGGAGCTCCAGAGCATCCGGTAGATTCATGGCAACTCGAGCATACGTTCCAGCCACTGTGGTGAAGCTCATCGTTTGGTTTCCCAGTATGGAGATAGTGAATTATCTGTAAAATAATATTGAAATCTTAAGCACATGTTATGTTATGTTAAACAGTGAAATTTTAACCAAGTATGTTATTTACTAAAATTGTTAAGCACATGTATTCTTGTGTTATGCCTATCTTCTTAGATGTTTCTAATATACCGGTATTAAATACGAATGAGAGAAGGGACATTTTCAGACAGATTATAAATCGTCATTTTAATGAAACAAATGCCACTCAGAGAAGCAACAATGTATTTTTAATCTTTAGTGGCAATGAAAAGGGTTCTTACTAAGGATATACTTAAGGTTGTATTAAGATTGACTGTTTAAACTGGTAAGTACAAAAAGGATCGTTGAAGTTATTCCATATTTCAATCGAAAATGTCACATAATAGGAACAGTTTGTTGAAGCTTTATAAAAAAAATATTAAAAATAAAATGACTTGATGTTTTACCACATGATCAATGAGAAACTAGTTAAAGGTTTGTCAAGTGCCGATAAAGAAAAAAAAGAATATTTAAATTGTAAACGTTTTTGGGCCTCGTAAGATTGCCTTTGGCTCTGTTGCGCGTCGTTCGGCAAATGTTCTTTCTGGTCCAAAAACCAGATTTTTTTTCTTAATTTGTTTTATTAAGAAAAAAAATCTGGTTTTACCTATTTCATTCAGGTAGATACGTGGCATTATCATCATTATTATTATCTTACTTGGCAATATGTTGGAGATTTAGGATCGACGTCAACCGTAGCAAGTAAATCAGTTTTCTTTTCAGTGGGATTCGGTTGAATGCAACAAACATAAAGGATTTCCTCACGTGGACCATTTTTCATGGCATCCAGCGGTGAACAATATCCAGGACCTACGAAAAATCAATCAATCAATCAAATCAAGTCAAGATACTAAATTATTTAAAGCCCAAATTTGTGCTAAAAAAATCCTGGTACTTATAAAACAAAATTATAAACGATAAATCAAAAATAACACTTGATTTCTATCAAGAGTGGTTTAAACTTTGTTCTTCCAGTAATCCCAAACAATATCTCCGTTTCATAAAATGTTAACTCTCGCTGTGAGACTGGTGGCTCCATCTTGTTGAAAAAATGTCACCTAATCAATCAATCAATCAATCAAATCAAGTCAAGATACTAAATTATTTAAAGCCCAAATGTGTGCTAAAAAAATCCTGGTACTAATAAAACAAAATTATAAACGATAAATCAAAGATAACACTTGATTTCTATCAAGAGTGGTTTAAACTCTGTTCTTCAAGTAATCTCAAACAATATCCCCGTTTCGTAAAATGTTAACTCGCTGTGAGGCTGGTGGCTCCATCTTGTTGAAAAAATGTCACCTCGTTCACGTTATACAGAGCAAGTTGTAGAGCAAAGAAGTTTTCTAACATCTACGCATACCTGTCCGACTTCACGGTAAATAGAACTGAATAGAACTTTGTTTGCTTTTTGTCAAATAGAGAACAAAGCCAACTTCTAAACCAAATATTTTCTGAAATGCTAAGATATACAGGGAGTATTTCTTCTAAGTTTTGTTTTTATTTTCAGATATTTGTCGTATTTGAAAAATGTTCAAATTCGCGGAGCGACCAAACCAAATTTCAGGCTTTTCTAAATTCGAAATTTTACTTTATGGTTAACCTGGGAGTGGAAAACACTCGTTGAATGCTTCAATTTTATTTATTTTCAGAAACAAGGAATATCTGAATATTTACAGCGTATATAGTATATTAAGATATGTATTCTTAAAAGAACAACACCCTGTATACTTCAATGTGATGCTAATACATTTTAGATTTTTTTGTTTTCACATCATATAAAAATCCCTGATTTTGAAATTCCAAATCTTCTCGTTGTCGTTGACGAGGTGTATTCCACATGTGATGGCTCCAGAATAGAATTTTATTTTCATTTTTAAATATTTGTAAAGTCGAAGTAACCAAATGTTATTTTTGATTTATCCTTTACGATAATTATTCTAAAATATTTCACGTGTTTTAAGTGATAAGTCAGAATATAATTCAAGAAAAATAAAGTCATGATAAACCAATTACAGAAAAGTAAATAATATTAATTAGGCCTTATCATCATTACAATGAATATGCATATATGTGGATTATAAATAATAAGTGCAATCTATACTGATTTAAAACAGTTACAAAACTTGTACACTTTGCAAATACAATTATTAATTAGTTGGGTTTGGCCTGTCTAGACGATAAGAAAAAAACGAATACTATGAATTCGTTCCGAAATCGTGGCGGTAACGATATGGAGCGTCAGGACGTCCATAAGAGTTAAATTATAGTTTAAAATTAATATAAAATTAAAGAATTGAACTCTGTGAGTTTAAAATTAATATTTGTGCAGGAGGAGAAGAAGGTTGGCCCTCGAGACCTGAAATCGCCAATCACACTTTCTACTCAAATTATATACAATATTTCTCATACAACTGCTCCAATAATATACAACAAACTTCTATTTTAAAAGTTTAAAATACATTTATTAATATTGAATACAAAATTACAATTTTAAATAACAATACGAGTACAATATTGATTCCTTAAAATCGATTGAAAAACTTGCGTTTGCAATGATTTTGATAATATTTTTTGGTGGGTTTCTATTTAGTTGAATGATTAACTAAATAGAAACCTTTTGCCGAATTTAATGATTATCATGATGAATTATAATTTTCATTTTTCTAAACGAATTTCACTGTATACAAAAGGTATATACTCATGCATATAAAGGTGTATACCTTATAAACCATTTCAATAACAATATAAAATGTTTGTAAATACATGTAAAACATTGATTCAAAATAATTTTCTAAAGTTCAATTAGTATGTGAACGATATTTAATTATACATTACTCCTTATACGATCCATTAAACACATTTAAAATGACCGGACTTACCTTTGGAAGCCATCTTCAACTATTCAGGTCGGCGATCGGAAACCGAATGTTGTTGAAATGAGAAGGCACAAACTAATATAGATAAAAATTACATAAATTTTATCACTTCGCACACCAACGGAGATCATCAGTATGCTGGCTATACACTCGGTAAATATTCATTCTAATCATGCTGTTGACCTTGGCTGACATTGGACCCGTTCATCAAAAGGTTCAACATTCATCATGTTTGGATTTGTTTATGATGTATGTTGGTATCTAACGCACGGTACTCTGGTCGGTCTACTTTGTACGATTGCAAAAATCCCAAACACGTTCATGATTATTAATCCGGTCATCAGAGAATTCCTCAACAGTTGGCAGTAAACTTCCAACTGTTGTCTTTGATGAACGGGCTCATTGTATTAATGGTTGTTACTTTCTGTATACAAATTTCCATTTAATTTTGAAATAGATTTAAACTATCTTGAATATTTTTACTTTGCTTTGAAGGGTTTCTATATTTACAAATAAAGCTTTGAAATACGTTTGTTAATTATTATATACATTTATTGTAAACCAATAATTGTATAAATTTTAATATTATGTTTTGACCATCAATAAATTAAACTTTTTTTTGTCAATTGTGCCTTTTTAAATTGGTTTAATGTGTATTATACATATTTTAAGAATGAAATTAATTAAATTCTGTAATGATTGCTAAAATTAATTTCATTCATGGAGTTACAGTCTATGCAACCCATTATACAGCAAGAAAAGCAAATCGGATTAAATACCAGTTTAAATTACATCTTTCAAGTGGTAACCAGTGTTTCTATAGTTAAACCACTATACTAATTTTATTCAAATTATTCATATTTGAAATTAAAAACATAAACATATTATCTGTATAAATTTTCAGTTTATTTTTAAAGAAGAGAATTAATCTAGACTTAATTTAAAATCATTAAATTTGTCATATTTATTATAATACAAATAATATTATTTTAATTTATAAGATCCCAACGAGTACACACTCTTAACCTAGTAGTTGCGCTATAATCTGTACCATTAATGGTTATTAATTAACCACTGTGTACTGGTTTATTTTAATCAATAGTTGTACTAAACTGTACAACTATTGAAAATGTTCACTTGTTGAACGAAATGTACATCTAGTGATTAAAATGAACCAGTGGAGAAAAATGATAACTTGTTTTATTTAATAATAAATTCATCTTTACGTAACTTATACTGAAACATTTAGTAATAGTAAATAATAATAAATATAAATTCAATTTATTTATTTATCTTGTACAGTAACCATTTTTATAGCTTTTTCGACAGCCAAGTAAGTGCTTCTATTGATTATCTCTTCCTTGTCTAAGAGGAAATGAACTACTGGAGATAATAGGTTTCTATCTAGGTTGTCAACTTTTTCATCTTTGGTGAATAAGCTTACTAGCCATCCAACGCTTACTCCTACTATTATACTGAAGAGAGAGTAGTAATAATATGAAATTCTATATAAGAAGAAGATGTCCTCCGGATTTGAACTCGAACTAAAAAATAAATCTTACATTAATATGATATAATGTTAATATAGCTTGAAATGTATAATCAAACTATTTTGGACGTGGGTTTTTTAATTAGAGTGTATATAACTTATCGCTGATATTGTGAAAAGTATTGTCACTGTTACTTAATATAAAAACCATATTTTTATGGCAAATAATATGATGATTTCACGATATGATGCTTAGTTATTGCAAAACTTACGTAGAATTGTTTGAAGTGAATTCAAATTCACAGCCATGTGTATAAACTGGTTTTGCTGTGTGTTTTAAGGTACCCGTAATATTGTACCATTGGGTTCCTACTGCTACCCATGAAATGAAAAGTAGGGAAGAGACTCCTCCATAAAACGCTCCCTAAAATTATTATTTTATTACAATATACAGTGTGAGCTTTTTTGATGTTTTCTATAAGGATCTCGGAAACTATAATATAAGAGTCAACTTTTTTTTTTATTAAACTTTTATATAAATTAAACAATTTAAACACTTTCAAATATATATTGTGCATTCGCTACAATTGTTTCGCTACACTGTGGCTTCTTCAGGCAAAGAATCATCATATCTTTGCCTGAAGAAGCCACAGTGTGGCGAAACAATTGTAGCGCATGCACAATATATATTTGAAAGTGTTTAAATTGTTTTATTTATATAAAAGTAAAGATGAACTTTCAACATTTATCAGCCTTATCAATCAATTTTTTTATTAAAACCCAGCGAAGTAGATATTTTAAAAAATGTAATAAGGACCAATTTTTTAAATCGATTTTTCTCTATTATTAATACAGATAGAAGAAAACGTTTTAGTTAACTTTACAATAAATAATTATATGTTAGCAGATCTTTTCTACCGACATTAGTTTTTAAAATATAATACAAACATTTTTTTTTAAATTTTGATACTATAATTGGCTATGGCATCATAAGATACAGATTTTTGTTCTCTATAATAATACAAAATATTCGATTTGAAAAATCGGCACTTATTACATTTAAAAAAAATGGTGATGTGTCCATCATAGTACTTTCCCCCGTAAATTGCGTATGAAATCACTTTTAAAATATTTGTAGCATTATTATTTTCAAAATGTCTTCAACTTTTTGATAACTACAACTTTTATTTGAAACATTTTTCAAATGGATCAACACATACTGACACAAACCAATGACTAGATAAAAAACACTATTTATTGAATATTTCAAAAACTAAGAGTACTATGACAAAAAAGAAAGATACAAAAAATCTTTAATATTTCATTACCTACAACTTTTATTTGAAACATTTTCCAATTGTATCAACACATACACTGACACAAATCAATGACTAGATAAAAAACACTATTTATTAAATATCTCAAAAACTAAGAGCGCTATGACAAAAAGTGAGTCCACAAAAATCCTTAGGTTTTTATTTCCTACAACTTTTATTTGAAACATTTTTCAATTGTATCGGCACATACACTGTCACACATCAATAACTAGATAAAACAAACAACTTTTAAAATATCTCAACAACTAAGAGTGCTATGACAAAAAGTAAATAAACAATATATCTTCATTTTGTTATTATCTACAACTTTTATTTGAAAGAATTTTTTGTTTGATGAACATTTAATAAAAAAATCAGAAAAAACTGAAAAACGCTACGAGTAAAGTACCACTTCCGGTTTTCCGATTTTCACCAAAAGCTTTTCAGTTCTTCCGATTGTGACAAAAAGCTTAAGTTTAAAGTTTCATCTTGATATCTTTAGCGGTTTTTGCGGTACAGCGCACACAGCCACACACACAGCACACAGACAGACAGACAGACATTTTTCAAAAATGGTCTTATTCGACTCAGGGGACCTCAAAACGGATATTTCCGCTAAAATTTTTGATTCGAAAATTTTCACGAAAACAATACTTTCCCTTTGTATTACATACGGGGGAAAGTAAAAAAGAACATACAGGACATTTTTCTTTTGAATGTACATATCCCGATAATTACAGGGTTTTTTAATTTTGCGGGAATTTGTTGTTGAAAAACGGTTAATTTAAGGCTTTCAACGAGAGCATTCCACTCCCAGACTAAGCATGAAGTGAAATTTCGAGTTTAGAAAAGCCTAAGAATTTGGATTGGCCGCGTAGCGCAGCGGAGCGGCCAATCCAAATTAGGCTTTTCTAAACTCGAAATTTTACTTCATGCGCCACGCTTAAAAACACTGATTTACAATAACATTTTAAAAACACTCACAAACAATAACGATTATAGGCAAACTAGTATACGTTAGAGTTATTGGGTTGCCTATAATCAGTGTTTTAAACAATTTGTTTAGCGCAGAATTTAACTCATATTTTATTCACATCTACATATTAGATTGCTAAAGCCGTATATTATGAACTTTGTGATATTTCAGTGTTCTATACGCGTGGCGCATGAAGTAAAATTTCGAGTTTAGAAAAGCCTAATTTGGATTAGCCGCTCCGCTTCGCTACGCGGCCAATCCAAATTCTTAGGCTTTTTTAAACTCGAAATTTTACTTCATGCTTAGTCTGGGAGTGGAACACCCTCGTTCGAAGATTCAAATTGAAATCTTTTAAAAAAACAACGAATGTCATAAAATTCACAATGTATACATATAGAGAGTTTTATGTAACACCGAACAAACGTCGTACATTTTCCGACGCTCAGTTTATTAAAATAATTTCATTTGAAGCTTTAAACGAGTGTTTTCCACTCCCAGACTAAGCATGAAGTAAAATTTCGAGTTTAGAAAAGCCTAAGAATTTGGATTGGCCGCGTAGCGAAGCGGAGCGGCCAATCCAAATTAGGCTTTTCTAAACTCGAAATTTTACTTCATGCGCCACGCGTATAAAACTCTGAAATATCGTAAAGTTTATGATATACGGATTTAGCAATCTAATATGTAGATGTGAATAAAACATGAGTCAAATTCTGCGCTAAACAAATTGTTTAAAGCACTGATTATAAGCAACCCAATAACTCTAACGTATACTAGGTTGCCTATAATCGCCAAAATTTCAGGCTTTTCTAAACTCGAAATGTTACTTCATGCGCCACCGGTACAAAACACTCGACATATTACGAAGTTTAAAACACACTGCTAAACTTTTCATTAAATTAGTGTGCCGGTGGCGCATGAAGTAAAATTTCGAGTTTAGAGAAGCCTGAAAATTTAGTTTGGCCGCTCGCGCTACGCGACCAAACCAAATTTTCAGGCTTTTCTAAACTCGAAATTTTACTTCATGCTAAGTCTGGGAGTGGAAAACACTCGTTTTAAGCTTCAAATCAAATTCTTTTAATAAACCGAGCATCGGAAAATGTACGACGTATGTTCGGTGTTACATAAAACTCTCTGTATGTATACCTAAAAGGAAAATTCCCCGTATTTGACAAGGTGAAATATATTAAGGATATAGTGAATCTTATTTGATCAATAGTAAAATGCAATAGAACAACCTTGTATATACAAGAGGACAGGCACATTTAAGTGTATGATTCAAGTAATATATGGAAACAGTAGATCATATACTTTGGAAGGGTGTAAAAAGGTTGACTACCCCTTATTTAAATTATAAATACATGTACCTGTGACGTGGCCTTAGGAAAAAGCATTCCAAGTGTAAACATAGCACACAATGGACCAGAAGTTACGCTAGAAAATCCAATAGCAATTGGCAAGATTCCTCCTAAATGATCAACTAAGAAGACCATGCTGGTTGATATAACTCCTATAATAACGACGAGAAGTTTTAGTATATTGCTCACAGTTTTTTGAGTAATATCTTTCGGCATGTGTCTTGCTATGAAGTCCTCGTACAAAGTCCCAGATAAACAATTCATTACAGCTGATAGGGTACTAAAACAGACACATTCATCATTATCAATATGTTAAAGACCAGATCCATAAATCAATTAAATCTTATATTTTCTATAACAGCGGCAGTAATATTATTTAAATAATATAAAATAGTACTCTTTACATTTTTGTAACATGTTTATATTTCATTTTTCATTACATTACTGCCCATAGATCCAAAAATATAAAATTTCATATCCAAATTGACAGAAACAAGTTGATAAACCCTAGATTAATCAAATATGGTATATCCACAAATCTAGGCAACATGCGAATGGGTTTAAAGTTCCCGCATTGTTGCCAAGAGTGCATGTAAACATTCAACATAACCTAAAAACCCGTCCGAAAACTTTAGGTGCTAGATGCCTAACGTTGAGTTATGAATGGTTAAAAAGTGGTGAATTATGGTTAGGCTGTAGTGACGCAGCAAGGCCTCGCCCATATCCACACCAAATATCATAAAACTGCTATTTATCATTATGAATTTGAACGTGCATTGAAATGTTCTAACAAATTCACTTTTCCTCGGACTCGGATTTTTCGCCCGGGTTTATTACGAGTGGCAACGCTGTAAGGTATTACCAACAAAACGTCATATATTTGACGCTAGGTTTAAAGTGGTATTTGGGGAGTTTAGTGATGTATATGATAATGTAAGGAAATTGACATTTATCTGCAGAGATAAACAACAAAATTGTTTATACCTCTAAGGGTCATTAAATTTTCTCAAAGAAAAACACTTGATTGTGATTTCTGTATTCCTCGAGTCTAATTGTCAAAACTAATTGAAATAAAAAAAAAAACAACGACAAAGAGAAATTTAACTGAATTTATTTGAATATGTTAAAGGTGGGGAAGATGTACACTTCTGAGCAATAAAATTAAACACAAGTCTCCTAACTATTTTTAACAATATTCTAGTTGTATAATTCGAGTCTGTAATAATTGCCTAGCAGCATTTTATAAATATTATACATCAAGCGAATTAAACACGATTTTATTCACGAAAAGATTTTTGATTTCACGAGCGCCTTGGCGCGAGTGAAATCATTTCTTTGAGTGAATAAAGGTGTTTAATTCACGTGGCGTATATATGTTTTTATTCAATTTTGACGAAATTGTAAAGAAAATGTACTTTGCATTTATTTTTAAATAAATGTTGAAAAACTATGTAGACTGTGAAATCCATTTTCATGACGACGTATTATTTATAATTGTCAAAATTTGTAAAACTTCCATCTCGTGTCACAAAAATGTCTGAACTCACTGGAGTATTTCAAGAAAAACCAGATAATGTAGTATTTGTACCGTCTGAAGTTCTGGAGTAGGCTTTGGAAGCAGTAAAAATAGTGATACCTGCAAAATCAAAAATTTCGTATGAAAATGAATACGCAAAATTTTGTAAATTCCCTCCATTTACAAAAGCAAGCAAAAGGAGTAGATGAAAGTATAATTTTGGCATATATTTCGGAAAAATCCAAAAAATCTAAATCTTCATCAGTGTGGTCTTATTACTCCCAATTGAAAAAAATGTTATCTGTAAAAGAAAATGTAGACATAAGCAGATTTCATCAAGTCTCTGCTTTTCTCAAGCAACAATCAGTAGGCACAGATCAAAGAAATCTAAGGTGTTCACATTAGAGGAAATGGAACGATTTTTGGATGCTGCCTCTGATGATGAACATTTATTAATAAAGGTTGTAATAATTGTTGGACTTTTTGGAGGATGCAGAATTGGCGCATTGGTTGCTATGTCAGTTGATGACATAGAAGACAGGGGTAACGTAATTGTAGTAAAAATACCGGATACCAAAACTCATAAGCCTAGAACATTCACCATTATCAATGGATGTAACTCTGTTCCAGCTATTGACGTTTTTAGAAAATACAGAATGTTACGTCCTAAACAAGTTTTCCATAAACGATTTTTCATTAACTTTAAGAACAAAAAATGCACTGTACAGCCAGTTGGAATTAATACACTATCAAAATTTCCTAAAAAAATCGCAGAGTTCCTAGGTCTTAATAATCCACAAGAATATACGGGTCATAGTTTCAGGCGATCGAGTGCTATTCTGCTGGCAGATTCTGGGGCAGATTTATCAGTAGTAAAAAGACATGGTGGATGGCGTTCAAATAGTGTTGTGGAAGGATATATAGAAGATTCTCTGAATAACAAAATTGACATTTCCAAGAGAATTATTGAACAATCATCAGCCGTTCTTGGTAGGAATGAATCGATCCAGAGGTCATCGAAAATGGAAATAAAAAAACAAGAAGATATACATTTGTCTAACGTTGGACCTTTACACATAAACTTTAATAACCTGGCTAATGTGAAGTTTACGGGATGTTCTCGAAAATTGATTTTTTATATTGATACTTGTAGAATCGCGGATGGAATGGCCGAAAATGACGAAAAAAAAGTGCGGAAACAACGTTTAGCCCCATTTTGGGGCCCCGAAAGGTTGGAAATCCGTTTACTAAAATGTGTTTTTTAGCCGGAAAAAAATAAAATGTGGTGATAATATGTATTCGTTTCACAAAACTCAATTGTTTAAATGTGTTTTTATAAAGATAGGACTTACGGATTGCTTAAAACTTCTACTTAAAGATTACGATTTTTGGCAGGTTAAGTTGTTGACAATTACTTCTTTTGTTGATTTTTGTTGACACACATAACCTGTCAAAAATCGTAATATTTAAGTGAAAGTTTTAAGCAAACTGTAAGTCCTATCCTTATAAAAACACATTTAAACCATTTAGTTTTGTGAAACGAATACATATAATCACCACATTTTATTTTGTACACACCAAAAAACACTGTTGAAATACACCAATTTTCACCCTTTCGGAGCCCCCAAATGGGGCTAAACGTGGTTTCCGCACTTTTTTTTCGTCATTTTCGGCCATTCCATACACGATTCTACAAGTATCAATATAAAAAATCAATTTTCGAGAACATCCCGTAAACTTCACATCGGCCACGTTTACTATGGGGTTAGACAAAAGATTGCTTTGATTTTAACTTTTGAACTAAATTCGTTGTGATAAACGCGCAGGTTTCTAAGATATTTTAATTGTTGTAAAGTTTAGTTGTTGTAATTGTTTATATAACAAATTTTTTAACTCACTAGTGAATAAAACCTTGTTTATTACGGTTGTTATGGAGTTAATAATGTCGATTTAAATTAACAAAATTGAATAAAATAAAATATAAATCACCAGAACTTGAAAATAACACCCTTATTAAAAAACCAAAACTAAGACCTTTTGAAAACAACGCTCGTAATAAATACAACAAAGCCGAAATAGAAAAACCATCTACTATTTTAGTTATAATTCGAACTTTTGAATTTTTGTCTATACACCGTTCCATTTGTTTCTGGATCTGAAGCCATGCTTTCGTGTTGTTATGTTGCAGTATCAACATTTACATTTTTTATTAATTGCCACTCCTGATTCCTTATTTTAACAGTGTTGCAATAATTTATGATATCATAAGTATGGGGTATAAATTCAAATTAATTAATGGGCGCAAAATTCTCTGTGAACAAAAACATGTTGTTGCAGCTAAAATTATTTTCCTTAGAAAATTTTTACAGTATCAAAATTCCAGTGAAGATATCCAATTCGTATACCTGGATGAAACATGGATATATCAGAATGGATCCGTGGTTCGACGCTGGGTACATGAAACGGATATAAAAAGTAATCCAACTAAATTCAAAAATGAAGGCAAACGCTTCACCATTCTACATGCTGGGTAAAGGGGTGGGTTTTTGGATGGGTGCGATGTTTTATTACATTCGAAAAACAATGACCGAGATTACCATGCCACAATGGATGGTAATACTTTTCAAAATTGGGTGGTTAATCAACTTATTCCTGCTTTGGCTAAGCTTTCAGGGAAATGTGTAGTTATTATGGATAATGCTGCATACCATTCTGTGCAATTAGACTAAACTCCTTCATTTTCTTGTAAGAAATGCGAAATGCAGGAGTGGTTGGTTAAACACAATGTAAAATTCAATCCAAAATTAACCAAAAAGGAACTATGGGCTTTATTTATACCTTTTCGATCAAATGACAAAATTTACGTAGTTGATGACATTTTGAGAAAGAACGGGCACGAAGTTCTTAGATTACCGCCATACCATTGTCAATACAATCCAATTGAAATGGCATGGGGGTTTTGTAAGACTTACTACAATAAGCACATAAATTCTAAGCAACCATCTAAGGATCGTGTTCAGAATTTATGGCTTGAGTCTCTCTCAAAATTTACATCCGATATGTGGCAAAATTTCTGTGATCATTGTGAAAAACTTATTTCGGATGACTGGACAAAACATATGGGGAACCTTTCTTTTGAAACCATTCCTCCTTGTATTATTTCGCTTGGGGAATCTGGCTCAGAACAAACATCAGAAGATTCAGATGCAGGTTCTCTTGACTAAATAATAAAAGTGGAATGAGGGCTTAAAAATTGTTTGACATGAAAATTATCAGTATCACAAGAGGGTGGGAATAAATTTGCAATTCTACAAAAAAATACTGAGGGCCAACAGAAGAGAGAATGACCAAAATTAAGGTGGATGGATGGAGTTGATCAAAATGTGTTAACGGGAAGACCCAAGCGAGAAATACAAATGGATGACGAAATAAGTTTGCAGAGCCGAATTCATTATATTTGTTATATACAATATTATTGCTGTGTTTGTATGTACAAAAACCAAGTAGTACATTTTGTTAATCTTAAAACTGCATATTATTATCCTTTTATATCTGAAAATTTGTAAAACAGGCAACAGTGTAAGATCACAATAGTCAGAAATTATAACCTTAAAATCGAACATCTGACAGTGACATTTAAAAACCCTGATTTAAAACACAACCAGCCCCATTTACAATACTTAAACTGTCACTTTTCCATAGCTAGGCGAGATCCAGAAATAAATGGAATATATTATAAATGAAATTGACATTAAAATTGATTTTATGTTCAGTATTGCGGCACCAGATACCCACAGACGCGTTTCGGACTTCAAGGTCCTCTTCAATGTGGTCCCGACCCAGTGCTGAGGAATACTGAACATTTCTGACTATTTCAAGCCAATATGTGAAAACTATTAATGGATTTCGATAGCTAACGCCATCTAATGCTTCATAGTTGACATATTTACATATTTTCTTAGCTAGGAAACTCATCATGTCCGTTTTAAACTATAAAATATTTTATGTGCTTAATTTTATTGCACAGAAGTGTACAACCTATTAAAGATATTAATAGTATTTACCTTAATGCTGCACAAAATACCCCAGCTATAAACAATCCTGGCAATCCAGGTATGCCGGAAGAAACATCCATCACATAGTAAGGAAGTAGTTGATCAGGTTTCGTGATTCTTCCAGTAGATAAAGGATCACATTCAGAGTATTTCGTGAACATCACCAAACCTGTGATGACTGTAACTGTCTTCACCAAAATCATACCCAAAAGGAAGAGAAATACTGTCCTGTATTAAAACCACTGCGATATAATTGGTGTATCCAATATATTTATACACTACTCACTTTCTTGCATCTGTCATGGTAGGCACAGAAAGGAATTTCTGGACAGCACTTTGCCCAACGGCCACGTGGGAAATTGACGTGAATGTCCATCCTAGCATCATCGCCCAGAATGTATCTCTTTTCGTTGGATTAATATCATAACTGCAATTAAACAAGAATTTGTACTACTTGTGTACAACACACCTTGTATAAATAAAAGGATCAGTGTATTCTATACTTTTCTAAATTAGAACATTTAGAGCTTGTTTCATTGAACTAGGCGAGAGTTAGACTGAAAAAGAGGCTTGTTTAACTTATCAAAACTGAAGTATCATATCGAAATTTATTTTTGTTCAGGCAAAGCCCTTAATTAATCACATAGATGAACTCCAAAGAGATATAAAACATATCCGCATTTCTTGGATAGTTAAAACTAACGAAATTAAGTAATACAAAATTCCGGAAAACAAATAGTTTCAGGTTTTTGTAAAACAAAAATTATAAAGACCACCCGTGTTACGCTTTAAAAAAAACAGCTAGTCCTAGAGAGTCAGGACAAACAAATTGTTTTCCCTTAAAAGGTTGGCATTCCTGAAAGATTGCTTAACAATGCTAAGAGATTTTCTAATGGCACGATAGGTAAAAATAGTATCCAAGACCTTTTGAAAAACAAGCAACATTTGTAGGAAACATATTTTTGTTACTGACGCCTGTTTTGAGTAATACCGGATTGAAGTTACCAAACACTGGTAGTGAGATCAAAACAGCTAAACAGTGTTTAGAAGTGGAAAACAGTTTGAACCAGTCGTGCCGCTTAAAAATCTCGAGTTATTGACATTCTTAGTCAAACTATTAGGGATGACAACCTTTTTGGGAGAAAAAACAAAATCACCATTCGATTCTTTGATACGGTTTTTGTATTTTTAGCACTCTAGGAGTAGCCGATTTCTCAAAAAAGCCTGATACGGGTGGTCTGGGATACCCTGCATATCTGATTCAGTGGTAACAAAGAGGATATATGTATTTTAAAAAAATAATATAAATTGGTGTTTTATACGCCTGGCACATGATGTAAAATTTCGAGTTTAGATTAAAGTTAACTAAAACATAAGACTTTTATAAACTGAAAATTTTACTTCATATTTTAATAAAGGGTGAAAACCCTCCTTAAAGTGTCAGTAATTAAGTGATAGTACGATCACATTGTGTTTTTATACTTACTCGATATCTAATCTGTGTCCGTTCCACGACGTTTTGAAAATCTCGCTAAAACCCCCAGCTGATACAATCCCTAAATAGAAAACAGCTAACATAGCTCCAATTGTTAACGAAAATTGCAACATATCAGTCCATACTACAGCTTTCAAACCACCAATTGTTGTATAAAAAATGCAAACACCGCAAACCAACGGCGTAATAAAATAAATATTAATGTCGGTAGCTGTAAATTAATACGATACTTAATAAATTTAAATCGAGACAATATTTAATTTAAATCTAGACAGCGTTTGTTTTGATATAGGCAATACTCGTTGCACTACTTTTTTAATGGAACCGAGTACTCAAATTTGGTGAAGTAAAACACTTGTCATGTTCCATGGTTTTATTAACATCATTAATGTATTGTTTTCTATGAGTTCAACTCAGTGCTGCAGGGTTGTAAAAAGAAACAACATTTTTTTAATTTTAATTAAAACAAACAGTATTTTTTAACAAAACGTGTTTTTTCACTGAAACAGCGTTTAAAACATTAACAATTAAAAACATGTTTAAATCACGTTTAGAACGTGTTTAAAACAGAACATACAGTGCATTTTTCTTTTGAGTATACATATCCCGATAATTACAGCGTTTTTTTTTAATTTTCGGGAATTCGTTGTTTTAAAGCGTTTAATTTTGGGCTATTAACGAGTGTTTTCCACTCCCAGACTAAGCATGAAGTAAAATTTCGAGTTTAGAAAAGCCTAAGAATTTGGATTGGCCGCGTAGCGAAGCGGAGCGGCCAATCCAAATTAGGCTTTTCTAAACTCGAAATTTTACTTCATGCGCCACGCTTAAAAACACTGATTTCCAGTGAAGTTCAAAAAACACACACATACAACAACAATTATAGGCAACTTTATATACGTACTGGGAGTGGAAAACCCTCGTTTAAAGGTTCAAATTAAAATCTTTTAAAAAAGCAACGAATGTCGTAAAATTTACAGTGTATGCATACGTAAACCTGAAAGAAAAATTTCCTGTATTTAAATGAATACACTGTAAATTTTACGACATTCGTTGCTTTTTTAAAAGATTCTAATTTGAATCTTTAAACGAGGGTTTTCCACTCCCAGACTAAGCATGAAGAAAAATTTCGAGTTTAGAAAAGCCTGAAAATTTGGATTGGCACGTATAAAACACTGAAATATCGTAAAGTTTAAAATATACGGCTTTAGCAATCTAATATGTAGATGTGAATGTTGTAAAATTTACAGTGTATGCATACGTAAACCTGAAAGAAAAATTCCCTGTATTTAAAAATCACATTAATGGACACACATTTGTGATATTTTATATTGTAATAAAATGTTAAGTTTAATAATGTAATTTTAAATATCTTCAACAATTTACTTAAAATTTTAAAATGTAAACAAAAAATGTTATTGAAATAGTATAAAATATAATTTAATAAAACAACGTTTTAAACAATTTTAACGTTTAAAACATGTTTTAAAAAATTTAAGATGGTTAAAACAAAACCGTTTAAAACGCAACGGCTGTTTGTAAACATGTTTAAAACACTGTTTTAAAACAAAGTGTTTTAAACATAACAACCCTGCCACTGTGTAATATCTAGAATTGTAATTGTGTGACCCTTATCTGCTTTGCCTGTTATACCATAGTGATGTAAAATGCGGGCATGCGGGGGAAACTGTTCGGTGGGGCATGCTAGGTATGCATGCTCGAAGTGCGATTGCAACCTGAGTCAGCGCATTTCGCTAAATCCGCGGTAGAATGAAGGTCTGGTTTGTTCGTTGGAAGGGAATCGCGGGTCTCCGATTATACAGTATTCAGCAGGCTCGGCTAGCTTCATATAGAATCGGTCCGCTAAAATCTGTCTCTTTCTGGTATCTGGTCTGTGGTATTCAATTTCACCGAAAATAGGCCTGTGATTCCCATTGAACGCATCGAACGAGCGAAACAGACCGAAATTCGACCGCGGATTTTAACGAAATATGCTGACTCAGGTTGCGATCGCAGTTCGCGCATTCCCCTCCGCACAGTTTCCTCCGCATGCCCGCATTTTACATCACTATTTTACCTTTTTCGTTGTTTATGTGATGGTCTTCTCGTCTTTATTTTGTGATTATCTGGTTGTTTTTCAAGAATCATTCCTTATATTGTTGAAACATAACAAGTGTTTTTTTTTTAATTTAAAATTTGTTTTAATTTACCTTGTGCTAAAGCCAGTGCCGGCACGTATATAACAATCGGTAAATAAAGAAATACAGAAACCGCAAACAGGAAGGATGCGTAGACGCGTACTCTAGTATCGAATCTTGCTTTCAAGTATTCGTAGGCACTAGTAACTTGAAGTTTGTAGAAAACTGGTAGATACACATAATTCGTCACTATACAAACGATGACTATAGATACACAGCTAAACCAGTAAGTTGATCCAAATCTGTAGACATCTGCTGGTATTGCTAACAACGCAATACCTGACACTTGACTTAAAAAAAGCACGTTAAATATTATTTAATTCATAGTATACCGGGTGTAGCAAAAAACAGGACCACTCCGTTTAGTTTTTTTTATTAATTGACATATGAATTGGAAATTTTCTACATTTATACTAAAAATAATTTGGAGTTCAGTGGTTATTAGGAAACTCTAATAGCAAACTCTGGTGTCACCGGAAATGACATAAATTTTTAAATTTTAAATGAGATACCCTAAATATATATTTTTTTTCGGATACATGATCTTATTTTACATACAAATCAATTGTTTTTTTCAAAAAGTTACTAGTGTCATATTTTTTTTTAATAATAAAATTGCATCTAGGTGGCTCTGATCGCCCTAATATCTTTTGTTCCGTATCATAGACGTATACAAAACAAATATTACAAACTTGTGTTTCTTAATTTGTTCAACACAAGCCTTTAAATTGTAATTCGATCGTTTTTTGTAAATAACTTAGGTAAGCATACCACCTATCCAAATATATTCATAAATTAATAAATGATAGCTTTCTTGATTAAAACAATTATAAATAAAATTCCTGTTTTTACCAATTTTTTTCTTTATTCACTAATTTCATCAGTCTCAAATAAATACATTTGTTTGGTAGCTTTATAATAGCGTACAAGGGGGTGTGGCCTCTCCAATCCGGAAGGATTAATTGTGGAAAAAAGGAACTAACCTTAAGCCTCGTACGGTTTTGAAGAGGACTGGCGGCTTTCTTCTGGCCTTCTACTTCATTTGGGGTTGCACTATTAAAGCCGGAGGCAAGTCTATAGCCGGGGGCAGTTACTAAAGCCGGAGGCAGGTACAAAAGCCGGAGGCAAAACTATTTAAAACTGTTGAGGCGCGGAGGCCGTCTTCTCTCTCCCGATGCAAGAGTTACACTATATGGTGGTCTGGGTTCCGGGACACGCAGGGATCAAAGGCAATGAAATTGCCGACAACCTTGCCAAGGAAGGGTCCAAGAACCTTACAGTGGAATAACTAAAGTCCGCATCAAGGGGATGATCCGGGAATGGGAAGATGCTGCCAAAAGTGCTCACCTGAGAAACACACCTGGTCTGCGGCAGGCGAAAAGGTTCATCGCCTTCTCTGCCGTAAGAGCCGGACAGTTTCTCAGGTTAAGCAAGGGCAACCTAAGGCTCATAACCGGCCTTCTAACTGGACACTGTCCTCTGAAGTACCACCTCACCAAGATGGGTCAGACAACTGATGCCAACTGCAGGTTCTACAACGAGGCACAAGAAACAGCAGAGCACCTACTTTGTGAATGCCCTGCCTTGTCCCTTCAAAGAGGGAACTACCTGTCATCGGCCACTTTAAACACCGAGGAACTGGTACACATTAACCCTCAAGTTATAGTAGACTTCATAAGAAGTCTAGACATTGAGGGACTCAAGTAGGTCATGGATAGTTACAAAAGATCTTTTAGGTCGAGGTAACTTCGAAAGGCCCAGAGGCTACACGACCCACCGACCCCATACCATACCATACACTATATGGTTATTTAGGAGAGGGTAAAAACGAATGATATGGTGGCGATAAAACGGGATGATTGGGTTGGAGAGCCCGCAACCCGATTTGCACCGAACAACATTTAAATAGGTAGTATATTAATATTTAAAAAAATTATAATGATCCGCCATGTTGCCGCTTAAAAAAATTGAGTTTCTTGAAAACATCGATCGAATTATAATTTAAGGGCATCTGTTGGCCAAATTAAGAAACAAAAGTTGGTAATATTTGTTTTGTAAACGTTTATGATACGAAACAAAAGATATTACAGCAAACTAGATGCACTATTATTTTTTTATTGAATATGACGCTAGTATTTCTTTTTTTTAACAATTGATTTGTATGTAAAATGAGATTCTGTACCTGAAAACATAATATATTGTATTGTCAAACAAAAAAATATATAGGGTGTTCTATGTAAAATTTCAAACTTAATGTCACTTCCGGTAAAACCAGAAGTGCTATTAAAGTTTTTTATATTTTGTTGTTGTTGTTGTATTTGATTATCTTGTCTTACCTTGCAACTAATGACATTGCTATAGGGAATACTTTCATGGTTTTTCCACCCAATAAATACTCATTTGCTGAAGATTGTTTTTTCCCGAAACATCCAAAATATATCCCGATGAGAGCGCTCAAAATTAACATTGAACTGAAGAGAGTATAGTCGTACCATGAAAACATGATTTTTTCCATTGTGGTAACATTTTTTTGTAGATTCATTATTGTCGTTGTATTTAATTCGCTCATCTACAAATATAGCAAATGTTAATTTTACAAATTAAAAATCGTTATTATGTTTACGTAAAATGTCTGTATCTGTATCATTGAAATATTCTAAGAAAGAAGAATACAGTTATTTTTTGTTTAAAGAGAATTGTGTATGTAAATAATAATTAAAATATTCCAAGAAAAAAGAATTAAGTTATTTCTAACAATCACATATTTTTGGCATTTTAATTAAAACATTATTATGAGAAAATTGTCATTAAATTCAATATATTGACTTTAAGGACAATTTTCTCATAATAATGTTTCCTGTTGATTTCCTATTAATTGTGTTGGAAATTTATCAAATTAAAGTATTTCAACATGCATTGAAAATCATATTGAAATATAAGTAAAAATAATAAAATATTCTAATAAAGAAGAATACAGTTATTTTTGTTAAAGAGAACTGTGCATCTAAAAAATAATTTAAATATTGCAAGAAAAAAGAATTAAGTTATTTCTAACAATCACATATTTTTGGCGTTTTATTAAAACATTATTATGAGATGCCCAAAATCTCATTCGAACTGTGGCTACTTAAGGAAGAAACATAAAATTTAAAATGTATAATTGAATATTCAAACTTAGTGATTGAAGTATTGAAATAAAAGTATTACTTGTATTTCAATCCTTAATAAAAACTGTTGATATTTATTCTCGTTATTTTTATTATAAGTATACATATCTCGATGCATACACTGTTCATTGATTTTATAAAAACATTCAATTTGAACGACGAGTGTTTCCATTCATTGATTAGGTAACATTTAGTTTAAAAATGTTTAAATAATTCAATTTGTAAAGTTAGTTAAAATGCTATAATGTGACTAACTTACTTATTGTTAATATTGAAGGATAAATTGAAAACACTTGGTTTGTTTCACTCTATTTTTTCCTTTTCAAGTAGTGTTTTAATATATTAGGAGAAAACGTGTCTTATACTTATTCTTACCTTTTATTTAAAACTGAGTGAGTTTGTTTAATCTACTTTAAAATGTTTTAAATAATCGCTTCATTATTCGTAAACGGATAATAAAGAATAGTCCTCGGAAATAATTACGAAACTATCATATGATAAACTGTAGGATGCTATTGTAAATTAGTATTATTTACTTGGATTAAGATTCTGCTACAAACGGAACAAATTAAATAAATTATAATTTATAACAATTTTTCCATAAAACGTAATTTTATCACAATAAAATACGGTATTTTTCTTTCAAAGGACTTAGCATGAAAGTATAAACTTCGTAGTAAATACATTTAGTCATTGTTTATTCTTTAATAATAATAATAATTTATTTCGTCCTTGAAATTTTACACAGCATAAGATAAGCGCAAAAATAATAATAATTAGGAAAAATGCATGTATATAAATTTAATATAAAAGACAATATAATATATTAACTTGAAATAGAACTCTAGTTCTTACTTAGGTGTTACTTAGGTGAAATTCGATAATTCTAAATTATTCATTGTATAAGTAAAATATTTATGCCCGGTATTATAACCGATTAATAAATCATTAGATAACAATTTGTGGAGTAAATTTATTTACCTAGTAAACTAATAGGCAAATAAAATTGCGTATTATAAAGCAAACCTACCAAATAAATAGCAATTCTAGAAATAAATAATTTAATTAGTAGATAACAGACCGAAATTATACATTTTTATTGTGGTCATAGCTGGAACCACCAATTTGTTAAAGTGAATTGTCAATATTTCAAATTAAATTGTCAATCAAATTGGAAATTTAGTATAATTCCTTATAATTGTGGAGAATAACCGTGGAATAGGACAGAATTACACAGAACAAGAAAAAGAAAGGTTATTAGAAATTATAAAAGACTTTAACGAGTGTTTTCCACTCCCAGGCTAAGCATGAAGTAAAATTTCGAGCTTAGAAAAGCCTGAAAATTTGGTTTGGTCGCGTAGCGCGAAGCGCGGAGCGACCAAACCAAATTTTCAGGCTTTTCTAAACTCGAAATTTTACTTCATGCGCCACCGGTATAAAACACTGACTTATTGCAAAGTTTGAAATATATTTCGAGCTTCAGAGTGTTTCAGTGTTTTACACGGGTGGCGCATGAAGTAAAATTTCGAGTTTAGAAAAGCCTAAAAATTTGGTTTGGTCGCTCCGCGCTTCGCGCTACGCGACCAAACCAAATTTTCAGGCTTTTCTAAACTCGAAATTTTACTTCATGCTTAACCTGGGAGTGGAAACCACTCGTTTAAACTTCAAATTGACCTCTTTTAAGAAAACAACGAATATTTAAAAATCTACAACACTTAATTGGGATATATATACTCAAAAGAAAAAAATCAGAAGTAATTATGATTTGAAGCTTTTTTTAACAGAAAGAACACTAAAATACTCGTGACAAAGAGTATGACATTGTCATGTAACGTTAACATTTGATACAATTAGGAAAAATCGTTGCAGATACAACTGTCGACATCCTCTCTAAAAAATTTGAACCACACATTCCACATCAATGAATCATAGGACATCTCTCCCGAATTTCACTACACATAATTTTTGCTCGTATATGCAATATTTTTAAATTTATGATTTAAAATGACTTCCCCTGCCCCCGCCCATGTTATAGGTGCTGAAAATCGATTAGTATATTGTCAAAATTATTTTTGTTGCTCAATTTCACTTTACATTTTAAATAACACTGCAGAAATATGCTACAATATCAAATGATATTCCATATTTATAACTGGATTTAACCGAATAATATAGCATAGTATGTCAGGAGATGTAGGATAACATAAGTAAACATTTTTTTTTTTTCAAAATTTTTTATTATTTGTAATGTCATAATCAAAGACTTAAATGAAACATTACTATAGAAGTAATTTACTGTAGAAGTACCAATCCCTTTAGTTGTTTTCATTTTTAACCATCTGCATAGCTTTCTCAACAGTAAAGTAAGATTGTTGTTTGTCTTTAATCGCCCAATGCATCACAGGACTGATTAAATCTTTGTCCACAGTTTTTTCGTCTTTTTTCGAGAACCAGATGATAGGAAATGCAATTATTAAAACAATTAGGGCTCCCAATAAAACGTAATAGTAATGTGATATTCTGTAGATGAAGTTTGGTGCAAAATCTGAAAAATGGCTGAAAGTAAAATAATAACTTTTTAGAAGAACGAAACACGTTTTAAATGAATTACATTAATTGTTTGTTAGCAACATTGACGGTCCTCAGGTCAGATTTTTGTATTTTATTGGAATTTGTTTAGGATATCATCAAATTATAGGTGTTTAAAGTTTTTATCTAGAAGTAAAATTATGGTTGAAGCGAGTATGATTCATAGACTCAAATTTATTGTGAATCGTACTTGATTCGCACAATAATTGACGCACAGTCAACCTAAGCACTATACAAAACTGAAGCTTAAACGAGTGTTTTCTACTCCCAGACTAAGCATGAAGTAAAATTTCGAGTTTAGAAAAGCCCCGTGAAAATTTGTCGAGGGTCGCGCAGCGACCCGAGACAAATTTTCTGGGCTTTTCTAAACTCGAAATTTTACTTTATGCGCCACGCGTATAAAACACTGATTTCAAGTGAGGTTCAAATACAGCGTGTAATCGAACTAATGTACATCCTCTTAAGGGCGTATACACAAAATATTTTGACACCAATTGCAGCAAAAATAAAATCGGAAAAAAATATTGGATTTTTCATAATTTTTCATGCATTTTTTACTTTTTGAAAACTTCTGGTTAACTGTGTTCATGATATTTTTCGTGGATGCGTAAGTTGTTGTATTTTTTATTAACTTTTACTACTGCGAGGCGCATAAATCACTTCGCACGCACTAAACACGCACGCTGTCTCGAATGATTAGATGAAACTAGGTCACTCATTTGTGGTATTGTTTATTTACTGTTACTACTGCGAGACGTATAAATCACTTAGCACGCACTACACACACACACACTGTCTAGAATTTAAATAAAACACTGTTTATCACTTTGTTTGTATAACAATTGGTTTATTTGGTGACTATAGTTTGCTGGTGGTTTGGTGACTATAGTTTGTTATACAAACAAAGTGATAAACAGTGTTTTATTTATGTTCAACAATGTATAGCGAAGTAGAAGCCTCTATAGTCAGTGGACTGTCTAGAATTACTAGATGAAACTGGGTCACGTATAAAAAAAATCACAATAAGTGTTCAAATTGACGTCCGCCGCACTCAATGCACATTTGGGCTCTACGTATCCAATTTGCACGAACAGTAGCAAACATTTCACGAGGTTTTTCACGAATGGTATTAGCCGCGGCGTTTACTCGTTGTATCAGCATTTCAGAATTGTCAATTTCCGTAGTGTAGACTTCACTTTTAAAGTATCCCCAAAGAAAAAAATCTAAGGGGTTTAAATCTGGACTTCTTGGAGGCCATGGTACAGGGCCTCCACGACCAACCCAACGTCCTGGAAACTCATCATCCAAATATCTTCTAACGCGCCTTTCATAGTGAGCTGGCGCACCATCTTGCAAATACTACATTCTTCTAAGAAGCGCTAAGGGTACATTTTCTAGAAGATCTAAAAGGTCATCTTGCAAAAATCGTAAATATCGTTCGCCATTCAAATTAAATGGGAACATAAATGGCCCAATTAATTGATCATTTAAAATACCTGCCCAGATATTAAGGGAGAGGCGATGCTGGAAATGAGTTCTACGCGTAACACGAGGATTTTCTATTGCATAAACATGCATACTATAGAAATTAAAACTTCCATTACGCGTAAAGCACGATTCGTCGGTCACTAAAATGTCTTTGGTAAAGTTAGGATTTTGAACACTTTGTGCCAAAATCCATTGACAAAATGCAATTCTTTTGGGAAAATCATGGGGTTGAAGATGTTGTACACGCTGGTAGTGATACGGATAAAAATGATTGTCTCGTATAACACTGCTGACAAATATGTGCGATACATTTAGCTGAGCGGCGATAATACGGGTACTTAAACCAGGATCCGCTTCCAACAGATTCAAAATTTCATCTTCCGCTCGCAAATATCGCAGTGGACGGTCACCACCTCCGTCGGCTCCGGTGACGGGCTGCAAACTTCCAGTGTCTCTTTGTAATAAATTTCTAAATCGGTTTGGCGGTGGTAAGTGTCGTTCAGGAAATCGCTCTTGATAAATTCTTACAGCTTCCGCGGACTTACACCGAGTTTCACCGTAAATAAGAAACATGTCTGCCAATTCAATGTTTGAATAAACGTATCGCGCCATGTTACAAAATGTAGATGTTTCATGGAATAAGTTTCACCATAGACTAAACAGCAAACTATTTTTATGTTTAAAAATCATCCACCCTCGCCGCTCTTATCTAAACATTTCAATAAGAGTGGAGATAAAGTGAAGTGTTAACCTAATAAGGAAAAATATTGAATTTCATTAACACGTTTAGAAAATATTCGGAATTTATTCAGCAATGGGTACTTATGAAAACGATAACATAGACATAATTCTTCACAATCCACCCACTTATTTCTGGATGGTGTAATTCGATATCCAAATCGTTTAAAAACTACCAGTCTATGTGGAATCTCTCTTAAAATATGCAATGTGCGCGTATAGCAGATACCACAAACATGTGGCCTATTATTATTAATTATTTTTAATAATTATTTGTGAGCTATCTACTAAAGGTATGGTAATTTCAAATGCAGGTATTGTTTATTTAAACGCTGCCCCTTATGTGGTAGAGAGCCTGTACAGTAGTTCGTTTACACGCATACATACAATTCACAGTATTTTAGTGTTTTATACGCGTGGCGCATGAAGTAAAATTTCGAGTTTAGAAAAGCCCAGAAAATTTGTCTCGGGTCGCTGCGCGACCCTCTACAAATTTTCACAGGGCTTTTCTAAACTCGAAATTTTACTTCATGCTTAGTCTGGGAGTGGAAAACACTCGTTTATAGTTTCAAATTGAACTCTTTTAAAAAACAACGAATATCTAAATATTTAAAGAAAATAATCTGAATTTAGAATACGTATATTTTAAAGAAAAACACCCTGTATATACTCATATGGAATATCAAACTAAAATCATTAATGGTGAAGGCATCTGTTTCGTTATACAGTTGTATGTATGTCGATAGAAATTAGAATCGTGAATATTTATCCAGTTTACTTGTGTCTTCTGTAATTCAATACCCATTCATCATTCGCACGGCGCTATGTAAACAAACAAACAACGCGCTCCGCACTCATCATTTTTATTATTCGTTGTGATAAAATTCGGTAGGCACTATAAACCAATACATAGTCAAAACTACTTTCTGTAATTTTGCTATTTCTGCGCCATCTCATATCCCAGAAACACAACCAGCAAAAATTGGCCCTCTTAAACGCGTGAGGAATCTATCATTTAAAAGTGACAAAAAATAAAATCACCTCTAAAGTTACGTACAAGAAAACATCTAAAAAGTGTATTTATCATTAAATGCGAGGTGTGAATATGAGCCATAGTAATCATTTATCTTATTTATTATTTTTGTAAAAACAGTTTAAGGTAACTTAAAAGTTTTTAAGTATTTTTATCAGTATAACGCTTTGATAAAGTTTGAAATTCAATTCAATCCTCTGTCAGAGAGATCCTAGTGTTATGTGTGAATATTAAATAACCTGTATAAAATAATGGGCCAAATAGGGACAAGAAAGGGTATTGTACTTACTTACAACAACTATTTTGTTCACAACAACTCAAAGAATAAATTAAAACCAAAATTATTTAAAATTTCATGTAAAGTTTTGTATAATTTCATATTTTTTCTATAAATATTAAATTTTGCGTTGAAACTGAACGTAAGCATATCAAATTTGATAAAATCTTAATTAACATAATATAAACTTTTGATTGTTGACTCATCTAATACTTGGTGAAACATCTTTACATTTTTTATATAAGGTTGATAGAATAAAACACTTGGTTTTTGTTTCACAAATTCAATATTTTATTTCCACGACTAGTTTCGGTCAGACGACCATTATCAATGTGGTTTACAAGGATTACTATGATTTACAAAAGAGCGGACCGCGTTTTATACATTGGGGATTAAGGCTAATGGCTTAAGACTAAGTAGGGTGGGAGCAGACCTGATTACTGGAGCGTAATTTGACAAAGGTGTCGATCAGCGGGGTGTTAATTGCGTCTAAATTGTCGTTGGTTACATATAGGCCCTTTCTGATCGCATCCTTGATGTAAAAAATTTCCCAGTAATTAAGTTTCCTCGATTTGTTTATGATTTTTAATGTTTTAAATTTCGAGGGAGTGAAAAAATGGCCATTATCAATACAATGTTTAGCGAAGCTTGTTTTTGCCTGGTTATCCAAGATAGATTTTTTGTGTTCTTTTAAACGAGTATTAAAATTTCGTCCAGTTTGGCCGATATAAATGGCTTCGCAATCGTTGCAGTGCAATTGATATACGCCGCTTTTTTCACCCCTTTTTGTTTGATCTTTGTTATTAATTAATATTTATTAATTGGTTTTATTAACACAAATAGAATTGATGTTTAATTTGTTCAGCGAGTTAATGATTACATTTGATTTATTATTAACAAAATTGATAGAGACATATGATTTTGGTTTTACAATTTCCGATCCAGCGTAAATTAACTTCAACAAAGAACTCTTTCGTTTTTTATTTACTATGTGATCGATGATTTCTTCTTTATAGCCATTGTTCGTGGCTATGGTTTTGATTGTTCTAAGTTCTTTGTTGAAGTCAATTTCTGATAAGGGTATACTAAACAATCTGTTGACTAAACTATGGAAGGCGCTCATTTTAATTTGTATAGATTGGTTGGAATTAGATGGTATTATTGCATCACTGTAGGTTGTTTTGCGAAAGGTATTATATGCAATTTTACCGTCTTGACGTGTCAGAGTTAAATCCAGAAAATTCAGTTTGTTGTCTTGTTCTTTTTCAAGTGTGAATTGAATTGATGGTTCTATTGAATTTACGTAAGTTAGAAGTTGGTTTAGTTGCCTGTCGGTTCCTTTGAAGATGCAAAAAATGTCGTCTACATATCTTGACCAGTGCAATATATTGGCTTTATTCTTATTGTTAGGGTCGTTTAAAATTAGTTCTTCGAAGTAGTTCATGTATATTTCAGCAAACAGTGGCGATAACGGTGACCCCATTGGTAGGCCCTCTGTTTGTGAATACAGAACATTGTTAAATTTGAAGTAATTCTGATTTAAACAAATGTTAATTAAGTTTTTTAATTCTATTTTTGCTGTTGGAGTTTCTGATGTGGAATCTATTTTTGATTTGAGGATTAATTTTAATTTACTAACAGGGATGGAGGTGAACAAGCTCTTGACATCTAATGAAATTAATTTTGCACCGGAAGGGATAGACAGGTTTTTTGTCATTTTAACGAAATCTGTTGAGTTTTTTATAGAGTATTTTGAGTTAAATTTGATAAAATTTGGAATTACTTTGTTTAACAGTTTGCAAAGTCGATATGAGGGGGCATTCATATAGGGTACTACTGGTCGCATAGGTATATTTTCTTTGTGAATTTTCGGCAGGCTATAAAGTAAAGGAGGAGAAGGGTTCATATTGATTAATTTGTAAGTTTCTTCTGGTTTTATTAGGGTTTTGCAAGATTTTAGTATACTTTTTAAGTCAATCTGAAACTTACTAGTTGGATCTTTCTTTAAAATTTTAAAAGTTGAGTTCTTGAAAAGTGATTCTGTTTTGTTGATATACTCTGTTTTGTTAATTATTGTTACTGTGTTCCCTTTGTCGGCTTTGCTAACTACTAAATTATTGGATTTGAGTTTAATTTTAATTAAATTTAATTGTTTTGTTTTCAAACTTAAACTTGCTTAAAATCTGAGCGCATTTTGATTTGTGGTAATTAATGATAGGTTCGGGGATTGAACTAGATACGGAGCTTAGAGCGAATTCCGTATCAATTGCGAGTTGTTCAATACCGGAAACATCATCAATTACCGGGCTGTATTTCACCGACAGGCGACTAAATCAACTTCTAACTTACGTAAATTCAATAGAACCATCAATTCAATTCACACTTGAAAAATAACAAGACAACAAACTGAATTTTCTGGATTTAACTCTGACACGTCAAGACGGTAAAATTGCATATAATACCTTTCGCAAAACAACCTACAGTGATGCAATAATACCATCTAATTCCAACCAATCTATACAAATTAAAATGAGCGCCTTCCATAGTTTAGTCAACAGATTGTTTAGTATACCCTTATCAGAAATTGACTTCAACAAAGAACTTGGAACAATCAAAACCATAGCCACGAACAATGGCTATAAAGAAGAAATCATCGATCACATAGTAAATAAAAAACGAAAGAGTTCTTTGTTGAAGTTAATTTACGCTGGATCGGAAATTGTAAAACCAAAATCATATGTCTCTATCAATTTTGTTAATAATAAATCAAATGTAATCATCAACTCGCTGAACAAATTAAACATCAATTCTATTTGTGTTAATAAAACCAATTTAGGGAAAATATTAATTAATAACAAAGATCAAACAGAAAGGGGTGAAAAAAGCGGCGTATATCAATTGCACTGCAACGATTGCGAAGCCATTTATATCGGCCAAACTGGACGAAATTTTAATACTCGTTTAAAAGAACACAAAAAATCTATCTTGGATAACCAGGCAAAAACAGGCTTCGCTAAACATTGTATTGATAATGGCCATTTTTTCACTCCCTCAAAATTTAAAACATTAAAAATCATAAACAAATCGAGGAAACTTAATTACTGGGAAATTTTTTACATTAAGGATGCGATCAGAAAGGGCCTATATGTAACCAACGACAATTTAGACGCAATTAACACCCCGCTGATCGACACCTTTGTCAAATTACACTCCAGTAATCAGGTCTCCTCCCACCCTACTTAGTCTTAAGCCATCAGCCTTAATCCCCAATGTATAAAACGCGGTCCGCTCTTTTGTAAATCATAGTAATTCTTGTAAACCACATTGATAATGGTCGTCTGACCGAAACTAGTCGTGGAAATAAAATATTGAATTTGTGAAACAAAAACCAAGTGTTTTATTCTATCAACCCTATATAAAAAGTAACATAATATAATCTTAATTTACATAGTGTAAACAAGAAACACCTTTATTTAAAATAGGTGTATGAAACTTCAACAATTAGCAAAAAAATATGATGTGCCTTTAGCAATATGACTCTTGTTAAAGCTAAATATTTGTAAATCAAAAAGTTAAGAATACGAATACATTTATTTAAATGCCATCAACTATGTATAATTCAGATAAATCAGTCTTGTTTCTTGAAATATGAAGTGTTTTATTCCATTCTTGTCTTTTGGCTAACGCACTGTGTGACATGTTTAAGAAAAATGTTATAGTACGATTTAATAAAGAAAACACTTGGTTACATTTCACTAATATTTTGGTTTTTTATTCCAACTAGTTTCGACTTTGAGATGAGAAACTTTTTCAAGATATATTAAAGGCCAGTAAAGTCGAACTCATCGTAAAATAGAGAACCTCAAAGTCGAAACTAGTTGGAATAAAAAACCAAAATATTAGTGCAATTTAACCCAGTGTTTTCTTTATTAAATCATAGTTAAATATGGTTCACCACGTGAAAGATGAGAACCTTGTTGAAGATGTTTTAGTACATTAATTAATACTTACGATTGTTGGATATTATCAATAAAGTTGGTACAGTTTTCTGTTGAAATTGGTTTTACTTCGTATTTAAAAGCGTTATTAACTTTATAATACTGAGAACCAAAAACAATCCAGGACATACATATTAAGGATCCTAGTGTTCCAACTATAGCTGACTAAAAGTATAGAAAGAAATACTTACATGAATGTCTAACTAAATAAATACTTTGCATGCCAAAGTAACCTGTTATAATGATACTGCTGTCTCACGGCCCTCTAGAGGACTGGTTAGGGGTAAACTTTACAATTTTAAATGAAAACTCTTGATTTTTCGATTCTTGCCACAAGGCGCTGTAATTGGCGATAATATTATATTTATGTAATCTTAAAAAAACATTACACTTATAAAATTATTTTTAAATAATTATCAGCCATACAAGCGTTACTCTGACCTCCAAGCACGGTTTCCACACATCGCTAGATGGCACTGTATTCGCAAAAAATGAACTACTTGCTGTAATAGTTCGGAGTAATCGTTGATGTTTCTGTGTAAATTAATATCATTTTAATTAATTTTAATATCGTTTTACACGTAGAGAAATATCTAGGATTTTCGACTTGCGGCAAAGAGTTGTCAATTTAGATACAGGGTGTCTACAAAGGTTTCCAAATACATCCTATTTGGAAATTAAATAAAAAAATAAATAAAAATCACAAAAAATAAAGTTTTATATTAATTTTTAGACAAAGTTTTGGAAAATTAAGTGCCAAAGATTACATTGTCCAAATGTTGACCTTTACGTTGCTGACACTTCTCTAACCGATAACGGAAATTAGCCGCTTCGCGTCTACACATCTCTCTGGAAATTGCAGCCATTTCGGTGCGAACATTGTCCTTCAATTGCAGTACAGTTCGTGGTTTGTTTTTATAAACTTTCTCTCTAAGTTATCCCTACAGGAAATAATCAAGGGGTGTAAGATCGGGGCTTCTCGCAAGCCAGTTCATGGTGCCTTGACGAGAGATCACTTTTTCCGGGAAAGGTTCATTGACAACCTCAAGTGATTGATTTGAGGTGTGGCAAGTTGCCCCATCTTGTTGAAACCATGTATCCACATTAAAACCTTCAAACACCTGCAGTTGTGAAACCAAAATGTTCCTTAACATGTCGCAATACCGTTCACAGTTTACAGTAAGTGCTCACCCTCGCCGGTCTTAAAAAAAATACCTTAAAGCAAAAGTTTATAAAAACAAACCACGAACTGTACTGCAATTGAAGGACAACATCCGCACCGAAATGGTCGCAATTTCCAGAGAGAGGTCTAGACGCGTAGCGGCTAATTTCCGTTATCGGTTAGAAGAGAGTCAGCAGCGTGAGGGTCAACATTTGGACAACGTAATCTTTGGCACTTCATTTTCCAAAACATTGTCTAAAAATTAATATGAAACTTTATTTTTTCTGACTTTTATTTATTTTTCTATTGAATTTACAAATACCCTCTACCCTTTGTGGACACTCTGTATAAGAGTAATTTCTTTACGGTTGTTAATGATTGTTGTTAAAATCAGCATAATGCTTGTTTCTTGAGAAGAAAAATAAAGTTAGTAATTCCTAATTGCAGCGCCATCTGTCAAGAATCGAAAAATTTACTGGAAGAATGGACCAAACACTATTTCTCTAATATATTTTGCATAAATTTAAGAATTTTAGTACACGCAATTATTAAAATTAATTAATTAATAAATCATGTCTCTTGTTTTAGATTTAAATAAATCATCAAATAAACAGAGATCTTAATTATATTTTTATTTACCTTTGATGTTGCTGAAGGTACCAACATACCCAAACAAAACAGTCCGAAAAGTGGACCTGTGGTAATTCCATTCAAACTTAGCCCTAGTTGTAAAATATTTCCAAGCCTTTGCACAACAAAAACTAGAGACGTGCTTATAATTCCAATCACTGCAACTAAAATCTTTAAAATGTTGCTAATCCTCTTTTGGCTGGTGTCTTTCGGCATGTATCCAGAAATAAAATCTTGGTAGATTGTGCAAGACAAATTATTCATCACAGCCGACAAAGTGCTAGCAACAATAAAACAATGTGATTAATTCAAATAAGGAGCCAACTAAAAGACAGTTAATCTAATACAGAATAGTGAATTAGTGGGTTATATATACGTGTTCAAAATTAAGTGCATAAATAAAATAAGCATAACCTTCTACTCGAACATGTACAGGGTGTTTTTTTTTCGTTGATATTATAGGTTATAGGCTAAACGGTAAGAGATAAAAAAAAACTAAGATATGTGTCCGGTTCTCTTTTTTAGTGTTTAGTTAAATGGCGCAATCAGATCTACGCTAACTAGATTGGTTTAGAAGATACAGGGTGATTCTCAAAATCTACTGGTTTTTGTTATCTCTTATGACGGTTATTTATAAAGATAGAAAACTATTTTAAATACAAAAGTTATTTGACTTTTTACATAGAATCTAGTGGTGTATTAAAAAATAGTATAGATGTTTTAATTTTTGAGATATTATCTTCTTCTTCTTCTGCTATCCCTTGTTGCCCCTTAGGGCGTCGGGTATGAGATATTATCAAAACTAATATTTTCATAAATGGGACACCCTGTACCAGAGTATCTCAAAATATTCAATTTTTTCTTGTGATTGCAACAATATGTAACACCTTATATTTTGTTTTGTCCTAAATAGTTAAAATTCCAAAAAACAAAAAACAAAAAAGATTTTCTAGATAGCCATGCATTGAATGAATATTATTTTCTTTTATAATAGGTATATTAAAAATCCAGTCAACAAGAATATTGAATCATTGATAAACTAAAACAACAACTATAAAAAGCAAACAAAAATTTATAATAACTTAACAATTATCTCATGCATATGCATGCGCTGCAAATTTTCCGATATTCGTTGCTTCTTAAAATAGTTCAATTTGAAGCATTAAATGAGTGTTATCCACTCCCAGACTAAGCATGAAGTAAAATTTCGAGTTTAGAAAAGCCCCGTGAAAATTTGTCGAGGGTCGCGCAGCGACCCGAGACAAATTTTCTGGGCTTTTCTAAACTCGAAATTTTACTTCATGCGCCACGCGTATAAAACATTAAAATGTTGTGAAATGTATGTATACTTGAACCTTACTTGAAATCAGTGTATTATACGGGTGGCGCATGAAGTAAAATTTCGAGTTTAGAAAAGCCCAGAAAATTTGTCTCGGGTCGCTGCGCGACCCTCGACAAATTTTCACGGGCTTTTCTAAACTCGAAATTTTACTTCATGCTTAATCTGGGAGTGGAAAACACTCGTTTAAAGCTTCGAATTGAATTCTTTTAAAAATTAAAGAATGTCAGAAAATTTACAGCTAAAATAATTAAGAAAAAGTAATGTGATTTTATAATAATAATGACATACCATAGAATTGATACAACAATTGCGGATATTCCCTGTTCTTTTTTAAAGTTCAATTTAAAGCTTTAAACAAGTGTTTTCCACTCCCAGACTAAGCATGAAGTAAAATTTCGAGTTTAGAAAAGCCCCGTGAAAATTTGTCGAGGGTCGCGAAGCGACCCGAGACAAATTTTCTGGGCTTTTCTAAACTCGAAATTTTACTTCATGCGCCACGCGTATAAATTTTACTTCATGCGCCACGCGTATAAAACACAATGTTGTGAAATTTATGTATACTTGAACCTTACTTGAAATCAGTGTATTATACGGGTGGCGCATGAAGTAAAATTTCGAGTTTAGAAAAGCCCAGAAAATTTGTCTCGGGTCGCTGCGCGACCCTCGACAAATTTTCACGGGCTTTTCTAAACTCGAAATTTTACTTCATGCTTAATCTGGGAGTGGAAAACACTCGTTTAAAGCTTCGAATTGAATTCTTTCAAAAATTAAAGAATGTCAGAAAATTTACAGCTAAAATAATTAAGAAAAAGTAATGTGATTTTATAATAATAATGACATACCATAGAATTGATACAACAATTGCGGATATTCCCTGTACTTTTTTAAAGTTCAATTTAAAGCTTTAAACCAGTGTTTTCTACTTCCAGACTAAGCATGAAGTAAAATTTCGAGTTTAGAAAAGCCCCGTGAAAATTTGTCTCGGGTCGCGCAGCGACCCGAGACAAATTTTCTGGGCTTTACCAAACTAGAAATTTTACTTCATGCGCCACGCGTATAAAACACTATAGTATTGTCAAATTTATGTATATTCTAACTTCACTTTAAATCTGCGTTTTATACGCATGGCGCATGAAGTTAAATTTCGAACTTAGAAAAGCCCAGAAAATTTGTCTCGGGTCGCTTTTCTAGGCTTTTCTAAACACGAAATTTTACCTTATGCGCCACCCGTATAAAACACTGATTTCAAGTGAAGTTTAAATATACATAAATTTCTCAATATTTTAATGTATTTTACGCGTGGCGCATGAAGTAAAATTTCCATTTTAGAAAAGCCCAGGTTTTTCTATTGAATTTTATGACATGTAAAAAACAAAAGCAAACGCTTAAAGAATTGAATTCAAGGCCATCTAGAAATGTTTTTTTGTTTTTTAGTATTTTACCTATTTAGGACAGAGCAAAATATTGAGTGTTACATATTGTTGCATTCACGAGAATAAATGCAATTTTTTTGAAATACTCAGATACAGGGTGTCCCATTTAAGAAAATGCTGGTTTTGATAATATCTCAAAAATGAAAACATCTATATTTTTTTTAGTACAGCACTGGATTGTACGTAAAAAGTCATAAAACTTACGTATTTACCTTTTTTTTATCTCCATAAATAACCAAGTCATAAGAGATAATAAAAATCGGCACATTTTGAGAATCACTCTGTATCTTCAAAACCAATCTGGTTAGCTTAGATCTGATTGCTCCATTAAACTAAACATTAAAAAAGAGAACGGGACACATATCTTAGTTTTTTTGTATCTCTTACCGTTTAGCCTATACCCTATAATATCAACGAAAAAAACCACCCTGTACACTGTGGTGCATTTTGGAAAACTTTTTTATTTGAAGAGATATAAATGAATTGTATTCATTATTTTTTTTTTAAAAGGAAATCAATAATAAATCTATTTTGACAATGTATAAGGAGGACATTACTAAATATTTACTGGGACAACAATATCTAAAGTACACATAACCAAACCTACAATGCGGTTACCTTAGAAGGCATGCTTTTGTTATAGCGTTTTCGGTTCAATTTCCGTGTTTCGCTTGCTTCAGTTTTATTATTTAAGGTTATGCCTTCATTTTGTTGATATTTGAATGGTAGTTTTAGTCCGTAGTCATATTGTATTAAACACAGCATGAGCTAGCATCAAAAAGTGCGCACTAAAGGCAATGTTATCGTTAATCCGAACATAAAACACTAGAAAGTTATGCACTGAAAATACAGGGCTTTCATTAATTCCCGAACCCCACGTGACTAAATTTAAAATTGCCGCGTAAATTATTGTATTTGTACGTTGGAGGCTTTGAAAAAAGTAACCAAACGTTACTAAAGTCAAATTTGACATAAACGTTTATGCGCGGTGCATCGTTAAACCAACCTTTGAGATCTTACAAGATTCGCCCGGAATTTTCAGGTAAGCAAAAATTGTTTAATTATTCTGAAACATTGAGTTTTATTTCTATTTATTTTGCAGAGTCAATTTGCTAGGATAAGCAAATACTGGGAAAATTAATAAAAATTAGTTACATTTTTGAAGATGAGCCTATTTTTTAATCATTTTAAATATAATATTTTCAGTCGTCATAAAAATACGCCGGCGAATAAATATTTTTAAATCTAGGGAATTTTTGTGTGAGCCATACCACCTTGTATATTTGGTTGCCTATTATTTTTGGTCACGTGGGGTTCGGGAATTAATGAAAGCCCGGTATAATCCAAACATGTTCGAAAGCGTAAACGCCATCTTATGCCTATTAGCTTTAGTTGCATCGTCAATAGCTAGCAAACTAAACGTTTGTAAACCGCAATTGTTCGTCCACTCTATTTTATAGAATACAAATATCAAGAACATGAATTTTATACTTTTTTATAATATAATTATATAAATTCTATAAAATAAAGCCCTGTTGTGAACGAACAATTGCTCTATACAAACGTTTAGTTTGCCAGTTATTAACGATGCTACTTAAACTAATGGGCATTAGATGTCGTTTAAGCTTTCGAACATATGTAAATTGTACGGGCTATAATAAATGGTCAAAGATGTTCAGTATTCTTCAAGCACTGGTTCGGGACTATACTGATGATGGCGTTGAAGCCTGAAACGCGTATATAATTATCCGGTAGATGAATGGGTACTGAACACAAATTCTTGATAATCCAAACATGTTTAGTGCAAAAATGCCTTAATTCGAAAACGCTATTAAATTGATTTTGTTAGACAAAATCGCAGACATTTTGTATTGATTTCTAGGGAAATGTCTGCATATGCCCTATAAATGCGAAAACAAATCTGCGAAAATATTAATGTGGTCTTCTCTTAGCTTACCTCAAAGCAGCACTAAACACACCCGCTATGAATAATCCAGGTAGACCCGGAATTCGGGCAGCGACTTCCAATACGAACAAAGGTAACATTTGATCTGCTGCTGTAATTCTTCTTGATTTATGTGGATCACAACCTGCATATTTTGCGTACAACATTAATCCAGCATAGGAACTACCACCGATAATTAAAAACATTCCAATGGCAAAAACTATGTAAGCCCTAAAAATTTATTTAAGTAATGAATATTGATGAAGGTTTGAATTAAATTTGTTTCACAATTTTGTGAATTGTGAAACAAACTAAGTGTAATTTAATTCAATCCTTCATCAATATTTAAAAATGTTTCACCAAGTGATAAGTGAAAAAATTATTCAAGAAATAAGTAATGAATGATTCGGTCCGCATTTAGGACCAGTTGCACCAATTACATTCACTTCTAAACCAAGTTCATGAAAGTAGTCTACAACAATGAAAATGCCATTTTGAGCTTGAGATCAGCGATGAAGTTTTTGTTGGTGTAACTGGCCCTCAAAAAATAGGATTTAACCTTTTCACGTGTTTTATAGTTGGCAAAGCTAAGCATTTTTGAATGCATCCTTGACCTATACCGATTAAGCTAAGCCATGGAAAATATAACCCAATAAATCCAGAGTAGAAGGTATCCTTTTTCGTCACGTCTAAGTCGAAACTATAATATAATATTTAAAATTACTATAATGATTAAGAATGTACTACAATTATTAATGTTTAATATCAATGACATAATTAATCACTATAAATGTAGGAGCATTTAAACTGTATTTAAAAGATTCATATTCCTTACAAACATTAAAATATTGTCGTCCATTTCAAAATGTACACTTATGTGCAATGAAAGCGGCCCACCTATAATATATTTTTTTTGTAATAGCATTACTCTTTCAATACTGCGAATAAAACGTTTAGTATTTTACGGTAAAATAGACTATCAGGTTATAGAAAAAAACAACATACAGAGAGTTTTATGTAACACCGAACATATTCATAACGAGAATATTTCTTTTAAGTATACATATGCATTTCGTTGTACATTTTCCGATGCTCGGTTTGTTAAGAGAATTCAATTAGAACTTTAAACGAGTATTTTCCACTCCCAGGCTAAGCATGAAGTAAAATTTCGAGTTTAGAGAAGCCTGAAAATTTGGTTTGGTCGCGTAGCGCGAAGCGCGGAGCGGCCAAACCAAATTTTCAGGCTTTTCTAAACTCGAAATTTTACTTCATGCGCCACCGGTACATAACACTGACATATTACGAAGCTTAAAACACACCGCTAAACTTTGCATTGAATCAGTGTTTTGTACCGGTGGCGCATGAAGTAAAATTTCGAGTTTAGAAAAGCCTGAAAATTTGGTTAGGCCGCTCCGCGCTTCGCGCTACGCGACCAAACCAAATTTTCAGGCTTTTCTAAACTCGAAATTTTACTTCATGCTTAGCCTGGGAGTGGAAAACACTTGTTTTAAGCTTCAAATTGATTTCTCTTAGTAAACCAATCGTCGAAAAATGCACAACGTATGCATATATATACTTAAAAGAAATATTCTCGTTATGAAAATGTTCGGTGTTACATAAAACTCTCTGTATGATACTTCTCAGTTTATTTAATGAACAAAAATCACCACAAATGAAATTTAAAGATATGCTGTCTATTCGACATTATGCATAAAATATCAAGATGTCTAAGTTCTTCCACTGTTTTTGCTTTTTTGTTTTAAACTTCAGTGGATGTGGGAATTAACCCACTGAAGATTGGTTTTAAGTGCTGTACATTGTGCAAAAGCTGTAGCTCTTGTGATAGATTTTCGAAGCCTGTGGTATGTGGCCAGAGTGCCGTCCAACAGTCCAATGTCTGTTTGATAGTCTATTTTATCATAAAATACGAAACGTTTTGTTTTTAGTATGGCAACAATGATTTTATTCTAAAAAATAAAAACAGAATGGGTGGGCCGTTTCCTATGCACATGCGTTTAATATTTGATTTCCACATACTCTATATCTAATCTTCCGCCTTTAGAAGATTCACTCATAATTTGATGAAACCCTCCCAATGATACCGTTCCAAGATAAGTAATTGCTACACAAGAAAATGTCATTACAATAAATTGTAATGTATCGGTCCAAACAACAGCTTTCAATCCTCCAATAGTTGTGTAAAAAACACAAACTCCACAAACTACGGGTGTTATCATATGAATATTGAATCCAGTACCTAAAATATATAATACTTCAACTTTCCCTTCATTTATTATTACATAAATTACATTGTTATTAATTGTAAATGTTAACTTTAATTAAATGTAAAGATATCACATTGAGAGGATTCAAATACACCACAAATCATAGGCCTAACTGAAGATCTTTCTAATAACTTTCTGAACTAATTATTAAAATAGAATTTTGACATTTTTACCACTTTTATTTTACTTGTTATGACTTCTTTTATTTCTTGTGACTAGTTTCAATTACACGGTACTCGTTATTAAACTTAGTTTCATAATGATTACCGTGTAATTGAAACTAGTCCCAAAAAGTAAAATATGAGTGGTATAAAAAAGCGTTCTTTTTATATCAAAACTGAGATGTATCACAAAGTAAATGTCTTCAAAATTCAAGAGACAAATATAATGTTGATTACCTTGTGCCAAAGCTAGAGCAGGAACATATATCACAATCGGAAGATAGAGAAACATTGAAATCGTGTAGAGAAGGGAAGATAGTTTCCTTACATTGTCATCAAACCTGACATTTAGATATTCGTAAGTGCTACTCAACTGTAGTTTGTAGAAAACTGGCATGAAGACCACATATGCAGTGAGGATAGCGAGCACTGCAGAAACTGCACATAGGCCGTATGTACATCCATAAATGTAGACATCAGAAGGGACAGCCAATATTGTTATTCCAGAAATGCAACTAAAATTAATATGTATTAAAAACATACGTACAGTAGGTTTTACTTAATCTGCATATAAATTCATGTATATATATATATAGTTAATTTTTCTCCTGTAATTAGATTTTGTATCTGTTGGGAAAATAAATAAATAAATAATTTTTGAATCGATTAGGTATACATAGGAGTTGTAAATGTAAAATGTTAAAAACACATTTATGCATTTTCCTACAACATATAATTTAAGAGAAAAAGCTTAGATTATTATAATTATAATTTTTTTTAAACAAAGTTTAAATCCAGTGCTTTAAAAATGTTTCACCAAGTGATGGATGAGTCTACAATTAAAAGAAAAAGCTTAGGAGTAACAAAAATAAGAAAAACATTTTACTTTTTTTTGATTGATTACTGGCATAGATTTAACCATTTAGGACTTGTTTTAAGATTTTATCAAAGGTAATTCTAAATAAACATTAATAAACAAAGAATACTCTTCATGCCAAGGGGTAGATCGAAGCGACTTTAACAACAAATAGGTATACCACGGTTAATAAGTTCATACCACAAAAGAATGACAACATAGGACAACACCTAAACTTTACTGCGCTATTTGATATGATTATTACACGATACAAGATAAGGCCAGTTCAACATTAGATTTTAATGTTTGATTTCAGAAAATATTCGATTTGCCAAGTTCCTTTTTGTAGATTTTTTAAAATTACAATAATTCAAACAAAAATAGCCTCTAGTCGGGTATTATAAAATAACATAATGCATAAATAAGGTTTTACAGTTCTATGTATACCTAGTCGATTATACACCAGAAAGATATATTGCTCTTATATAAAATGTTAATGCGTCAATGTATTAATATATGTATATAAATAACCTTTATTTGGCATATAACCCTAGCACTTCCAAATCTAATTATTTAAAAAGCAATAAATCAACAATTCACTCTTAACTTATAAACTAAACTTATAAACTAAAGCTTAATCCTCCTCTTCCTGCGTCCTCCTTTCCCTAGCTACTCCTCCCTGGCTTTTGATTTACCACTTCCATTATCGCGCCCATACCCTCTCCGCTCTCACACATACTTTTATTTCGACTCATACCTTTAATCCCTTCCGTTACTTGCAAACCCGTACATTCCCTAGTCCAGTGCTCCCATTCATCCTTTTCTATCCCGCAAAACACACACTTCATATATTCTTCTCCCATCCACCATTTCATTCCTCTTTCCTCGTTCCCACATCTAAATCGTGCCAGTAGCCGAGCCTCTTCCTTGTTCAGTCGTTGGAAATAACGCGGAGGCCCAACCATCACCTGCAATTCTCTGTAATGTGGGTTAGAGCTACTCCGATCTATCCGATCTTGTCGTACTTGCCTCTCGACATCACCTGCTCTCTTCCCATACTCTATCTCTAGCCTCTCCCCCGACGCTATTTTCTGCTCCACTACTAGCCACGACCACCCTACTTTATGATACAGCCTCTCCCTTTCAGTCATCCACCTTGCCCTGCTCGCATTCCTCTGCCATTCCCTATAACTCACACCCCATGCTTCTTTTACCAACCTTTCTTCCCCTAACATACTTATCTTTCTCTCAAACTTTACTACTCTCCTTGCTGTCTCCCATTCCACTGTCATTCTTTGGGCACTCCTGCAGCACTATATAACTTGGAGTTGTAACCTCTACTCCTATAATGCTTATTAAGTACTGCAGGTGTACCCTTTCTACTTTTTCCTGTCCAGTTACTCCCCATACTTCTGACGCATACATTATTATTGCCCTTATACACGCATCCCACCATACCAGTTTCATTCGTACATTTCCCCCATACCTTCCGCATTCTTCCCATTGCCATTCTCGCTTTCTTACACATAGTCTATATGTTTCTTCCAGCCTCCATTTTCCGAAAATATGAACCCTAAATATTTAATATATGTATATACGGAGTGTTAACCACCAAACCTGGCTATAGCAAAATAAAGAATTAGAATTTATTTTACCTAGGCCCTATCTAGTATCCGCATCAAACCACACTGTCATTTCGACAAGTATGATTGACATTACGTACACATGCACGTAATAGCTTTGACAAGTACATTACGTGCTGACAGTTGAACAGCTGATTGCTTACCGTACAACCAAATGACATTTCTTTGATGTACAGGGAGTTTTTCTTTAAAGTATACGTATTCCAAATTCACCTTATTTTCTTGAAATCTTTAGTTATTTGTTGTTTTTTAAAAGAGTTCAATTTGAAGTTTTAAACGAGTGTTTTCCACTCCCAGACTAAGCATGATGTAAAATTTCAAGTTTAGAAAAGCCCTGTGAAAATTTGTCGCGGTTCGCGCAGCGACCCGAGACAAATTTTCTGGGCTTTTCTAAACTCGAAATTTTACTTCATGCGCCACGCGTGTAAAACACTAAAATATTGTGAACTCTATGTATATTTGAACCTCACTTGAAATCAGTGTTTTATACGCGTGGCGCATGAAGTAAAATTTCGAGTTTAGAAAAGCCCAGAAAATTTGTCTCGGGTCGCTGCGCGACCCTCGACAAATTTTCACGGGGCTTTTCTAAACTCGAAATTTTACTTCATGTTTAGTCTGGGAGTGGAAAACACTCGTTTAAAGCTTCAAATTAAACTCTATTAAAAATCAACGAATGTCGGTGAATTTACAGTTAAGATAATTAAGAAAAAGTAAAGTGATTTTGTAAAAATATTGACATACCATGGAATTGCTACAACAATTGCGGATATTCCCTGTTTTTTTTAAAGTATAGTTTCAAGTTTTAAACAAGTGTTTTCCACTCCCAGACTAAGCATGAAGTAAAATTTCGAGTTTAGAAAAGCCCTGTGAAAATTTGTCGAGGGTCGCGTAGCGACCCGAGACAAATTTTCTGGGCTTTTCTAAACTCGAAATTTTACTTCATGCGCCACACGTATAAAACACTAAAATATTGTGAACTCTATGTATATTTGAACCTCACTTGAAATCAGTGTTTTATACGCGTGGCGCATGAAGTAAAATTTCGAGTTTAGAAAAGCCCAGAAAATTTGTCTCGGGTCGCTGCGCGACACTCGACAAATTTTCACGGGGCTCTTCTAAACTCGAAATTTTACTTCATGCTTAGTCTGGGAGTGGAAAACACTCGTTTAAAGCTTCAAATTAAACTTTTTTAAAAATCAACGAATGCCGGTAAATTTACAGTTAAGATAACTAAGAAAAAGTAAAGTGATTTTGTAAAAATATTGACATACCATGGAATTGCTACAACAATTGCGGATATTCCCTGTTTTTTTAAAGTATAGTTTCAAGTTTTAAACAAGTGTTTTCCACTCCTAGACTAAGCATGAAGTAAAATTTCGAGTTTAGAAAAGCCCCGTGAAAATTTGTCGAGGGTCGCGCAGCGACCCGAGACAAATTTTCTGGGCTTTTCTAAACTCGAAATTTTACTTCATGCGCCACGCGTATAAAACACTAAAATATTGTGAACTCTATGTATATTTGAACCTCACTTGAAATCAGTGTTTTATACGCGTGGCGCATGAAGTAAAATTTCGAGTTTAGAAAAGCCCAGAAAATTTGTCTCGGGTCGCTGCGCGACCCTCGACAAATTTTCACGGGGCTTTTCTAAACTCGAAATTTTACTTCATGCTTAGTCTGGGAGTGGAAAACACTCGTTTAAAGCTTCATATTAAACTCTTTTAAAAATCAACGAATGTCGGTAAATTTACAGTTAAGATAATTAAGAAAAAGTAAAGTGATTTTGTAAAAATATTGACATACCATGGAATTGCTACAACAATTGCGGATATTCCCTGTTTTTTTTTAAAGTATAGTTTCAAGTTTAAACAAGTGTTTTCCACTCCCAGACTAAGCATGAAGTAAAATTTCGAGTTTAGAAAAGCCCTGTGAAAATTTGTCGAGGGTCGCGTAGCGACCCGAGACAAATTTTCTGGGCTTTTCTAAACTCGAAATTTTACTTCATGCGCCACGCGTATAAAACACCAAAATATTGTGAATTCTATGTATATTTGAACCTCACTTGAAATCAGTGTTTTCTACACGTGGCGCATGAAGTAAAAAAAAAAAATCGCTGCGCGACCCGAGACAAATTTTCACGGGACTTTTCTAAACTCGAAATTTTACTTCATGCTTAGTCTGGGAGTGGAAAACACTCGTTTAAAGCTTCAAATTGAATTTTTTTAAAAAACAACGAATGTCGGAAAATGTACAGCTTTATTCCTTGTATATTGGTCAAGTAGTAATTTAGTTTTCATCATTGTCATGGTACTATTAAAAATTATTACAATAAATAAGTTGTTCTTTCATGCTGATTGTTTAGATTGGGGTTCATTTTTTCCCTAAAATTTTCCCCTTATATTTTTCCCCCGAATTAATATTCCCCCAAATTAATATTCCCTTAATCTAATTTTCCCCCAAATGAATAATAACGCAACAATCAAATTAATTAAGTTATATTAAAAAATTTATAAAGTTATATTACAATCAATATTTCGTAAATAATCTAAAAGTTTTTCTTCCTCCCTGTAATCATCATATTTCGCGACTATGTTTTTGATTCGACGTTCAATCCTTCTCTGGTCATGCGATTTGGCTCTTCTAATGGGCTGTCCTAGCGAAAGTTGTCGCATCATGGTCTCCGTGTCCGATTGTTCTTTTTGAAGTTCCGTTAAAAAAGAATAAAAGGAAGTGGGTCATTTTTCCCCTACCTATCAGGACCTCCTCGAACAAGGCGAACTCCAAGGCCGCTACCAACGGTATTGGCCCACGCGTAGCACTCCTTTTTTCGCTTGCAAACCCACATGACAATGCCTTTTGCCTCTCCGTGTTTGTAGTAGAGAAAACCACCGATCCGCAACATGAAGCTGTTGTTTTGTGACTTAATTAATTCTACGGTTCCACAGTCCAGCATAGCGGCAGCCATATTCAAACTTGTAATTTCACAATCCCAACTGATATGTCACGTCCAATTTGGCGATGAGATCTGACAGTACAACCACGAAGTCAGCAACCACCCGAAGTTCAAATGTTTCGAAGTTCCAAATTCAGAAAATAATAGCCGGGGGAAAATTTGAAAATTTGAGGGGAAAATAACCTAGGGGAAAAATTGTAGGGGAAAAATGACCCACTAGGTAAAGTATCGTAGGTTTCTCGAGTGGTATGGCAATTAGATACTCGCGGAATAGTGCACTCGCCGCTGCGCGGCTCGTGCGCAACATGTCCGCTCATATGTAATATGCTGCATACCACTCTCGTTACGTAATATACTATAATTATAATGCAATAAATCATAAACTCATATTTATAAGCTGTGTGTTTTGAACTTTAAAATATTTCAGTATTGCAAAACATTACTCAATCTACAAAAAAATTGTCTTGCAAAGACTAAATTACACACTCATTGAAACAACTACTTTCTAAGCGACCACCCCGACGGACATTGAATAATACAAAACGTGTTTGCTGTTACATACATTACATTATTCACGTCATCTATAGACTAGGGCAGCGGTTATTCGGATACAAATTATTCGAATAACGGATATAATGGATATTCGTTATCTGAATTAATCGGATAACGAATATTCGATTGTTTTCCACTCCCAGACTGAGCATGAAGTAAAATTTCGAGTTTAGAAAAGCCCCGCGTAGAAAATTTGTCGAGGGTCGCGCAGCGACCCAAGATAAATTGTCACGAGGCTTTTCTAAACTCGAAATTTTACTTCATGCGCCACGCGTCTTAAAAATTGATATATTATTATTATTATTATTTTGTAAAAGCCGAATATTCATAATTTCGTAACCCTCATTAAACTATTCTTGGCAATATCATCATTAATCTTCAGACAACTAAATACTACCTCACTCTGCATTTTACAATGTTTTCTTTATATATTTGATAACAGAGACAAGTATGTTATTCATACAAAGGTACATTCACACGGCACCAGAGGAAGGGACAAGATCTTCCAACAATGATCATTGTATAGTTCAATATCCAGAAGTGTATTTGCACGCGAAGTAGTTGTTTGAATGGGTATTTATTGTTTTAAGTTGTCTTATTAATAAAGTCGTATTGTTTGCGCTTTACACGAATTTTCATAATTTTATAGATCATTTTCTAACCTAACCTAACGTAATGTACGCAAAATATAATAACAACCATTATTATTATTATTATATTTGTTACACACTGTATATTATATTTCTACGTATTAATTTCTACTCATATCAAATTGTATTGTATTTCTCAAAATTGATTATTGACTTGCTCCGCATAGATAACATCGGAAACAACAAATAGCCCATTAGTTCAAATTCTATTATTCTTCTTGTATCATTTTGTAAATATCACTCAGGCTCATTTGGTTCCGCGTGATTATAAGTAAATATTTTGCAATTCCGAAACTAGACTTTGTTCTCCCATGTTATGCGTGTTCTAATCCTATTGGTTATTGTTATCTAAAAGTAGTAGGAATTCTTCTGTGAAGAAGCGTGGAGAACAACATTTGTATTCTCAAAAGCCAGTCTTATTCTTACTCTCGAGTCAGTCTTATCACAGTCTCAATTCAGTCTACAATCAGAACTATCCCTACTACAACTTATTGTCAAAACCTTATAAGTTAATTAATAATTGATTTGTGTTAAGTTCGGGCAATTCTATTTATTATCTAAAATATTAATATATCCGAAGAACATCTATCTATATTCGTAACTATCATATTAAAAACATTCAATAAACATAAATTCAAGCGTTAAAATTCAATTTATAAAAAATATAAATAATCCGCTCCCCCCTCGAACATTACACTAATTACATAAAGTAGTTTTAATCTAATCTAAGCAACTGTCTTTTGTTCCCCACTACACAAAACTAGTGAACTCGGCTATGAGAATGTTGGGTTTTGTACGTAGAATATCAAAGCCTTTCAAAAACACCAGAACCATTATGAAGTTGTATACGTCGTATGTGCGACCGAAGTTAGAGTATTGCTCGTTTGTGTGGTCTCCGTTCTATGATTGCCATATCAAATCTATAGAACATGTTCAAAAAATATTTGTAAGGTATCTGTATTTTGTAGTACATTCTGTATACCCTGACGAATCTATTAGATATGAAGACTTGTTGGCTATGTTTAACTTAAAATCTTTATCTGCACGACGCAAGATCGCATCATTAACCACTCTCTACAATTTGTTTCACAACAATATAAATGCTCCCGGTATACTCGCTCAGTTAAATTTTTTTACACCTAGGATTTGTAGTAGAAATAGCGTACAATTTGTATGTAATAGAAGTCAAAGTAATGTATATTACAACTCCCCTCTCAATACAATGATGCGCAATTATAATAACTCTCAAAACGTTGCTGATATCTTTTGTTGTAGTCGTAAACAATTTATTAACCAAATGTCCGCTGTATTAATTTAGTCACTATGTCAGATATCGTTAAGTATTGTTTAACTGAATTAAATATTGTATATGTAATAATTTTCTGCTAGAATTTTGTATATTTTTCCCTGTAATTTGAAATGTGTATTTCTGTTGGGAAATAAATTATTATTATTATTATTATTATTATTATTATTATTATTATTATTATTATTATTATTATTATTATTATTATTATAACTGATTTTTAACCTAACCTACGTTAATTACTAGCATTGGTTAGGTTATTTAGATATATGTTACTTTATGTAATATTCACCATAGGGCAATACAATTTCCGTACAGTGTTTATTATATTAAAGTGTTTACCTTGCTATTAAGGACATAGAAATTGGGAACACACCCATTTCCTTTCCACCCAAAAGATACTCATCTGCAGTCGATTGCTTATTTCCAGAGCAGGCAAAGTAAATCCCTATCAAAACACTCGATGCCAACATGATGATGAATAAGGTGTAATCATGCCAAGTATATTTCGGCGCATCTTCGACGATCAGTTGCAACACATCGGTAACATTTTCCATTTTTCAAGTTAATTGGTTTTGAATAGAACTAGAGAACTAGAAAATACTATCTAGGCTATTATTTCCATTTTCACAATATAATATTTACTGTAATATTATATTTGCGCTGCATTATAACAGCGAATGAGATTAACTTGATTTAATGCGTGTACTTTAGATTTAGTCAGAAAATCATTCTCTCATCAAGGACGGTTTCAAATATGTTCTACTGTCTTAAAAAATGTTAGATTTATTTATTGGTCTATGAAATTTAAAATTCTTTTAAGAGTGATTTATAGTTGTAGACTCATCTACAAGGGGTGACTAATTATAGTTTCAAAACGGTATTTAAACAGAGTATGCTTATGACTCATCTACAAGGGGTAACTAATTATAGTTTCAAAACAGTATTTAATCAGAGTATGCTTATGATAATATGCCTCATGTATTCATGATATTGCAAAAAAAGGGTTTTCACAATTTTCTTAATAGGCACTTTTGAGCATCGGGAAAGGTCTCGTTGTGTCGGCCGTCGTGTTGTGAGTTGGATAAAATTCTCGAGCATGTTCTTCATGGCCGAAATGGCGAAGTATAGAGAACGTTCTGTTGGAGAATGAGCTCGATAATTTAAATGCTTCCGCTCGCTGTTTTCTTGCGGGCTGAATGCGCCGTTATCATTATCCTCGTTACACTCTTCAAATGTAATGTAATAACTCCAAAACAAACCGCGATCCGGGCCATTACACCAATGGCAGGAGCGCTTCGCGTCAATGCAGCTCTCGGTGATAAAAATCATATCTCAAAAAGTTGTCAAGGAAGGATTGGGGTACAACATATATTTTTTCAAGAAAATTAAAACATGAGAATTTGATTTTTTTTTTAAATTTGTTTTATTTAATAAAAAAAATCTATCTAAATAAAGTTTTTTTCGTATTGGAAAAAAAATGTAATTTAAACTTTGAATATTTAAGCATAATAAAGTATAGAATAACTTTTTTGTATAGGTAACGGTTTACGATATTTTTGAGTTAAAAATAAAAGTGTACTAAATGTTTATATTGTTATAACTTTTGACACAATATTTTGTTTAACCTCTAGTAACAACCAAAAACCATGTATTGATAGCCTTTATAATACTGGGTTTTTCAAAAATAAGTCCTATTTTTAAAAATTGATATCTTCATCAATATTTCTTGAATAATTTTCTCACTTATCACTTGGTGAAACATTTTTAAATATTGATAATGAAGGTTTAAATTAAATTACACTTGGTTTGTTTCACAATTTTTTACTTTACTATTTACTCGACTAGTTTCACTCCTCCTGATAATGCTGTAAAACGCGAAACTAGTCGAGTAAATAGTAAAGTAAAAAATTGTGAAACAAACCAAGTGTAATTTAATTTAAACCTTCATTATCAATCGTCATCAATAATTGAGCAATTTGAAAATGAAAAATGTCTCTATGTGCCAAAAGAAATGGGATTTAATAAAATTATTACAATTATCGTAAATGTTGAATGTGGCCGCCATATTCTTCTACAACAAGAAGTAGCCTTTCTCCAATGCTGTAAACCGCAGCTCTGAGTAGGTCAGGCGGAATAGCTGCTATGTTCTGAGTAATGGACTCTTTCAATTCATCAACTGAATTAGATTTCATGAAATAAACCCTTTTTTTTAGATATCCCCATAACCAAAAATCAGCAGGGTTAAGATCTGGCGATCTTGCGGGCCAAATTACAGGAAATTGTCTACTGATAATGCGGTTTCCAAAAGTGTTCTTAAAAAACTGTTTTACTGGGTTAAAGATGTGCGGAGGTGCGCCATCCTGCATAAATACGATATTTTCAATGTCGTGCTCTTGTAATAATGGTATTGCATAATCACGAAGCATATTCAAATAACGTTGTCCATTTACTGTAACTGTCACAATAAAATCCTCAGTTATACAAACAAAATTAATTGTCTTATTTGTGTAAATAATGATGCATAACGAAGTAGAAGCCTCCACAGCGAACAGTTTAATTTACAAGAAATTACATACACGGATTTTTGCTTTTAAGGTCGGAAATTTACATGTTATTTGGCCATAAGAACGAACAACGATTAATCTTCCACAATAATGAAAACAGATCTTTAAAACTTATACATATTGTACATTAAAGCTTTGCGAATAAATTGACAGTATTTATATTTAAAAAAAAAAATGGTTCTTACAAAAAATATAAATTAAATAATGAAACACTGCCAAACGATCACATAAATCCTTGAAATGCTTTCATTGGAAACATTATTTCTTCTTCATATTGCTTTAATTTATTGAGGTAATTTATATAAACATGTTGTATTAAATAGATTGGTCGAAAATAAATGGTGAATAAAACTAATCGTTGCTTAGAAATCTCCATAAAAGCAATGTAAAATTTGATTACGCTTTCAATAAATAGGTTGCAGCATCGTGCCTTTTTCGTGATATTTTAAAAATATACTATGATTTCTAATAACATGTGAAAAGAAATTAGATTTGATATGTAGAGTTCGTGTACGACAGCCGGGAGCCAAAAGCCCGCGTCGCGACTCGGGCTGCTGGCTACATATCCAAAAGCAAATTGCTCCAGCTTAAATTATAAAAAGGGATGATTTGGTTAGAAGAAATAAACATTTGTAAAATGTGTCGTATGTTCAATTAAAATATAACCTCTAGAGTGCCATGGAATATATTGCAGGTTGGCAACTTATTACAGTACAGTACAGTAGATTTCGAGTGCTAAGCAAACATTATCAATAACTAATTAGTTATTGATAATTAATAATTATTATACCTGACGTTTAACATGATAATTCCTAAATTGTGTAGCCAACTTAACTTAAAAAAAAGGTTAAATCATGGCACTCTAGAGGTTTTTTTTTTATTGAACATACCAACTTAACTTAAAAAAAAAAGATTAAATCATGGCACTTTAGAGGTTTTTTTTAAATGAACATACGATATTAACGTTGTGGCCGCCTTTTTTACTTTTTGCTGATTGAACTCGCAACAATCTAATAGTAATAAAAAAAATATGTAAGTAGATTATCATTAGCCTAACCCTTCAGCTTTAACAGTGGTGCTAGGAAGTGCGTAAAAGTTGTTTTACTTTATAGGTGGCATGTGATTTTAAGGCCTTGATAATCAAAAATCACCTAAACTTTGGTTTTTCTTAATATGACCAAACTTACTGTGTATTTACTGCGAACAGTTGCAGTTCTGCTTTAACAGTAGGGTATTTAAACATCAATTTTGATTTGACGAATAAAGCGTTAATAACCTTTCTTCACATTTTTATTTGAATTGATATGCTAATCCATTGACAATGGTCACTTTGTGTCCGATATGTACATTTGGCAATTCAAATAAAAGTGTGAAGGAAGGCTATTAGTGCTTTATTCGTCAAATTAATTTGATCTTCACGTAACTCACAATCAATTTATTTATCAAATTTTGAGATGTCGATAAATGATTATCAATGGGACAAATAAATCATAATTTGTTAAATAAATTGTCATGATGCAGAGATTTTCAAAAAAAGAACTCTACAACTTGCAACGTAACGACACATACAGGGATTTTTTCTTTTAACTGACTTTCACATATCTTTAATTAATTTCTCACTTAACCCGAGGTGAAACATTTTTGAATATAATTCTGGATATTTAATTAAAACACTTGGTTAAAAAAAATTAGTGAAACAAAACCAAGTGTTTTAATTAAATATCCAGACTTTCACATATATGTATATGTGCGTTTTTTTTACTATGTTTAATACCAGTATTTAAAATAAAACACTTATTATAAAACACGTTTATTTCTTATCTTCTTGTATAATCATCGTTAACGCTTGCTTGACATCATAATATTTGCCTTTGCTTTTCTCTTCTTTGATCATCCATTGCGAAACTGGACTTATCAGATCCCTATTCACAGTTGGATCATCTTTATTTGTAGTGAAGTAACTCACAGGCAATCCAATTATCAGTACCAATAACGTACCCATAAGTGTGTAGTAATAGTAGCTTATTTTGAATAAAAAGAAAACATCATCTTCTCCATATCTAAATAAATAATAAGAAAAATAAGCACGAAGTCTCTATTAACCCTTTCGGCCCTGACGGTAGCATTTGCCACCACTAAAATTTGGTAAACATACTAGGAATTTTTCTTTTAAATATATATACATCTATATATCAGCTGTGACTTTTTCGATAATCGTTTGTTTTTAAAAATAGTTTAATTTGAAGTCTTAAACGAGTGTTATCCACACCTAGATTAAGCATGAAGTAAAATTTCGAGTTTAGAAAAGCCTGAAAATTTGGTTTGGTTGCGTAGCGCGAAGCGCGGAGCGGCCAAACCAAATTTTCAGGCTTTTCTAAACTCGAAATTTTACTTCATGCGCCACGCGTATAAAACACTGATTTTAATTGAAGTTAAGAATATTCTACTAAAGCAGTATGCTAAAAACGTGCATTCTGAACATCACAACACATCAGTGTTTAGTACGCGTGGCGCATGAAGTAAAATTTTCAGGCTTTTCTAAACTCGAAATTTTACTTCATGCGCCACGCGTATAAAACACTGATTTTAATTGAAGTTAAGAAAATTCTACTAAAGCAGTATGCTAAAAACGTGCATTCTGAACATCACAACACATCAGTGTTTAGTACGCGTGGCGCATGAAGTAAAATTTCGAGTTTAGAAAAGCCTGAAAATTTGGTTTGGTCGCTCCGCGCTTCGCGCTCCGCAACCAAACCAAATTTTCAGGCTTTTCTAAACTCGAAATTTTACTTCATGCTTAGTCTGGGAGTGGAAAACACTCGTTTGAAAGTTCAATTCGAAGTATTTGTAAAAACAACGAATATCTGAAGATTTACAGCAAGTACAGTATATTGAGGTATGTATACCTAAAAGAAAAACTCACTGTATATCTGAGATGGTAATAAATAGTATGCAGTGTACAAAACATTTTCTTTTAGACACCAGAAAAATTTCAGGGCTGAAAGGGTTAAGTATTCTAATAAAAAAAAAACATATTATCAAGTTGATGAGGATTATTGTTCTATGGGGTTCATATTCATTTTATGCTAGAATTTAACGAACTATTGTAACTATAACTTTAAATAAAATACTTAGAACCTTTCTTTAATACTTTATTTTGTCACCAAATGTACATTTCGGACACGAAGTGTCCATTATCAATGGTTTGCTACGTGTCCGAAATGTACATTTGGTGACAAAATAAAGTATTGAAAAAAGGTTCTAAGTATTTTATTCAAAGTTATAATTATCTTCAAGTAACTCAATCAATCAAAATAATGTAACTATACTGAATTGACGTGTAATACTGAATTGACCTAATAACTGTATGATGTGCAATTGTTATGGTGGCTTTATAAATTGATGATTTAAGTAAATTAAAAAATGTGATTAATGGATAACAAGTTAAAAATGTAACGTTGTTGTGTATAGTTGCGAGAGAAAAAAAAAAACTATTTAGCAATGTGAAATGAATTCACTTGGATTTTTAAAATTGTCAATCAAATTGACAAATCTGCGGAAATGTCAAACGAAATTTAACTAACGTCGACATGCCTTAGCTGACTGAAACGCAAAAAGCGATAATAATGATCCGTTTAGAGACGGTATTAGCATTAGAGACATTACTAATGAAGGGTATGTCAACAAAAGCCCCGTCTTGTTGGCCAAGGAAAAAAATTGTTGTTAATCTGTACATGACAAGTAGGTTTTACAAGGAAAAAATACGATATTTTAGAAGTGGCTAAAGCTTCCTGCTGTATTATTTTTTTTCTCTCACAACTGTATATGAAATTAAAACACGATGATGAAATATGTCTGATTTTGTATATACAGAGAGTTTTATGTAACATTTTCATAAAGAGAATTTTTCTTTTAATCATCAAAAGTGCGATTCTTTTCGCAATCTACAACAAGTTAGTCTTACAAAGACTATATCAAACACTCATTGAAACAACTACTTCCCGGGCTAATACCCCGACGGACATTGAATTATACAACAAGTGTTTGCTGTTACATACAGTAACCTACTGCAAATGTAACAATTTGGGTTAAACTATTCAGGCCATCTATAGACGCGTTTCGAGATTTGTCTCTCCTCAGTATAGCTTTGCCATTCCCTGACCCAAATTGTTACATTTGCAGTAGGTTACTGTATGTAACAGCAAACACTTGTTGTATAATTCAATGTCCGTCGGGGTATTAGCCCGGGAAGTAGTTGTTTCAATGAGTGTTTGATATAGTCTTTGTAAGACTAACTTGTTGTAGATTGCGAAAAGAATCGCACTTTTGATGTTTGAAGTATTCTGCAACCAAGAATTGGCAATTTCATTTATACTTTTCTTTTAATTATAAATATGCATACGTCGTATATTTTACGACGCTCGGTTTATTAAAAGAATTTAATTTGAAGCTTTAAACAAGTGTTTTCCACTCCCAGGCTAGGCATGAAGTAAAATTTCGAGTTTAGAAAAGCCTGAAAATTTGGTTTGGTCGCGTAGCGCGAAGCGCGGAGCGGCCAAACCAAATTTTCAGGCTTTTCTAAACTCGAAATTTTACTTCATGCGCCACCGGCACACAACACTGATTCAATGTAAAGTTAAGCGGTGTGTTTTAAACTTCGTAATATGTAAGTGTTTTGTACCGGTGGCGCATGAAGTAAAATTTCGAGTTTAGTAAAGCCTGAAAATTTGGTTTGGCCGCTCCGCGCTTCGCGCTACGCGACCAAACCAAATTTTCAGGCTTTTCTAAACTCGAAATTTTACTTCATGCTTAGCCTGGGAGTGGAAAACACTCGTTTAAAGCTTCAAATTAAATTCTTTTAATGAACTGAGCGTCGGAAAATGTACGACGTATGCATTATGTACACTTAAAAGAAAAATTCTCTTTATGAAAATGTTCGGTGTTACATAAAACTCTTTGTATGTAACTGATCCTAAACGTAGTTTTACTAAATATTTCATAATTACATCGTTTCTGGTTCTTGTGGTGTTATTGTAATATTGCATCCTGCTGTTGTTAATGGTTTTTTAGGATATTGGAAGCCCTTGACTCGATGCAATTGGGAACTGATTATTAAATAAGCCATTATTAACAGTGATCCAAGTCCACCATATAATGCTCCCTGCAAATAACATTCATAAAATTATAAAGATAAATGCAAGAAAAAATAATAGGCTAAAAGCGGTAAATGCCGCAATCAATTACTTCATTTCGCTTTTCAGTAGTAAGATAATCACTCTTCCAGGTACATTTAGATTATGTTTTGTTAAAATACATTAACAAAAGCATTACATTTCTTTCAAAATAGTGGTGTATGTATCTTTCACGTATATAAAGTAAAATTTTGAGTTTAGAAAGGCCAGAATATTTTGATTTACCGAACGCTTCGCCCACCAAGTCCAAAATTTTATGCATTTTATTAACTTGTTTCTCATTATTCACGTGGTAAAACATTTCTACTAAATATAGGTGTTTAATTGAATTTACTTGGTTTGCTTTACTATAACCTCCCCCGGCGAAGAAGGAGTGGTAGAGGTAAACATAAACGCAGAAATTCAAATAAAATACTTAACTGCAATGGTTAAATAATTGGAAGAAATGAATGAATCACTACGATCAAATAATCAATCATTAATTACAACAAATATATATATATCTATTAGATAGATTAAATAATTTAGAACAAAACGAAGAAATCTATAATTATACTAAAACTGCAATAACAGTTAATAATAGTTCAGAAATGGCTCAAAAGAGGGTGAAACCACAACCTATTGAACCAAAATATGTGAAAGTGATGAATGAAAACAAATCACAATCAAAAGAGGGTCAAGAAACTCGCGCGATTAACTTGACCGTCAAAGATAATAAGAATTGCACTCCTCAAGTAAACAAATCCATTCAAAAAATAAAAGATGATCCCGTCGATGAATGGAAACTATCTCAGCCAAGAAGGACGAGAAAAAGTCAATTAATAATGGGAACGGGCAATAATAACAGCATAGTAGCAGTGCCCAGACTGACGTACTATTTCATAGGACGAGTAAATCCCAGTACAACAAAAACTGAGATTGAAGGTTACATAAGGAACAATATATGCACGAAGAGACACTTAAATATATCAAAACTTGAAATTCTTAGCAAAAGAGAAGCGGCATTTAAAGTCGAATTTGAGAAAGCGTACGAGGAAGCATTTACCGATGCAAGAAATTGGCCAGAAAACCTAAAAATACAGAGATACTCTTTTTTAGCAGAGCACAAAAGCATGAAAAATCCAAATCAAGAGCAGTCAGAAATAAGGGAAGACAACCACAACGTATCTCTCTAATTCATCTAAATGTAAGATCCATAAATAATAAAACACTAAACCTTAGCAATATACTTGAAACACATAAAGAATGTCAAATACTCGGAATCACTGAGCACTGGCAGACGGACAAAAATCTCAAACAAACAGTTATTGAAAACTTCCATTTGGTTAGCAGCATATTGCAGGCCAGAAGAGGCCCGTCGAAACCGCCGACGACGAGGAGCCGCGGTTTTTGTGCGAAGAGGTTTCCCTTGTCGGGAGCGACTAGACATCAAGAAGATGGCAACATGTGGAATATTTGAAAGCGCTGGAATTGAATGGACCTGGGAAAATAGAAAATATGTTTGTGTCACTATATACCGTGCTCCCGGCCGTAATGCAATAAGTGAATTCTTCTGCAAATTGGAAATACTATTAGTAAGACTTTTAGCCGAGGAGGTGACATATTGTATTGCGGGAGATTTTAATATAGACCTTAACAGTGAATGTGAAGACGCTTTGGCTTTCAAGAACTTAATTAAATCATTTAATGCAACTGCAGTAATAGATTGTGCGACACGGCTAACGCTGAATACTCAAACTAATATCGACAACATTCTTACTAATATGGCGAACGAGTTTGAAACATTAGTGTTCGAAACACATATATCGGATCACCTCGCCCAAAAAATATCCTGGTCATCAACCAATAGATCGAAAATGAAAGAGCCAAATAGAAAGGTACGCAAGTTAACTACTACAAATATGAATAAATTCATATATAGCTTAAGTAACTCTCTCGAATTGAATAACATGTATTTAATTAGAAATGTTAACCAAGCGTGGTCACACTTTATGATTATAATTAAAGAAGCCTTAGAAACGTCATGCCCTAAGGTTTCCGTATGTTCAACTACAAATACAGTAAACTATAATTCAAATCCTAATATTGCTGATACAAAAAAACTTCTAGATTACTTATACGTTGGTAAAGACTTCAATTTGCAAGCCAAATCATTATATTACCATACTAAAGCTAAATACGATAAATTATTAACACAGCAGAAACGAAATGATATCGCGAACAAAATATCAATCAGTGATAACAGGGTCAAAACTACCTGGTCTATCGTTAACAATATGTTAGGTAAAGCTAATAATCAGTCTTCAACACATATTAATTTGCAGGATAAAGAAAACGAACTTAATGATTATTTTAACAGTGTAGCTGAAATGGAAGTTAGGAAAATCCCCGATTATCCATTTAGCTACAATGTGGACCGACAACTTAATACGCTATTTTTCGAACCAGTGTCAAAAACGGAAATATTAAATATTATATTTTCTCTAAAAAATAAAGCATCTGTAGGATTTGATGATTTGCCTACAAAATTGGTTAAAGCAGCAGCAAATACTCTGGTAGATCCACTTGTATACTTAATAAATATGTGCTATGAACAGGGTTTATTTCCTGAATGCCTAAAGCAAGGTATTATAATCCCTATATATAAAAAAGGTAATCCAGCGGACTTGAACAATTATCGCCCGGTTACTCTTTTATCAATTTTGTCAAAAATAATTGAGAAAAGCATATCACAAAGAATAATTTCTTTCTTTCAAACACATAACATATTTGATGAGGCCCAGAATGGTTTCTTGGCAAAAAAATCAACTGGCACAGCAATATTTGATTATATAACGAAAGTTATGGAAGCACTTGAGGGGTCGGAAATGCCACTAGGCATATTTCTAGACCTATCAAAGGCTTTCGATACCGTATGTCACAATATTTTACTAGATAAGCTTGAGTATTGCGGTGTTAGAGGTGTGGGGCAACAACTAATCCGATCTTACTTAACAAATAGAACACACAAAACAAAAATTATGAACACATTTTCAAACACAAAAACATTGAATATTGGGATTCCTCAGGGAAGCATTTTGGGCCCTATATTGTTCATAATTTATGTGAATGATTTACCAAGATCGATTAATGACCATAGCACATTCATAACAACTTACGCGGACGACACAACTCTGCTTATATCAAGTGCCAGCGAATCGGAAGTGATAAATAAAGCAAGCGAAGTATTCAAAACCACTCAGCTCTGGATGGCAAAAAATAAAATATCGTTAAATAATAATAAAACAAATACCATAATATTCTCCACAAAAAATAAACAAAGTCCAAATGTCATCAATTTAAACAACAAAATCATTAATCTAGAAGTGAAATGCAATTTTTTAGGCATGGTAATTGACAAAAACCTAAATTGGTCTCATCATTTTGATCAACTAGAATCAAAATTAAATTCGGCGTGCTATACAATACGCATGCTCAGAAAAATAGTAGATGTAGAAACACTTATCCTAGTCTACAGGGCAAATTTCGAAGGCCTAATAAGATACGGCCTGATCCACTATGGTATGTCGAAATCGGTGAAAAATTTATTTGTTGTGCAAAAACGTGCTCTGCGTATAATTCTAAATTTAAAACAGACAGAGAGTTGTAGGGGAAAATTCAGGAGCGCTGGACTGCTAACCCTCCCAAGTTTATATATATATGAAATTTTAGTTTTCAACACAAAACACAAAAATAAATTTATTCAATTCGAAAGTAACCACATATATAAAACACGAGGTATGGACAAATATGTATACCCCTGTCATAGACTGTCTCTCTTTGAAACCTCACCTGGATACGCTGCATTGAAAGTGTTTAACAAGTTGCAAAAAAATTTACAAAACATTTCGAAAGTAAACAATTTTAAAAATAAACTGAAAGAATTTCTAGTGCAACAAGAATATTATAGTATCAACGATTATCTTAATAACTAGGTTTGATACACGTCTTGTTGTTACGATGTTGGTTTGACATATTTAATTAGAGGCTGGTCGTGTTACTATGTTCAATATAGCTTTGTGTTATAATTTAGCAGATGACATGTATTATCCCTATATTAAATAAATTTACTCTAAAAAAAAAAAATATATATATATATATATATATATATTTTATTTCAACTAGTTTCTTGAAAATGGCATTAAGCCGAAACTAGTTGAAATAAAATATTTTTGTAAAGCAAACCAAATAAATTCAATTAAACACCTATATTTATGCATTTCTAAAATTGACATTTATCAAAGCTTAAAAATCCTACTTAAAGGTAAGTAATTAAATGCTATACTTTTTCCATAGATGTATTTATTGACTTTTTACCCTAAAAGAACGATATTTTGATTCACAAATTTACCGACCTACCACTAATTAAAGAAGTTAGCCATTTGAATTGTTTTCAATTTGGTTCTTATTAATCACTTGATGAAACATGTTTACAATATTGATAATCAATTAACAGGTACTTGGTTTGTTTTACTAGTACTGAATTGTTTTATACATCAATAATATTTTTTTAATAATAATCATAATCACAAATGTTTCAGCATATACATCGGGATTTGTATATTTTAAATAAAACTTCTCTTTATGACAAAAAAATGATTAAGTACTTTTTGATTAAGGATAATTGAAAGCAAATTTTAAATTACCTTTGCATTCGCCATTGGAAATACAATTCCTAAGGTAAATAACCCAAGTAATGGACCTGAAGTGATGCCAGATAAAGAAAACTGAATTGGCAGAATGCTACCCATTTGCTCGATGAGAAACACCAGAGCAGTGCTTATAATTCCAATAATTAGCACAATTAATTTTAAAACGTCGCTCACACGTTTTTGAGTAATATTCTTTGGCATGAACGGACTCACAAAATCTTCGTATATTGATCCAGAGAGACAATTCATAGTTGCAGATAAAGTACTAAAAACAAAATAATTGTTAATAAATACAAAACCTAGCAACAATGTATGCCGAACAAAAAATCCAATAAAATAATCTGCGTGTGCGCGTTGCGCATGAAGTAAAATTTCGAGTTTAGAAAAGCCCAGAAAATTTGTCTCGGGTCGCTGCGCGACCCTCGACAAATTTTCACGGGGCTTTTCTAAACTCGAAATTTTACTTCATGCTTAGTCTGGAAGTGGAGAACACTCGTTTAAAGCCTCAAATTGATCTTTAAAAAAAAACAAGGAATATCTAAAGATTTACAGAAAATAGGCTGAATTTGGAATACGTATACTTAAAAGAAAAATTCCCTGTAACTATTGATTTTCAAAATACACTCATTAATTAATATTATATACAATAGACGTTTGTTAAACAATGGCAGCGACAAAAAAACATGTATTTTTAATCACCCGAAAAAATATATTTCGTTTTTACTAAATAATAAAAAATAATTTACCTGCATTTTATTTTTTTGTGGCAAACCCGTACAAGATATCAAACATTATTAAGAAACAAAAAACTGTTAAATGAACTGATATTTCAAGATGGATTTTTTAAATGTTTATAAATTGCGCCAATATAAACATATTTTAGTTTTTATGTTGTGGTACTATTGTGTTTTATACTTCTTGTTAATCAATGATGACCATACTAACTGTAATGGTGTGTTATATTATGATAAACAACTATAATAAATTCTAGTCGGATCAATTGTAGCGTTTAATTGTTATAAATAAAATTAATATTTTCTTGAACTTTGAAGATTAATTTCGGCATAGCCGTAAATTTTTGGATATAGGTAAGTTATGTTAAATCATCATATTTTGATCCCACGAATCTATGGTTAAGCCATTTCCCTACATTAACGGGACACACTGTATATACAATTTTATAGTTGGTTCAGTCACTATCAAATTGTACACAGGGCGTACCACCCGTATCAGGCGTTTTTTAGTTGGGACAACAAATTTATTACAAAATTCGTATTAAATAACCGAAAGGTGATATTATTTTCCCCAAAAAGGTTGGCATTAAAAATTACTCAAAATAGGTATCAGTAACAAAATTATGTTTTCTACAAAAGTTGCTTATTTTCTAAAGACCTTTTCAAGTGGTAGCCTTTCGACCAATCGTACCATTTTCTTATTTTTTTATTTTGGGTTTTACGTCATCTATTTCCGCTGCTAAGGCCAATCATGACGCCGGAGATTAGGTCTACAGCTATCCGGGAATTTTGCCGAACCCGGTGGGAGTTCCAACCCACCGGTAGAGATCTTTAACGTGCACGCAACATTCAGGCAGTACACGGGTCCTACATGCATTTAACGTCATATCCGAGAAGACGGAGTGTTTGGCATTTTTATCCTAACCTATATAAATGCAGACAACTTGTTAGGCCGGTATTTGAACACCGGTCCGTGGCGTGGCAGTACAACACTCTAACCACTACACCACCAAGCTGACCAATCGTACCATTTGTAATCTGCACTTTTTGCAATTCTTAAGCTTGCTTACGAATGTCAAGATTATTAAACCTAATTCCCTCTGGTTTTCTTTCTCACATGAAGTTATTAAGAATTGTCTCGTGAATAGTAGTTACTAAATCAACTATTAGTTCACTAATGCGCTAAACCACGTCTCTGCTCTGCCTACGCATGTGCATACTATAGATATAAGTCCTACTTTAATTGAGAATGTACCCACTGAGCAAATCTATTTAAGTAATGTTTTACCAACATTAAAACAACGTTTAATGTTGCTATAATGTTAATATAACAGTATTTTTTTGTTACAAATTATACGCTAGATACATTGACAAGATCTTACTATAGACATAAGTCCTACTTTAATTGAGAATGTACCCACTGAGCAAATCCATTTAAGTAATGTTTTATCAACATTAAAACAACGTTTAATGTTGCTACAATGTTAATATAACATTATTTGTTTGTTTTTTGCTCAGTGGATACATGTATATGATGACTAGATTCATTTTAACATTATGTCCTATCTTAACAAATACAAGGCTTATGTCTCTCTTGTCACGATTCTTGTATAACAAATATAATTGTTTTTGTTCTTATGTTGTTGATGTTGTTTACCTTTTATATTTTATCATTTTATTGCGCCCTTTTTCTTACAAGCAAAAAGGGTCGCTTGTGTTTACAAACATATTTTATTACTTTTTTGTGTGTGATATTTCTAAAGCGAAACCTGAGTACCGCATGTTTCTCTCGGACTTTCAGCTTGTAAAATTTACAACTTGTTTACGGCCGAAAGAACGATTAGCCATTGTCCAGAAATATTTCCTTATTTCTAAAGAGCGGGCCCAAAACGTGCCGCATTGGTCCCTATAAAACTTATCCGCGACCGAGCCGAGCGTACGGGCTTATCCCTTCTACCACTTCCAAAATTCCCAGCACCCGATTATCTGTCCTGTTTATTCACATTGAAAAAACATCCCTTACCTTATCTTGCAAAAACCCTCTCCAATTAATCCTAGCCAATCAGATTATCCTATCCCAAAACGTTCCCTCTTACAACAGAAAAATCGAGAGTCTTGTCTTAACTGTCAAATCAGCAACATCGTTCTTTCGGCCGTACCGCGCTTAACTTGTGATTTTACTTATAACTTTAACTTTTATCTTTGTGTTTTAACTTCATCCATCTTCTAAAATTATTTATTATCTTGCTTTTGTATACAGGGTGTAAACGAACTACTGTACAGGCTCACTACCACATAAGGGGCAGCGTTTAAATAAACAATACCTGCATTTGAAATTACCATACCTTTAGTAGATAGCTCACAAGTAATTATTAAAAATAATTATTAATAATAGGCCACATGTTTGTGGTATCTGGTATACGCGCACATTGCGTATTTTAAGAGAGATTCCACATAGACTGGTAGTTTTTAAACGATTTGGATATCGAATTACACCATCCAGAGAAAAGTGGCTCAGATTGTGAAGAATTATGTCTATGTTATCGTTTTCATAAGTACCCATTGCTGAATAAATTCCGATTTTTTTCTAAACGTGTTAATAAAATTCAATATTTTTCCTTATTAGGTTCACACTTCACTTTATCTCCACTCTTATTGAAATGTTTAGATAAGAGCGGCGAGGGTGGATGATTTTTAAACATAAAAATAGTTTGCTGTTTAGTCTATGGTGAAACTTATTCCATGAAACATCTACATTTTGTAACATGGCGCGATACGTTTATTCAAACATTGAATTGGCAGACATGTTTCTTATTTACGGTAAAACTCGGTGTAATTCCACGGAAGCTGTAAGAATTTATGAAGAGCGATTTCCTGAACGACACTTACCACCGCCAAACCGATTTAGAAATTTATTACAAAGAGCACGCGACACTGGAAGTTTACAGCCCGTCGCCGTCGCCGGAGCCGTTGGAGGTGGTGACGTCCAATGCGATATTTGCGAGCGTGAAGATAAAATTTTGAATCTGTTGGAAGCGGATCCTGGTTTAAGTACCCGTATTATCGCCGCTCAGCTAAATGCATCTCACACATTTGCCAGCAGTGTTATACGAGACAATAATTTTTATCCGTATCACTACCAGCGTGTACAACATCTTCAACCCCATGATTTTCCCAAAAGAATTGCATTTTGTCAGTGGATTTTGGCACAAAATGTTCAAAATCTTAACTTTACCAAAGACATTTTAGTGACCGAGGAATCCTGCTTTACGCGTAATGGAAGTATTAATTTCCATAATATGCATGTTTGTGCAATAGAAAATCCTCGTGTTACGCGTAGAACTCATTTCCAGCATCGCTTCTCCCTTAATATCTGGGCAGGTATTTTAAATGATCAATTAATTGGGCCATTTATGTTCCCATTTAATTTGAATGGAGAACGATATTTACGATTTTTGAAAGATGACCTTTTAGATCTTCTAGAAAATGTACCCTTAGCGGTTCTTAGCAGAATGTGGTATTTGCAAGATGGTGCGCCAGCTCACTATGAAAGGCGGGTTAGAAGATATTTGGATGATGAGTTTCCAGGACGTTGGGTTGGTCGTGGAGGCCCTGTACCATGGCCTCCAAGAAGTCCGGATTTAAACCCCTTAGATTTTTTTCTTTGGGGATACTTTAAAAGTGAAGTCTACACTACGGAAATTGACAATGCTGAAATGCTGATACAACGAGTAAACGCCGCGGCTAATACCATTCCTGAAAAATCTCGTGAAATGTTTGCTACTGTTCGTGCAAATTGGATACGTAGAGCCCAAATGTGCATTGAGTGCGGCGGACGTCAATTTGAACACGTATTGTGATTTTTTTTATACGTGACCCAGTTTCATCTAGTAATTCTAGACAGTGTGTGTGTGTGTGTGTGTAGTACGTGCTAAGTGATTTATACGTCTCGCAGTAGTAACAGTAAATAAACAATACCACAAATGAGTGACCTAGTTTCATCTAGTCATTCGAGACAGCGTGCGTATTTAGTGCGTGCGAAGTGATTTATGCGCCTCGCAGTAGTAAAAGTAAATAAAAAATACAACAACTTACGCATCCACGAAAAATATCATGAACACAGGTAACCAGAAGTTCTCAAAATGTAAAAAATGCATGAAAAATTATGAAAAATCCAATATTTTTTTTCCGATTTTATTTTTGCTGCAATTGGTGTCAAAATATTTTGTGTATACGCCCTTAAGAGGATGTACATTAGTTCGATTACACGCTGTATATATTTTCTTTAATCAGTAATTAAATAAATCTGTTAGTTTAATTTTACTGGTATTCGTAATTTTGAATAAAAACCGCGAGACCCGCGAAATTTACATATGTTAAATATAATTATTTTAATTTTATTTTTAATAATATTACCTAAGTGCTGCACTAAAAATTCCTGACATGAAGAGACCAGCCAATCCGGGAACTGATGTTGCCACATCCATGACATAGTATGGCAATATCTCGTCCTCTCTGACAATTTTTCCAGCAGAAAATGGATCGCAGTCAGCGTAACGAGCATACATGATGAAGCCAGTTACAACTGAAAAGGTTACAACCGTACACATCCCAAAAACAAATAATTGCAATGCTCTGAAATAAAATGAAAACCATATAATATTAACTTACAACATATGTATATACCGTATTGTGCAAATTAACGTAATCTTAAGCATTTTTGAAGTCAATTTTCCACCAAGATCATGTAATTTGACGCCTCTAGAATTCTTCCTTTAGGGTTATCTCAAGAGTAAGATCCATTCCAATAAGCCAAGGATAATTAATTTAATTTATTTACGGAATCTCCATTTTACAATCTATATTTTCATTTACAAAGAATAGTAATACTAATAGTAAAAACATAACATAATTGGTGCGTTAAATTTAAACATGTTACTGCACGTCCCAAAATGGTTCAATAAATCCTTAAAATTATAAATTTATTATTGCTCAACTTTACTGTTGAATGACAAGACAAATAATCGTTCATAAACGTAAAAAAATACATAATTAATTTACTAACTATTTCATGACTATGTATATATAAAAATATAAAAAATGTAATATAATGTATAAACGTTTGTATCACAGAATAATCGCTGAAGGATGAGATAACAATGCACATTGGTGCAATAATTCAGAGATGTTGTCAAAAATGTTGACCATCGAGTAGAGATGGTCAAAATTTAAAAAAAAACTAAACGTGTGTCTTCCACTCCCAGACTAAGCATGAAGTAAAATTTCGAGTTGAGAAAAGCCAGAAGAATTTGGATTTGGACGCGCAGCGTCCAAATCCAAATTCGGGCTTTTCTCAACTCGAAATTTTACTTCATGCGCCACGCGCATCAAAACACTGATTTAAAGTGAATATATTGGCATTTAAAACTGAGAAATATTTCGAATGCCAACTCTCATAATTATTTAAATGCCATGTGACATTATAAGATAAATCTAACATTATACATTACTTTTGTTTGTTCTATTTGTATATTGTTTCTGATGTTATATTTTAACTTATTTATTTTGTCATCTCAAGAGTAAGATCCATCCCGAAAAGCCCAGGACAATTAATAGCTGAAAGATGAGATAACAAGGCACATTGGTGCAATAATTCAGAGATGTTGTCAAAAAAGTTGACCATCGAGTAGAGATGGTCAAAATTAAAAAAAAAAACTAAACGAGTGTCTCCCACTCCCAGACTAAGCATGAAGTAAAATTTCGAGTTGAGAAAAGCCCGAAGAATTTGGATTTGGACGCGCAGCGTCCAAATCCAAATTCGGGCTTTTCTCAACTCGAAATTTTACTTCGTGCGCCACGCGCATAAAAACACTGATTTAAAGTGAATATATTGGCATTTCAAACTGAGAAATATTTCGAATGCCAACTCTCATAATGATTTAAATGCCATGTGACATTATAAAATAAATCTCACATTATACATTACTTTTGTTTGTTCTATTTGTATATTGTTTCTGATTTTATATTTTAACTTTTTATTTTGTTTAATTTATTGTCAATATTAAGCATTATGTACTTTAGATGGAATTTTCTCAAATAAACATAAATCATATAATTTAAATTTGACTAAATATCGACTCTAAATATATCACAACTCTTGACACTAAAAAAAATTGCAAATCCCAATTTTCAGACTTTTCGAAACTCAAAATTTTACTTCATTCTTAATTATGAAGGGGGGGATGGGATTAACTTACTTTTTACAATCGTCAACTGTTGGCATAGACATGTATTTCTGGACAAATCCTTGGCTAATAGCGATGTAACCTATAGCGTTGAATAAGGTTCCAATCAGTATTCCAAAAAACGTATCTCTTTTTGTAGGATCCGGATCAAAACTGAAATAAATTTTAAGTGATAAATAGATATCGGAATGGCTTAATTTAATTAAAACAGTACTCAATTGCTAGACGTTGTCCTTCGATATTCTTTTTCCACATTTCAGAAAATCCTCCAACAGAAACGATGCCCATGTAGTAAACTCCAATCACTGAACCCATCATAACAACAAATTGTAGAGTATCTGTCCATACTACTGCCTTTAATCCGCCTATTGTTGTGTAGAATATACAAATGCCGCACACTAATGGAGTGATTAAATGTAAATTTACACCAGTTGCTAAAAATGTTTCAGATGTTTAAAATGTATCACTTTCACGAACACAGTGCTTGATATTTTTATAAATTAATGAATAATTATATTCAAAATAAGATTGATCAATTAGAAAGATGAGTGCAAATCTTTTTAAAATGTGTTGAATACAAATAATGTTTCGTTTTAAAATTCATTATAATCAGTGTAGCTAAAAAAATGTCAATGGCTATATCACTTATCTTATGGTAAAGCTCACGGCCATAAAACGATTTCAAAGAAAATATGGATAAAATAATCTATCAAAATCGACGATATTATTACCTTGAGCAAATGCCAATGCTGGAATATATATCACAATAGGAAGATACAACATATTTGACATTGTGTACAAAAATGATGAAAGCAGCCTGATTTTTCCACAAAATCGCAGTTTTAGATACTCGTATACACTGGTCACTTGTATTTTATAAAATACTGGTAGATATACATAGAATGTTATAAAGTATGTTATGAATATACTGACACAGTAGAACCAATATGTTCCTCCATATCCATACACATCTGTTGGAACAGCTAACAATGTTATTCCAGAAACATTACTAAAATAATGTAAATATTGTATAAGTACTTATATATAATTACTCTATTGCACTGTCATTTTTTTAGGCAATATATCAGTAAAAAGTTGTGCTTATGTTCAATTCCCCAAGACCACGGAACAGCGCCTTGTCCCGTGGCCTTTGGGATGCTAAACACATGCAAAAAAATAGAGCTATAGTCTCCCATAGCTCTATTTTCCATAGCTTCCATATACTCTTGTATATTCGTTTTTGTCTATCATTTACGTAAATGTGACTTAACTTAAGGAAACCGCCGAAAATGCTGCACTCTGTATACCAAAACAAAACCTAAATTAAAAATATTGAAAAAATTTCCGTATCTTGAGATAAAATGTAATTTTAACGGAATCTATTAAAAAATGTAGAGTCGTACGCTTTAAATTTTTTTTCATCATGACTAGAGACGTAGCGAGACTACTAGGCGCCTGGGACAATTAACCAAATTTGCGCCTCTCCTCGTCTAAATTATGAACTATTTTTTAAAATAAAACTCTATGCAGAACGAAAAAAGTTAAGGAATTTTGTTAGTATATATCAAGATGTCTTCGATACTGGAACAAAATTAAGAACTAACGTAGTTCTACATAAAAATGAATACAGGGAATGCTTAACCATTCCATCAAGCTGCCAAAAGACTACGTAAAAAGAGAAGAGGCAGATACGATTATACAAGTCACGCAAAAGGAAAGCGTTATAGAAACATCAAGTAGTTCATGGGCCCGTAGTGTTAGTAAAGAAGAAAGATGGATCAATTCGATTTTGCGTGGATTATCGCCAGTGTAACAAAAAAAGACAGTTACCCGCTGCCGCGAATTGATGATACGCTGGATACATTGACAGGATCTACCATATTCTCTACATTGGATCTTAAGAGTAGATACTGGCAGGTTGATTTAGCTCCCGAAGATCATGAGAAGTCTGCATTTACCGTGGGCGCAAAATTATGGCAATTCACATAATGCCTTTCGGGCTCTGCAATGCACCTGCTACATTTGAAAGATTGATGGAAACCATATTGAAAGGGCCATCTTGTAACACCTGTTTAGTAGACGTAGATGATATAATTGTATTGGGAATTTTTTTTGAAAAACAGGTAATTCAACGTCTGCGGAGTTCTGGACCCATGCTTAACTGGAAGAAGTGTCACTCGTTCCAAAGGAAGGTACAGTACTTAGGTCACATTGTTTCCGGTCAAGGTGTAGTAGTGGATGAAGGAAAGGTTAAGATAGTGAAAGAGTGGCCTGTACCAAGAAACATACATAAACTGCAAAGTTTTCTCGGACTTTGTACATATCACCGTCGGTATGTTGCAGGATTTTTTCGATTCCCATGGGATGAACATTGTCAAAGGGCATTACAGCGGCTGAAAGATTCTCTAAACGGTGCGCCGATACTGGGCTAACCGCTGCTAAGTGAAGATTTATATTAGATATGGATGCGAGTAACGTACCGATAGGAGCTGTATTGTCACAGGTGCAAAAGGGGCATGAAATGAAACACTCGTCCGTTATTTTAGTAAAACCTTGCCGAAACCAGAAGGGAACTATTGTGTCACCAGACGGAAGTTGTTGGCAATGGTGAAATCGGTAGAGAATTTTTATAAATATCTCTAGAGTAGAACATTTTTGTTGAGAATCAATCATGCTGCATTGAAATGGCTTCTACAATTCAAGAATCCTGAGGGTCAGGTTGCGAGATAGATTGAGAGACTCCAGGAATCCGATTTCGACACGCAGCACCGTTCAGGGTCCATTTACAAAATGCTGATGCATTGTCACGCAGACCTTGTCCAGAAGACTGCAAACATTGCAACCGTATCACGAGAATGCCGCACGCACGGTATACATGGCCTACTGTCAACCTATATTCACATATAGAGTACTGTTTTGGGGTTCTACAACAGAAATAAATATCAAAAGAGTTTTCGTCGCACAGAAACGACTCATCCGAGCTATATGCAAGAAGAACTTGGGTACAGTTGTAGAGACCTTTTTAAGCAGCAACGAATTATGCCAATAATTACCCTCTATATTTATGAGTCCCTTAAATTCGTAAAGTGTAACATGCATCTTTTCAACGTTCATCAAACAAACCATAATTATAACACACGTACAAAAGAATTAAAACTTCACAAACATCACCACAGTTTCTACCATAATTCGTGTCTTGTCCAAAGTCTGAAACTATTTAATAAATTGCCAGAAAATATTTGTGATTTGCCTCGGAAGCAATTCCTACAGACAATAAAAAAACAACTAGAAGAACACGGATTCTACACTGTAGAAGAATATAACCACTTCTGTGATAATTTCGTGTGATATTTTATGATATTTTTGTTGTACATGCAGTGGATTGTTGTCCAAACATTATATATTTCATCCCTACGTTTTTAAAGTGTTCATATTGTTTGTCTTATTTTATTTATGTAGATCGTTTTATATACACTACTAATTAATATATATATTTTTTTAATTATACACCTAGTGAGTAAGTTTTATATATACACAACCTAGTCAGTAAGCTTTTCTTATATCCATACGATGCAACTATTTTAAATTGACCAACCCATGAATGTAATTGTTCTTCCTGGAAATAAATAATTTGAATTTGAATTTGAATTTAAAAAAACCTCTGTCTGTCGCACAACGATAGAGGACAATAGATTGCAACTCGCCAACTCCAAACAGACCAAGAAAGTGACCCCGACCTAAAACAAATTATCGACTGGATAAAGAAAGACCGCAAGCCAACTTGAGAACAGGTAGCAAGGTACTCGCCATATGTGAAATCTTACTGGGCTCAATAAAATCGTTGGTAATCGCTGATGGGTTATTTAGAAGTTTCTCATGGTCAAGAGGAACGAAGGCAGGCTGTGATACCGAAGAATAGGGTATCAGCAGTTTCAAAGGAAATCTATAATAGAATAAGCAGCAGACACCTTGGAGTGACAAATACTCTTAAGAAGTTAAGGGAGCAATTCTACTGGCCAAAATCCAAAGAAGATGCCAAAGAATAGTGCACATTGCCTGCACTATTCTTTGGCATCTTCTTTGGATTTTGGTTGGTTGGTCGCAGTTGACAGATGTCAGAAAACAAAAACTGGGACGAAGGGAATCGTCTACGGATTTTGTGCATTGTAGTTAAAAAAAATTAACAGTCTAGTAAAGTAACCACCGGGGTTTTGTATGCACACCTCTACGAATCTACAGAAAAACGTTACAATATCAAACGATATCTGGAGGAATTGCACAATTTTTGGGAAAAGAGGGATTGGGAACCCGAATTTCACAATCACGAGTTTTGCAACTAAACGCCTCACATATATATGTGTACGACTTTAAGGCCCTAGTCAGAAAATACTGTTTTTGCGCGTGTTTGCGGGTGGTATACGACTTTCTATAATTACTATTGTTTTTTTATTTTTTCTTGCCGCACAGCGGCGCCCCCTTGATACAGCGCCCGGGGCAATGAACCCCTCTGCCCCCCCTCGCTACGCCTCTGTCATGACAAACTCTGAAACTACGTTTGTGGTTCAAGTTTTTAATTTGTGAACAACTTACCTTGCTGTTAGTGAAATTGCAATTGGCACGACTTTCATGGTCTTCCCTCCCAATAAATATTCATTGGCAGAAGACTGCTTTTGAATAAATCCAAAATAAATTCCAATCACTGTACTTAGTCCAAGCATTAACGAAAATAACGTATAGTCAAACCAAGAAAATGTCATAAAGACCTTACTAGATGTATGCTCTGTTGAATTGAGTAAATCCATTTTTCAGTAATACTTCAATTTGTATTTTTGAAGATAATATAATAATCCTCTGAAAATGTGTCAAAAATTAATAGCTCACTCCTCTCCTCGAAATATTACTACATGCACCAGGCGTATAAAACACTGATTTAATGTAAAGTTCAAAATATATAGGGTGATTTAGAATAAGTATAAAAAAATGGCACACCTTGTTCAGAGGCTTATTTGAAGACAATAGTCTAAATCCTGGGTCTCCAAACTATCTTCTTCGCGGGCCACAAATACAATTCAACATAATAAAGTCGGCCAAGATCCGATTAATTTTATAAAATTATGAAAAATTTAAGGAATAATTGTTACAATATTTCAAAATATGACATTTACAAAAAAAATTACAAACAATTGCGGGCCGGATTCATGCAAGTCGCGGGCCGGATTTGGCCCGCGGGCCGTAGTTTGGAGACCACTGGTCTAAATAAACGGGCTCGATTTTTATTATTTACAAAACTACACCTAAATTAAATTTTACGAAATAAAGAATTATTATTGATCTAATTTAAACATAACTAAATTATAAAATAACACAACACAGCACTAAAAAAAAATGTTATTCCTTACTTCACTTTTTATTTGTATCGTTAGATGTACATTTCGAGACACAAGGTGCTCATTATCAATAACATACAGTTAACATAATACAAATTAAACAAAAACAAATCGAAACTTAACATTAAATCAATGTTTAACCCACTAACGGCCGAGCAGTGTTAGAGTTAACTGTAAAAGTTGAATTTAAGTCCAATTCTGCACTTTTTTTATGATTTCTATGAATGACTTATTGTATAACATACTGTGAATTTTTCTTTTAAGTATACATAATGTATACGTTGTAAACTTTCAGGCATTCGTCGATTTTATATAAAAAACGTGCAATATGAAGTTTAGAACGAGTGTTTCTACTCCCAGACTAAGCATGAAGTAAAATTTCGAGTTTAGAAGAGCCCCGCGTAGAAAATTTGTCGAGGGTCGCGCAGCGACCCGAGACAAATTTTCGCGGGGCTTTTCTAAACTCGAAATTTTACTTCATGCGCCACGCGTATATAACACTGAAATATTGTGAAGTTCGAATTACACTGAAATTTGTATATTTTAATGAGTAATAAGTCGATAATTTTAATAACAAAATCTTTATCTTTATACATTTTCAAGTCAGGTCAAATAATATAACGTATTAAATTAACTTATTTAGTAATTTAATTAACAAAAAAATGATAATGTTGCTTGTATGCATCAATGGCGCTTAATGGGTTAATACGACTGGCTCATGTAATAACATTTCAAGTTTAGAAAAGTTTAAACATTTGGATTTAGGCGTGAAGCAAAGCGGAACTTGCAAATCCAAATTTTTATTCATATTTTCAGGCTAGTATTAACTGGAAATGTTTAAATTATTTAACTGTATCAATAACAATTGTTCATTTCGTATAATTTAAATTAGATGTAATTTTAGGTAAATTAAAACACTTGTTTGGTTTCATATTTGTATATTCAGTTTCCTGACACGTGTTTCGGTCAATAACGACCGTTCTCAAAGGAATTACAAGAATAACTGAGTTATTATTCTTGTAATTCCTTTGAGAATGGTCGTTATTGACCGAAACACGTGTCAGGAAACTGAATATACAAATATGAAACCAAACAAGTGTTTTAATTTAACTAATATTACAATTTCGTTTCATCAAGAGAGCAGTGAACAAAGTATTTACCGTATTAGATGTAATTTTGTAAATAACGAAAATTAGGACTATGTTTATTTAAACTATTGTCTTCAAATGAGTCCCTAAACAAGATGTGGTATTTTTTACAAGCATTCTAATTCACCCCGTATATTACTTAGTTACGTTTAGATTTCATAGCAACCCCGGTATGATTTTATACTAGATAGCGTGACTGTTCTTCCTTACTTCACTTTTTATTTTTATGTTAGATGTACATTTCGAGACACAAGGTGCTCATTATCAATAACAAACTAACATAAAAATAAAAAGTGAAGTAAGGAATAACAGTTTTTCTATTTGTGATTAATCACTTCACGTAAACTCGAAACAATACAGTTAGATAGCGTGAGCCAATTAAAGAATAGTAAAAATTTGAAATATTTGTCCCGAGAAGCACATGTTTTTTGTGTAAAAATCACTCAGTCAAATTAAAAAAGCCGCTTGCATAATGATTGTTTATATCTACAAATTTGTGATTTAAAGTTATGCAATTTCTGATGTTCAGGCGAAGAGGGCAAGTGCTCTTCTCTGTCCCCCTAGGCTACGCTTATGTCAACATATTGTCGGTTTGATAGCACTTTTAGTGACTTTAGCAATTGAATAAGAAATTTACAAGAACGTTTGCATATTCCTTGTTCTATTGTTTAACCTTTAAATGGTCGAAATTGTCTGTTAATAATACTTACTTGTAGAATAAATGTTTCCGTCTCAAAAATCAATTATATAAAATTCCCATTTTTAATTCTAACTGAAACTCTCCTAAAATCTAAAGAATTATGATCAATAATTATTTCCATGTAACGATTTCACAATTTTTCTTCTTGCAGAAGTACCAGACTACAGATTATTTGTACACGCACAATGATCTACTAAATGAAATTTATTGATACACGCTCTAAATTTCAGCTAGCAACTGTACAATTAAAACAAAATAGTGAAAATAATGAAAACCTGGTTGACATGAGTCAACTAAGATTATGAAAAACCCAGTGTCGTATCTATTCAAAATAAAACTATACAATTATTTTGTTCAATTAGATAACTTAAGCAAACTGTCATAAAAATTGCTACTGCCTTGTATTATATTGCAATGGCCCGATCTATAAGAAAATTGTTAAATTCAAGGTATATGTTTTAATTCAACTTCACCTTCTAAATATATATTTAGAATTGTGATCGGGATATTGAAATGTAATATAGGACAGTAGCAATTTTTATGACAGTTTGTTTAGAAAAATATATTATAGTACTGAATTATAGACATTTGGGCTAATCCTGTAAGCGAAATGTTAAATTTAACTTATATGTTTTTCTTTAACTTCACCTTCTAAGTGGATTTGGAATTTGTTATATATAACAAGTTCCAAATCCACTTAGAAGGTGAAGGTAAAGAAAAACATATACACTTTTATATAAATAAAACAATTTAAACACTTTCAAATATATATTGTGCATTCGCTACAATTGTTTCGTCACACTGTGGCTTCTTCAGGCGAAGAAAGATATCATTTCTTCGCCTGAAGAAGCCACAGTGTGGCAAAACAATTGTAGCGAATGCACAATATATATTTGAAAGTGTTTAAATTGTTTTATTTATATAAAAGTAAAGATAAACTTTCAACATTTATCAGCCTTATCAATCAATTTTTAAAAACATATACGTTAAATTTAACATATCGCTTACAGAATCAGTTAAAATATCTATAATTCAATACTATAATTTTTTTTTTTAATTCGATGGTTTATGAAATTTATTATGGACGACGCTGGTTTGAATGCGAAAATAATTTACAGTTTCGTATTTGCCCTCTTTATTTTTTAATTTATCTACGCAAAATTTGATAATCCTGTATGCAGTAAATCTTGTCTCATTTTACCTAAAGTCGCGTAATTTTCCGTTAGCTATCATAATCCTTTGTTTGAATATGTATTAAGTGATGTGACGGTAACTTTGTGTTAATATTTAATAAGAGATTTGCTATTTACTATAAGCATGCGGCAAATTTTAAATTTCAGTTATCTTTTATGATCAAAAAGTGAACGAGTTATAAGTTTTTATATTATGAAAAGTATTACAAACAGTTTATACTTGAAAAATGAATGGTTATTTAATAAGTTATTTAATTTTCACTAATATAAAAAAGTACATTATTTAGAGTACTTCCTACAATAATCTAAAATAAGAAATCATCTTAGTTAAAATGGAATACAAATTTTATTAATTCATGTTTACCTCTGGCACAATCAGACGCGTAGATAGAAATTATTTTCAGGGGGAGGGGGGCGATTATGAATTCTTATCAGAGTTGTATAAAACACTTATTTCAAGTGAGGTTCAAATATACATAAATCTTACAGTATTTTAGTGTTTTATGCGCGTGGCGCATGAAGTAAAATTTCGAGTTTAGAAAAGCCCAGAAAATTTGTCTCGGGTCGCTGCGCGACCCTCGACAAATTTTCACGGGGCTTTTCTAAACTCGAAATTTTACTTCATGCTTAGTCTGGGAGTGGAAAACACTCGTTTAAAGAATGTTTTTCTAAGAAAACACTTGTAAACAGAACATTCTTAGCAATATTAAATCTTTGTTTAATTTCTTAAATTAAAAATATAAGAAATTAAAACATTCTTTAAACGAGTGTTTTCCACTCCCAGACTAAGCATGAAGTAAAATTTCGAGTTTAGAAAAGCCCCGTGAAAATTTGTCGAGGGTCGCGCAGCGACCCGAGGCAAATTTTCTGGGCTTTTCTAAACTCGAAATTTTACTTCATGCGCCACGCGTATAAAACACTGATTTCAAGTGAGGTTCAAATATACATAAATCTTACAGTATTTTAGTGTTTTATGCGCGTGGCGCATGAAGTAAAATTTCGAGTTTAGAAAAGCCCAGAAAATTTGTCTCGGGTCGCTGCGCGACCCTCGACAAATTTTCAAGGGGCTTTTCTAAACTCGAAATTTTACTTCATGCTTAGTCTGGGAGTGGAAAACACTCGTTTAAAGAATGTTTTTCTAAGAAAACACATGTAAACAGAACATTCTTAGCAATTTTAAATCTTTGTTTAATTTCTTTAATTAAAAAATATAAGAAATTAAAACATTCTTTAAACGAGTGTTTTCCACTCCCAGACTAAGCATGAAGTAAAATTTCGAGTTTAGAAAAGCCCCGTGAAAATTTGTCGAGGGTCGCGCAGCGACCCGAGGCACATTTTCTGGGTTTTTCTAAACTCGAAATTTTACTTCATGCGCCACGCGTATAAAACACTGATTTCAAGTGAGGTTCAAATATACAAAGAGTTCACAATATTTCAGTGTTTATGACGCGTGGCGCATGAAGTAAAATTTCGAGTTTAGAAAAGCCCAGAAAATTTGTCTCGGGTCGCTGCGCGACCCTCGACAAATTTTCACGGGGCTTTTCTAAACTCGAAATTTTACTTCATGCTTAGTCTGGGAGTGGAAAACACTCGTTTAAAGATTGTTTTTCTAAAAAAAAACACTTTTAAACAGAACATTATTAGTAATTTTAAATATTTGTTTAATCTCTTTAATTTATTCAAACTAATGGAATTTAGAGCTATATTATTATAATAAAATGTTAACCACATTTTATTTTAGAGTTTACCATGAAGCAAAGGGCATGTGTTATAAACGCCAAATTTTAACTGTTTTGTGTTGTAGGCGTTCACTTTGTGGTACATCTTAAATAAACTTGTAAATAAAACACTTTTAACTTTGTTTGAGAATGACTACTAGCTAGTCGAAACTATAGTCAGAAAACTAAGTGTAAATACAGTGGTTAAACAAAGTTAAAAGTGTTTTATTTACAAGCTAAATTTTAACTTTGATGTCAAGTTTTATTACAATATTTAATATATACCAGTAACATTAAATATTGTAATAAAACTTGACATCAAAAATTCGTTGATTGTGAAAAACGCAAGAACAATATTTAAATGTGGAATTCTCAAATAAATAAAATACTCGTTCTATTAAATAATATGAGATATATTTCATTACAAATTTTGTTTTAATGTCCTCCCTGGGCTTTGCCCATGATCAAACCTGTCTAATAATATATCTTATCAATCCTATAGTAATTTATTAACTAAGATTATTTCAATAATTAATGTACATATAAACATAATTATTTACAGCGATATTTACAAAGTATCAAAATTACAAACCTATAAATAAATCACTGGATCTTGTCCCTTATATAATCCTAATTTACTAATAAATTACAATATTTACAAATTTCGACTGCAATGGCTGGGACACATGGAGCGGATGGAAAACTCAAGGGCAGTAAGAAGAATAACAGAGGGAAAGCCAATTGGTAAGAAATAGCGGGGAAGACCAAGAAAGGAATGGAGAGATGCAGTCATGGAGGATATCAGGAATAAACGGATAACGAATTGGAGAAAGAGAGCGAAGGACAGGAGGAGATGGAAGGACGAAACGAAACCTTCAGAATAGAAGATCCTAGGCAACGGGCCTAAATGGTCCGGAGAAAGCCTTATATATATATATATATATATATATATATATATATATATATATATATATATATATATATATATATATATATATATATATATATATATATATATATATATATATATATATATATATATATATATATATATATATATATATGTATCACTGTTTCTTCGGGTTTGGTCCCGCGTATTTTCTTGGCTCTGGTCCATTTTATTTTTAATTCGACGTTTCGATGAAGTCGCAGTCATCATCGTCAGGAATAACTATCAAAATTTCATTGCTCTAGCAACCACTTGTTTGAACTTTACGTACTACTTGATGCTTGAATTTCTTGTTTGGCTTCGTGTTACTCTTCTGTTTTGTTTTTCTAATGATGTAGTAGTAACAATTTCAATATTATTTTCGGAAGGGGTTGGGTTTTTAATTTCTTGGTTGTTGTTCGGAGATAATATATTTTGACCAGAATTTATACAAGTTTTCCAAATTGGTGGTAGTCTTTTAGCATCATCTCTTTGATTAAGACTGTTCGGCCTCTTTTCAATTTCTATCGCTTCTCTAATAATTCTCGCGTGGAAGAAGTCTGTCTTTTTTAAAATTCTCGTTTTTTCGAAATTTATTGTATGTTTAGAAATGTTTACGTGTTGAAATAAAGAAGATTGTGGATCAGACTTTCTTACTGCTAAAATGTGTTCATCTCGACGAGTACTAATTTTCGGGTTTGTTTGTCCTACATAGCTCTTCTCACACATACCACATGGAATTTCATATACGCCTTGAGCTTCAAGTGGGATAATTTCTTTTGGAGTTCGGAGTAAATTTTGAATTTTTGTGTGTATATTGAAACAAGTTCTAATATTGTATTTGGAGAGGACTTTTCCGATTTTACTAGAGCAATGGAATTTTGATAGTTATTCCTGACGATGATGACTGCGACGTCATCGAAACGTCGAATTAAAAATAAAATGGACCAGAGCCAAGAAAATACGCGGGACCAAACCCGAAGAAACAGTGATACATGTTACGCCCGCGAAAATCTACGTTTTAACATATATATATATATATATATATATATATATATATATATATATATATATATATATATATATATATATATATATATATATATATATATTTACAAATTTAATATTTATATACACTAACATCTTAAAATAAACATTAGTAATAAGAACATATTACAATAATTTACAGAAGAAACAAAACTCGCTTTGCTATATTGATTAGGATAATCCAAAATCTCATCCAATCCCTGTGAATACTTTTCAGAATAGCCGCATTTAATTAAAGGTACTTGAAATGCTGTGGGTCTATCTGAATTAATTCTAGGGAGGTTATCAGTGTCGGGTTGGCCTAGGTATAAAAGGCACGAGCCTTGGTAGTCCATTTCAATTTTAACAACTTCGTGCTGAATTGATGGGATGATTATGCCTAGTTGCAAGCAACCGTTTGTTGAGGTGAGCTCTTGAGGTATCCCAGATTGCCATTGTTTTCTCCCACACGAGCTGTACATCCGCATTTCATAGGCCATACGTTTTGTTAAAGGTGTGAGCGTGGCTTTTTCTATCTTGAAATCGATGTTAGTGCTACCTGGTAAGATTTCACTAGGGTTTGAGAAGAAGAAGTGTCCTGCTGCTGTTACTATGAATTTAGGAACGGTGCAAAACGGGTCTTGGTAGAATTTGTGTTCTCCAATCCATTCCGAGTTTTCCGAGTAGAACGAGAATTTTCTGGTTAAGTATAAACCCATTGGTCGGATTTCGCATCTAACTGAAGTCCACTCTCCCCAAATGTAGGGCGGTAAATGTGGTTTTTCGAGAAGATGCGGGGGAGTTTTATCGCTTGAAAGTAAAGTCGAGCAAATATTGCAAGAATTCAAAATTGTGTAATTCCTCGAGTTAATCTCGACAAACTCGGCTTCCCTTAAGTACTTCAATAAAGGCGCTTGAAATCCAGTTGGTGTATACCTTTCCCTCATCTCCCTCCTAGAGTGTATATCCCCAAGCAACAATTCCAATCTGGCTGTACCGGAAAACCCATCGCCGAAAACAGGCCTGGTTTGCACCTTCAGCAACCTCAACTCGTTAAAAGCCCACTTCAAATCCCCCATGCAGGCCACGTACCCCGAGTTCTGCACCAATTCCTTTTGATTGTTTATAGCGTTTTGATAGTGAAAAGTGAATATGTTAGGGAAGTTAAAGGTGTTCAAGAATTTACTGTTGCGGTCATTCGCTTCGAATACTAAATGCTCTTCGTACCGATGCCAGGACTTCCAACTATGTTCTGAAAAGGTAAAAAAATGTATGGAATTAAAATGGAAAAAACGTCGTTGGTTTTGATTGTGTATTCATGGGCGTCGGATAATAATAATGCAGTAAAATTCATGTGATGTTAATTTGAGGAAACGCCCAATTGTGCATAATAATTCAATTATATGAATGATTTTAATATTCAAATGGTTTATGTATTTCCCGTGTTTTACTGTGCGACAACTATTAATAATTAAAATTATGTGATACTAAAAAAGACTGTTATTCCTTACTTCACTTTTTATTTGTATCGTTAGATGTACATTTCGAGACACAAGGTGCTCATTATCAATAACAAAGTCATGGTACATGTTAGCATGTATTAGAAAATGTATACAGGGTATCCCGATTAAGCAGTCCGTGCATAGGTATCTTTTAAGGAGTAAGAGATAGAAAATCGGTTAAATAGGACAAAGTGTGCAGGACACTAAGTACTATCTATATCCGGTGTAAAACTAACAAAAAAGTTAAACGTTCAGAGCACACTGCGAACAAATTGATTTTGGCGGTTTTTTATTTTCCTTTATAACTTGGTTATTATTAAACTGTTAACTGTTGAGGCTTCTACTTCGTTATACATCATTATTAACATAAATAAGACACTTAAACTTTGTTTGTATAACTGAGGTTTGTATAACTGAGGTTTTGATCGATAAGTCGTCATTCGCGATACATATGATTGAAAACAATCATACGTTTGACGAGGATGTACTCTCAGTAATCCATTTCGCCGAAAAGGGTCGTAAGATGGACCTCCTGGAGTCTCTGGAAATACACAGAGCGCGCGCTAATCCGGAAATTCCCGTAATAAACGACCAGCTTGACCCAATATACACCCCCATTTTTAAAGCCATTTTGTAACCGTAATTTCTGCATATATACCTGCTAAATTGTTATTTTTAAATTACTTGTAGTCTGATAATGACAAGTTAAAGTTGTCGAAACTATAGTCACAATAAAAAAACCTCAGTTATACAAACAAAGTTTAAGTGTCTTATTTATGTTGGTTATTATTGATAATTCAAAGATAGTAATTTGACAATATTAACACACTTTTTGTGCATTTTATTGATACGTAGTTAGTTTCAGAATTAACCTAATATTTTCTAACATATGCCTGCTAAGTTAATTTTTCATGTGTATGTCAAACTTAATAATAATCCGGGTTCCCACTGAGCAAAAAACAAACAAATAACGTTATAACAACATTGTTGCAACATTAAACGTTGTTTTAGTGTTGATGAAACATTAATTAATTGTGTTTGCTCAAGGGGCTGTTATGTTTAAAACAGTGTTTTAAACATGTTTATAACGTGTTTTAAACGTTAAATTTGTTTAAAACGATTCTATTTTATTATCGTAAATTTGTTTAACTATAATTTATACTAGGAATGTTTGATATAAATCGATATCTTAGAATATCGATATTTTGGTGCGAAATAATCGATATTTATATCAATATTTGATTTTCCGATATATCGCTAGTATCGATATAATATGGTCGTTATCGTTACATACAATACTGGCCTTAAACGCCATCTATTGTATTAAGCAAGAAATAAAAAATATTTAAGTTAAAACTTGCACAAAAGTAAAAGTAAAAATTATGCAGGGATTTTTTTCTTTTAAGTATACTTATAAATAAAGCCATTTGATCAAATTTTGAAAACAAAATGATAAGCAGTATATTTTAAACTTTACTTGAAATCAGTGTTTAATACGCGTGGCGCATGAAGTAAAATTTCGAGTTTAGAAAAGCCTGAAAATTTGGATTTGCCGGGGCGCGACTCGCTTCGCTCGCGCGCCCCGGCAAATCCAAATTTTCAGGCTTTTCTAAACTCGAAATTTTACTTCATGCTTAGTCTGGGAGTGGAAAACACTCGTTAAAAGTTAGCTTGGCGGAATTATTTACGATTTTGATTTAATGAATTGAAAAATTACCTGGACATTCTGTTGCAACAAGATTTTCTAGTTCCTTGGTGGCTTTCGTATCTTGAGGAATGACGCTTATATTAATCGGCCTAATATATCCTGAAGCAGCATCAGTATTCAATAAATTATCCTTCTTCAGACGTATCAAACCATGAGAAACCACTGTAAATTTCGGACTCGAACATGAACTATCCCAATAATGATGTTGGATTACCTTGTAGGTTCCTTCTGCTCGAAAACTATACGATCTTAATACATATTGAGGTCCAGGTCTAATTTCACAACTAAAATAAAAAGGCATAATGTTAATTAGGTCTACATCCAACACAAAATGTTTACAACTAAAATGAAAAAAAATGTTATAATAAGTTTTTATCAAACATAATATTTATAGAATTTTAAAAAAGGAACAAGAAATAATATTAGTTAAAATTCCATTAAATTAAACATTTTAAGAAAAGAATTATCACCAGAATTATCAAGTCTTGAAGTTAAAAAATTAAGTTTGACTTTTAATAAAAGTTTGTTTATTTTAACTTAAGTAATTGTAATTATTATAGCGCGGATTTTTGTAGAAATCGCTCGTGAACCGTTGCTGCCCAGTCGAGTTAAGCATATAACGCACGCGACTTGACGCCAAATACACAAGCGGACGACTGCATCGCCCGACATAGCTTAATCGTCCACTTGTACATTCGACGCACAATCGCGTTTTAGCAATCCCTGCCAAAATCCGCGCTATGGTAATTACACATCAAGCTTTTATATCTATTTTAGAAATAATACAGGGCTTTCATTAATTCCCGAACCCCACGTGACTAAATTTAAAATTGCCGCGTAAATTATTGTATTTGTACGTTGGAGGCTTTGAAAAAAGTAACCAAACGTTACTAAAGTCAAATTTGACATAAATGTTTATGCGCGGTGCATCGTTAAACCAACCTTTGAGATCTTACAAGATTCGCCCGGAATTTTCAGGTAAGCAAAAATTGTTTAATTATTCTGAAACATTGAGTTAAATAAAGTTTAAAGATTAAATAAAGTTTTAAAGTTTAAATTAAAGTTTAAAGTTTAATAAAAATTAGTTACATTTTTGAAGATGAGCCTATTTTTTAATCATTTTAAATATAATATTTTCAGTCGTCATAAAAATACGCCGGCGAATAAATATTTTTAAATCTAGGGAATTTTTGTGTGAGCCATACCACCTTGTACATTTGGTTGCCTATTATTTTGGGTCACGTGGGGTTCGGGAATTAATGAAAGCCCGGTATAAGTACATATTTGGTGGTCATGACAAAATTTTTACAAACATTGAACTAGTGTCTCCATCTCTTAGTATATAAGGCAGCCTAACTTCAAGGTCGGCCACAGCGCCAAGGCACACAATAATTGAGGTTGGGATCGCGCTTTATAAATACAAGCAATTGCACAAGATCACCTTTCAATAACGGATACATATTACTTGGGTCTCTGGCCTATCCTGAAGTTAGGCTGCGAGCCGTCGCTGATTCAAGGCATATTGTAGCCCGAAATTAGCCTTCTAATCGAACTAAATCCTGCTGTAAGAATGTGTGAAAGCAGTGGCGGATTTTTTATTAGGCTAAGTAGGCTAAAGCCTACGACGGCAAATTTTCCACGGATACCTAATTTTGACTTTGAGGCTTTTATGAATTTGTATTATTGTGTTTATATCTCTTGGCTGAATACCCCCGAGGGCAGTGTTGCCAACTTTAAACCATCAAATATCTAAAAGTCTTGTGTTAAAAATCTCCAAACATCATTGGATTTTTCGGTATTTTATAAACGAATTTCAATTATGTTAACAACGAAAGACTGAAATAATTAAGGACTTTGTGAGAGTGAAGAATTTTCAAAAAGATTTTGATACTATTTTTCTTTATTAAGTTGGATGAAATGTAGTGTTTAGCTTTAAATCCACTAAAGTTTTTTTTTTAAATTGTAGAAACGTGTTTCTGAAAACTTACAGACGAACTTGTTATGAATGAAAATGTATACTTTAGCGGTGTAAACAAACATTAAACAAATTGTGTAAACACAGCTGTTGACAGAATCGCAACCTTAATACACCAACTGTGATCATAGACCAGTGTTGCCAGATTTTTTTTTTAAATTCACTATGGCACATGAAGTAAATTTCGAGCTTAGAAGAGTCTGAAAATCTGGATTGGTTGCTCCGTTTTGCTACACAACCAATCCAAATTTTCAAGCGTTTCTAAACTAGAAATTTTACTTCATGCTTAATTAAAGAATGGAAACACTCGTAAGAAGCTTCAAATTGAATGCTTTTATAAAAATATCGAATCTTTGAAATTTACAACTAATGCATCGGGATACTGAAAAGAAAAATGTGTATGAATAACTATAGGTAAAAGTTAAAATGTCAAACATTTGATTAAGAAATAAAATTTATTGAAATAAAGTTGAAACTAATATTAAATTAAGTAAGTATTTTTAGTTAATTCTGTATTGTGGAGGCTTCTACTTCGTTATACATGTTAATTACACAATGAAACACTTTTAACTTTGTTTGTATAACACGTTTTATTTAATGTGACTGGCAGTTTCGACAAATTTAGCTTGTCATTATCAAACATGGAGTAACTTAAACTAGAGGTTTTACAGGTATATATACACAATTACAAAACAGCGGTAAAAATGGGGGTGCATTTTTAGTTACATTTCATACTTACGACTAAGCATAAAGTAAATGTTTTATATTTTGAACAGTCTGAAAATTTTAGGCTTTTCTAAACTCGACATACTTATAAAGTAAAATGCCAGGCGTATTATATATAGATTTACTGTGAAGTTTTATAACAAATGCATCTTATTCTTTTCTTCATTGGTCATATTTAACTAAAAATTTTCCTATTGAAGATATTTCTTCAAATATGACAACACTGTCAGAGATCATCGTGAATTGATTTGATTCTAAAAACATTTTTAAGCAATCTTTTTGAAATTTTATAAATTCAAGACTTACTTATTCCTCAATGTATCATATTATTCTGTAGTTTTTCAAAAAAATGCTTTCAACAAAAGTTGTAGATAAAGAAGAAACACACAACTTTTACCTAAATACTTTTCACCCTAACTCTTTTGTTTATGATCAGTATACGAAAAGGCCTAGGGAAGATATTTATTTGATAATCACTCAGAAATTGCTGCTTTATTAGTAACTTAATTAAGTTTCAAGCAAAAGATAATGAAAAAAAAAACAACACAAAATTTTGTATAATCATTTTTCACCTCAGTCCTTTTGTTTATGAACTAGAAACTAAAAAATCTAGTGGAGATCAACAACTCACCGACTATTGCTTTCGACGTCTCAATAAAAAAAAAATGTTTCAAACAAAAGTTGTAGCCAACGAAAAAATAAACCACTTTTACCTAAACACTTTTCACCGCAGATCTTTTGTTTTTGTTCAATAAACCGAGAAAGATTTTTTTGATATATTTTCCGGCTAATCACTCATCAACTGTAGCTTTATTATCGTTTGAATCAAACAAAGCTTCAAACAAAAGTTGCAGACAACGAAAAAATACACAACTTTATGTTAATTCAAAAATTTACGAACGAGTGTCTTCCACTCCCAGACTAAGCATGAAGTAAAATTTCGAGTTTAGAAAAGCCCTGAGCAAAATTTGGCTCGGTCGCGCAGCGACCGAGCCAAATTTTGCGGGCTTTTCTAAACTCGAAATTTTACTTCATGCGCCACGCATATTAAACATTGATTTCAAGTGAAGTTGAAAATAGATAAACATATTAACTTAATCTAAATATGTCTCAAATAAAAGTTGTAGCAAACGAATAAACACAACTTAGCTATTTTGTCTTTGATCAAGAAACGAGATAGTCTAGCCTGGATTTATTCATTTAGTAATCACTCACAAAATATGTTATATTTTAAAACAGACATGATGAGTTTCCTAGTTACGAAAATATGTAAATATGTCAATTTCCTTAATGTAAAAATGCTGCGTCATTTAGGCAATAATTCAAAAATTCGAAACCTAACTAAAATAGAAGATGGTTTTTCTATTTCTGCTTTGTTGTATTTATTACGAGCGTTGTTTTCAAAGAGTCTTAGTTTTGGTTTTTTAATGAAGGTGTTATTTTCAAGTTTCTTAGTTTTGGTTTTTTAATGAAGGTGTTATTTTCAAGTTATGGTGTTTTATTTTTCATTGAAACTGCCGCTAGGCAATTAACACAGACTCGAATTATACAACTAGAATATTGTGAAAAATAGTTATGAGACTTGTGCTTCATTTTATTGCACAGAAGTGTATATCTAGCATCGAAAATAAAAGTGAAGAAAAGAATATAACTACGTTTTAATTAAGTGACTTAAAATCTTCGCCTAAGTCAAATAACTACATTCATTTAAGGTCGGAAATTCACATATTATTTGGCCATAAGAACGAACAACGATTAATCTTCCACAATATTGAAAATAGATTTTTGAAACTTATACATATTGCACATTGAAGCGTTGCGAATAAATTAACACTATTCTTTTTTCAAAAAAATGTTTCTTAAATTATGTATAAATCAAATAATGGAACACCCTTAAATAATCACATAAATCTATGCAATACTTCCATAGAAAACATTATTTCTTGTTTATATTGCTTTAATTTGTTGAAGTAATTATTATAAACATGTTGTAATAAATAGATTAATCTAAAATTAATGATAAATAAAATTAATCGTTGCTTAGAAAACTCCATTAGAGCAATGTAAATTTTGATTATGCTTTTAATAAATAGGGGGCAGCATCGTGGTATTTCAGAAATATCCTAAAATATACTGTCATTTCCAAAAACATGTGAAACGAAATATAAACATATATATGAACAAATTTAACTACATTATAATAACCAAGAACACAAAGGATTTCAACGATGACGTGTAGAGTGTTTTCGAATTGGGCATTCATAAACAACGTCTCGTTATTTAGGGAACCCGCGCGTTTAAATAAAAGATAGCGAGAAGAAGAAAGAATTGAAAAGATGTCCTCAGCGATAGAGATGATAGCGGATCCACCAAAATTTATTCTCCATTATTTCAGAATCTCTGGACGATAAATCGTGTCCGGTTTTTCGAATGGCGAAAGGCGGACGCCGCCAAATACGGACCGCTCAGGTGAACCGTGGTCGGAATAAACAGACTCGCTTAACATTTTTAATGCGGGACCGGGTTTTACATAAAAATGCACTTTTGCAGTCCGTTTCGGTCTTTTGTTTTATCGAGTTTTTATCGTGTTTCACTAGTTTTCGTTGTCACGTTATGAAAATTCCTTACATGATTCTGAATAAGTTTTTTCATTGATTATAAACGAAAATAAAAGAAAACCCCTATTTTCAGGCTTTTAATCAAAATATTTCAAATATATTACTGATTTCTATTCCCATATTTAACCTAAGTAGAAGTATGTGGAATCATTAGTCTAACGTTCATGATATTTAAAATAAAAAAATATTTGTTCGTTAAAGTAGAACAAATAATCCAAGATATTAATTAATTATATACGTAATATTTTGAATTTTAAGTTAAATTTACTTATATTGGTTTTAAACTTTGATTTTTTCCCATCAAAGTAGAGAGCGAAAGTGTCCGGGGCGAAATGTTTCAGGGACAAAATGTAAAGTAGTAAATGTGAAAAGTCCAGAGGGTGACATGTGTGGAGGTCGAATTTTTCAAATCCCACCGTCACCATCACTGCTACAGAATAATGACAACAAATTAAGGTCGGATATGCACATGTTATTTGGCTATAAGAACCAACAACGATTAATCTTCCACAATAATCAAAATAGATCTTTGAAACTTATACATATTGCACATTAAAGCTTTGCGAATAAATTGACACTATTATTTTTTCAAAAAAATGTTTCTTAAATTATATATAAATCAAATAATGGAACACTCTTAAATGTTCACATAAATTCGTGCAATCCTTCCATAGAAAACATTATTACTTCTTTATATTGCTTTAATTTATTGAAGTAATTATTATAAACATGTTGTATTAAATAGATTAATCTAAAATAATTGATAAATAAAATTAATCGTTGCTTAGAAATCTCCATAAGAGCAACATAAATTTTGATTATGCTTTTGATAAATAGGGGGCAGCATCGTGCTATTTTAGTAATATATTAAAACTATACTGTAATTTCCAAAAACATGTGAAAATAAATTGGGTTTGATATGTAGAATTCGTGTATGGTATTTGTCGCGACACGGGATGGGCAAGAAACCAATGTTACTGGAATCGTCGCTTAATATATCGTAAATTACGATAAATTACCAATTGTTATTACCATCTTAAATGACCTCTAACATTATTCGTTTTTATTATTTTCTGTATATTCAAAAATGTATTATTTATAACTTTTACATACCCTTCTGATAACCATGTTCCAATTAAATTCTTGTAAGTCGTGTTAACAACAGTATTCTGGTTTTCAAGGGCGGCTTTAGCGGCGAAGGCTTCACATTGCGTCTTCTCCGTGGCTCGAGACGGACCTGGAACAAGGATGGAAATGGACATAAACATAAACCCATGATGATATATTAATCTCAGGCGGCGTTCATTAATATTAATACATTTCCTTCTTTTATGGGACACACGCAGAGAGACCCCGACCTTTTACGATTTAACCCATGCCCATCAAAATAAAAGAAAAAAAAACATTATAGTCTACGTCGTCTAGGGATTAAAAATATATTGTTTTATGGGATACATATGTACATGTATGTTTATTTTAATTTAATTGGATGTAAATAAAAAATATCTTATACCTGCATATTAACAATATCGTTTAATTCTCTACAGGACAAGCCAGTTACACAGTATAATATAAAAAAGGTACATTCTTAGCAATAATAAAATAATACATATAAATAGGATTTGAATACATTTCTTATAAAAAGTGGTAGGGTAGCATTATGGTATAAAAATGTGCGGTGCATTTCGTGCCACTTATGGAAAACTTTTTTTTTTAAACAGATATTGAAACACCGTTTTCGCGAGTGAATTTTTCGTGATTTAATCAATGAAGAAAGGAAAATTGATCTATCTCCGTTGCCGTTTCCGCTTTATAACTGGAAGTTAATAAAATGTCCTTTTTCTGAAGTTACTGTAACTAATTTGTTTTTAAAGTTATAACCAAGCTGTAAACACTTTCTTGTAGCAACGTTTTATATATTTTCTTGAATATTGTGACAATTACAATACTAAGTACATTGTTAATATCCAGATTAACTGAGGTTTACTGTTCTGTGTTTGTCGGTTCGTTCTCGTTCCTCCTTTTAAAATAATTGTTCACTGACAGGTTTGTCAAATAAATGAAGTAATAAAATCATACAAAAAAATGGACATGCGTTTATGATACTGTGTTGTGTATTTTGTGACATCAGGGTAAAAGGGTAATGTGTTGACTATACCCTCACTATGCTTATCTATCCATAGCGATTGAGTATACAGAGAAGATTTTTGAAATATTTCCCCATCTAATCTGTAAGAAATGTATACAAATTAGATGGGGAATATCCTGTGCAAGGCATTGATTAATCTCAGTTGTTGGATAGATTTGATGTGAAATTTTTGTCAGTACGTAGAGAGTAGTGCGAAATTTATGTACAAGCTACTACATAATGTTATAGATTGTTCATTATTATCGCAAGTCAACCTATCTGTCCCGAGAATTGAATGACGTCATAATAATACGTTTTATATAAAATTAGCCAAATCTAACACTTCACCCACTGAGCAAATCCATTTAAGTAATGTTTCAACAACAATAAAACAACGTTTAATGTTGCTACAATGTTGATATAACGTTATTTGGTTGTTATTTGCTTAGTAGGTACTTAAATCGCTGCTGTTCCATATGTCCAGAAATGCCAACAACGTTTTTGATAATGTCTTCTGTTAAGTAAAACATATGTCTGGTATTTAATATTGTAACTAATCTTAAGTTTTGTTTATCAATACATGTTTTAAGTTATATTATATTAATTACATTGTCCTGTAATTGGTGAATGTTTGACAATAAAGATTGTTATTATTATAAACCCATTAACGGCTAAACTAATTAACAAATAAAAGTTAAGATTTTAGGCAAAATTCAGCACTTCTTATTATGATTTCAAGGAGTGACTTACAATCAGAGTTTTTATGTTTGAAATACTTTGTTTTAAAACAGTGTTTTAAACATATTTAAAAACAGCCGTTGTGTTTTAAACGGTTTTGTTTTAAACATGTTTTAGATCCTAAATTTGTTTAAAACATGTTTAAAACGTTTTTTTGAATTATCATAAATTTGCTAAATTATATTTTATACTACTTCATTAAGATGAAAGATTGTTTGTTTACGTTTTCAAATGTTAGCTAAATTGTCTAAGATATTTCAAATTACATTATTAAACACAACATTTTATTACGATAAAATATCACAACTGTGTGTGCATAAATGTGATTTTCTCTTTCAGAGATTTCAATTTGAACCGTTAAACGAGGGTTTTCCACTCCCAGACTAAGCTTGAAGTAAAATTTCGAGTTTAGAAAAGCTACGCTTCGCTACGCGGCCAATCCAAATTAGGCTTTTCTAAACTCAAAATTTTACTTCATGCGCGACACGCATAAAACACTGAAATGCCGTAATGTTTGAAATATACGGGTTTAGCAATCTAATATGTAGATGTGAATAAAACGTGAGTCAAATTCTGCGCTCAACAAATTGTTTAAAACAGTGATCAAAGGCAACCCAATAACTATAACGTATATTAGGTTGCCTATAATCGTTGTATGTGTGTGTTTTTTGAACTTCACTGTGAATTCGTGTTTTTAAGCGTGGCGCATGAAGTAAAATTTCGAGTTGAGAAAAGCCTAATTTGGATTGGCCGCTCCGCTTCGCTACGCGGCCAATCCAAATTCTTAGGCTTTTCTAAACTCGAAATTTTAGTTCATGCTTAGTCTGGGAGTGGAAAGCACTCGTTAAAAGTCTCAAATTAACCGCTTTGAAACAATGAATTCCTGCAAATTTAAAAAATGCTGCAATTATCGGAATATGTATACTCAAAATGCTTTGTATATTCTGTTTTAAACACGTTTTAAACGTTTTAAACTTGAAAAAACATTAAATGTTTGATTTAATTTTAAAAAAAGCTTTTTTAACAACCCTGTTTATAATATTACATACTGGGATATTTTCTTTTAGATATAAGAAATGTATGTGCTGCAAATTTTTAGTCATTCGTCGATTTTATAAAAGAGTTCAATTTAAAGTTTGGACGAGTATTTCTACTACCCAATTTAAGCATGAAGTAAAATTTCCAGTTTAGAAAAGCCTTAAACCAAATTTTAAGGCTTTTCTAAACTCGATATTTTACTTCGTGCTTAATCTGGGAGTGGAAAACACTCGTTTAATGCCTTAAATGAAACTCTTAGAAAACAACGTATATGTGAAGATTTACAGAATAATTGGGGTATGTATACTTTGAAGAAAAACTCTTGATACAGTTTTAGTTTGAAATGAGTAACTTAAGTATATCTAAAATATTTACAATAGATTTAATTTTTATGATATGTTGGCTAAATATCACCAAATTTGATGAAAAATCGATAATTTATTGGAAATACAATTATTTTTGGTGAATGTACTTCAAAAATATACGATACATAATTATTATAAAAATAAATAAATTTAATAAAAATAAAATTGTTTCTATTAAGTTTATATTTTGTATGTAAACATAATTTTCGGTTATAAATTACTTTTTCAACTAACATCTTTCTCTAAAATTATAATTAGAGGTACTTTTCTTTATAAACAATTTTAGTTTTTCCTAATTTTTAAGCGCCCTGTATAGTAAATTTAAGATTTGATAATGAAAACACTGTTTTCAAGTCATCAAAACTTTTTATGAAGAATGACTTTTTGTCGAAAAATGGACAATAACATTTTTTTTTTCTCCGGACAGTAATCCGGGCACACGGTATATTTTGTTCAATTGTTCAATGTACGTTACTATCGTACGTTCAATAAAAAAAAAACCTCTAGAGTGCGATGGAAAATATTGTAGGTTGGCAACCCTGAAGTTATACATTAAAAATATTTTGCCTCACGTTTTATATGTCAATTCCTAAAGCGTGTAGCCAAATTAAATTTTAATCTTTTTTAAAGATTTTTTTTAATTGAACATACGATATAATTTAAATATGTACCATTTGTTTAATATTACAGATGTAAAGCTTAATATAAATTCATAATTAACCACACACTTCAGAGAATAACACCAAAAAAGCTTTAAAGCCGTTTGCGGTTTGCCACGTGATGAATTGCTTGTCATTTTTGTGAGACACATAAATCACCGGGTAAACATCCTGGTGTCGAGTTTCTAAAATGTTGGGCTGTCTGAAAACAGTTTACAACAATTTTGAGTCCCCTATAAGTCCAATATACCGTGTGTTCCGTTTCCAGGCGCATCATAGGGAATTCCCATGTTAATTTTTTAATTTTAATTTCTATCTCCATTATTAAGCTTAAATGGTCAGAATAAAACTAAAATGATTCTCTTATTTAATAACAATATTTCAGACACAGTTTTTTCGTATTTGATTCCGTTTTAATCTAATTATTGGTTAAAAATGATGACGAAAAACTAACTTAAAAAATCTTGAAAATAGTAGTTGCTTTAAAAAGTCAGTACATGACATCTAAAATTACAAACGCTGGTTCAGGCACGATTTCATTATTGAGCGCATTCATCAGATCAATTGTTAGGAGTTTGATGGCAACAGTTGGAGAATTTTATGATGAGCGCACTATCAGCAGCAAACGCGTTCGTAATTTTCGCAAGCGTACAAAATAGAATAGCCAGAGTAGCGTTCACTAGATACCAACGTAGAAAAATCCAAACGTGTTGAGAATGGGCCCATTTATATTGAAACAAACTAACCTAAAAGGTACACTTAACTTAAACAGATTCAAATTCACCTTACTATTTCTTATTTATTTTGTAAAAAACTTGAAAACCGTGTCCAGTTAATCTACAATTATTAGACTATTCAAAATTTGAAAAGGATGCGTACGTAAACAATGAATATAAAAGATTATTTAAAGACTTCTTCTTTCTTACACTTACTATTAGATTTACTCTTATCATTGCCAGTATATTTGTTACAATTTCTTTAGATTTCCTCTTTTTAATCTTAACAATATGTTCATCGTTCACACAATTTTCTTCAAATTTCTGAACGATTCTAATAATTGTTGATTAATACTAAATAAGTCGGAAATGCCTAGCACCCGAAGAATGCCCACTAAGAGTCCATTTAATGGTTAGAATTTTTTCTTTTGTGGTATAAACACTGAATTGAATTAACGTTTTGTGTCTTAATAAATTTAGATGACAAACACTGACTTATCGTAGCAACTACTATTTTAAGGATTCTATTTTCGAATATTTCTTTACTATTTCTAGGCTATATTTCGAAGAAAACTAAAGAGAAAACACAAATAAATCTTAGAAAACAATGCTAGTAGATAAGAAAATGATTCTAATTTTATTTTGATCATTTTGGTTCAATAATAGAGATACAAACTGAAATTGATACAAAGAAAACACTTAACTTTTGTATACCACTTTTATTTTACTTTTGTGACTAATTTCAATTACAAGGTAATCATTGTCAAAGTAAACAATGATCGTGTAATTGAAACTAGTCACAAAAGTAAAAATAAAAGTGGTATAAAAAAATTAAGTGTTTTCATTATATCAAATTGAAAATGTGCAATAAAATTAAGCACACAAAATATGTTATATTTTAAAATGGACATAATGAGTTTCCTAGTTACAAAAATATGTAAATATCTCAATTTCCTTCATGCCAAAATGCTGCGTCATTCAGACTACAATTTAAAATTTCGAATTACAACTAAAATAGAAGTTGGTTTTTCTATTTCGGCTTGGTAGTATTTATTACGAGCGTTTTTTTAAAAGATCATAGTTTTTGTATTTTAATAAAACTGTTATTTTCAAGTTATGGTGTTTTATCATTTATTGAAATTGCTGCTAAGCAATTAACACAAACCCGAATAATACAACTGGAATATTGTGAAAAATAGTTATAAGACTTGTGCTTAATTTTATTGCACAGTGTACCTCGGACCTCGAAGTAAACGCTTCCAAGATTTAAGAAAATGAAATTGAAATTTTTACATGGGATATCCCTATGATGCGTCTTGAAACGGGACACACGGTATGTTTTTAAGAAAATAAATGTTTATAATTATAAAAATTTAAATGTCCCTACTAATTTTTTATTTATCACTTAGTGAAAATTATAACGCGTATAATTATTTTATAAACATGATTCAAATGACTAAAACACTTACCCAATAAAATACTGGATACGATCAAAACGTAAACAATTTTGCACATCTTGGCCGACTTCTCGTAAACAAACAACAATAACAAAACTGCGTGGTACACGTGCTTGTCGTGGGGTTCTCTAGTAAAAATTCCGATACATCCTCGGCGGTATGCGAAGAACGAATGCCATTTGGGCAGAGACCGCTCGGGAGGTTATTCTTTTTGGGTCTGGTTGACACTGCGGGGGGCGACCGACTGACCATCTCCCATCTCCTGTAAACCATCTGACAGGTCCATCCCGACACCCCCCAAAGACCCATTTCGATTGTTATTATTCATAGTACGTCGCTTTCTGGGCACAGGTAGAAATTCCTAAAGTGATCGATGTTTCCATGTTGTCGGTTGGTATATACATGCGATAACATTTTTCGGAAATGGCAATATTGGTGACAATTTTGATAATATATGTGAAATGAATTTTAAACTGATTTAAAACTAAATTAAAAGAATAACGCTGTTTAAAATTAAAATATCAATACCTCTTTAAAATAAATATGGTAACTAGAAGCGTGACGAGAATTACGGCCTTGCAAAACGATTTCTGGGACCCTCTACATATACAGGGTGTCTGTATGTTGTGGAAATGCATTGGGATATGTAGGCGTATGTTAGAGATCGGTTGAAGCAAATTGCGTATTATAGGGCCAGATAATAACTGTATGTTTTTTAGTTTACACTAAAATATTGTGAAATTAATTTATATTGAAACTTCACTTGAAATCTGGGTTTTATACGCGTGGCGCATGAAGTAAAATTTCGAGTTTAGAAAAGCCCAGAAAATTTGTCTCGGGTCGCTGCGCGACCCTCGACAAATTTTCACGGGGCTTTTCTAAACTCGAAATTTTACTTCATGCTTAGTCTGGGAGTGGAAAACACTCGTTTAAAGCTTCAAATTGAACTCTTAAAAAAATCGAATGTCGGAAAATTTACAGCTTATGCATATGTTTATCTAAAAGAAAAATTCATTGTATGTATTAGGATTTTGCCAAGGAAATTAAATATACCATATTCATATTTTATATTTTTGTGGCAAAACCGTACAAGATATCAAACATTATTAAGAGACAATAAAGCTTTCAAATGAACCAATCTTTGAAGTAATATTTTTTAAAATTTTTATAAGGTGCGTCAGTAAAAACATATTTTAGTTTTTATGTTGTGGTACTACTGTTTTTCATACTTTTTGTCAATCAATTATGATCATAATAACTTAAATGATGTGTTATATTATCATAATCAACCATAATAAATTTCAGTCAAATTGAATATAGCGCTCAATCGTTACAAATAAAATTAAGCATATTTTTTTAACTTTAAAGACTAATTCCGGCTTAACCGGAAAGTTTTGGATATAGATAAGTATTAACAGGACACCCTGTATTGCGTTGTGTTTGACCTACGTATATTTTATTGCAATTGTTGCAGTTTATTAAATAAATCCCGGATTGTTTTAAGTGGTTTGTTTTTGCAAAGTGTTGCCAAGTGAACTTTTTTATTTTGTATTGACATAAAAAGCAGGAGAAATGCTGAATTTATTCAATAAACTATCAATTCTCATACAAATTGATGGGTGGTAAACGAATCTAGCAAACTTTTTTGGGACGGTTTCTTTCGACTTAATTAGGGTGGTACTTAATTTTATTTTGTGATTCCTAATAATAAATTGAAAACAAGTTTCTAAAATCATCATTTGTTCTCGAGATATTTAAAAAAAACTAAAAATTGGCCGAAAATATGAGGAAATTGTGTTTATTTAGACAAGCAAACCCAGATTGTAAAAAAAATTTTGTTCTATTATAATTTTAACAAATAATAAATAAATAGTGCTTTTTTACATTTGAAAATCAATTGGTACTTTTTCTGGAAGAAAAATTAAGTGAATTTTACTTTATTTCGTTTTTTTTTTTAAATCAATGGCCCTGAATTTATGTGAAAAATGTGAAGTTTGACAGGAGCACAAAATACTAGTTAATTATTATATGAGCTGCGTAATCCTTCTGATTTTTTATGGTAGGTATAACTTCATCTGGAGCAATTTTTAGTAAGTATTTTGAGTAGGTTTTTATACGTATTTTAGCAAATGAATAAAATCTGAATGACGATGATTTTTTTGTAAAATCGGGATGTTTCGGAAGTAGTTGATCGATATATTTTAATATACTTCAATATACAGGGTGTGCATACTCTGGAATAAAATTCATATTTCTGTTATCTTGAGTTTGATGGAAAAACCCTAAAACAGGTCGATTTTTGTTCTTTAATGCGCCGTTTTCTGCGCCCTTAAAAATACCGCAACGTCACTAGTATTTGACGTTAGTGAAGTTCAAAATATACTGCTTAGTTTTGATCACAATGTTCATTAATTTTACAAATATTTATATGGAATATCTAAAAGTATACCTAAAAGCAAAAATCCCCGTAAATGTTGTAAAGTTGCAAGTTGTTGTGTTCTCTTATTTGAAACTCTGCACTGTAACAATTTATTTGATAAACTATGATTTATTTGTCACTTTGATAATCATCTACCAATACGTCAAACTTTGATGGTAAAATACTCTACTGATAAAGCAGGACTGCAACTGTTTACACCTTAAGTTTGGTAATAACATTAAAAAAAACAGAGTTCAGGTATATAACCCAACTCCACCTTATCCAAAACCCAAATCTCCATCTTATCCAAACCCAACTCCACAAAATGCATTCTAACCAAACTCCATAAAATCACATTTAAGTCAATCTAACTTCACAAAGAAATAAGTAACCTACCTATCTCAAGTCTACTAAACGACGTCTAATTAAACCCCACTCCACAAAACAAATTCTGATCTATCTTCATAAAATAACTCAACAAAATACATCTAATTTATTAATAAAAAATGGTTTAACTTTGTTTGTATAACACAATTTATTATTATGTGACTGCAGTTTTGGCAAATTTAGCTTGCCATTATCAAACATATAGTTTATATAGTCTATATGTTTGATAATGTCAAGCTAAATTTGCCGAAACTGCAGTCATATAAAAATAAATTGTGTTATACAAACAAAGTTAAACCGTTTTTTATTATTAAATTAACATGTATAACGAAGTAGAAGCCTCCACAATACAAAACATCTAATTTAATCAAACCCAACTTAAAAAAGTGAATTCTACACATAAAATTACATCTAACCTAACCCAACTCTACGCAATTAACCCAAATCCAACTTCACAAACCTAAATTAACGCCCTAAAATGACATCTAACTTAACCATGCGCAACCGAGGAGTAGAAAACATTTGTTAGAAGTTTTAAATTGAAAATTTTGTCGTAAAAGAAGCATCAAATGTAACAATCAAAACCTGTTTATTGGGTAAATCACAATATCACGTTGTTTAACTGATAAAAGTCATCAAATGCTTTGAAGTTGTTTTCAAGCCGGCGATAATGTTATTGTCATTTTACGTTAATATCGTTATTTCGGTCAGTATTGTTATTTTACATCAACATCGTTTTATGAAATTTACAGTCAATATTGACATTATAAGTCAGTGTTGTATTTTATATAAGTGTCGGTATTCTTGAACGATGTTGATAGTTTATGCCACTGTTGACTTTTCACATTAAAAACATCCAGAATGAATTACCTAGGTATTTTAGTTTCACATGAAGTTGGTCACTCATCGCCACTGATTTAATGTAATTATGACAGTTAACGATATTGGTTGTATCATATCATTTTGACGTTATTGTCACTTTTTGTCAGTTTGTATAGTGCGGACGACGTTTGTTGATAAAATTGACGTTGAACGTGAAACATAATGAAAAATTGAATTTGTCAATAGAATAAAAATTAATATCGACTCTCTGCAAAAAATTAATCTCTTTGAAACTTCTCTAAACATTTATTAAAACAACTACTTCTTGAGCTAATACCTCGACAGATATTGAATTATACAATGAATATTTGAGTTACACGACAGATTTACTGTTCTATGCATAATTTATATGCAAAATGCAACATCAGGTGAAATTATTCTCTCACCAAACTAAATAAACTAACAGGAAATTGAAATAAATTAAAACGTGAAAATTAATCGAAAAAGGCCACCAATGTCAGGTCGAAGGTAAAATATCACCTTAGCCACAAATTGTTCTGAAGGTTTTAAGTGCCACGACTCACATTTTTAGCATTACAGTAAAATTAACTTAAGTAGGTGCATGCAAATGTACTTAAGTTCATTTAGCGAGTTAAAAACGCGTCGAGTGCAAGTACAAGTACTTGAAAAACTGAAAAGACTGAATACCGAGTACACGAAAACACTACGTATAAGTTACTGCCCAGGTCTGCGAGCCACAATAATGAATTAGCCCACTGAACACGGAAACATTTTAAATATTGCACGAATATTGAACATGATACTAAAATAAAACATTGTATTCAAATTATTACAAGAAAGTTTTAGCAACGTTACAAACATTGTATAAACGTTTTCCGTGCAATATTGATTTATATACATTACCGAAATGGTAAACCTGATACTAAAATTCAACATTTTTTTATAACGTTTCAAAAATATTGCGGCAAAGTAAAACAAAGTTATATACTTAATTGTTGTTGAGTTGCGTGAAGATGGTTTTAAATTAATGAAACACTTGTATCTTTTCTTCACTTATTTATTTGGAGTACCAAATGCACATTTCGATCACGATGTGATTATTATCAATGGTTGACAAATATATATAATCATTACAACTTGACTTTTATGCAACATTGTATTGTAAACATTGGATATATACTGAAAATGGTAACATTCCATTTTTAACATTGTATAATTGTTGAAACTGTTGCTATAATGCAGCATCGTGGTTTACACATGGACATTGAACATACAGAGAGTTTTTCATTCAAGTAAACATGTCCCAATTATATGTTGTAAATCTTCAGATATTCGTTGTTTTTTTTAAAAAAGTTCAACTGAAAGCTTTAAACGAGTGTTTTCCACTCCCAGACTAAGCATGAAGTAAAATTTCGAGTTTAGAAAAGCCCCGTGAAAATTTGTCGAGGGTCGCGCAGCGACCCGAGACAAATTTTCTGGGCTTTTCTAAACTCGAAATTTTACTTCATGCGCCACGCGTATAAGCCGCTGATTTAAATTGAAGTTCATGCACTTGTTAACAATATTTTAATATTTTACTAGGTACTTAGGTTCTGTCTCCCCTAGACTATACACTACTTTTTGTAAAGCAGTTTTCTTTTATTGTTTTCTTGTTACCAATATATATTTGTATTTTTTGACCCATTTAAACCCAGAAATACATTTTACACTGATATTACGCAAAAAACCTTCCTATAACGTTCACTTAATTGCTGCACATCGGGTTGTATACAATACGGATTCTATGCATTCAGCGTATGCAACTTAACATACATACATACATACATTCGTATGTTGGGTTGCATACAAATAAGAGTAATTGCTCGTGTTGCATAGGCGTTGCGTTGTCAACGGTGCAGCAACATTTTTCTTTGAACGTTGGCATGCAACGTTTCTGTAGGCGGACAATCAGTGTTTATTCAACGTTTTTTTAACATTCATGCAACTTAAAACGCAACGTTTCGTATTGCGCGGTAATATTGATGCAACGTGTCATGCAACGTTTCTTTGCTCAGTGGGAGATGATATTATAAAATAACTTTTAAGAATCAGGTCGACAGCCACTCGAGTTTTATTTTTTATACAGGTAAAACTTGCTAATTGTTTGATTTGAGTTATGTGGAGTATTTAATCACAATGAAAAAACTGTTTTTATTCCTTACTTCACTTTTATTTTTATGTGTTAGATGTACATTTCGAGTGCTAAGCACTCATTATCAATAACTATTGATAATGAGTGCTTAGCACTCGAAATGTACATCTAACACATAAAAATAAAAGTGAAGTAAGGAATAAAAACAGTTTTTTCATTGTGAGGTAAAACTTGAATATTCCACTCAAACTTTGTTGTTTTTAGAAAAGTCACCAAACCGCCAGACTTACAGTCTTCTGATTTAGGACATGACACTCTCATTAAATTACTAAACAAGTGATGTATCGGGAAATATTCAATTTTTTTTTTTGGAAAAAAATTAAAATCTAATGGTTTTTATTTATGAAAAATAAATTCAAACTTCCATTTCATTTTTCTTTTCAAATATTATCTTTCCTTTATTATTTACAAGGCCAATACCTGCCTTTGTGGAAACCTACGACACATCCATAATCCGAGTTGACAGATGTTGATTTTGCATGGATAGTGACCATAAAATCGGCAAACACAATAAATACCTGAGCTTTTTTCTGAAAACCCAACAATGGCATTTACGTGCATCAATGGCCAAGTCAGGTAAGACTGTACACTTAAAAATTCATGAAGTAAGCATTATATTTGAATTACAGCCACAATAAATAATAGCAGTATAGCAAAATATTTACCACACTAAGTGCATAGAAATCATTGTATTTTTTTTTTTTCTAAAAAGGGAAATACTGTAAAGGAGCTATAACAGTAATTTGCTCGCCTAGCACATGAAGTAAATAGGTATTTAGATTTTAGAGAAAGGTTAAAAATCAAAATATTTACCTAAGCATGAAGTAGTAATGGAAAAGTGCCGCAGTAAGGAGGGGGCTGAAGGGGCGAAGGCCACGTTCGCATCAAGCAGAGGGGCGCCATCGAAGCCCGATGTCCAAAATTTCGTAAATTTAAACCAGAAATCTAAAATTATATAAGTAATCTATATTATAAACAAGGAATAGGAATTTGAATATTTGCGAATATTGAAATACCATATTATTAAATCACTCGCTTTTTCACATATTTGATTAATTTAGCTATTTAAATATTTCAATAAATTAGTGTTAGAAAATGTGTAATATATTTTCTAAAACTAAATAATTTATAAATTCAAATAATTTATTTGTTTAAATATTTGACTAACTTGAATGTTTAATATTTGAATATTCACGAATATTCGAATTCCCGGCCCTATTTTAAACTTCACATCAAATCAGTGTTTTATACGCGTGGCGCATGAAGTAAAATTTCGAGTTTAGAAAAGCCTGAAAATTTGGATTTGCCGGGCGCGACTCGCTTCGCTCGCGCGCCCCGGCAAATCCAAATTTCCAGGCTTTTCTAAACTCGAAATTTTACTTCATGCTTAGTCTGGGAGTGGAAACCTACATTAAAAAAGATATTGTCAATTATTCGTTACATTTATTTATTAAGATTATAAGGAAACGTTACTTACACAGGCATAATTACAAACTTTTCGCCACGTTTGCAAAAAATAGACTATTTCCTATTATTACAACACTATTATATTTTAATATTAACCACCAACAAAACGACGAAAATGTACCTTAATTATATAATGTATAATAATATAAGATTACTAATCACGAAAAATGTAACGTATCAAAATAAAATATCACAATAACCGAAACAAATCATAATTAATACAATACTGTCAACTAATGCCAATTTACATGTCGTAAATGACTCTCAGTCAGAGAAATTCATTAGTAACATAGATTGATGATATTTCAGTTAACGTCAGTAATGAAAATATAGAATAATTATATACAATACTGTCAAGAATTCCAATCCATACGTTGAAAATGATATTCCATTATAGTCACAGAAAGTCATTATTGGCAGTATATCAGATAATATAATTGTCAAAGATTTTCCAAAACTATCGTAACTGTCACAGAAGATCTATAAAAACTCGTAAACTGAGGATTGTTAATGTTGACGCGACTTTAAATGTTGAGATTTAAATATTGATTTAATCAAAGCTTTGATCATAACCGACTGCAAGTCAAGCAGAAAAATAGCATCAAATTAGACTAATTGTAATAAATAATATTAATATTGACGATGTCATCTTGCACATACCTGTAATTATTAACATAATATTAATAAATATCATTTTCTTTATATTTTTTTGTAGATACATGAATTTATAATGAGATGCTAATAAGTAATTCATGAAATTCATCTTATGGGTGTATAAAATTCGATTCAAATCGCGTATCGAGTTTCTGATGAAACACGATCCTTGGAGAGTCCTCTCTTCCCTTTGATAAATGAACTAATCAAGGAGGCGCACCGACAGCCGCATTTGAGTTGATTAATTGCTAAATAACAGGTAGGCATCTCCGGACGTCTTGTCCAACCCTAAATACCTGCCTTTTACCTACCTGAGGAGTTACGTCGCCACAGAAACTATATTTATGACTGTTTAGCTATCTTAAAATCCATATAATTTTCAATTTAAAAAGGTGACATGTTTATATACCTTATACCTGTTTGCATCAGTTTCCCTTAAAGTATTAGTTATCTAACGATAACACAAAATAACTATAACATACATTTAAAGTCTTGTGTATGAGTTAATAACATTTTTATGTAAACGTAATTTTGAACACAACTGACAAATACAGGGTGTCCTGATTAAGCAGTCGGTGCATGAGTATCTTCTAAACCAGGACTGGCCAAGCCAAATTGCTTCGAGGGTCAATATTAACACTTAGAATGTTTTAAGGGCCGCATCATAGATTTTTTTTGCAAAATCAAGTTTTTTAATATTTTATTTAAAAGTTTTAAAGACTTATTTTGACATATGTACAAAGCCTTCAAAATTAGGTTATAGTCTTTGACTTTGACATCTATGTGAAAAAATGAAGTTAGTATCCATATTTTGGAAAATATTTAGTTTGTGTTAAAACTAACCACATGCTATTAAAATTAATTAAAAAGGTTTTTTAATAATGTCAAAATATTATATTTTTTTTATCAGTATTAATAATAATATTTACTGTTAATAGCGAAACGAGATTATTAAGTGAATTGCGTGATATGTTTGATATAATGTAATGTAGTGGTACTTCTGCATGTTGTTGTTATTATTGTCTAATTTATAAGTGAAGCTCTGTAATAATTATTGTTATTATCTTTTTTTTTTCATATATTCATTTTTTTTAGTATCTTTAATTTATCCTGTAATTGGCCTTTATGGCTGTTGGGTATGTAATAAATAAATAAATAAATAAATAAAGATGGATAAAAACTAGCCAAAATCAGTTTTTTCTCAGTGTGCTCTGAACGATCAACATTTTAATGAGAATCGCACGTTATTGAAATAAAAAATATATTGTAACAGTCATGATAATAAATATTGAGTGAATGTATGATAATTATAGATTTTAATAATTATTAATTGTTTTTAGATTTGTCGGCGCAGAGCCAAGTGTAGCCTGCCGGAAAATGTTAGGCTTTAAAACATATGCTTATGATTGATCTTATCCCACTGAGCAAACATATTCAAGTGATGTTTCATCAACAATAATACAACGTTAAATGTTGATGCGATGTTATTTGCTTGTTTTTTTTTCTCTCAGTGGGATGATAAATACATTTTATAAATGTTTATTCCGTTTAACAAAATCTATTGGATTAAAAATTTGAGAGCCTTTGGCAATTGGCTTTAAGGGAAAAACACTCTGTATCAGAAATTTCAATTACTTTATTATTAATACAAACAAACAAAATGACTCCTACATTGTGGATGCTTTGGAGAGCGGGTGTCAAGTTGATTCTGTGTATACCGACTTCTCTAAAGCATTCGACAGTGTTGATCATGGTATTTTAATGAACAAGTTAGCACACGTCGGAATTTCTGGAGTTCTACTATCCTGGATAGAATCTTATATCACCTGTCGTACACAGTTTATTAAAATAGGTCAATTGACGTCACGATCTATAAGCGTCACATCAGGGGTACCTGAAGGTTCCCACCTTGGACCCCTTTTATTTAACTTATTCATTAATGATGTTTTTAGCTGTTTTTCATATGCCGAAACTCTGTTATTCGCGGATGACATGAAGATCTTTTTACGTATTAATTCATTACAAGACAGAAATAATCTTCAAGTAGACCTTACTTCTTTTTGTAACTGGTGTAGGGTGAACAAACTGTGTCTAAATGTGGATAAATGCAAAATAATTTCATTTTCCAGACGAGCATCCTCAATAGATGCCGTTTACCATTAAAATGATAGGAATATAGAGCGAGTCAATTCTATAAAAGATCTTGGAATTATAGTAAACAATAATTGGACCTTTTCAAGCCATATTTCAAAAACCGTTTTCAAAGCATATCAACTGCTAGGTTTTATCAAGCGTAACAGCAAAGATTTCAATGACGTAAAAACAATATTACTCCTCTACAATTCCTTAATACGTCCACATTTGGAGTATTGTTCATCTGTTTGGTCACCTTACACACAGTGCAACATAAATAAAATTGAGCAAGTACAAAAGAAATTTTTGAAGTATCTTGCATTTAAATTCGATGTGCAGGGCACATACCAAGGATTGCTATATAGATATGGTCTTAAGAGTCTGGAGCAGAGACGCATTGACGCCGATATACTTTTAGTTTTTAAACTTTTGCATGGGCATATAGACTGTCCTGATTTACTATCAAAAATTGGCATTCGCGTTCCAGCTAGAATGCTGCGCAACGATGACACTTTTCATGTACCATTTAAAGGTACAGATTATGCTAAAAATTCGGCCTCTGTGCGTATTCTGCGCCATGCTAATATGATAAAATTCGATATGCTTGCGGGAGAGTATTCTAGTCTAAGAGCCCATTTGCGAAGCCAATAAATGTTGTGTTGTATTTATCATTAAAGTGATTATATTATATTTTTACATTTTTACATTTACTTTTTGTTTGTTGTTTATTTTAAGTACTTTAATATTTATTAAATATTGTAATATTACTATTGTAAATTAATGTTTTTGTAAATGGTCCGCCGTATATTAATAAATAAATAAATAAATAAATAAAATATACAGAAAACTGTATTTTAAAAATTACAGATATCTTCACAAAGAAAACACGGGATAATTTACAGTATCAAATCTTTTACAGTTTCCTATTAATAAACTTGACTGTGTAAAATCGATGAAACACAAAGTGAGCAATAAGTTTGTGGTTGTTACAAGAGATGACGCTAGTTGATTTAAATGGTCGTGTAACGCGCGACTTTATTATTGTCGTAAAAGGCAAGTGATTTTTAAAGTACTTTATATTCTAGTAAATTTTTTATAGATATCTACTACGATATCTGCCATAAAATTATATTGTTGGCTTACATAGTTATATATTATCACTTTATATATAGAACTATTATGTCGTTATGGCGTGAATAAAACCTTTATCAAATGGCAATCTGTCACCGCGTATACTTTTTATAGTGCCTGTCTAATTGACTCTGCAAAATATTTCGCTCATGGATCATAGGGATGAATATAGATAGCGCCATTTTTATTAAATAGGTAATTGATAACTCTACAGATTTCATGTATCTACTATCAAAGATAAACTTTCTAGTGCCCCCTGCAGCTTCGCGTCACGCTAATACGTTTTTACTACCTATTTGTAGAAGAAACGTTTTAGTTGTCACCTTTAACGCATATGTGTCGTAATGCGAACAAATATTTTGATGATATATTTTCAGGCTCTATAGAATCTGCAAATTAAGTTTGTATAATCAGCATTTGGATATTCTCAGCATTACTCCTAATTATTATTTTTTAATTATTATTTGGAATGCAATATTTGTGTTTTTTATTGTTTAATATTATATGTTTTATGTAATAATTAGGATTTATTCTGTTGAATAAATCCTTAATATTACATAAAATATATAATATTAAACAATAAAAAACACAAATATTGCATTCCAAATAATAATTAAAAAATAATAATAAGCTAGTAACAACTTGTCCTGTATTGGTTTCTCCGTTGGATAATAAAGTTATTATTATTATTATTATACGTCCTCGTTAGCCGATATTTGGACTATAATGAAAGATCGTAATTAGTAACAGGGACGTCGACCAGTGAGTAGTATTTCTTATTTCAAGTAATCAATTTAAGCTCGGTTGATTTAATAAATTGATAACTTGAAATAAGAAAGCATACTCACTGGTTGATGTCCCTGTTACTAATCCCCGAGTGTTTCGACGAAGTACGACCGTTACTTTCACCTGAGTTTATAATGACAGTTGATATATTTTATTTTTTATTTTTATTTTTATTTTATTCATTTCGTGTTATTACATGATGTTTACACAGGTTGATATATAATAATCGTAAATAGAGATAAAACATTGAAAATTAATGTGAAAATTAATAATGTGTCACAAAGTGGTAATTTAAAAGTAAAACAATAATCAGCCCACTGAGCAAATCTATTTAAGTATTGTTTCATCAACATTAAAACAACGTTTGATGTTGCTACAATGTTAATATAACGTTATTTGTTTGTTTTTTGCTGAGTGGTAGTATATATATGTATATACAAATATGTAACGTTTACAAACACTTTAAAAATGAAGGCAGTTCTCAACACAATAAAAACATCTTTAATTATTTTCCTAAATTTCGGCAGTGGTAAAATTGTTGCTGTATCAGGTAGACGGTTGAACAATTTTTGCCCATAGAAGTTTTCCCCGTTTTGTGATCTTTTTAAGCGAAGGCGATTGGGATATATTAAATCAGATGATCAAGTATCATGCTGATGAAACTCACTGTGTTATGTATATTTTGTTTTTTTGCTGACATGTGTCAAACATTTCAAAAAATAGAGACACGGCAATGTTGGTATTTTTAGTTTCTTGGACGAGTTTCGACAATCATCTCGGTAGTTTAGTGAAGCAAGAACCCTAATTGCCTTTCCTTGGAGACCAAACAGCTTATTTGTAATTCCACAATGACCCCAAGAAAAAGTTCCGTACGTAATGTGACTCTAACAAAGAGCAAAGTATGCTGTTTTTAAAGCAATATCAGGTAGTGAATTCTTGAGGTTTCTTAGTAGATAAATATTTCTAAAAACTTTTGCTCTTGTTGGTGCCACGTTAACCTGGAATCCAAAAATTTCCCTAGAAATTTAGCACTGTAAAGATGTGAAGTTATTTAAATTAAAAAAAAAACACTTGGTATTGTTTCACAAATTAAAACTTTATTCTGACTAGTTTCGGTTTGTTAGATCATTTTCAAAGGAATGTGACATTCCTTTGAAAATAGTCTAACAAACCAAAACTCCCATAAATCGGAATAAAGTTTTAATTTGTGACATTCCTTTGAAAATTGTCTAACAAACCGAAACTAGCCGAAAAAAAGTTTTAATTTGTGAAACAATACCAATTGTTTCTTTAATTTAAATAACTTTACATATTCTAATATGTTTTACCAAGTGCCAAATTAATTCAAGAAATTATTACTGTCAAGATGTATATCCTTTTTAAAGGAAAATATAACATTGGCTGATTTTCCTGGATTCACGGTAAGCTTGTTAGCAGCAAACCATTCAAATGCGTTTGAAACTACATTGACATCCATTTCAGCAGCAGCGACTTGATTATTGGAACTCCTATGAATGATGAGTCATCGGCAAATAAAAAAGTAACCGTGTTAACATTAAAAGTGGGTGGATCATTTATATAAATTACAAATAATAAGGGCCCCAATATGGACCCATGTGGTACACATTACACCATTTTTACATCTGCTGACTTAACGCCATAAAAAAAGGACGTGGCAAAGTGTAAGGATAATCTACTTGCCTAAGGTAGGTAGAATGGCAGATCTAACACTGAAGTCTTACAGACCCATTAGCTTATCTTCATTCCTACTGAAAACAATTGAGAGACTGGTCGTCAGATACCTACGAGGCGAGATACTGGGGAATGATCCCCTCAGTAACCGTCAGTACGCTTACTAGCTAGGAAAGTCTACAGACTCGGCGCTGGACGACCTTAACAGGCTCATCACAAAGTCAGTGGAGGACAAAGAGATAGCTATGGTCACATTCCTAGATATAGAATGTCACAACCAACTCACTTATAGAGGCACAAGCTAGAAAAGGCTTCCCGCTAAGACTCTACCAATGGATAAGGGCTAGCCTAGAGGAAAGGACAATCATATCCACTCTAGGAGGGCACACCATTGAAGCTAGAGCCGGCGGAGGCTGCCTGCAGGGAGGGGTACTATCTCCACTGCTATGGGCAACTCTAGTGGACGACTTCCTAAGAAAACTGCCCGAAGATAACATCCACTGCCTAGAGTATGCGGATGACTTGGCCATAGTCATCAAAAGCCGGTTCGCAGAAGTTATCTCACAACGAACACAAAAGGCCCTAAACATAGTAGACAATTGGTGTCGACGGGAACGACTAACGGTTAATCCCGAAAAAACACAAATTGTCGTGTTCACAAAAAGAAGAGTGTTAGAAGGCCTAAGGCCACGGACGCTCGGGGGCTCAAAAATTCCCTTCGTGAAGGAGGCGAAATACCTGGGATTAATCTTTGACGACAAAATGACGTAGAGGACGCTCATCACGAAAACTGCCAAAAAAGCCTCAATAGCATTGGGAAGGTGTCAAAGAATGTGCAGGAAAAACTGGGGGCTCAACCCCAAAATAACACTTTAGTTATATACAAGGGTGATCAGGAACATGATAACCTACGGGGCAGTAGTGAGGTGGACAAGGACGGAGCAGCAGGGGGCGATAAGGCTTCTGAACAGCACACAAAGACTAGCATGTCTCAGTGTCATAGGAGCCCTAAGCACTACCCCGACAGCAGCCCTAGAAATCATCCAGAACCTACCACCACTGCACATCTTCACACAAGGGAAGGCCAGGGCTGTAACATACAGACTAATGCAAGCTATACCATGGTCAAGAAATATAATTTTGACAGGAAATATAACGTGATGATCCCGCAGAGGAAAGATGGGGCGGACGGCCTACCAACCAATGCAGAATCAAACTGGTATACTGACGGCTCAAAGACAGATGAAGGAGTCGGAGCCGGAATATACAGCACAAAACCCGAGACAAAGTTTCAGTCAGTCTGGCTAGGGACACCACAGTGTTCCAGGCAGAGGCATCGCGGTTCACCTCTGCATTGAAGAAAATGCAAGGCAAGACAACAAAAGCCGATCAATAGCAATTTTCGATTCCAAGCTAGTGTGGGACTGCGTAAGCGCTCTTAACGAAATGGGCGGTTGCAAAAAAGTGAAAATGATATGGGTCCCAAGACACAAGGGTCATCAAGGGAACGATAAAGCAGACGAACTGGCCAAACAAACGCATTTACTGGCTTGAAGCCCTTCTGCGGTATAGCAAAAACCGCAGTCAGAATAACAATAAAAAAATGGACTGAGACAGACTCAAACTTGGTGGACAAACACACCAGGGCAGAGGCAGGCGAAACAGTTTCTCAAAAAACAATCGCGGGCTTTTACGACTGATCTTTTTAATCAAGAGGGAAAACGGTTAAGGCTATAGTACGTCTACTGACAGGACACTGTAGGCTCAACAAACACATGAGTAAAATTGGTCTGGAAGAAGATACGATATGTAGACTCTGCCAGGAAGAAGAGGAGGACCCTCACCACATCCTGTGCCAATGTGAGACCCTAGCAAGGGTTAGATACCTAAAGCTGGGCAACACTGTTAGGGTTAATAGGGCTAATCAAAGATGCGAAATTCGAGCACGTCGTCTAGGATAACAGGGATCCACAATACATCTGCAAAGGTCGCCGTGGTACAGGCCAAGAGACCACCCCTACAATTATCTAATCTAACGCCATTAAAACATGTTTGCTGATATCTATTATAAGTCGGCGTTAGCCGACATTTGGACTATAATGACAGTTGACATAAGTCGGCGCCAGCCGATATTTTAACTAACAAAGACAGTTGACATAAGTCGGCGCAAGCCGACATTTAACCAATTGACATGAGTTTGCATTGAATTTTAATGATTTCGCCATGTTATTGTTTTTCTTTGTGATATTTACGGTACACATTTTAACAGTTGTGACATATTTTAAAGTAACAAGTGTCTTCCACTCCCAGACGAAGCATGAAGTAAAATTTCGAGTTTAGAAAAGCCCCGCGTAGAAAATTTGTCGAGGGTCGCACAGCGACCCTCGACAAATTTTCACGGGGCTTTTCTAAACTCGAAATTTTACTTCATGCGCCACGCGTATAAACCACTGATTTGCAATAAAGTTAAAAATATATAACGCTTAGATGTGATTGTGATAAATATTTACCGAGATCTAGCAAAAGAATGCAAGAATAATAGTTTTGGAATAATAATAATAAAAGTAGAATAAATTTAGTTTGACCAACTTTTCCATATAGTTGATATTTAAATCATCATATATTTAACGGGGACATCACCATTTTTAACACTTTTAGTAAATAACACACTTGGTTAAGATTTCACTGTTTATTAGTTGACACTGCAACAATTGTTTCGCCACACAGTGGCTTCATCAGGCAGATGAATGATGACTAAATGAATAATGATTCATCTGTCTAATGGAGAAACAATTGTTGCAGTGTCAACTAATTAACAGCGAAATCTTAAATAAGTGTGTAATTTATTAAAAATGTTGACATGGAATTTTATCAAGTAACAGCCTCAGCTATTAAATCACAATTTTTATATACTTGCTTTTACGTAATAAGCATTCTTATTTTTTTGTGAATTTACTAGTCTTGTAGGGCTAGTCATTCATTCCAAAATTTACAACAGCAGCAATCTCGCTTGAAATTAGAAATAATTTTACGTATAATAAGAAAGCAAGGCCAAAAAAACAAGTGAATAATTCAAATTTTCATCACCATAAAACGCATTAAAGAAAATGAGAAAGAATGCGATCCGCTGTGCGGACGAATTAATATTCACGTAAAAACCCACCATCTCCTTCCCCGAGATTAAAGTCCCCCTTTCATTATTATGATACATGAGGAGGAGTGTGTGCACACACACACACACACACATGTGGGTGGATTCACTAAAAAGAACGAGAGCAAAAGCCTACGATAAAGCTATCTATTTCGCAGATTTTAGCGAGTTTGGATAATGTGTTTCTATTTAGATAAGAAAAGTTGGTACACTCGCTCTCTCATCCAACGCAAGCGACGCACACATGCATGAGTGTATAATACATGTATGTACGTGCACATATATGACATTGTATTATAAAAGTGGTGGAAAGGAGGGAGTGGGTAGGGTTGGGTGATGGGTTGATGGGATGATGTGATGTTATTCTGACGGGACAGCCGGCTTGTTCATGCGTGAACTTAATAGCTTACTGTACGAGCTTTTTATACTTGAAAGCTCGTGACAGACGGAACCTTCATGGAAGTATAAAGTTGTAATAATCATTTTGATTTCGTTTAGGTCTTTATATGTTCTAATTTCTTGACGCGTTTTAAGTTTCGTCTCAATCGATTTTCAAAAACAATCTTGACTTATTATTACTATAAATTATGCAAATATACAGTTGGGATTGGGCCCTAATCTTTAATTGTCGGCCAAAAGTAGAAGAAAATAGTTTAGATTTTTGTTAATTCAACATTTTACTTTGATTGTACGATAGTTATGGAGTATTTTATCATTTAAACTGAATAACAAATACATGCTTTTAACTCACCAGATAATTCAGAAAGTGAGAGAAATGAGTGATAGTCGAAACGTTGCACAGTAGGCCAAAGCATGAAAAACCCTGACCAAAATGAAAAGAAATAAGTTTTCCAACCGAATTCTAGTTCATAAAATTAGATGTAAATAGCATTAGTGTACACTGATTCAGTGCTGGAATGACATTTCAGTGGCTGATCTCCTTTAAATAACCCAAAATCAAAATAGTGAAAAGTGGCCGTTTTGAAAGCTGCAATTGCTGCCCGAATAATTTGCAATCCTGGCCTCGATTCGCGTCTTGCAATAATCGATTGTACTCCAAAAGGTAAGTTTAACAGATATACACAGTAATATATTGAATATATCTTCACAAATCTTGCGTTCCTCTTAACCTCATTTCCCTAGTGTAAATTATTTACAAATTATACCGTACAAAAATTTCTCCGCGTTTCTCCGCTTGGAGAAATAGCTTCCCTGCTTCGTATTTTAATACTAAAGAGGAAAAACCAAGAACTAGCTGCTTACACTTGCTATTTTTCTTACAATGACGACTTTAATGAACGGCGCGTAAACTACCGGCCATGCTATGCCTCGGGTATCGTTGGCGGGAATCGCGTTATCTTTCAACAGACAATACCTTATACCGCATCAAATTCGTAATCACAGACCTTGAAACCCTATGTGTTGGAAATTTTGTACGATTTCTTAGATTATTACATTTCGATCCGTTATTTTGAATTTTAAAATTTTGACATTTAATTTGTAACCAGTGATCTCGAAAACCTTTAAGTACACATTTTGCAAAATCAGTATAGACAATTACTAATTCTGTATAGGTTTTTAAATATTTAATTCGCCATAGTGGATCCGCCATTTTGAATTTTGAAATGCTGACATCAAATTCGCAATCAGCAACCTCGAAAACCTGTACATTGTAAATTTTGTACGATTTTATGACTTTTAAATATTTGATCCGCCATATTGGATCTGCCATTTTTAATTTAGAATTTTAGACATATTATCCGTAATCAGAGATCTCAAAAACCTTAATAGACACGTTTTAGAAGACAAATATAAACAATTACTATCTATGTACAGGTTTTTGAATATTTGATCCGCCATATTGGATCCGCTATTTTGAATTTTGAATTTTTGACATCAAATTCGTAATCAGCGACCCTAAAAACCGTAGAGGAACCAATTTAAAACATATTCTTACACAACTTCATATTTTGACCAGGTTTTTTCATGCTTTGGCCTATGGTGCGCTGTTACGACCTAAATAAAGCGTCGGGTTTGAAAGCGTATATATTTTTACATTTTTTAACCAATTTAATTTAGAAAAAGACAGTTAATTTTCAGAGGTAACTACTTTTATAATATCTATTATTATTTAACTTTAACAGTAACATTTACTCATGAAATGGAATTGATTTTTTTTATTGTTTTGCTTCGCTTACAAAAAAGTCAAAAAGTAAAAAATGAAACTGACTTCTACCGAGTTATTTTGTCCTAAAATTTGTAATATATTTCTTCAATACATATCAAAAAAGTAGCTACCACTGCGTGCCACACTGGTTTTTACAGGGTGTTTTATCTTAAGGTGTTCAAAGCCCTGTATTTAATTATCCTATTTTTCAAAATTTAAGGCGGGGAGGATTAATCCCCTAAATCCCCCTCCTATCTACGCCACTGCTCAAAGTACTTGTACTCGAGTAGCGGCCAGCTCTGATGATGCAATTTCTGTTTGCAAATTGTTGATTTAATCCTGAAAAAGGGATAATATATTGCAGACAGAATAAAGGTCCATCAGTATGTTTAGTCTGGCGCTTTAATATTTTAGGACCGCCATAAAATATTCAATGTCCACACTAGAAACTGACCTCACGTATGACGACCATATTCAAATCAAACGACCCAGCAATCACAAGCACTTAAAAAAATAAAAACTCTTTCACTTTTCCTAGCTGCATACGCGCGCTATCTACGAGGGATGCATTTAAATTTTTTAATCAATATCACACGAGAGAAGCAATCAAAACTTCTTTTCTTTTCCTCCTAACTAGCATATCTTATATACACATATACACCATTATAGATTTTTTTTCAAGTTAGGGAAGATTCGAGGTGGCCAGCATTGTCATGCGCGATATTAATAAGGGCCGGGTTCAGGGTGGGCGCCGAGTCTACGTCTGGGCCGCTCCGCATTCACTCTGGGGGTGAAAAAAAGCGAGGGTGGCCTCGTTAGGGGTAAAAAATACTAGATTTGCATTCTGGAACTTTCGCGAGGATTCCGCTCTCTCTCTTTCTAACTTCGGTCCCTTTTTGTTAACAACTGAAACACGTACTCTTTTCATATACACACACGCGCGCGACTTTCTTTATCTATTTGATTTTACTTAGTTTGTTGCGACATGTTTGCTTTATTAAATATATTCAGCTTTTACAAAATCTATGCAAACAAGCTCTTCGTAAACAAAATTGCAAGAAATGGATGTAGTGAGGTGACTAAAAACAAATGTGTATGATGGTGGGAGTCTATTAGTCAATGGTATTGTTAGTTATTGAACACTGAATCATTGAATCATTAAACATATTGAGATGAAACTTTAAAGTTTAGGCCAGTCTAGAATTTAAAACATCTAAAATTTTGTTTTTACCTTAAAATGAGCGTCTTTTATCTTGAACAAGTTTCTCATCTTTCACGTGGTGAAACATATTTAACTATGATTAAATAAAGAAAGCACTTGGTTAAATTTCACTAATATTTTGGTTTTTTATTCCAACTAGTTTCGACTTTGAGTCATTCTTAAGGAGTACTCCTTGAGAATGACTCAAAATCGAAACTAGTTGGAATAAAAGACCAAAATATTAATGAAATTTAACTAAGTGTTTTCTTTATTATATCATCAGCGTCTTTTATTGATAATTTTATTACAATCTTAGGATTTGAAAACCTTTTGGTGAAAATAAGGAAACCGGAAGTGGTACTTTACTCTTAGCGTTGTCAAATATTATTCTTCTAATTGTTTTTCAAAGCATTCGCGATTTAAGCAAATATTTACATTCATTTTTAAATTTCTACAGGTTTTTTGGAAACCAGAGGTTATGTGTGTTACCATTTTGAAATACAATTGTTTTGGTCTACCTAAATGTATGAAAATGCAATATGGCTGCCGGAAGATATAAAAAAATTGAATATCTTAACTCGAAATCTAGAGTACCTAGGATTTTTTTTTTCGCGATAAATCAGGAACCTATCAAAATAATCATATATTTTTTTCAGATTCTCAATCGCCATTAAAATGAGCTAGTTTTCTCTAATTTAAGCGACGTCGTGTATCTTATCGTTTCTGAGATACCAATGGTGAGCATCGAAAAATTCACCACCCTGTATACTTGTTATACACCTTATCTTAATCCGGCACTGAAATTCGGTAACTGTAATTAGATGTGTGCTCTTGCTCAATGTTATGTTTTAATATTAACAATATTTAAAAATATTTAAAATAAAAGTGATACACAATAAAATCATTAATATTTTAATTTAGATTTTGATAAACAGATGTTTTTTGGGATAAAGGAATTTGATTTCGCTTCTTTTGAAGTATTCAGTAGTTTTATTATAGCTTTTCAGTTATTTTTGTTTTAAATTAATCATAATTTCGTGATAACATAAAATTCCAATTTAGGAAAGAATCGTTATTGAATAGATTCAATCAACGGGGAAGATTTTATTAAAAATGTAATACATTCATGCATAGAAATTACACTATGCATGCATAAAGAGATTTCTTAATTTAAAAATTCTGGTCGCATTTTAAATACGTATTTTTTTATCATCCTTACTCTCGCCGTATTCTTCTACTTGTGTGTGTGTGTGTGCGCGCGTAGAGTATTCCCGGCACCCTCCTTCCTATGTATAAAAAAGCAGGCGACTCTCCAGACCGAGGGGTGAAAAAACAGGGGGTAACAATAAGGGCGCAAAAAAATGAGGGAGAGATATTTTTTATGAATGTCCAATTTTATTGTGACGTTTCGATCGCTCTTTATAATGCGTTCCTCCGTGGGGAAATCAATCGATAAATTCGATTTTTTCGATGGGGTAACACACGCACCGGGTGCACGTTGGCCCAGGTTAGGTTTAATGGCCCTCATTTAGTGCATTTTTTACCTTTACACGGGAAGGTACTTCCGTTATATAACGTTTTTATCAGTTTAGTTTAAGTATTTAAAAAATTACCACTTAAATGCACATGTAAGTAACTATTTATTACTGTCTAATTCATATAATTTTCAGTTCATTAGAAAAAACAATTAATAGAATTTAATAAAATGCAAATTTCGTCTACCTAAAATTGAATTAAATTGAGATTATATTATTTATGTGTAATCAGTATTATTATGTTTGAAACACTTTGTTCAATGTTTTAAACATATTTGAAAACTAGCGTTGTGCTTTAATTAGTTTTGTTTTGAATATGTTTTAAACATTACATATCGCTGGCTTACAAGGTTCTATGTGAAATTTTCTCGATTTTCAATTTGTGATGTTATAAGGCTCTATGTGCATACATAGAGCCTCGTAATATCACAAATTGAAAATCAAAAAAAAAATGTTTGAGTTTTTGAATGTTAGCCTTATTGTGGAAGATATTTCAAATTACATTATTAAACATAGAATGTTATCACAATAAAATATCACAACTGTGTGTGCATAAATCTGATTTCAAACGTGTTTTGAACATGTTTTAATCGTGTTTCAAACATGTTTTAATTGGTATTGTTTTAAGCGCTGCTTCAATGAAAAAAAAACACGTTAGATAAATAAAAAATTTTAACAATTCTGTGCTTAATCGAGAATACCTGATCTGCTGGATATAATAATATATGACAGTACATATTGGCAATATTGTGTGAGGTAAAAAGTTATTGATACCTTTGTAGGAAACCACCGTTAGTCACCCGATTGCCACATGCAAAACTGATTTTACTGGTGGTCATTTTGCTAACAAGCACATACCTCATAAAACACACACTTTAATGTTTTTACCAATATACAGGGTAGTTTTAGCAAAAGTGTTTGTAGTCGTTTTCATCTAATCAAGGACGTAATGTGGTTTCTAACAACTATCCTATTTCTCGAGGTATGACGTCATTGGTGTTCTTTTTAAATGGAACACCCTGTAACTTTTAAACTTTTTGTGTAAACACTTGTTAAACAATAGGGTCAGAAAGTAATGACGTCAAAAATGAGTGGAAAATTAAAACGTGAGTCGTAAAATTACGAGTTTAGAAAATTTTAAGGCTTTCCTTAACTCGAAATTTTACTTTATGCTTAACCTGGGAGTGGAAAACACTTGTTTAGCGCTTTACATTGAACTTTATTAAAAAACAACGAATTTCGGAACAATTTCAGCTTATGTACACTTAAAAGTAAAGTTCCCGGTATAACAAAAACCGACGTTTTATAGATTTTTTCTAAAGAAAGCACACATTTTCGAAAGAAGTAATATTTTAATGACATACCTGTTTTATTTCACGGACGTTTCGTTTTTGTTTTCCCACATCCCACATCAATGTTCTTATGGGTGCATACGGAGATATGCACATCATTAAACAGCATTATTAACCCTGATTTGAATGATGTGCTACATGCATACTTTTGTCAAAAAAATGCCACTGGCAAAGATGCCATGAATATCGGTTAAGAATTTCGTCAGTAAGTGATGCTTGCAATTTGTTTGAAAATATGACTACTATCGACGTGGTATATTTTGTTTTATAAATAAGCACTCTTGATTGACATAAAGTGATTCTTTGCTTATCAACTTGAACCCCCCCCCCCCCTCCCCCCCAACTCAAAATTTTCAACCAAAAATGTTGCGCCCGAATGGTCTCAACTTGCGCTAACTTGCGTCCAAACATTAAAACTTGCGCTGTTAAGAGTAGAAAGTTATAGCGACTTAAAAATAGGGAGGGGCTAAGTTGACGCTAGCCCCCCCTTTTTAGAATTTTAAACTTTTTGCTTCATCAGTATATTCTATAGAACTTGCGCTATTGATACCACCTACTTTTAAAAGTTGCGCTGCAAAAATCCACCCCTTATAAACAAAATATAGAAGGGTACCAGCCCCCCTAACTCACATTTTTAAGGTATTTCTGAATTAAACACGAAGCTTAGAATTTGCGCTCACTTGCGCTATCAAATTTTTTTCTATATCAATTTACACAAAAATAGTTATAGCATATTTTACATAATACACTTTGGACAAAGAAGTATAGTGGTAGTGACTTTAGGATGTTTTTTCTATTATTTGTCTATAATTGTATGGAGGTTATGAGAATACGCTCACTGGATTCGAGCAGTGAGCGTATTCCCATAACCTCCACACAATTATAGAAAAATAATAGAAAAAACATCCTTAAGTCACCACCGCTATACTTTTTCGTCCAAAGTATCCAGTGTCGTATCAAGGTAGAAACAGATATTGTTATTATTACTTAAAAATTCAGATTTTAAAAAGTAATAGTAATAATTCGAAGCGAACGGCAATATAACAATATAACTTTAACAATGCGTAAAAATTAAATTTAAAACAATGAGAAAAGTTGCTCTATTTTAACAGTAGCTTCAGAAATTAATTTATTATTATTAATGCACCGTATTATAAAAGGTTTTATTCCCTAAGTAAAATTTACTTTAGGAATAAATTAATGTATTTCAAAGAATTCGGTAGTATAAACACAAAATAACTTTATTTAGCTAATAAATCTCCTCAGTAAATTATTTGTTTGTTTTTCCACCAAGTAAATTTTATTCTCTAAATAATTTGAGAGTTAAAAGTCAAAAGTGTATTATATTATCATAATTCATTTAGATTCTACTACTTGTATTTATGATTTCATTACGGTTATCATGTCTACCATATAATCCATGTCAGATTTAAGTTCGCCCATAGTATCTTCCCTGACAGTGATTAATTCGAACCACAAGACATTCTAAGGAGACCTAGAATTTTTCAAGTCAAACATAACCAGGGATATGTATACTTATGCATACGCTTTTTTTAAAACCAGTGTTTTCCACTCCCAGACTAAGCATGAAGTAAAATTTCGAGTTTAGAAAAGCCTGCAAATTTGGTTTGGTCGCGTAGCGGGTAAAAATGGGTAAAATGAATTATTCGGTTTATATTGAAGTTCTTAGCATTAATCTAACGAGTGTATTCCACTCCTGTACAAATTAGTTTGTTAGTTTAATTTATTTTAAATAAACATATTTTGAATAAATACAAAGTTGATATTACTAATAAAATGTGCAACAAATATAATTACATAATAAAAATTATTTAAACTATTGCGAAATAAATTTAAAAAAAAATCGTGAAAAAAAATCATATAAATTAGTATCTACTAGTAAATCAGTTAAAACAATTATGAATTTTCAATAGAATTAGGTAAACTGAATTATTAGGTTTTAATTGAAGTTTTTTACATTAATCTAACGAGTGTTTTCCACTCCTTGTCAAGCATGAGGTAAAATTTCGAGTTTAGAAGAGCCTGATAGCTTGGTTTTACCTCGTGCGCCCAGGCAAATCCAAATTTACAGGCTTTTTTTAAACTCGAAATTTTACTTTATGCGCCACGCGTACAAAACATTGAAATATTATTATTATTATTTTGTAAACGGTGAATATTGATAATTTCGTAACTGTCATATTATCAATCTTAGGTAAAGGCCTTTAAAAAATAATTTACAGAAATAAATAATTGTAAATAATAAATCTAACATATCTGGTACCGAAAATTACCGATATTTTGAACATGGATACTTTTTCATTTTTAAACTAACAAGGGTCGTCCACTCCCAGACTAAGCATGAAGTAAAATTTCGAGTTTAGAAAAGCCCCGCGTAGAAAATTTGTCGAGGGTCGCGCAAGGACCCAAGACAAATTTTCACTGGGCTTTTCTAAACTCGAAATTTTACTTCATGCGCCACGCGCACAAAACATTGAAATATTATTATTATTATTTTGTAAAAGGTAAATATTATTATATTCGTAACCGACATATTATCAACCTTAGGTAAAGGCCTTTAAAAAATAATTTACAGCAATAAATAATTGTAAATATTAAATATAAAATATCTGGTATCAACAATTACCGATATTTTGAACATGGATACTTTTTCATTTTTAAACTAACGAGGGTCGTCCACTCCCAGACTAAGCATGAAGTAAAATTTCGAGTTTAGAAAAGCCCCGCATTGAAAATTTGTCGAGGGTCGCGCAGCGACCCGAGACAAATTTTTACGGGGCTTTTCTAAACTCGAAATTTTACTTCTTGCGCCACGCGCACAAAACATTGAAATATTATTTTCATTATTTTGTAAAAGGTGAATATTGATAATTTCGTAACCGTCATATTATCAATCTTAAGTCAAGGCGTTAAAAAATAATTTACAGCAAAAAATAATTTTAAATATTAAATCTAAAATATCTGGTATCGAAAATTACCGATATTTTGCATATGGATACTTTTTCACTTTTAAACTAACAAGGGTCTTCCACTCCCAGACTAAGCATGAAGTAAAATTTCGAGTTTAGAAAAGCCCCGCGTAGAAAATTTGTCGAGGGTCGCGCAGCGACCCGAGACAAATTTTCACGGGGCTTTTCTAAACTCGAAATTTTACTTCATGCGCCACGTGTATACAACACTGGTTTCAAGTGAAGTTCGAAACACACCCAACTGTAGTGGTTGTATTATTCTAACCTAACCTAACCTACTCTAATTCCAGATACCTAACCTCACCTTAATCCGCAAACAACCTAACATTCGTCGACTAAAAACGCAATTTTATTACACTGTGTGCAGGGATTGTTTCTTTTAAGTTACTGAACTGTATTAACAATTGGGGGCAAGAAGTAACCCTTTTGGTCTGTGTAACCCCGTTTGGTCTGTGTGAACCTATTCGGTCTGTGCAACACGAGGCCCCATTTTTTTAAGTAAATATATGCGTATGTTTACGTTGTGATAAACAAACTAATTTGTACAGGATTTAATAGAATGATTACAAATTTTATGAAACTCAAACTTATTTAAATATTATTGTTTAAGTTTCATAAAATTCGTAATCATTTTATTAAATCCTGTACAAATTAGTTTGTTAATTTTATTAATTCAAAAATTACATATTTTGAATAAATACAAAGTTGATATTACTAATAAAATATACAACGAATATAATTTAATATTAAAAATTATTTAAACTATTGCGACATAAATTTAAAAAAAACAAAATCGTGGACAAAAATCATATAAATTAGTATATACTGGTAAAACAGTTAAAACAATCATAAATTTTCAATAAAATTGGGTACAATGAATTATTAGGTTTTTATTAAAGTTCTTAGCATTAATCTAACGGGTGTTTTCCACTCCTGTACAAATTAGTTTGTTAGTTTTATTTATTTTAATAAAAGATATTTTGAATAAATACAAAGTTGATATTACTAATAAAATGTGCAACAAATATAATTACATATTAATAATTATTTAAACCTTTTGCGAAATTAATTTAAAAAAATAGTGAAAAACAAATCATATAAATTAGTCTAGTATATACTAATTTATATGATTTGTTTTTCACGATTTTTTTAAATTTTTTTCTCAATATTTCTCTAAAACAGTTAAAACAATTATGAATTTTCAATAAAATTAGGCAAACTGAATTATTAGGTTCTTATAGAAGTTTTCAAAATTAATCTAACGAGTGTTTTCCACTCCTTGTCAAGCATGAAGTAAAATTTCGAGTTTAGAAGAGCCTGAAACTTGGTTTAGCCTCGCGCGCCCAGGCAATACCAAATTTACAGGCTTTTTTAAACTCGAAATTTTACTTTATGCGCCACGCGGACAAAACATTGAAATATTATTATTATTATTTTGTAAAAGGTAAATATTGATAATTTCGTAACCGTTATATTATCAATTTTAGGTAAAGGCCTTTAGAAAATAATTTACAGCAATAAATAATTGTAAATATTAAATCTAAAATATCTGGTATCGAAAATTACCGATATTTTCAATATGGATATTCTTTCACTTTTAAATTAACGAGGGTCTTCCACTCCCAGACTAAGCATGAAGTAAAATTTCGAGTTTAGAAAAGCCCCGCGTAGAAAATTTGTCGAGGGTCGCGCAGCGACCCGAGACAAATTTTCACGGGGCTTTTCTAAACTCGAAATTTTACTTCATGCGCCATGCGCACAAAACATTGAAATATTATTATTATTATTTTGCAAAAGGTGAATATTGATAATTTCGTAACCGTCATATTATCAATCTTAAGTCAAGGCCTTAAAAAATAATTTACAGCAAAAAATAATTTTAAATATTAAATCTAAAATATCTGGTATCGAAAATTACCGATATTGTGCATATGGATACTTTTTCACTTTTAAACTAACAAGGGTCTTCCACTCCCAGACTAAGCATGAAGTAAAATTTCGAGTTTAGAAAAGCCCCGCGTAGAAAATGTGTCGAGGGTCGCGCAGCGACCCGAGACAAATTTTCACGGGGCTTTTCTAAACTCGAAATTTTACTTCATGCGCCACGCGTATAAAACACGGATTTCTCCTAAATTCAATAACATATATATCATCATTAATTAAAATAATTAATTAATCAGATATTTAGTCTGTAAATAATTAGGTTTTGAACATTTTTGTTAATAAAAACTGACGGCGATGTTAAAAATGTTTTTCTTTAAAGGGTTTGTATTAGTGATTCAAATAAGAGGATTCAAATCTTTGATTTAAATCATATTTTTCTTTTAAGAATCCTTTATTCCATTATTGGTGATTCGAATCATGAATCTAATGAATCTGCTCTTATGTCTACCTTTCAGCGTGTGTATGAAACAGAGCTGGGATGAATCCTCAAAAACAGGATTCGAATCACGAATCCGAATCACCTAGATACGGATTCGTGATTCGAATCCTGTTTTAGAGGATTCACCCCAGCTCTGTTTAATACACACGCTGAAAGACAGACATAAGAGCAGATTCATTAGAATGGAAATATTCCAGTATCCAGTATCCATTTTGTGAGTGTGTGTACATGTGTGTTGTATGGGGTGAACGCCGGTCGTGACGTCAGAGCGGCGCTCGGCGTCGGCGCCATTTACGCGATTGGCGCCTCCCTCTCATCTCCGCGCCGCTAATCAGCGCGACACTTCTTCTATCGATTACATCTGCGCTCATCTCGCGAACACGCACTCACTCTCTACCTCTCCACACACAATTATGAACAATTTTATAGTTAATTACCCGTGACGTTAATTACAAACCTAATTTGAATATGCTAATTATAATTAACAGTTTTTTAACGAGGCACTTGTAGAAGGGTGGATTTGTGTAAAATGCAAATTACCCACTTATCATGATTTAATTCAATGTAATATTATAATGTCTTCAATTTAATTTAATATAATTAATTTATCACTATTAAATACAGTGCGATCATTTAAATTATGATTTAGAGTAGGCGGCTTTTTTTGTGCGGTTGCCCAGACTGCTAATTGTATGATGGAATAAATTTGAGGTTATTTAAAAGAGTTCAATTTGAAGCTTTAAACGAGTGTTTTCCACTCCCAGACTAAGCATGAAGTAAAATTTCGAGTTTAGAAAAGCCCCGTGAAAATTTGTCGAGGGTCGCGCAGCGACCCGAGACAAATTTTCTGGGCTTTTCTAAACTCGAAATTTTACTTCATGCGCCACGCGTGTAAAACACTGATTTCAAGTGAGGTTCAAATATACATAGATTTCACAGTATTTTAGTGTTTTATAGGCGTGGCGCATGAAGTAAAATTTCGAGTTTAGAAAAGCCCAGAAAATTTGTCTCGGGTCGCTGCGCGACCCTCGACAAATTTTCACGGGGCTTTTCTAAACTCGAAATTTTACTTCATGCTTAGTCTGGGAGTGGAAAACACTCTTTTAAAGCTTTAAATTGAACTCTTTTAAAATAACAAATATATAAATATTTAAAGAAAATAGTTTAAATTTAGAATAGGTATACTTTCAAGAAAAACTCTCTGTATATCTTCATATGGAATATTAAACTAAAATCATTAATGGTGAATGCATCTGTTTCGTAATACAGTTGTATGTATGTCGATAGAAATTAAAATTGTGAATATTTATCCAGTTTACCTGTGTCTTCTGTAATTCAATACCCATTCATTCATTCGAACGGCCCTATGTAAACAAACAAACAACGCGCTCTGCTCTTATCATTTTAATTATTCGTTGTGATTAAATTCGGCAGGCACTATAAACCAATACATAGTCAAAACTACTTTCTGTAATTTTTCAATTTCTGCGCCATCTCGTATCCCAGAAACACACAACCTGCAAAAATTGGCCCTTTTCATGTATCTGATACTAATGATAAAACATCCCTTTTACAGATTAAAAAAATATAGACTATAACTAATGACGAAATAAACAGTCCGTAATATTTCACATGGTCTGTACCCAGCAAAGCAATAAAACTTTTTTCTGTTGCAAATAAACAATCTAATACAATAAGACCATTACTCATATAATCCATTACTTCATCCGGGGAACGAGTGGGGGTGAGTGGTAGAAAGAGGAAAACACACATTCCGCATCTATAACTAAAAATAAGACGAGCTAAAAAAACTAACGTCCGCACCACCATCGTATACAGGGAGTAAAGTCCCCTCTGGCGACCATTCCTATTAACTATCCGTCGCCCGCTTTATGGTTATTACAAAAAATGCCTTTCTTTCATTTTCTAATTGAGTCTCGACGGATTATCCATAAAAGTGGACGACCGCATTAATCACATCCACTCGAATATCTTGTTTTTTTTGTTTCTTCTTTTGCTTTGCTTTTATATAAGACGCCATTTCTTGTCTTTTATTTACATCAAGGCAATGGAAGCAGTTTTATTAATCATAAGCTTTTTTGAAATTAATCTAGAAATCTAATATCTATGCTCTAATATTTTGCACTTTATAATAAAATTTAATATTGAAAATGATACAGTAGATTACAAAGATTTTTTAAGTTAATTTCATCCAATCATAATTTAATTATTATTATATTTTTATATGTACCAGGCTTATGTTTTGTTTTTGTCTTCTAATTGGGAAATGTTTCCTGTTGGATAATAATAATAAAAACAATAATAATCTTTATTTTAAACAAATACACAAAAAGAAATACATTTGGGTATAATGTAAAAATATTGTCACATGAAACAGTGGTCTCTATAATTTAAATTTAAAGAATTCCTTAATAGTGTAAGGTTCTATTTTACAAATTAGATCATAAATTAAATGTTTATATGTTACATAATCCTGTTCTTGCTGAATAAGTTTAGGTAGGTGATTATAAAAACGTAAACAACCATATTGGACACCTTTTTGGGTAAATGAGCGATTTAAAATCGGGTTTGGCATATTTTGTTTATTGCGGGTATTAAAATTATGTAGCATTTTATGGGATCCAAATCTATCTTTATATATTTAATTGATGAGGCGGATACATGATGAAACTCCATAATACGATTTGAAATGAAACAACACAGTTGGGAGGGTTTCACTTTTATTGTTGAACACTGCAACATGTTTCACCACACAGTGGCTTCATCAGGCAGATGAAATAATTATTTCATCTACCTGATGAAGCCACTGTGTGGTGAAACATGTTGCAGTGTTCAACAATAAAAGTGAAACCCTCCAAACTGTGTTGTTTCATTTCAAATACTATCTTTATATTTTGCCAGAAACAGAAGACATTCATTGATATAAATCTCTGTTGCTGTCAAGATATTTTGAGTAGAAAATTTAGTTCTGCATGATTCCCTAGGTTTCAATTGAAGAATAATCCGCATGGCACGTTTTTGAATAACTAAGACTCTATATCAGGGGTCTCCAAACTACGGCCCGAGGGCCACATCCGGCCCGCGGACAGATTTTGTCCGGCCCGCGGAGAGCTAGCATACTTGAAAACTCCTTTTAAAGAACATATTTTTGGAGTGGACTATTTCACTTTTTACCACCGGCAACAATGATAATATGGTTTTGGCCCTCGGAACTTACTGGAGTAATTAGCATGGCCCTAAGGCTGGAAAGTTTGGAGACCTAGGCTCTATATAATTCTAACGAGCCACCCCAATGAATAATACCAAACCTTATAATTGATTCAAAATTGGCAAAATACACTGTTTTTACCAATTTTGCATCTATATTTTTAGTGAGAACCCGAAACATGTAACAGATGCTACTCAACCTATGCCAAACAGCATCAATGTGTTGTTTCCACCTCAGGCTAGGTGTTAAGGTGTTAAGTCATAATTTAAGTTGTTAATATGTAAAATGCTCGGATTTTCACTTCTCTTGTTTATGTAAAATAGAACGAATTGCGATTTATGTTTGTTCAGTATAAATGGATTATTATTATTTACATAATATAAATGTTGTTTATTAAAATGTATTTTATCTTAGGTTTTGCCTAAATTACTTTAAAGTATGTAAAATATTATATACAGGGTGTCCCATTAGTGCGGTCTCGGAAGATAGCTCAGCTCTCGTTAAAGATAGAAAAAAAATGTTTTCACGAAACTTGCTTGATTTTAAGAGCTGCATAACCTAAAATTATTTTCAAATATACAGGGTGTCCCTTTATTCCATACTTAATACCAACTTTGTTATTTTAAACGGAACACCCTATATATTATTTGATATTTGATCCGCCTTTAAATAACCTACACAAAGATATATCATTATCGGCACTTTAGATAATTTGTTACTTAAAAAAAAATATTTTTTAAAAATTTTGCAGTTTTAGTACATTACTTAAAAATTCTCTGTGTTCGTATTTTTTAAGATACCAGTCTGAAATTTTACACACATATGCAGTAAAGAATGCTCTATCCATTGACTATAACACATTTTAATATTACTTATAAAACCTAGTAAAAAACTACCCTCGAATATTTAATATTTAAAATGTACATTACTTCATTTTTTTTAAATGGGACATCCTATATTTTTTTATTTTCTCAAATCCGCAATAAAAAATGCTTTATTTCTTGTATAACATACCCTATATCTATTTTCATTAGTTTTGGAGATATTAACATTTTTCTGTCAAATATGAGAAATTAGGTCACAATCAGCATTAAATTAGTCTTTAAAGGTTGTCTAACTTTAATGGTATTTAGATATTTCAGTTTTAGTTTACTTTATTTATTTATGACATATTATAATTACATTTATAATATCAAAGTAAACAATATAAACAAATTTTGTCATTTTTTAATATATCATGAATGCAATAAAGGAGGCCATGAAAAACAATTGATAAAGTAAACAAACGTATTTATTTGACACACAGATAAATAAAGTGCTGTTAACACTATTATTAATATTATTGAATATTTGATAACGCACTAATGAATTTTTCAAAAGAAGAATTAATAAAAATGACATACGTTTTGGGTGCAAGTGAAGAAAATTGTTTTCTTGCAAGTCGAATATATGCGCAAAAGTATCCAAATGCGGAACGGCATCCTAATGCAGCAGCGTTTGTGAGATTGAAGAACCGATTTGAAAGCACAGGAAGTATCATGTACCCACTAAAATTAAAGAGAAAGAAAAGGACAACGAAAGAAGACAATGAACATTTGGTAATTCAGTCCATTGTTGAGAACCCTCAAATTTCTTCCCGCCAGTTAGAAAAACAACTTGATATTCCCAAATCAACAATAAACAAAATAACAAAGAGATTCAAATTTCATCCCTATCACGTTCAGTTGGTGCAGGAATTAGGTGAGAATGATTTTTTAAAAAGATTGGATTTTTGTAATTGGGCGTTACAAAAACATCAAGATGAACCGAACTTTTTTAACAATATTTTGTTTATTCCATAGAAATGGTTTCGAAATGGTTTCGTTAATAGACATAATTATCATTATTACGATGACCATAACCCGAACCATATTGTTGGTATAGACCATCAACATAAATGGTCTCTTAATGTTTGGGCTGGAATTATTGGGAATAGGATTATTGGTCCGTATTTCTTTAATGGAAATGTTACTGGTGATACGTTTTTAAATTTTCTTCAAAATCAGTTCGAAACCTGGTTGGATGAATTGCCGTTAAGAACGTTACAAAATGCATGGTTACAATTAGATGGCGCAAGACCACACTATAGTCGACAAGTTAAACAATATTTAGACCAAACTTTTCCTAACAAATGGATTGGAAGAGGAGGACCAATTCCATGGCCAGCGAAGTCACCCGATTTAACAAAACTGGACTTTTTTTTATGGGGTGTTGTGAAGGAAGAAGTTTATAAAATACCTGCAACAACACAAGAGGATATGAAAAATAGAATTAGTAATGTTATGCGTGCCATTACTGTAGACAACTTAGTAAGTGTCAATCAAAGCTTCATACGGAGGCTTCAAGTGTGCCAAAACCAAAATGGAGGCCATATCGAACACTTAATATAATTATCAAATTCATTATATGCTAATCTGTTAATATTAATACGGTTTACTTGTTTCCATTGTCGTTATATTGTTTACTTTGATATTATAAATGTAATTATATTATGTCATAAATAAATGATTTGAAGTAAAACTGAAATATCTAAATACCATTAAAGTTAGACGTCCATTAGAGATTAATTAAATGCTGATTGTGGCCTAATTTCCCATATATGACAGGGAAATGTTAATATCTCAAAAACTAATAAAAATAGATATAGGGTATGTTATACAAAAAATAAAGCATTTTTCATTGCGGATCTGATAAAGTAAAGAAATATAGGGTGTCCTATTTAAGAAAATGAAGTTATGTACATTTTAAATATTAAATATTAGAAGGTACTTTTTTATTAGGTTTTATAAGTAATATTATAATGTGTTATAGTCAATGGATAGAGCATTCTTTACTGCATATGTGTGTAAAATTACAGAATGATATCTTAAAAAATAAGGACACAGTGAATTTTTAAGTAAAGTACTAAAACTGCCAAAATTTTCAAAAAAATATTTTTTTCTGAAGTAACAAATAACCTAAAGTGCCAATAATGATATATCTTTGTGTAGGTTATTTAAAGGCGGATCAAATAAAAAAATAATATATAGGGTGTTCTATTTAAAATAACAAAGTTGGTATTAAGTATGGAATAATGGGACACCCTGTATATTTGAAAATAATTTTAGGTTATGCAGCTCTTAAAATCAAGCAAATTTGGTGAAAACATTTTTTTTCTATCTTTAACGAGAGCTGAGATATCTTCCGAGACCGCACTAATGGGACACCCTGTAGATATGATATAATTGAAATATGGGTTTTTGTACTCTTTTAAATTAAATGTATCTATTATATTTTAAATGAGATTATAAATGGAATATGTCTTTGCTGAAAAGTTTAATAAATTATATTTTACATTTGATATTAATACAGTACAAATGGAATAAGTTAAGGGTAGATGAGTCATTGCTAATAAATAAAAAAGAAAGCGGGAGAGCTCATTATAACCGTAAGGCGATATCTTTCCATAACGATAATCCAAAAAACCATCAATTCCCTCTTAATGGGTTTTTTTTCTCTCCGCTGCGGACTCGCATGCGTTCTATTACAGACACCCCCTTATTATTATTATTACTATACGTGGATGGTATAAAGGTGCAGCTACATATTATTCCCACCCTTACACACACATGCGAATGCTCACAGAAAAAAAACTAAGCAAAAATGTCCCGGCAATTCGTAGTCTATCCCTATAGCTCCTCATTCATCCCTAGGGTCCGAGTAGATCGTAAACTGGCCCGCCCCTCGTCCCCCGCGCGTCCCTTAAACATCACACCCCCGCACTCTGTACGGAGCTTTTTTACGGGATGATGTCCTTTGCTCAAATTATTTAGCAGAGTGTGATTTCTAATTGAACTTTTAAATATTGAAATTTAAATATCAAAAGTTTGAATTATGTTTACAAGATGACAATTAAAGTCACAATGTAAATAATTAATACATCCTAACAAATCACGAATAGAGTAATGTATTATTTAATAATACCCGAGATAATGGAGTATAAAATTGCAAAATATGTTGGTAATGATTTGCGATTGTAAATAACCGACTTTATTAATCAATAGTAATTCAGATATTTATAAAATCAAACCGGTTCAACTACCAAATTTTCAGGCTTTTCTAAACTTGAAATTTTACTTCATGCTTAATCTGGGAGTGGAAAACACTCGTTTTTAATTTCAAGTTCAACTATTTAAAAAATGACTATCGGAAAAGTTACAACTCATGCATACATGTATGTATCAGAACTGGGCAGGATTCGAATCATTCAGGATTCGAATCCTGGATTCGAATCCTTGTAGAGGATTCAAAAGAGGCATTCGAATACTTTAGTTCAACTGGATTCGTGATCCGGATTCGTTACATTATTTTAAGAGGATTCGTATTCGAATCCAAATGTGGGTGATTCGAATCCTTATAAAAGGATTCGAATATTCATAAAAGGATTCGAATATTTATAAGAGGATTCGAATATTTATAAAATGATTCGAATACTTACAAAAGGATTTGAATCGTCAAAAATAATTCGAATTAATTGTGAGGATTAACATGAAAAATGTCTTTTGTGTGTTTTTAAATTTCTCGTTAAATCAGTGTTTTATACGCGTGGCGCATGAAGTAAAATTTCGAGTTTAGAAAAGCCCAGAAAATTTGTCGAGGGTCGCGCAGCGAATTTGAATTTGTTTTTTTGCAACTATTAATATATAAATATTGTTACTAGTTGTTTTAACAAAAATATTCAAAACCTAATTATTTATTATTAACACTGAACGTCGTTGATAACGGACTAAATACCTGATTCCCTGTTATTCTGATTAAAGATGTATTTGTGTGTTTCTAAACTTCACTTCAAATCAGTGGTTTGAACGCGTGGCGCATGAAGTAAAATTTCGAGTTTAGAAAAGCCCGAAAATTTGTCTCGGGTCGCTGCGCGACCCTCGACAAATTTTCACAGGGCTTTTCTAAACTCGAAATTTTACTTCATGCTTAGTCTGGGAGTGGAAACACTCGTTCGAAACTTCAAACTGAATGATTTGATAAGAACATTAAATGACTGAAAATGTTTTGAAAGATAATAATCTAGTTTTCAAAATTTTGTTTAATATTATTTAAAGTAAAACTGGCATGGTAGCTACAATCTGAAATGTTACATTTTTCCGACATTTTCCTGATTTAAGATTTTTTTGCCTGGCATTTTAATATAAGTTTCTTCTGTAAGAAACCCCTATTTTGTTAAATTGTTATCGATGTTTTTGTTAATATTTAAGTTGATTTTATAAATTTAATAAAATCATATGGCTTTTCTGATAGTGTTTTGGTCAATTTAAATATAATTCCATGACTTTTCTCTAACTTTCCCGGTTTTAATGATATTCAGTGAATTTTTATTTACGTAATTTTCAGGCATTCGTCGATTTTATAATAGAGTTCAATTTGAAGATTTGAACGAGTGTTTCCACTCCCAGGCTAAGCATGAAGTAAAATTTCGAGTTTAGAAAAGCCTCATGAAAATTTGTCTCGGGTCGCGCAGCGACCCGAGACAAATTTTCGGGCTTTTCTAAACTCGAAATTTTACTTCATGCGCCACGCGTTCAAACCACTGATTTGAAGTGAAGTTTAGAAACACACAAATACATCTTTAATCAGAATACCAGGGAATTAGATATTTAGTCCGTTATCAACGACGTTCAGTGTTAATAATAAATAATTAGGTTTTGAATATTTTTGTTAAAACAACTAGTAACAATATTTATATATTAACAGTAGCAAAAAAAAAATCAAATTTATTCTCAAAGAATTTGTATTCGTGATTCGAAGAAACAGGATTGGAATTTTGATTCGAATCATATTTATCCCTTACGAATCCCTTGTTCGAGTATTCGTGATTCGAATCATATAAGGTGATTCGGATTCGTGATTTGAATCCTTTTTACGAGGATTCGTCCCAGCTCTGGTATGTATATTTAAAAGAAAAATTCCCAGTATGTTTACCAAATTTTAGTGGTGGCCCGTTAGGGCCAAAAGGGTTGATTGTTAGGAATATCGAAAAATGTTTTAAAATTCAATTTTTTGTACGCTTCCGAACCATTCCGTTGCCATTTTGAATGTCGGATGGTCAGATTTTACAAAAACCGTACAACTTAAAAAGTATTCAAGCTACAGATAAACAGACATGCATTTTTAAGAAATAGTCCTTATTGACTCAGGGGACCTTGAACCGGATATTTTGATTTGAACATTTTCAAGAAAACAATACTTTCTCTTTGTATTACATAGAGCGCCATTAAAAATGGTGAATGCGCCAGGAACAAAAGCTTAATTTTTTCATAATCTTTAAACCTAAAATTAATGTAATAATATGTTTTCACTGGTTTCTTATTTGTATATATCAATAATTTGACAAATTGAACTTTGGCCGAATGAATACATAATTAGAAAATCTTTATTTAAATATTTTTCATATTTTTAAATCAATTTTTATAAAAAATATTTGCATTCTATATTTTTTCATTATGTAATCATTTTAAATACATACAAATCTTGTATTTAAGGGTTAAATTAATATCATTCAGCAACTTTATGTATGTAAGAATATTTGCATTATTTATGTAGACTGTAATAATATAGCAATATTAGATAATTCTGGATAATCAGATAATTTCAATGATCAATTATTTCTGCAGGTAGTAAACGAAAATAATCATTTTAAGATAAAATTTAATTGACATCAGTTAATGAAGCGATTAAAGAAGCAATTGTCGAAAGAAAAAGAAACGTTAGCAGTCAGAACGAAGAAAATCGTCGATTGGACGTGTTGTCTCGCTGGAAAATGGGAAAGCGAAAGGAGGAAAGGAAAAGAGGGGACTGCCGGCCCCGTGCTTTTTTAACGGCGGCGTTTAGAGAAGGAGCGCTCTCGGGGGTGTGCGGGGGCGGCGAGGGCGCAGTGTATGGCGCCCGAAATGGGCAGCGGGGATTAATTTAGATTGATCAGAGTCGGTTCGGACACAAGGAATTGATTAGGCAATCTGTTTTAGCGTGTCCAGTCGAGTGGTCCGTGTCCGGTACACACTAACTTCACTCCCTTCGGCCCTTCGATCCCTCCGTCCACTGTTCGAATTCCAGACGCTCTCCGACGATAAATTAGTTTCAAATTTAATTAAACGATTCCTGAAAGTCCGCCCCAATAACGCGCTATTCGAAAGAGACGACGCTCACTCCCGTTCGATCGGCGATCTTTAAAACAAATCTATTAAATCCCTTTCATCTCGCTCATTTCGATCAAATTTACATTCTAATTACTTTTATTAATACATTCTTTACATATCTTAGTTTATTTAGTCGGTCATAATAATTCGCATATTTATTTATATCACCATATAATTATAAAATATTAGAGACTTACCGTTAACTCGTAAAAATATTATTTCGGTAAGTTAAATAAAGCTATTCACAGATGATGTGTGTGTTTTGGAACTTTACTTTAAATCAGCGTTTTATATATTCTCCGCATGAAGTAAATATTTAGAGTTTGGAAAATTCTTAAATATTAGCTTTATGCTTAATCAAGGGGTGAGAACCTTAGTTAAAGATAAGTCATTAAATACTATTAGTCTATGTGTTTATTGAAATTTAGTGCTAAAACAATGTTGTGATTTACTGAGAAATTATCGATAAATCGGTTTTAAATGACAAATTCGCCGAATTTCAGCAAATGGATAAAGCTGGTAAATTTATAATCTTTATTATTGGATTACTCGAAATTTTTATTCATGCGCCACGCTTATAAAACACTGATTCAAAGTGAAGTTAAAAATGCACTGAAAACCATCCCAACTTCGAATTTTTTTCAAAATTGGATGTTTTCTTTCCTATCCATGCTGTAAACCAGTGATGGGGAAACTACGGCCCGCGGGCCAAGTCCGGCCCGCGGAAAGGTTTAATCCGGCCCGTTTAAGAGTGCCGTCGTGAGAACGTTTGAACGCGTTCTTACTTCGTAATGTGACGACCCGCATAAAAACTACCTACCTACGATTAAGCATTATTCTTTGGCCCGCTACGATTGTCTGGTTATTACAAATGGCCCGTCTTAAAAAAAGTTTCCCCAGCACTGCTGTAAACCTTCAGATATTCCTTGTTTTCTTGTAAAAAATTTCGATTTCCTGTAGTCCTTCGGTCTCCGAACACCATGATTGGTCCTTCGAGCTGTAGCCGTTGTAAAATGGTGATAAATTTAGTAATCTAGAGTGATCCTTCGATTTGAAACTTCTAAGAACGAGTGTTGTCCACTCCCAGACTAAGCATGAAGTAAAATTTCGAGTTTAGAAAAGCCCCGCGTAGAAAATTTGTCGAGGGTCGCGCAGCGACCCTCGACAAATTTTCACGGGGCTTTTCTAAACTCGAAATTTTACTTCATGCGCCACGCGTATAAACCACTGATTTACAGTCAAGTTAAAAATATATAATGCTTAGATGTGATGGTGATCAATATTTACCGAGATGTAGCGAAAAAATGCAAAAATTACTTTTTTGTGAATAATTTTGGAATAATAATAATAGATTTATTTTGTGCAACTTTTGTGTGATAATCGATACTTATTATAATTATTACAAAAGACTGACCGTTATCAATTAATTTTTAGTGCTAACAATGATTGACTGCTGTCAAGATTTTATTGATTAACAGATATGATGTCATTGTTTCCAAGGCGCTCTTTGCAAAATAGAAAATATCATAATTTTAAATATTAAATCTAAAATAAATTATGAGTGTGATACATCACTGAGTTCAGAAAAAATATTCTTTCAAAAATATGAAAATCCAAAATGGCGCCTATAAGAAAAACAAAAGTTGGCTATGGTCCCCGGGTAAATGTTACAGTTATCTTAAAAAATAATATGCTACTAGATTCCTCATTAAAAAGTGCCTGTATATTATCAAAGTTCTAAATGTCCAGATTCAGTAGTTTTTTAATAAAAAAATTAAAACGATTTTTAAAAAAATCAGTTTTTTGTTGATATCTCGAAAACAAAAAAGGATATTTCAAAATCGTGTTCAGATTATTGTTAGGCCCAAAAATCATACATTCTCAAGTCAGATCAAATAATACATTGTATCAAATTAACTTACGTAGTTAGTTATTAAAAAATATTATAATATTGTTGCGTTATTCTTATTTATTCTATATTACAATAAGTTGTAACGTAGGTAAATATTTGTTGGGTCGTTATTATTCATGTTTGACATAACCTCACAATATGACATTTGACGTTTACATTTTTGAAAAAATATAATTTTTATTAAAAAACTCATTTTAATTTTTTTTCCACAAAAATATCAACAAAAGAAACAACAAATTGGGAATTATTGGATTTACAAAAATGATGTCTAATGTAATATATTTTAAAAATTATAGACAGCCGTTTAAATATGTATGTTAAGTTGGCTACTATTTGGCAATGAAGTTATTATTGAAAAAAATCAATATTTATGTCATTTTTTAATATTTAAATGGCCATTGACTTTGGTTTTTAGTTCAATAAAATCGGCCAATAAATAATTAAGTTATAACGTTGGGCGTTTTTATCGAACACCCAGTATATAATGCGTCCGTTACTTTCCTTCGTGGTTTCCTAGTGAAAATATAATTGCAAAAATAAAGAAGCAAGATGATTAGGAGATGAAGGGCGTGTATTTAGTTTATATTGCAGACAGAAATATCGTCGTGTGCTGGTGTTTTGCTCGTTCAGCAATGATTACACTACCACACACACACACACATTAATCGATCTCACTCGTGGCCATAGTCTCGCCTTCTCACTCTCATGTGTTTTATATATTACCCGTGGTGGGGGGTCAATTGCTAAAAAACCTTTTTTCGTCTTTCATACAAAATTCAAGCCATTTCTCTCGATTATTGCCGCGCCGTGCGGACTAAATTCCGACACACGTCTAAATTGCCACCCCTCCTTGTTTTTATCCGATATCACATTCGCTTCTCTCTCTATTTCTTTCTTTCTTTGTATATGTGTAGAGGGGTGGTCATAACAAAGATATTCAAACTTAGACTGCATCACATATTGAAAATAAAACGATTTTATTGAATTAAAAGAAACAATTACTCTTTTAACATAAAATACATATTAACATAAAGAAAAATTGAGTTTGTCAATAGTTTGCAGAATATTTATAAAATATAAAAACGAATTTAAATTGATATCGACTTTCTGCAAAATGTTTGTCTTATTGAGACAAGTCCCCAAATATTCATTGAAACAACTACTTCTCGTGCTAATACCCCGACAGATATTGAATTATACCATGAATATTTGAGTTACACGACAGCTCTACTGTTCTATGCATAATTCATATGGAAAATGCAACATCAGGTCAAATTATTCTCTCACCAAACTAAATGAAACAACAGGAAATTGAACTGAATTGAAAAAATTACAGGGAATGAATTTTAATTGTCTTAAGCCATCTATAGACGCGTTTCGAGATTTATCCCTCATCAGTATAGCTATGCTTTAGACTTTCAATACAAAAGATATTAAAATAAACAGGAAACTTACAGGAATGTCGAAGTGTGTCATCGAAATAGGTACACAAAACTGGGGCGAGTGAAAATGTGGGTCTTTTTATTTCACGTGAGTATAAACGATCTAAAATATAATATACAAGAACTTGTTCTAAATCAGATAATTTTAAAAATTTCCATTCGAGTTTAACGATTAATTTATAACGGGTGTTTCAACCACTTGATTAAGCATGAAGTAACATTCTAAGTTTAGAAAAGCCTAATTTTAGTCGAATTTTCGTAATTTTATATATTATATTTACTTCATGTTTAATCAAGGTATGGAAACGCTTAATTAAAGATGTATTTATTGAAAGAATACTGCTAAAATAATCGTATCAAATCCAACAAGCAATGTTTATAAGTAATTGATAAAATTATTGTAATAATTATAATTACAATTGGACGCTTTTTTTTCAATAAGCCTCTATCATTAAATAAAATGATTTTCTTAAAATATTAATAATTGAATTTTTAAAATATCGCCTTAATTATCCTTTTTAAATTTCAAACGCACAAAGTTCAAAAACTAAGTAATAAAAAAAATGATTTAAGCATAGTTTTTATGATTCAATGAGTGTAATTTTTAAAAAATTGAAAGCCATGATGTAAAAATTAAGCAAAAGATGGAGATAAGTTAGATTTGAAGTTTAAACGAGTGTTTTCCACTCCCAGGTTAAGCATAAAGTAAAATTTCGAGTTTAGAAAAGCCTGAAAATTTAGTTTGGTCGCGTAGCGCGGAGCGACCAAACCAAATTTTCATGCTTTTCTTAACTCAAAATTTTACTTTAGGCGCCACGCGTACAAGACACTGATTTCAAGCAAAGTTCACAATATTTCAGTGCTTTCAGTGTTTGAAATCACTTTTAAACTAAACTCAATTTTAGGATTTTTTTTGGTTACTGTATAGTTTTCCGATATCGAAATATAATGCAAATTTTTCTACGGAAATTAGGAGTTGATATAAAATGGGTAATAATTTACACTCAAACGATCGGCACAGATACAGAATATGACAGATGACTATATCCTTTAAATATTTATTCACAGCTTTATTATTATTCACTTGGAATTAGTCATGATTGAAAATTTAATTGACTTATATTCGCATCCGATTGACAGACTAATAATAACATATGACTTATGATTAGTGACTAAATTATTCATGATTAATTTAGTCCTTACTTTTAATTATGACTAAACATTTAGTCAACTGATGCCCAACTCTGAATTAAAGACACATGTAAGTACGGAGTGCAAGCTATCCCTAAAGCAGCTGGCTAGGAACAACAGAGTCAAACTGGTCTGGGTTCCGGGACACGCAGGGATCAAAGGCAATGAAATTGCCGACAACCTTGCCAAGGAAGGGTCCAAAACTCCATTTGTCGGACCAGAACCTTACAGTGGAATAACTAAAGTCCGCATCAAGGGGATGATCCGGGAATGGGAAGATGCTGCCAAAAGTGCTCACCTGAGAAACACACCTGGTCTGCGGCAGGCGAAAATGTTCATCGCCTTCTCTGCCGTAAGAGCCGGACAGTTTTTCAGATTAAGCAAGGGCAACCTAAGGCTCATAACCGGCCTTCTAACTGGACACTGTCCTCTGAAGTACCACCTCACCAAGATGGGTCAGACAACTGATGCCAACTGCAGGTTCTGCAACGAGGTACAAGAAACAGCAGAGCACCTACTTTGTGAATGCCCTGCCTTGTTCCTTCAAAGAGGGAACTACCTGTCATCGGCCACTTTAAACACCGAGGAATTGGTACACATTAACCCTCAATTTATAGTAGACTTCATAAGAAGTCTAGACATTGAGGGACTCAAGTAGGTCAGGGATAGTTACAAAAGATCTTTTAGGTCGAGGTAACTTCGAAAGGCCCAGAGGCCATACGACCCACCGACCCCATAACATAACATAAGTACGGTTTAGTATAGTGATGGGAATAATCGATATACTAATTAGTAATTAGTCGATTATTGAAATATATCGATATAATCGATTATTATGCGGAAATTAGTATACAGAGAGTTTTATGTAACACCGAACATGTTCATAACGAGAATTTTTCTTGTAAGTATACATATGCATACGTCGTACATTTTCCGATGCTCGGTTTATTAAAAGAATTTAATTTGAAGCTTAAAACGAGTGTTTTCCACTCCCAGACTAAGCATGAAGTAAAATTTCGAGTTTAGAAAAGCCTGAAAATTTGGTTTGGTCGCGTAGCGCGAAGCGCGGAGCGGCCAAACCAAATTTTCAGGCTTTTCTAAACTCGAAATTTTACTTCATGCGCCACCGGCACACCACACTGATTTAATGTAAAGTTTAGCAGTGTGTTTTAAACTTCGTAATATGTCAGTGTTTTGTACCGGTGGCGCATGAAGTAAAATTTCGAGTTTAGAAAAGCCTGAAAATTTGGTTTAGCCGCTCCGCGCTTCGCGCTACGCGACCAAACCAAATTTTCAGGCTTTTCTAAACTCGAAATTTTACTTCATGCTTAGTCTGTGAGTGGAACACATTCATTTCAAGTTTCAAATTGAACTCTTTTAAAAAAACTACGATTATCTAAAGATTAACGCCGTAATTGGGACATGTATACTTGAAAGAAGAACTCCCTATGTATGTACAAGTTGAGGCATTAATTGCGATTGATTGGCTACAATTTGTAATGGTCATATAGACAACCCTATTTACACATAACTTATTAATTAAAGCTTGTATTAGACAACACTATTTTCTTGTACAAGAAAATAGTATACTATTTTCTTGTACAAGAAAATAGTATACTATTGTGTTACTGAAAATAGTATACTATTTTCTATCATGGTGTACCAAATAGAACATGTCCTATTTCCATTATGCTATAAAACTGTACAAGATTTGCATTTGGTCATATTTTGTGTATTACACCATGATAGAAAATAGTATACTATTTTCTTGTGCAAGAAAATAGTGTTGTCTAATACAAGCTTAAAGGTGTTAAATTGTATTGGTTGAAAATGTTCGCTGTTACATAAAACTCTCTGTATATTAATTTATGCTATTAATAAATCAAGTAGAATGATGTAACAAATGGGGTAGTTGACATACATTTATTTTGTATTGTTTTTATTTAGAGATGTGGTTTAGTTTAGATGCCAATAAAGATTTTTTTTTAATAAATTAAGTACTAGACGCACTTAGACTGTAATGTTGGAACAACAAGTACGACAAATTGAACATTTCGTGTTCGGAATAGACCTAATTATATATAGTATTTTTAATACCCATTTGGAATAACCCCATCCTTATTTATCAATCATTTATCAAATGAAACAAAAAATTACCAACAAAAATGAACGTCGATTACTAAATAGATGTTACATCAAATGTTTGATGCCTGTTAATGTTATTAAATAACGCAAAAATACACTACTAAAATGCGACACCCCGATGAATCCAAAAAGCTACAAGATAAAAAACAGATCAACGGATTTTGAATTTAGAAGGAATATGTCTGCAAACGTTTCCCTGGGCAAAACTCGAATTACGAAGAATACTCTACAGTTTTTGATAAAAGTGATTTACAATTTGTATGCCCAAAAGAAACATATTACTTTAGAAACTATTCACTGATAATTTATGGAAGAATCAGAAATTGAGATCTCGAAAAGTTCTTTATATTTGGGAATTAAGAAAACGGGCTTTAGCTTCAAAAAGCAGGACGGATGAAAACATTTATTGGATATGCCTAGAATCAGGTTGAAGAGAACTGTTAACTGTTGAGGCTTCTACTTCGTTATACATCATTATTAACATAAATAAGACATTTAAACTTTGTATAACTGAGGTTTTTTAGTCTGATAATGACAAGTTAAAGTTATTATTATTATTATTATTATTATTATTATTCTTTATTTACGGAATTCACCTTTTTTACAATTGAAATTGTCGAAACTATAGTCACAATAAAAAAAACCTTAGTTATACAAACAAAGTTTAAGTGTCTTATTTAGGTTGAAGAGAATTTTATTTTGAAATAAATATCAAGTTGCTAAAAAAGAGAATATTTGTATAATGTTTTGTGAAACTTTTAGTTGTATTATAATAACATAACAGCATAATGTCTGTATAAATTATTATATTCCATATTATGTAATTAATTAATATGTGTGCCACTGGTTGTTTTGAATATCAAGTTACTCCACCAAAGCCCTAAGAATAATGGTTTAGATGTCGGCCAATTGACATGACAAGTTCCTAACCTAATTTTGTTTGTGTGTTCAATAAGCCGCGTACGTTAAGTCACTAAAACAACTGTTACTTCTAAATAGGTATTAAAAATACTATACATATTCTATTTATTAAGAAATTATGTGTGTGAAAACATAGTAATGGAGGAAAGAAAATAGGGGGCGGTGACAAGAGCAGGAAAGTCTCCGATGTCCATACTTGACTCGCACGTTTCCTCTCTACCCTAACCCTGTATTAGACAAGCTTAATTCCTCGGCGAAACAAAGCCTCCGCAAATACATTTCTTCCCCTAGATTATAACTATATATATATATATATATATATATATATATATATATATATAGAAATATATATAAAACGTAGTAGGTAGCGTAAGAGAGCGTGTGTAGATATAATATATAGCGGTTGTCACGTGCATTATTTATATTACTCCCTTATTCTCCACGAGGATTGCCATCTTAATGACATTGTTAAGTTTTTTTTTCTTTCGGTTCTCCCGTGGCTCCTTCCTTTCCTTATTACAGGAATGTTTTATCTTCTCCAGACGTTGAGCGAATGCTCGTGTAATTGTTTCCACTGGCCCACCATTAATCATTCCATAATTGAAAAATTAACTAAGGCTTTTTATTTTTTTTGAGGCTTCTAATCTTATAAGATTCTTTACGCTTAAATTAATTAATTGATTAATGATGACCAATTACGTAATTAAAGAGATTTAAATGTATGCAATCGTTTTACACAAAAATTAAGATCTTATAAGGATATATAAAATTTATTGAATAAAATGAACGCAGAGTGCAACAAATTATATCTAGGTATAAATGAAATTGCCAATTCTTGTTTGCAGAATACTTCAAACATTAAAAGTGCGATTCTTTTCGCAATCTACAACAACTTAGTCTTACAACGACTATATCAAACACTCATTGAAACAACTACTTCCCGAGCTAATACCCCGACGAACATTGAACTATACAACAAGTGTTTGCTGTTACATACAGTAACCTACTGCAAATGCAACAATTTGAGTCAAATTATTCAGGCAATTTATAGCCGCGTTTCGAGATTTATCTCTCATCAGTATAGCTTTGCCACTCCCTCTAAGTAATTTGACACCTTAGACTAGCGGTCACGTTACCGTTCAAACATATGTATAAATGAAATTGCCAATTCTTGGTTGCAGAATACTTCAAACATTAAAATTGGCAATTTCATTTATACTCATGTTTGAACGGTAACGTGACCGCCAGTCTAAGGTGTCAAATTATTTAAAGGGAATGGCAAAGCTATACTGATGAGAGATAAATCTCGAAACGCGTCTATAGATGGCCTGAATAATTTGACTCAAATTGTTGTATCTGCAGTAGGTTACTGTATGTAACAGCAAACACTTGTTGTATAATTCAATATTCGTCGCGGTATTAGCTCGGGAAGTAGTTGTTTCAATGAGTGTTTGATATAGTCTTTGTAAGACTAACTTGTTGTAGATTGCGAAAAGAATCGCATTTTTAATGTTTGAATTATATCTAGATTAGACAAAAAGAAATAATTTCTTGTGTTAACCACCAAACCTGGGCTTTGCGTTATTTCCTTTTTCTGTATACTTCGAACAAGTATTTCCACTGCTTGATTAAGATTAGAATTTCAAGTTTAGAAAAGCAATAATACTTGGATTTATCGTTCGAAACGAAATTTCACTTCATGAGCCAAACCGGCCAAACTGATACTGAAATATTGTAAAGTTCAAAATACACAATATATATACTTAGATATGTACGAATATGATTCACCGCATTAAGAGGGCCAATTTTTGCTGGTTGTGTGTTTCTGGGATACGAGATGGCGCAGAAATAGCAAAACTATAGAAAGTAGTTTTGCCTATGTATTAATTTATAGTGCCTGCTGTATTTTTTCACAACGAATAATAAAAATGACGAGTGCGGAGCGCGTTGTGTGTTTGTTTACATAGCGCCGTGCGAATGAATGAATGGGTATTGAATTACAGAAGACACAAGTAATCTGGATATATATTCACGATTTTAATTTCTGTCGACTTACATACAACTGTATAACGAAACAGATGCCTTCGTTCTAAATGATTTTAGTTTGATATTCCATATGAGTTTTTATTTAAAGTGTACGTATTGTAAATTCAGATTATTTTCTTTAAATATTTAGATATTTGTTGTAGAAGAGTTCAATTTGAAATTTTAAACGAGTGTTTTTCACTCCCAGACTAAGCATGAAGTAAAATTTCGAGTTTAAAAGAGCCCCTTGAAAATTTCTCGAGAAATATTTTCTTGTAAGTATAAATATGCATTATTTTTTTTAGAAGATATTAATTTAAAGGTTTAAACGAGTGTTTTCCACTAATAGGTTAAGCATGAAGTAAAATTTCGAGTTTAGAAAAGCCTGAAAGTTTGGTTCGGAGAGGTTTTCTTCTAAGTATACATATTCCAAGTATATGTTGTAAATCTTCAGATATTCCTTGTTTTTTGAAAATGGTATAATTTTAAGCTTTAAACGAGTGTCTTCCAACGAGTTAAATTTGAAGCTTCAAACGAGGGTTTTCCACTCCCAGACTAAGCATGAAGTAAAATTTCGAGTTTAGAAAAGCCTAAAAATTTGGATTGGCCGCGTAGCGAAGCGGAGCGGCCAATCCAAATTAGGCTTTTCTAAACTCGAAATTTTACTTCATGCGCCACACGTATATAACGCTGAAATATCGTAAAGTTTAAAATATATGGCTTTGGCAATCCAATATGTAGATGTAAATAAAACGTAAGTCAAATTCTGCGCTGAACAAATTGTTTAAAACAATGATTATAGGCAACTCAATAACTCTAATGTATATTAGGTTGCCTATAATCGCTGTTGTATGTGTGTTTTTAAAACTTCACTGTAAATCAGTGTTTTTAAGCGTGGCGCATGAAGTAAAATTTCGAGTTTAGAAAAGCCCAGAAAATTTGTCTCGGGTCGCTGCGCGACCCTCGACAAATTTTCACGGGGCTTTTCTAAACTCGAAATTTTACTTCATGCTTAGTCTGGGAGTGGAAAACACTCGTTTAAAGCTATAAATTGAACTCTTTTAAAAAACAACGGATGTCAGGAAATTTACAGCTTGTGCATATGCTTGCCTAAAATAAAAATTCCCTGTATTAACAGATTAATCCCATGACTATTTGCCAAATCAACTTAATGCGCATTCGATTAAACAACATTTTCGTTTGAGCTTACACAAAATCAATATAAATGAGTTATTTATTTCTGTAAAAACCTGAACTATTTAGTAGATGTAGAAATTGGAATTATACCACTGAAACTCACATTGAAAACGATACATTAATTAAAATGATTTGTGGCTGGATTTTTGCAGTACGATGACATTGTCAAAATGTGACGTTTAACCTTAAAATTTTAAAGCTGCATACCGGAACATACGTTTTCGCATGTTCCATCTAAAAACCATAGACCTATTATGAAGTTTTCTGTCTCTTTTTACACACGTAATCTGATGACATGAAACTATTTTCGTATTACATGTATAGGTGTAGAAAGCACTACAAATCAAGGAAACCATGGGACACCTCTCGTGAATCGTACCTTATACACTTTGTCGTAACTCTTTTAGTTTTAAAGTTATTAAGAAAAAAAGTGATTTTTTATAAATTTTCCTGAACTATTTTTCTGCTCTATCTGTGTGAACCTTTATAACAACTGATAGGAATAATCGCTATACTAATTCTATAATATTTAACTTGCGGTTGGTACCTGTGTTGATCACATCTGATTTTTGTTTTTAATTGAAACTGATGCCTAGATCAAGCTTACAATACTTGCAAAGTTTATTATGCTTTTTTTTTCGTAATAGAAGTTTTCGTTTTTCGCGGAGGAAACAAAGCGTATTTACACATGCAGAATTCAAACTCCTGCGCAGGGGAGAGTAACGAAAGAAGGAACGAAAGAAAGAAAAAAACTAATTTTTACGGAACGGAGCGAAGGAAAAAATATTTATAATTCTCGAGTGGGAATGGAATAAGAGAAGGCAAAAGTATAGAAAGGGGCGGCGGCGTATGCGTCCCACGGGAACGACAAGGACGGCGAACGAACGGCCGGTCCGGTACCGAAGGCGGCGAGAGAGACGGCAACACTTAGACACAAGTCTTGCATATATGATGATATAGACAAAGGAATTGTAATATCTCTGCAGATAGCCTCCTACTTCCAGCGAGAACAAACAGCAGAAAATAATTTAGAGCGTTTAATGTATTGATTCTCCTTTAAATTCCTCCCAGAATGTCTTTTCGATGCTCGACTACGGTTTTTTATCTTTATCTCGCTTCTCCTCGCGATAAATTGCACACACATACGTATATGCGCAAATTTATCTTTAGGAATACATGCAATTTTAAATGTCGCAATGATTTCTTTTATTTTTCTAAAAGATACAATAACGAAATTCATTGGGTGCAAGTAAAGTATGGAATATTAACAATTAAAACGAACTCAACCGGTTTTCTTAAAAACGCTGAAACAGGTCGATTTTTGTTAAAAAATACTTTTATTTATTTATTTATTTATTTATTGATGTATTAACATGATAGTTTTACATAAGTCATATACAATTTAAAAAGAAAACAGAAAACATTAACATAGAATCTACATGTAAAATAAGTAAATAAATAATGACATGTTTAAAACACATACAATTCAAAGTTAAAATCTAAGTATTCGTCCAAGCTGTAAAATGCATGCTTCTTTAGGAACTCTTTCATGGTTAATGAGAATTTACGGAATGAAAGGCTTTTGATGTTGTCGGGCAGTACATTGTGATGTCATTAGGTTTTGACCTGTGACGTCATCGGCAATTTTTCTAAATTATTTTTTTTTAATTTGGCAACTTTTGTAGAGCTCTTAATTCTCTTTATAGTCACATATTTTTTTTATACGCGTAATTTAATCTAACAACGAGTAAGATAAAATGGTGATATAAATCCGCACAAAATTCATAATTAAATTACACAATGAAACACTTTTAACTTTGTTTGTATAACACGTTTTATTTAATGTGACTGCAGTTTCGACAAATTTAGCTTGTCATTATCAAACATGGAGTAACTTAAACTAAAGGTTTTACAGGTACATATACACAATTACAAAACAGCGGTAAAAATGGGGGTGTACATTAGGTCAACCTGGTCGTTAACGAAGTAGAAGCCTCCACAATACAGAATTTACATAATTAAATTGTTCTGTCAAATAATTATAGTAGTAGTATCTTTCTTCAAAAATTAGTTTTATTCAATAAATGTACATTTCGAACACTATGTGTTCATTCTCAATAGTAATACTATTGAAAATGATCACATTGTGTTCGAAATGTACATTTATTGAATAAAACTAATTTGTGAAGAAAGAGATTACCACAATAATTGTTATAAAACACTTCACCTAACTAAAAGAAGAATATTTTTCTATCAAATATTTAAAAAAAAAATCAAAATTTATTAACTATTGTAGTAATTAATTTATTCACTTATAATTTTGCTAAATGTATTTCTATCTGAATATGATGCTATTATGAACTGCCTTATTAGCAGGGGTTAGTATACACTCTTAAAACTTCAAAAAGTGCGTTAAATATTGCTGAGATTGGTCTTATAATTTTTTTCTAAAATCTGTTGATAAAGCAATAAAGAGTGAATCTCATCAGCTCAACATTCGCTTGAATTTGTTTTATAATTATGACATTATACATTTTTATTGTAATAGTTTGTCGTCAGTGATCGTGTTGGAGATTGTGTAAGTTATGGATGATGCTATTATAGATTAATCCCTGTGTAATTTTTCATCGTTTTGGATACGTGCCTATTTTTAAATTGGGAATGATGTATGGCGGAGTATATTAGTGGAGTCATCAAACATGATGCAAATTTATACGTCGAGTGCGACACCCTCCCCCGATCTAATTCCCTCCATCAAATCGCAATCTGTATTCGTCATTAAAATCGCATTCCCATACTCGGTTTTTACCTCCTTCTCGTTTTCTGCCGAATAATACGAGATGATGCTCATCTCGAAATTCTTCTACTTTTAAAGCCCGAAACGTTATCAAAGAAAGTGTGATTTAATATACAGGGTGAATGAAAAGTTTACACAAGTTATTAGATCTTTTGTCGGGCTATAACTACCACTAGTATTTTAATTAACCAAGACACTCAAAGATTAAAAAGCATTATTAAAACAATATCAATAAATTTAAGCAAAAAATACACTGTGTTCAAAATGAAGTCTATTTTTTAAACTTCAATACATTTACGCACTCGTTTTCGAAAATTGCAGTCTATGGTCGCACATTATTCATCTGTAATCGGTCTCGGACACGCTTCAAAGCTGCTTTGGGGGCATCTAGGGTGGGGTATCGTCTTTCTGAGGCTTTTTCTTACAAGATTGACCAAAGCGAAAAGTTCATCAGGTTTAGGTCTGGCAAGTTAGGTGGCCAAACGTCTTTGCTTTAGAATATTGATATTACGGAAATTGACATATTTACAAATTTTCGTAACTAGGAAACTCATATCTTGAACAAGCTTCTCATCTTTCACGTGGTGAAACATATTTAACTATGATTTAATAAAGAAAACACTTGGTTAATTTTCACTAATATTTTGGATTTTTATTCCAACTAGTTTCGACTTTGAGTCATTCTCACGGAGAATGACTCAAAGTCGAAACTAGTAAAAATAAAAAACCAAAATATTAGTGAAATCTAAAAAAGTGTTTTCTTTATTAAATTATAGGAAACTCATCACGTTCATTTTAAACTATAATATATTTTGTGTGCTTAATTTTATTGCACAGAAGTGTACCTCTGAAACAGATTCAGAAGAAAGTACTGACGCTTATCATGGTATAAACCTGCCATCAACGTCGTTAGATCCTGATTACACACCCAGTGTTTCACCTGGACAGCCTCACATGATAAGTCAAGGCGAATTAAACGATAGTGAGGGACCTAGATTTGCCAAACAATAAGGTGAAACTGTTAGGGTAGGGTTAGGGCAGTGGGATCTTTTGTGAAAAGGTAACTCGTTTTCGTACAACATCAGAAAGAGTTGACGTCATTCTTCGACAATTGCGGAGACTTATTTTTTTGCAAGGACCTAAATGGTTTATTAAAAGCTCTCGATTTAAACCATAAACGTGAAGAATAAAAATTGTTTATAGATGGTTATACATTAAGCTTAAAAGCTATTCTGATACGTATCGGAAACAATTAACTTTGGATTCCAATTGGCCACGCTGCTCATATGAAAGAATCGCAGAATCGCAGAATCTCCTGTGTGTATCAAAAACGAACACCATAAATGGCAAGTGTGTGCAGACTTAAAAGTAATTGCTCTTTTACTTGGGTTATAGCAAGGATACACGAAATTTTGCTCTTTTTTGTGTGAATGTGATAGTTAAGCAAGGGCTGATCATTTTAAAAAGAAAGAATTGCGTACTAAACAGTCCTTAGAACTAGGAAAAAAGAACGTGCAGCATGTGCTATTGATTAATCCAACGAAGATATTGCGTTCACTATTGCATATTAAATAATAATAATAATTTATTTCTCAACAAGGATAGCCTAATTACAGAGAAATATATATAAACTAAATATAGGTTTACAGTATAAGTGAGTAGAATACAAACTAATAAGTAGATTAACAAATTCAGAAAACACATTCGGTAACATCACACATAAACTGTTCTATACAGGGTGAAAAAATATCGACAAAGCATTGAATTTCGTGATAATTTCGCAGCATTTTATATAATGGGGAAAACATGGAGTGATTAGTACGGGGCGTCATATAATTAAAGGTTTGTTTATATCTAGAGAATAGTCTGGGTACATTAAAATCGATGTTGCATAACAATTCAGAATTATCAGTAATATTATGAATTAATTTATATAAATCAACAATAGATATGCGTCGATGTCTTTTGTGTATGGTATCTAATTTAAATTCGTCTATGAGTGTAGAATAACTTGTGTGGAGTTCTGGATATTGTTTGTGTTTTATGAAGTATAAATATTTGAGAAAGCGTTTATTAACTTTCTCAAGCATGTTAATATGTGTTGAATATCCAGGAGTCCACACAGTAGCGCAATAATTAATTTTAGATAAAATAAGCGACGTATATGAATTCATAACTGTGTTTGTGGACTTAAAGTCACTACAATTGCGTTTTAGAAATCCTAATAGTTTATAACATTCACTCGTAGTGTTTTGAACATGGGTGGTAAAGGTGAGTTTATCGTCGAAATGTATTCCAAGATCTTTTAAACAATTTACGCGTAAGATTTGATCGTTATGCAAACAATAGTTGAATATAGTAGGGGTAGTGGATCTTGTATATGACATGATTCTGCACTTAGAAACATTTAAAGCAATACTGTTTGAGGAACACCATTGGATCAATTTAAATAAGTAATTTTGTAATTTACAAGTATCTTGTAAGTTATTTATTACAGAATATAGCTTGATATCGTCTGCGTATAATAGATATTCACAGTCCAATACATCGCACACACTGTTGATATAAATTAAAAACATTAATGGACCCAGGTTTGAGCCCTGAGGCACACCACTACTTGCGATAAAAGCATTTGACTATTGATTAGGGCTAATGAAGAATTTTGTAATAGCGATGAATAATAATGGCCCAGCATTTCAATATCTTTGAGGTAAATTTCATAGGCTAAGCGAAGCAAAAATTAAGGAAGGAATTTTTGTTGGCCCGAAAATCCGAAGTCTCTTCAAGGATGAATATTTTGATAGTATCTTATCAGGTGACGAGAAGAATGCTTGAATATGTTTTCGACAAGTAGCTACTAATTTTCTAAAAAAATACAAGAGGTCTCAAAACTACACTGAACTTGTAGAGGAACTGAAGTTATCGTATAAGAAACTAGGTTGCAACATGTCTTTGAAAATACATTTTACACTCTTGATTCCCACCTAAATTTTGTCTAACTAACTGCGATGCAGTTACTAATGAACAGGGTGAGCGCTTTCACCAGGATATTGCAGAGACGAAGAAAAGATATCAGGGAAAATGGAGTCCTTTCATGCTGGCTGATTATTGTTGGGCACTAGTAATAAAAAATCATTTTTTATAAATAATATAACTGTTTTGTGTTGTAGGCGTTCACTTTTTGGTACATATTAAATACACTTGTAAATAAAACACTTTTTACTTCGTTTTACCACTGTATTTTGCACTTTTAAAAATACATTTGTGACTAAAGTTTCGACTATCTAGTAATCATTATCAAACTTAAAGGGTTCAAGTTTGATAATAACTACTAGATTGTCGAAACTATAGTCACCAATTAAGTGCAAAATATAGTGGTTAAACAAAGTAAAAAGGGTTTTATTTACAAGTTTATAATATAATTTGAAAAACGGAACTAACTTTTGAATTTCATTGTTGTTTTCATATTTAGCACCACAATTTCCATGTAAATACGTATTTTATATATCAAGGATACCGAAAAAAAGTTCAAATTTGTTGTCCAGTGTTATTTGTGTTTTATTTTACCAAAGGTTTAATCTCCTTGTAAAACATAAATTAACATGAAGCCCAGCAAAATCAAATGCCAGGGCATTCTAAAATATTACTTCATGCGTCAGGCGTATAAAACAGATTTAATGTGAAGGTAAAAATATATATTACTCACGTTTAAATTTCATAGCGAACTCGGTTTGATTTTAGTTTTTGATAGTATGGACCTATTGTTGGGAAGCTGTTCAAAGCACATTTCTTTAATTATCTCGTTTATAAATGTTCCAATTATTAGGTACCTCGAACAAAATTAAATTACTGACATAAAACCGTAGGAGTGTAGCGGGTCGTAATCAAATTTAAATGTGAATCGACTCATTTTGGGATAATTATCGTTTTAGACATACATACATTACACACAGGGAGGAGAGAAAGAGAGTAAGCTGTATTGATTCGTATCCGGTGCTATGTAAGGTTCGGCAACAAATTGTTCTCCATTCGAGCTTAATTTGATTCCGTTTCCGGAGAACGAACTACCTACACTGTTAAATTCCTGCGCCGCCACCCGAAAGGCCAGCCTTTTAAATCATACCAAATCCCGTTTTAACAACAGATACAGTTGACCCTTAAAATATTGTTTATTAATCTTTGTAAGCTTAAATATTATTTTTATAGTTTAATTAGATATGTAGAATTTTAATTATTAATGCATGCAGTTTTTCTTTTAATTACAGTATTTATGCTGTAAATCTTTAGATATTCGTTGTTATTTTTTTAGAGAGTTCAATTTAAAGCGTTAAATGAGTGTTTTCCACTCTTTAAATATTTAGATATTCGTTGTTTTTTAAAATAGTTGAATTTGAAACTTTAAACAAGAGTTTTCCACTCCTAGACTAAGCATGAAGTAAAATTTCGAGTTTAGAAAAGCCCCGTGAAAATTTGTCTCGGGTCGCGCAGCGACCCGAGACAAATTTTCGCGGGGCTTTTCTAAACTCGAAATTTTACTTCATGCGCCACGCGTATAAAACACAGATTTTAAGTGAAGTTCGAATATACATAAATTTAACAATATTATATTGTTTTATACCCGTGGCGCATGAAGTAAAATTTCGAGTTTAGAAAAGCCCAGAAAATTTGTCTCGGGTCGCTGCGCGACCCTCGACAAATTTTCACGGGGCTTTTCTAAACTCGAAATTTTACTTCATGCTTAGTCTGGGAGTGGAAAACACTCGTTTAACGTTTCAAATTGAACTCTTTTAAAAAAAACAACGAATATCTAAATATTTAAAGATTGGAAATCACTCATTTAAAGCTTCAAATTGAACTCTCTAAAAAAAGAACAACGAATATCTAAAGATTTACAGCATCAATGCTGTAATTGGAATATGTATACTCAAAAGAATAACTGCATGTAATAATAATTAAAACTCTGCATATGTAATTAAACTATAAAAATAATATTTTAGCTTACAAGGATTAATCAACAATATTTTGAGGGTCAACGGTATATGTATTTAAAACGGGATTTGGCTTAAAAACACTGGTTTACAATGAAGTTTTAAAAACACACGCATACAACAACGATTATAGGCAACCTAATATACGTTAGAGTTATTGAGTTGCGTATAATCATTGTTTTAAACAATTTGTTCAGCGCAGAATTTAACTTACGTTTTATTTACATCTACATATTGGATTGCTAAAGCCGTATATTTTAAACTTTGCGATATTTCAGTGTTTTATACGTGTGGCGCATGAAGTAAAATTTCGAGTTTAGAAAAGCCTAATTTGGATTGGCCGCTCAGCTTCGCTACGCGGCCAATCCAAAATTTCAGGCTTTTCTAAACTCGAAATTTTACTTCATGCTTAGTCTGGGAGTGGAAAACACTCGTTTAAAGTTTCAAATTGATCTCTTTAAAAAAAACAACGAATATCTAAATATTTAAAGAAAAAATCAGGATTTAGAATACGCATACTTTAAAGAAAAACTCCCCGTATATACTCATATGAAATGTCAATCTAAAATCATTAATGGTGAAGGCATCTGTTTCGTTATATAGTTGTATGTATGTCGATAGAAATTATAATCGTGAATATTTATGCATTTTACTTGGGCCTCCTGTAATTCAATCGGTACTTGTTTCAGGAGTCACAAGGCATACGTTTCTATTATTGGCGATGATGATGCACAGGCGTGCACCTAGAAATTAGTCTTAGGGGGGCTCACGCTTCTTGGGAGGAGGGCTCATCCCGATCTTAGGGATTCATTCGCACGGCGCTATGTAAACAATCAAACAACGCTCTCCACAGTCATCATTTTTATTATTCGTTATAATCAAATTCAGTAGGCACTATAACCAATACATAGTCAAAACTACTTTCTGTAATTTTGCTATTTCTGCACCATCTCGTATCCCAGAAACACAACACCAGCAAAAATTCGCCTTCTTAAGTTTTTATTGTTGACGGGCTTCCAATATCCACTGTGCTACGCTGGATGTACTATTCTCATTGCTTCCTACAATTTAATTTCATAAATGTTTATGAAAAATCAATATTTAATTATAAATTCAATTATGAAACGCAAACTTTTTTTATAGAAATTCTCTTATTTCAATGGATTGGCCGTCCTGACGTTTTATAAAATAGTATCGTGCAGCCGTCCATAAAATCGACGAGTTCTAATAACGCGCAGTAAAAGTTCAGCAGGATTTTTGATTAATTTGACAGTTTTGTTGTTGAGGACTTTTTAAGTTTTCCATCATACATCAAACTACTCGTGCGCCAAATAAAGTCTAAAAAAATAAAGCTCCCGATCGCCGAGGACGAGAAAAGGGGAACTAGTGGGGAAGGAGGGGGGTGGCTACCGGCTACTTAATAACATCCCGCTGACGCTGAAATATATAATTTAATTTCAGTATGTGTGTATTTTTTGGGCTGTTGTTATAGGGGTTGGATGTGAGAAAGGGGGGTAGTTTCGTGCTTATGAAATGGGAAATGGCTCCTCTCGCGCCTTCCTCCGGTTACTGTCTATGTCTAACGGGGTATATTTTCGCAAGACGTGAATTGAATCTTAGAAACTCTGTCTCGCCTTTTTTTTTATTTTTGGGGCCCTGCCCGGTCCGGTTCAATTTATCAGGAGCGGTGTCGCCCCCCTTTCGGCACCTGTCACTACTGCGCGCGTGCCCACTCATATTTCACATCCCTTACAACCTAAATATTAATGTTCTTATGAAGATATGAATACTAAATTTATTATAATTTTGTTTTGTGTATGGGCTAATTACAATATGGCTCCACATATGTGTATAAACAATTATTTATAAGATAAATAGTGTTAATTAGCGAATATTTTTTTCGTTTACTTTGGTGGTCATCAATTTAACTAAGGCGACCAACCTGAACGAAGAAGTATTCCGATAGGAATATTGTGTTCAAGCCATTTATAGCATTTCTAGTTAAGACAATTTTTCTGTTTATGAATATTTACCGCGTTTATTTAAAGAGTAATCGTTTTTTGCCTCGTATTAATCAATCACTGGCCACCAAAATACATGAATTAGTCACCATCTTATAATGTATGTGCCATGCGATCGTTTAATACATGATTTAGAATAGGCTTTGAGATTGGCACTACTGACTGTTAACACATAGTTTAGCATAACCTCAAATTTATTCTATCTTTCAATTAGCAGTCTGAGCAACCGCACAAAAAAAATGTGCCGCCTACTCTAAATCATAATTTAAATGAACGCCATCTAATGCCCATTTGCTTGAAGATGCTACTTAAGCAAATGGGCATTTGTTGTAAATTCAAGCCAGTTTTGCTTGATATCGCAGCAGAAAGTAACACGATGAAAAGTAAAACGTGTATATGTTGATTACGTTTATTTTGACAATAATATTACATCTTGTTTTTTAGGCGCCTATTATCTTTTTATCACAACACCCCAACTTGCTACATCAACAATTTATTAATCAAATCAAGTTAATTGATGTTGGAGCATTAATACCCATACTGACAACACAAAACAATAATTTATCACTAGTAACTCCTTTAGTTAGGCAATCCGCAGCATTCTTATTAGTGGGGACGTATTTAAGTTGAATAGTTCCGTCTAAAACTCGTTCCCGGATGAAGTGATATCGTATACTGATGTGTTTACTGTTTGGACGATAAGCCTCTTCTTTTGCAATATCCAGAGCACTTTGGTTATCTCCTTGTAGCTCGATTGTGTCAACAATTCCGAATTGGTTCAAAAACTGCTGGAGCCACAGACTTTCTTGGGTTGCCGAAGACATAGCCATGCATTCAGCTTCAGCTGTAGACAATGCAACCGTCTTCTGCCTTTTACATCCCCATGATATTGCTCCCCCAGCTAGAATAAAAGTCCATCCTGTACATGACCGCCTGGAATCGACATTCGATCCCCAATCTGCATCAACAAATCCACTCATTTTAGCCTCTTTGACATGCTTAAATTTAATACGATATTAAATTGTTCCTTTGAGGTATCGCGTGATGCACTTGACAGCGATCCAGTGCGAGACTCCATGAACTTTATTAAATCGACTTACTTCAGCCCAAAAATCTTTACTAAGCCCGGCATCAGCCAGTATACAGCGTGCGCGTTCAACGATGGTTCGATTCATCCGTTCTGCAACGCCGTTTTGCTGCGGTGTGTACGGCACTGTCGTTTCATGAAGTATACCGGAATCAGCACAAAGTTTCGCCATGGCCTTGTTAACAAATTCGGTGCCATTATCCGTGCGTAATCGTTTAATTTTACAGTTGCGTTGATTTTCAGCCATTATTTTGAATTCTCGAAAAACATCCACTACTGCAGATTTATCTGTAAGAAACGATACATGAACCTTTCTTGAAAAATCATCAGTAATCGCAAGGAAATATTTCGCTCCTCCGAGCGAAATGGGCATCGGTCCACACAAATCCATATGCAGCAATTCTAACACACTAGTCGTCTTGATTTCAGTATTCGTTGTATTGAATGGTTTTCGAGCCAATTTTCCCTCTGCGCAACTTACACAACCATTTAACGATTCTTTGTCACCTTCAAATTCTAATCCATCAATAGCCGATTTTAGTTGACACATCCCGCTGTATCCCATGCGACCTAAACGTCTATGCCAATCGACGATGTTATCAGACTTAGCCAGCATACAGCGAATGCGCTTCGCTTCAATGACATAAACATCGTCTTGTTGTTTCGCTTTAGCAACCAATTTACCATGTGCATTGTGTATCGAACAGCAATCCTTATCAAATTGTACAGAATTTCCGGATTTTGTTATTTCACCGACAGATAGTAAATTCACACTCAATCCTGGCACACATAGCACGTTTTCCACTGCAATCTCGACACCATCGATGCTCACATAAGCGGTGCCGCTTCCGATTGCCTTTAACCGCTCGTTGTTTGCAATTGATATGTCTAAATTTGACGTTTCCGTGAAATCCATCAAAATTTCTCGATGAGGGGTTAGATGTCTTGATGCGCCGCTGTCGATAACCCAGTTCACATCAACCACAATGCTTACCAATGCACTGAATGCATTCGCGTATTTGGCGTTGTTAGTTTTCCTTTGGTCTTCATCCTTCTTCATGTCCTTACCTTTTGATGATTTTTCTACGACGCTTCCTCTGCGAATTGGACAATTCCGACGTAAATGTCCCAATTGATTACAGCCGTAACATCGAGGCTTGAATTCTTTTGATTTGGAACCAGCGCCCATACTACGTTCGCCACGTCCTATAAATGCCTTTTCTGTCTGGCCGATCGTAGGCACGAGACTTAGCAACGATGATTTCACATGATCAACCGTAATCTCTGTACCATTGGCTGTGAAACCCATTATGAACGGTTGATACTCCGGTCCAAGCTTACCCAGCATTAATAATGCGACGAGTCGATCCTTAATTTCAACGTTTGCTTCCGTGCATCGTTTCCAAGCCTCCATCGTTTTGCCGACGTACTCGTCCATTGATGGACAATCACTTAATTTGATGCTGGTTAAATCCATCAGTGCGATGATTTCACGATCTAGGCCCGATTCAGCGAATGATGTGCGCAACATTTTCCAGACGTTCAACGGTGTATCCGAATCACTGAAGTGACTAGCAACGTTGCTTTCGGTGGACAACACAAGCCATCCCATAGCTTCACCGAGTTTCTCGACATCGGTTTCCGTGTCCGTTTTGGCGATACATTTGGCCAATTTCTTAGTACGAAGAAATGCCAACATTGACCGTTTCCATGATTAGTAGTTTTCACGACCCTTGAGTTTCTCAAACTGTAATTCCTTAGTCATCTTGAACGTCCGATCGTATACAAACTATTCCTCGTTACTTTACTGGTTACTGGTTACTGGTTACTGGTTACTAGGCCCATAACCTGTTGTAAATTCAAGCCAGTTTTGCTTGATATCGCAGCAGAAAGTAACACGATGAAAAGTAAAACGTGTATATGTTGATTACGTTTATTTTGACAATAATAATACATCTTGTTTTTTAGCCGCCTATTTTCTTTTTATCACAACAGCATTCGATGGCGTATACGCTGTCGAACATATGTATATCGCACAGGCCATAATAAATGGTCAAAGATGTTTAGTATTCTTCAAGCACTGGTTCGGGACTATACTGATGAGTACTAACCACAAATTCATATTCTTGATTTTCTAGGTAGGTCACTAGCTTGTACTATTTTTTAAGCTTATAAACTACTAATTTATCCTACATTGGGCATTTTTAAATTAACTAATTCAGTTGTATATTTTGTGAAATATTTTAAATACAAAAATAATAAAAAAATCTTTCGAAATTTCTTGAGTTTTAAAACATAATATTTTTTCTTGGTCAGTTTTCGTGAGGACCTATTTTAATTGTTTCACAATGTTGAAATGTCTCTATTTTTTATGTCCAGTTCAAAACGGGGGCGAAGGGAAGCACATATCACGGGTTAAAATCGTTATTAATAAAGTTTAGTACGAAAGTCTGGTAAAGTTTTGATGAATAGATCAAAGCCTTTGATTATAATTTGATAGGCAAATAGTTTTATGTACGGCGTTTTCTATAGTTTGTAATAAATCCTCGTGCGATGCACATTCTACGTAATTTACTCGTTAAATGTATCGTATGTTCATTAAAAACAAAACTCTAGATGCTATAGAAAATATTGTAACTTGGCAACTGTGAAATTATATACTATAATTATCATGTTTGACGATTTATATGTCAATTCCTAAGGCGTGTAGCCAATTTAAATTTAAAAATAAATTAAATTATGGCAAACTGTTAACTGACTTTGAGTTTGAAAATGACAAGTTAAAGTTGTCGAAACTATAGTCACTTAATAGAGTCTCAGTTATACAAACAAAGTTAAAATTGTGTTTCATTTGTAAATTATGGCACCCTCGAGGTTTTTTTTTTTATTTAAAATACGATATAATACCATGTATTTTTTGGGATCAACAATAAAGGAATTTACAATTCCACCGCTGATACAAAGCACAATTGCGTCACATGATGAATTGAATTAATTCAAAAGTTAACGAAAGAACTTTCACGTGGAGATAAGCCGTGTACTTAAAGTGGTCCCTTAAGGGCACGCTGGAGGCGGTAAGAATTATCTCCAAGAGGGCTGCATTATGGATGTCAGTTTGGGAAGGTAAGGTCGTTGTGTGGCGCGTAATTCGAAATTAAGAATTATAAAGGCGAGAAAATGAAAGGAAAGTAAAGGAAAGATGTCTCAGAGCATCGCTAATACCCAAAGTCCCTGTCTAATGCGGTCACATAAAAGCACCCCTATATCTTGCGGTTGACATATCTCACACCTGTGCCCCTCAGCCTAAGCGTATTTACATACAAATATATACATGCGCCACACGTGGCATTTAGGGCATTGATGTCTCATGCACTACACTCAATTTTGCAAATTGAAAAAGGTATTACGCGAAATACACATCTGCAAGTGGGTGGTGTAGCGCAGGAGGGTGGTGGTTCGGGATTGCTCCTCGTCTTGGAGTCTTGGACCCGCGGTCGATATTTAATATGGGGAAGGAAGTGGTCTTTTTTAATTGCGCAACCTGTTCCTTCCTTCGTTCGTTCGCTCGCTCAAGGAGAGATTCGGGACCTCTATTGATTTCCATTTCGCTTTTTGCCTTTCCTCCTTCTGCTTCTCCTCCTCCTACTCTTCCACCTTTGCTGCGCTCTCGGATACGTTACACCGGATAATTTAATTAATGAACCGACCACCGCGCTGAGTTTCACCCTACTCTGAATTCGATTGAGACATATTCGTAAACCCACTATTGCTTTAGGCATTCGGTTTTATAAAACTCAAATTATATTTTTACTGGAATTATTATTGCAGTTTATTTTAACTCCACTTTTAACAGAAATGCGTGTACATGTATGGATGGATGACAATACACACGCCAGAGCTGGGACGAATCTTCGTAAAAAGGATTCGAATTACGATTCCAAATCACCTAATATTTATCGAATCACGAATACTCGAATAAAGGATTCGTAAGAATTAAATATGATTCGAATCAAAGATTCGAATACTGTTTTTTCGAATGACGAATACAAATCATTTAAGAATAAATTTGATTTTATTGTTTTTTGCAACCATTAATATATAAATATCGTTACCAGTTGTTTTAACAAAAATATTCAATACCTAATAATTTATTATTAACACTGAACATCGTTGATAACAGAATAAATATCTGATTCCCTGTTGATTAAAGATGTATTTGTGTGTTTCAGAACCTCACTTCAAATCAGTGTTTTGTACGCGTGGCGCATGAAGTAAAATTTCGAGTTTAGAAAAGCCCGAAAATTTGTCTCGGGTCGCTGCGCGACCCTCGACAAATTTTCACGGGGCTTTTCTAAACTCGAAATTTTACTTCATGCTTAGCCTGGGAGTGGAAACACCCGTTTAAAACTTTATATTGAACTCTATTATAAAATTGACAAATGCCTAAAAATTACGTAAATAAAAAAGTCAGAGAAAAGTCATGAAATTATATTTAAATTGACCAAAACACTAACAAAAAAGCAATTTAATTATTAAATTTGTCAAAAATCAGGCAAATTACAAAACACGTAAAAATTTATAAAATTAACTTAAAAATTGACACAAATAATAAAAACAAATTAACAAAATGGGGGTTTCCCACAGAAGAAAGTTATATTAAAAGGCCAGGGATTAATCTCGAATCAGGGAAATGTCAAATTACAAAACACGTAAAAATTTATAAAATTAACTTAAAAATTGACACAAACAATAAAAACAAATTAATAAAATGGGGGTTTCCCACAGAAGAAAGTTATATTAAAAGGCCAGGGATTAATCTTGAATCAGGGAAATGTCGGAAAAATTTAACATTTCAGGTTGTGGCTACCATGTCAGTTTTACTTCAAATAATATTAAAGAAAATTTTGAAAACTAGATTATTATCTTTAAAAACATTTTCAGTAATTTAATATTCTTATCAAAACATTCAGTTTTAAGTTTCGAACGAGCGTTTCCACTCCCAGACTAAGCATGAAGTAAAATTTCGAGTTTAGAAAAGCCCCGTGAAAATTTGTCGAGGGTCGCGCAGCGACCCGAGACAAATTTTCTGGGCTTTTCTAAACTCGAAATTTTACTTCATGCGCCACGCGTATAAAACAGTGATTTAACCAGAAATTTAAAAAGACACAAAAACATTTATCATGTTAATCCTCACAACTCGAATTATTTTTGACGATTCAAATCCTTTTGTAAGTGTTCGAATCCTTTTATAAATATTCGAATCCTTTTATAAGGATTCGAATCACCCACATTTGGATTCGAATACGAATCCTCTTAAAAAAATCTAACGAATCCGGATCACGAATCCAGTTGAACCAAAGTATTCGAATGCCTCTTTTGAATTCGCTAAAAGGATTCAAATCCAGGATTCGAATCCTGAATGATTCGAATCCTGTCCAGCTCTGACACACGCTCACACAATTCTAATATTGCTTTTTCAATGATGAAACATCTAGGCGAATTAATGTCACTAAAACAAAATTAATCTGTTTTATTAAAGTATTATAACGAAGGTGTTCCATTTCTTGAAAGTAGGGTTGTTAAGAAAACGTTTTTATTCATTTTCATTAAAACAAACAGTTTTTTTTTATACAATACGTGCTTTTTTTTCATTGAAACAGCGTTCACAACATTAAAAACTAAAAACATGTATAAAACACGTTCAAAACGTGTTTAAAACAGAACATACAGGGCATTATACTTTTGAGAATACATATCCTGTTTTGTTATTTTTATTTATTTATTATTGTTATTATTTTTTTCCTTGATTCCTATTCTTATTGTTTTTACCCTCACTCGTTTTCTTTAATATAGGCGCATATCTTTAATATTGTTGATGAAATAAATGTTAACGAATACTATATGCATTTAACTTAAGTTTGTATATTTCTTTGTAAGACATCATGTCTGTCAGAAATAAATGGTTATTATTCTTATTATTATTATTATCCTGATAATAACAGCGTTTTTAAATTTGCGGGAATTCGTTGTTTCAAAGCGGTTAATTTGAGGCCTTCAACGAGTGTTTTCCACTCCCAGACTAAGCATGAAGTAAAATTTCGAGTTTAGAAAAGCCTAAGAATTTGGATTGGCCGCGTAGCGAAGCGGAGCGGCCAATCCAAATTAGGCTTTTCTAAACTCGAAATTTTACTTCATGCGCCACGCTTAAAAACACTGATTTACAGTGAAGTTCAAAAAACACACACGTACAACAACGATTATAGGCAACCTAATATACGTTAGAGTTATTGGATTGCCTATAATCGTTGTTGTATGTGTGTGATTTTTAAACTTCACTGTAAATCAGTGTTTTTAAGCGAAATTTTACTTCATGCGCCACGCTTAAAAACACTGATTTACAGTGAAGTTAAAAAAACACACACATACAACAACGATTATAGTCAACCTAATAGACGTTAGAGTTATTGGGTTGCCTATAATCGTTGTTGAATGTGTGTGTTTTTTGAACTTCACTGTAAATCAGTGTTTTTAAGCAAAATTTTACTTCATACGCCACGCAAATTGTTAAAAACAGTGACTATAGGCAATCCAATAACTCTAAAGTATACTAGGTTGCCTATAATCGTTGTTGTATGTGTGTGTTTTTTTTAACTTCACTGTAAATCAGTGTTTTTACTGTAAATGTGTGTGTTTTTTTAACTTCACTGTAAATCAGTGTTTTTAAGCGAAATTTTACTTCATGCGCCATGTTTAAAAACACCGATTTACAGTGAAGTTAAAAAAACACACACATACAACAACCATTATAGGCAACCTAATATACTTTAGAGTTAATGGATTGCCTATAGTCACTGTTTTACACAATTTGTTCAGCACAAAATTTGACTCACTCTTTATTCTCCAAATTAGTACGATAAAGGCAATAATTATCTCACACAGAAACACTACAGGCTCTGTTTAACTATAATATAAGTTTCATAATATTTTGACTATCTAGAATACTATAAAGTGTATTATAATTTATTACTATTTTTTTTATTAAATATTATAATGAGATATGAGTAAGTTGATTGTAACAATTTATTGTAAACGTTTTGCGGCAATAAAGGTGCGAAGAAGAGAAAAATAAAAGTATACCCGGAGGGAAGGAATGAAAGAAAGGAAAAAATGTATGAAAATAAAGGATTAGCACGCATGGGAGGCGATAGGGCGCTGCTATCTGGGCTCAGTGGTAACGTTTTCCTCTCGGGCCGTGGATGTTCTTTATACTCGGGCTAATATAAAAGACGCTCAAAAGGAAATTTAAATAAAACCCATCTCTATAAGAATGTCCGGGCAAATTTCTCGTTAGGTTAGAATAAGCATGAAGCGGGAGCAGCACCCCTCAGGGCGTCAGATAAGACGATTCCGCTTCCGTTTTTCCGCCCCCCTCTCCACTCCTACCTCCCTCTCCTCCTCCTCCTCCTCGTCCTCATCATCTCCCCTGCCCTAACAAACCATCCACCTAAATCCCGTGATATATCGCACGGGTTAAGCAAATGTCCGGTCACTTTACATATGTCATATATACGGTACGGGTCGGGGAGAGAGTGTGATGGTCATTATTTGGCCAAGACCATAAGCAGCCGATGTCTATCCGCACATCCAAATGAAATGCGTGATGTATGACGGCTTTTAGAGGAAACCCTCTTTGCCTTGATTGATATTAATTATGAGCGGTCATTTTGCGAACGTTCATCATCTGAAATAATCGTGTTTGTGGAAAGGATTTCCATTAAGGTGCTGCTTTGGATTTCCTGACCGTTCCATATAACACTTGACTTTAACTAATTGATAACATCAAAGGATTATATAATAATCTTGAAATATTATATACCATACTAAAACTTTGAGAAATGTTTTTATCTATTGATTTAAAATTTAAATATTTTATGCCTAGTACCCAAAAAGTGTTGAACTTTATAATAATATTTATAGAATAAAACTTAAACCAGTTTTATTTATTAATTACATTCTTCTAACTTCAAAACATCAAATATATTTGTAATTACTCGTCATCTAAATCAGCGCTTCCGAAACTATTTTGTGTGGCGGACCGGTATATTGGTTTCCAGTTTATCACGAACCAGGGTTGTTAAAAAAAAACGCTTTTTTCATTTTAATTAAAACAAACAGTTTTTTTTAAATATAACGTGTATTTTTCATTGGAACAGCGCTTAAAACATTAACAATTAAAAACATGTTTGAAACGTGTTTAAAACACGTTTTAAACGTGTTTGAAACAGAACATACAGGGCATTTTTTTAGTATACATATCTCGATAATTACAGCGTGTTTTTAAATTTGCTGGAATTCGTTGTTTCAAAGCGGTTAATACGAGGCTTTTAATGAGTGTTTTCCACTCCCAGACTAAGCATGAAGTAAAATTTCGAGTTTAGAAAAGCCTAAGAATTTGGATTGGCCGCGTAGCGAAGCGAAGCGGCCAATCCAAATTAGGCTTTTCTAAACTCGAAATTTTACTTCATGCGCCACGCTTAAAAACACTGATTTACAGTGAAGTTTTAAGAACACACACATACAACAACGTTTATAGGCAACCTAATATACGTTAGAGTTATTGAGTTGCCTATAATGATTGTTTTAAACGATTTGTTCAGCGGAGAATTTGACTTACGTTTTATTTACATTTTCATATTGGATTGCTATAGCCGTATATTTTAAACTTTGCGATATTTCAGTGTTTTATACGTGTGGCGCATGAAGTAAAATTTCGAGTTTAGAAAAGCCTGATTTGGATTGGCCGCTCTGCTTCGCTACGCGGCCAATCCAAATTTTCAGGTTTTTCTAAACTCGAAATTTTACTTCATGCTTAGTCTGGGAATGGAAAACCCTCGTTTGACGCTTCAAATTGAACTCGTTGGAAGGCACTCTTTTAAAGCTTAAAATTATACTCTATTTAAAAAAACAAGGAATATCTGAAGATTTACAACATATAGTTGGAATATGTATACTTAAATGAAAACCTCTCCCAACCAAACTTTTAAGCTTTTCTACACTCGAAATTTTACTTCATGCTTAACCTAGAAGTGGAAAACATTCGTTTAAACCTTTAAATTAATATCTTCTAAAAAAAGCATGCATATTTATATTTACAAGAAAAATTCCCTGTATAATACACATACTTTATTCATTTAATTTTCATTTGCTGCCAAAAAACACAGCTGATTACAAAATCGAAAAAATACAAAATTTAAGCTGCTTTTAAAAAATATTTGGTTGCCATGCCTGAAATGTTAAATTTCCCTGACTTTTCCCTGATTCAAGTTTTGTCTTCCATGACTTTAATCTTTAGTTAAAAGATGAGGAAAACACTAATGATTGTAAACTTATCAACGTTTTTAATCACCAGTAATTCGGTTTAGCGATAAATTTATTAACGTTTTTAATTACCGGTAATTCAGTTTAGCAATAAATTTATTAACGTTTTTATAGCTAAAATACATTTACTTTTGTTCAGAAATGTTTAATTGGATTTTTTGTAAAGATTATTTATTCTTGATTAAATAAGCTTCAATAAATGATGTTTGTAACTTAAAAAAAAGACTTAGTATAAGTAATTTAGACTTTGTGGAATTAATTAATTATTTTATTAAGTATTTCTTAAAGTTGAGAAAATTGAGTAAAATATTTTATTCTTGTATTACAAATACTGGGTGCGGCAGCATAACTTCCTTTTTTAAAAACCCATTGTATGAATCGTAACGTTTTTATTTGTTTTTTATAATGTAGGCGCATATCTGAAGTTTTGTTTTATATAGTTTTGAAGATCAAATCAGGTAGGTGACGTCCCCCATTCTCCATACACTGTGTAATCCGATTTCTGGCGTTTCTCATGACTCTTGCCAACATATCAGGCGTTATGTTGGTAATTTCTTCCTGGTCGTGGGCCTTCGAATCTAGTAGGGTCCTTGGACGGTTCACATAAACACGGGATTTTAAAAAACCCCATAGAAAACAAATCACAAGGGGTCAAATTAGGAGAGCGGGCCGGCCACTTCAAATCTCCCCTAATTGAGATAAGGCGCTCTGGAAAGTGTTCCCTCAAAATAGCCATTTATGTTCTTGAAGTGTGTGCCGTTGCACCGTCTTGTTGAAACCAAATGTACCCTAAGTCCAACTCATCTAGCCGTGGGAAAAAAAATCCTGTAACATTTTTAAATACCGGTCCGAATCCACTGTAACTGTGACTTCATTTTCCTCAAAGAATCTTGTTCTAATAATTCCAGCTGAGGAAATTGCACACCACACTGTGACTTTAGGTGAATGTAAAGGCCTTAAATGCAGTTCTCGAGGATTGGTGTCAGGCCAGAAGCGCATGTTTTATTTATTGACGGATCCACACAAATGAAAATGGGCATCATCACTAAAAAAAAACAATAGCGTCCTCAGGAACGACTTCGAGAAGAACCTCACACGCGTTTCTCCGAGAACTGAAGTCACGTTCAGAAAAATCCTGCACAATCGCCATCTTGTAAGGATGGAAATAAGGATCATCATCATGAAGAATTCTCCTCACATAACGATCGAAAAGTCCAAGGATAGACGCATGTTTGCGCGCAGAACGCCGTGGTGATTGCAACACTGAAGCTAGCACTGCCTCAGTGTTCTCAAGTGATCTAATGGACCGAGGGACTTCAGTTCTTCGTCTTGTCGCACTTGCAGTTTGTCTGAACGTACCCACGTAACAATTGATTTGCGGTCCGGGACAGCTGGGTTGTGATCACAAATCATCCGCTCGAAAAGTAAGCTTCAACGGTAAAAGCACGCTTCTCACTGTTTCAACGCATGATGGCGAATAAACTGTGGTGGGCCAAAACTTTATATTCCCACCTTACGAACGAGACCGCTAGCGCTTCATTACGTCATGAATCGACTGAATGGCGCGCATTTTAAAAAAGAAAGTTATGCTGCCGCACCCTGTATTATCCAACAACAAAATATTTTACCCAATTTTGTTTATTTTCAGTAATAATTAGAAATTAATCAATCACACAAAATCAAAATTACATTTAACAAGCTTAATTTTTAAGGTCGTTTGTAGTCTTTTTAAGAAGCTTTGTGATATCTTTTCTAAATCTTCAATTTTCGTATAAACAAATTTGCAAAAAGAACAAAACAATTCGAAGTTATTCCTAACAATATACAAAAATATATAAGGCTAAGTATTTTTCTCAGAAAAACAAATCTCTAAGTGGTCCGAATCGATTAGATTTTTTTCATTTCAAGCTTTTCTACTGAACGCATTTGTAAGGTTACAAAAATAGGCTTAAGTCGTTGTAACCTTATTTTCTGATCACCCCTCGTACATAAAAATATGAAATGCAATAGTTCACATTATCAGTTCAGCTTCGGAAAAAAATAACTTACATTTTGGTAACATTTTATTTCCATGACCTGCTTCATTACATGTATTTTGTCACTAAATCAAACCAGCTGATTTTTTTCAAAACATTTTGGACCATACCCTATTAAAACAAGAAATATTAACTTCTGACAATGTTATGTTTCCAATAGCTTTCACTGTCTTTAAATGTTTATTTTCAGACGTTTCCTCAGCTTTTATTTCTTGTTTCATCAAATAGTGATTTGATGAAACAAGAAACAAAAGCTGAGGAAACGTCTCTTGGTGATTCCTCAGCATCTATTTCAATTTTGTTTTTTTTAATCTTATTCTCACCTAAATTTTTTTCGATTTCTTTTTGCTCGTTATTTACACTTTCAAGTGTTTCTATCCCTAATTCATTATTATCAAGATGGATATCCATTTCTTTTAAATCACTATTTTTCCTTTTCAGTAATTCGTTGTTCACATCCACGTTAATTTCCTCACTATATTGTACATCAATTGAATTACTTATTGATTCTAGTGGATACAAAGGAGCCTGCTCAACATCAGCTGATCTGCTTCTGATCTGATTTAGTCGTGATTTTTTTATTTTTTTTTTTTTTCTTGAAAAACTTTCTCATTTATCACTTGGTGAAACATGTTGAAATATTATCAACCGTTGAAACCCAACTGCAGATTCAACGAGTGCGCAGCACGAGTTGAACGTGCTGCTTCGGTTTCAACGACAAAATATCATCGATAATTAATCATATCACGAGTTATATTTAGTGAGAGAATATAACAAATAAAATAATGTGAGTCCCTTAATATTATCGACAGCTGAGATATTGATGTTTCCCTATTGATTGAGAATTTTTTAACCGCACAAAAGTTCGTAAACTGCCGCCACTGTGATTCTTTATTCATGACGGTGTTTTTTGGCGTCGCACTTTTCACTTTTCTATTAATATCACTGCACGAAACTTTACCTATTTTAACGTTTCGAATGACAGGACAACTTAACACCCACCGCTTCTTTTATTTTTTATCATCGCGGTGATAGACATGTACCTACGGCTTTCCTTGCATCTCATTGGTTTAAAATTCGTTCTAGTAGGCTATGAGTTATATTCTCACAATAATTTCACGAATAGTGAAACAAAGCAAGTGTTTTTAATTTGTCCTTTTATGTTACTAAATCTTGAGATTTTCTTTTCCTTTTTTCTCCGTTTAAATTAAGCTCTTGCTTGCTGGACTCTTGTTCATTGTCTGTTTTCGTGTCATCCATGATAACTTCCTTGTTGTTCAAGTTTAATGTTACTTTGTTATCTTCAATGTTTGCTTCTTTTATCTTTGTGACAATTTTTGTGTCGTCTTCAATTTTGTTTTCAATGTTTACGTTCTTTTTAGCTTCAGTTTTTATATCACTGATTTTGGAGGCTTCCACTACTCCGCTTTTAATTTCGTCGTAATTTTCTTCGTTATTATTCAATTGAAATTTATTCTTTCGAAGAACGCTCTTAATAAATTTTAAATCATTAAAGCAGCTGTATTTTCAGCTTCGATCTTTATCCTCGAAAGAATTTCTTTAAAGAGTGCTTGTATTTTAAAAGCGGCAATGCTCATATTTATTAACCCATTAACGGCCGAGCAATTATAGAGTTAACTCTAAAAGTTGATTTTTGGAAAAATTCTGTACTACTTTTTATGATTTCTCTGAATGTCTGCTTGTATTACATACTGTGAATTTCTCTTTTAAATATACATAATGTATAGGCTGTACATTTTTAGGCATCGTCAATTTTGTTTAGAAACGTGCAATATTAGGTTTAGAACGAGTGTGTCCACCCCCAGACTAAGCATGAAGTAAAATTTCGAGTTTAGAAAAGCCCCGTGAAAATTTGTCGAGGGTCGCGCAATCCCCGTGAACATTTTCTGGGCTTTTCTAAACTCGAAATTTTACTTCATGCGCCACGCGTATAAAACACTAAAATACTGTGAAATTTATGTAAATTTGAACCTCACTTGAAATTAGTGTTTTATACGCGTGGCGCATGAAGTAAAATTTCGAGTTTAGAAAAGCCCAGAAAATGTTCACGGGGCTTTTTTAAACTCGAAATTTTACTTCATGTTTAGTCTGGGAGTGGAAAACACTCGTTTAAAGCTTCAAATTAAACTCTCTAAACGAGTGTTTTCCACTCCCAGACTAAGCATGAAGTAAAATTTCGAGTTTAGACCCGAGACAAATTTTCTGGGCTTTTCTAAACTCGAAATTTTACTTCATGCGCCACGCGTATAAAACACTGATTTCAAGTGAGGTTCAAATATACATTAATTCGAAATATTTTTGTTTTGTAAGCGTGGCGCATGAAGTAAAATTTCGAGTTTAGAAAAGCCCAGAAAATTTTCACGGGGCTTTTCTAAACTCGAAATTTTACTTCATGCTTAGTCTGGGAGTGGAAAACACTCGTTGAAACTTTTAAATTATACTCTCTAAACGAGTGTTTTCTACTTCCAGACTAGGTATGAAGTAAAATTATGAGTTTAGAAAAGCCTTGTGAAAATTTGTTGAGGGTCGCGCAGCGACCCGAGATAAATTTTCTGGGCTTTTCTAAACTCGAAATTTTACATCATGCGCCACGCGTATAAAACATTAAAATATTGTGAAATTTATGTATATTCGAACTTCGCTTAAAATCTGCGTTTTATACGCGTGACGCATGAAGTAAAATTTCGAGTTTAGAAAAGCCTAGAAAATTTCCGGCCCCCGGCAAATTTTCACGGGGCTTTATTAAACTCGAAATTTTACTTCACGCGCCACGTGTATAAAGCACTGAAATATTGTAAAGTTGGAAATTTACTGAACACTTTTTTAATAGGTATTAATTGAAATATTTAAATAACAAAATATTTATATTTTTCTTCATACATTTTCAAGTTAGATCAAATAATATAATATATCAAATTAACCTATTTAGTAATTTAATTAACCAACAAAAAATTTATAATGTTGCGTGTATGCATCAACGGTGCCTAATGAGTTAAAATGGTAATTGAGAAAACACAGTATTACCGATAAAATTGGAGTATAATCATTAATTACAATTTAACCTATCGTTATATATCTATTAATTTTCTTATTAAAAAAAATAATAACTTTTATTGGCATAAAAAAGTCTAATTTTCTTATAATTTTCATTATATTATTTATCAATCCACTCTAAAAATTAATTTATTAAACATAAATAATTTCCTTTCGAAATTCTCGCAAAAAGTATATAACGTCGTTAACGGTATTGAGTCCCATGTATACACGTGCACATAAAAAAGTTTTCTTTCAGGTAAAATCCAATAAGTATCTCCGAGTGAGTCCTTTAATTATTTCAAAGAGACGACGAATTTGTAATTCCGAAGGCGTGCGCCGGAGTCTTCATCAGCAGCGAAAATAAAACGCGAAAGAGCGAAATGAGCTTTGATATTAATACGTTGTACTTATTTTGACATGTTTAACATTTATAAAATACACCGTATAAATATTGAAAATACATACTATAAATACATTTTTTATACGGTATTGACAAGTTTTGAAGACAGTATTATTGAAGCAAGCCCCAAGTGAAATAAATCTGGAAAACATGATCATACCGGCATATTGCATACTCATATATTAATGGTAGGTATCGCATCTCATTAAATCACAACACTTATTACGTAAAACAGAGGCAGCAAGATCTGGGATAAATATCTGAATAGAGAATATTCTCAAATTGTATTTTCAGCCGTAATATAACGAGTGGTATGATTATTATCGATGATATTTTGGAGTTGAAACCGAGCTGCAGATTGAATGTGCTGCTTCGGTTTCAACGACAAAATATCATCGATAATTAATCATACCACGAGTTATATTTAGTGAGAGAATATAACGAATAAAATAATGTGACTCCCTTAACATTATCGACAGGTGAGATATTGTTGTTTCCCTATTGATTGAGAATTTTTTAACCGCACAAAAGTCCGTAAACTGCCGTCACTGTGATTCTTTATTCATGACGGTGTTTTTTGGCGTCGCACTTTTCACTTTTCTATTAATATCACTGCACGAAACTTTACCTATTTTGACGTTTCGAATGACAGGATAACTTATCACCCACCGCTTCTTTTGTTTTTATCATCGCGGTGATAGACATGTACCTACGGCTTTCCTTGCATCTCATTGGTTTAAAATTCGTTCTAGTGGGCTATGAGTTGTATTCTCAGCCGTAATATAACGAGTGGTATGATTATTATCGATGATATTTTGGAGTTGAAACCGAGCTGCAGATTCAACGAGTCCGAAGGGCGAGTTGAATGTGCTGCTTCGGTTTCAACGACAAAATAATAATAATAATAATAATAATCTTTATTTTATACAAATACACAAAATACATTCTGGTATAATGAAAAATAGTGTCACATAAAACAGTATTCTCTACAATTTAAAATTAAAGAAGTCTTCAATGCTGTATGGTTCTATCTTACAGATTAAATCATAAATTAAATGTTTATATGATACATGATTCTTTTCTTGTTGGATATGTCTAGGCAGGTGATTATAGAAACGCAAACTGGCATATTGGACTCCTTTTTGGTTAAATGAATGATTTAATTTCGGGTATCGCATGTTTAGTTTATTTCGTGTGTTAAAATTGTGTCCCATTTCATGGTTATTAAATCTGTCTTTATATTTCCCCAGAAATAGGAGACATTCGTAGATATAGATCCCTATGGCTGTCAAGATTAGCTGTTATATTTGATTTTTATATATATATATTTTTTTAATTAATTATATTACGTTGTAATTTTATGTACAAATGGTGTTTACCGTACATAAATTTACTTTACTTTACTTTACTTGACTTTAAGATATTTAGTTTAGAGAATTTAGTTCTACATGATTCTCTAGGTTTTAATTGAAGAATTATTCGCAAAACACGTTTTTGAATAACCAAGACTCTATTTAATTCTGACGTGCCACCCCAGTGAATAATGCCAAACCTCATTATTGACTCAAAATTGGCAAAATATACTGTTTTCACCAATTTTGTATCCACATTGTTAGCAAGGACATGCAACATGTAACAGCTACTACTTAACCTATGACAAATAGCATCTATGTGATGTTTCCACCTTAGGCCAGCATCAACATATACCCCGAGCACTTTTGATGACGTTGTTAAGTCATAATTTGACTTGTTAATGTGCATTGTATTTGGATTTTCGCTTCGTTTATTAATGTGAAATAGGACGCATTGTGTCTTATCTTTATTTAATAGCAACCTGTTTTCGTTAAACAAATTTTCTAAGTATGCTAGGATGCTAGTTGCATTTTTTTTTAGCTCTAGATAGTCATGGCCTCGAACTGCCACATTTGTATCGTCTGCGTAGTTTATGACAGCACATTTGTTATTGGTCACTTCATTAAACAAATCATTTATAAATAATATAAATAACAACGGCCCTAAAACACTGCCTTGAGGAAGTCCTAATGTTGTATTCAGAGGCGCGGATTCAAAATTTTTGTTGTCATGAGTTATTAAATTATCATCGATAATTAATCATATCACGAGTTATATTTAGTGAGAGAATATAACGAATAAAATAATGTGAGTCCCTTAACATTATCGACAGCTGAGATAGTGTTGTTTCTCTATTGATTGAGAATTTTTTAACCGCACAAAAGTACGTAAACTGACGCCACTGTGATTCTTTATTCATGACGGTGTATTTTGGCGTCGCATTTTTCACTTTTCTATTAATATCACTGCACAAAACTTTACCTATTTTGACGTTTCGAATGACAGGACAACTTATCATCCACCGCTTCTTTTGTTTTTTGCATCTCATTGGTTTAAAATTCGTTCTAGTAGGCTATGAGTTGTATTCTCAATGCAATACCTTGTAGCTATGACTAAATTTAGAAATGAACAAACAATGCTAATATCATAGAGGTATTATTATAAGTGGGACACATCTTATTTCTAAACTCAACATTTTATTTCAGGCCTAATCTGGGAGTGGAAACACTAGCTTAAAGCTTTAATTTGAACTTAAAAAAAACAATACATGCAAATTTACAGCATATGCGCTGTAATACCCATTGTATACTTAAATAATCTCCCAGTCCATAGATACATGCACTAGGTTAGATAAAAATTACATTAGTTGGGTTTGATCTAACTTAAAAGCCCGTAGCCAGGGGGAGTATATGGGGGTTCAACCCTCTTCCCGAAAACATAAAATTCACTGATATAAATAAAGCTAATTTGAATTAAATAAATATTTACCCATTTCACCGAAAAGACAAAGTTGAATCTTTGGAAATATCGTTGATAGAATAACAATAGAATATTAGAAGTGATTTGAATGAACGGTATCTCAATCCTCAACAATAACAGAGTTAATAATTTTATTCGAATGATTAATGCCCGATATTATAAACGATTAATAAATCATTAGATAACTATTTGTGGAGTAAATTTATTTACATAGTAAACTAATGGGCAAATAAAATTGCGTATTATAAAGCAAACCTACCAAATAAAAAGCAATTCTAGAAATAAATAATATCTTTAATTAATTTCTCACTTAACCCGTGGTGAAACATTTTCGAATGTAATACTGGATGATTTAAATTAAATGTAAATTAAAACACATGGTTTGTTTCACTTATTTATATAAATAATATATATAAAATAAATAAGTGAAACAAACCAAGTGTTTTAATTTAAATTTAATTTAAATCATCCAGTATTAGAAATAAATAATTTAATTAGTAGAATACAGACCAAAAATTATACATGTTCATTGTTGCCATAGCTGGAACCACCAATTTGTTAAATTAAATTGTCAATCAAATTAGAAATTCAGTATAATTCTTTATAATTATGGAGAATAACCGTGGAATACGACAGAATTACACAGAACAAGAGAACGAAAGCTTATTAGAAATTATAAAAGACTTAAACGAGTGTTTTCCACTCCCAGGCTGAGCATGAAGTAAAATTTCGAGTTTAGAAAAGCCTGAAAATTTGGTTTGGTCGCGTAGCGCGAAGCGCGGAGCGGCCAAACCAAATTTTCAGGCTTTTCTAAACTCGAAATTTTACTTCATGCGCCACGCGTAAAAGACACTGATTTCAAGTGAAGTTCACTTGTTCACAATATTTCAGTGCATTCAGTGTTAAATACGCGTGGCGCATGAAGTAAAATTTCGAGTTTAGAAAAGCCTGAAAATTTGGTTTGGCCGCTCCGCGCTTCGCGCTACGCGACCAAACCAAATTTTCAGGCTATTCTAAACTCGAAATTTTACTTCATGCTTAGTCTGGGAGTGGAAAACACTCGTTTAAAACTTTAAATGGAGCTAATTTCAAAAAGCGTATGCATACGTATAAAAATCTCTGGTTATGTCTAATTTGAAAAACTCTAGGTGTTCGACTCCTTAGAATGTCTTGTAGTTTGAATTAATCACTGTTAGGGAAGATACTATGAGCGAACTTAAATCTAACATGGATGATATGGTAGAAATGATAACCGTAATGAAATTAATAAATACAAGTAGTAGAATCTAAAGTAATTATAATAATATAATACACTTTTGACTTTTAACTGTCAAATTATTTAGAGAATAAAATTTACTTGGTAAAAAAACAAACAAATAATTCACTGGAGAGATTTATTAGACGAATAAAGTTATTTGTGTTTATAGTACCGAAATCTTTCGAATAAATTAATTTATTCCTAAAGTAAATTTTATAAACGTTTTATAATACCGGGCATGATAGTTATATTTATTAATATATAAGGAAATAAAATTAACTGATTACTAGTTGCTGCTATATTTACTAGTAAATTATTCAATATATTTGTTGAATATGTTTAACTGATTACTAGTTGCTGCTATTTTTTCTAGTAAATTATTTAATATATTTGTTGAATATGTGATATTGGTTAACAAGATTAGAGGAAGCGCAAAAGGATAGATAGGAATTTGCTTAGCGAGAGATGTGAGATGAAGGACGAGTGCAAGAAATAAGAAGTGTGTTTGTCAAAAGATCGGATTTGAGTGATGTCTGGAAAGTCAACAGAGCGAATCCAGTTTTAATATATTCCTGTGTCCACAATGGACGCGATCGGAATATCAAGAGAGGAAGGAGTACGGGTACGTATATGTGTGTGGAAGAAGGATGTAGGACGTCGGTGCAGCTATGTGCTAAATTAAACTCTTGAGAATATATTAACATTTGGAGCGGAGAAGAGCGGAGCGGAGAAGAGAGGAGGAGAAGAGAAGAACGAAGGCGAGTGTGAGTGCGAGTGCGAGTTGGTCCTGTGGAATGTGCCCCAATCGATAGATGTCTTTGCAGACGTCGCATCGCGTCACACACTCGCGTTTACTAAATATACACTCATCCCCTATTCCGACCCGAAATTGGAAACCTCTTCATGTATATATGCATGCTCTGCCCCTGCTCTCCTCTCCTACTCTTCTCTGCACTGTTACCTCTGTCTGCATTATACCTTCAGATGGAATTAGTCTTTTAATAGTCTTTTCTTGTTGTCACAACAAGGTAATACGTAATCCACATTAAAAAAAGGTTTAGAATCTGCAGTTTAAATGAACATGAAATTATAGTGGTAAATGCACTCGGATATTTAAAATTAAAACTTCAGCTTTAGTATTCTATGCGTGATTTTTTACTATATTTTTAAACATACTTGGGTTGTCTTTGCTAAATAATAAGACTACCAAAATATTAATCAAGTTATAAAGATAAGCTAATTGTTGTTATTAGTAATCCTCTATAACAGCAGGAAATATTACTGAAATTGACCGGCGCCTCCACCAAAATAGCGAGATTACCTAAAACCATAGCTGAGAAGAATTCTCAACAAAAGGATTCGAATCACGAATCCGAATCACCTAATATGATTAGAATCGCGAATACTTGAATAAAGGATTTGTAAGAGATAAATATAATTCGAATCAAAGATTCTAATCCTGTCTTTTCGAATCATTTAAAAATAAATTTGGCTCTATTATTTTTTGCAACCATTAACATTTTACTGATTTCAGTGTTTTATATGCGTGGCGCATGAAGTAAAATTTCGAGTTTAAAAAAGCCAAAACTAAATTTTCAGGCTTTTCTAAACTCGAAATTTAACTTCATGCTTAACCTGGGAGTGGAAACACTCGTTCGAAACTTCTAATTAAACTGTTTTATAAAATTGACGATGAATGCCTGAAAATTACTTATTTATTACTCGGAATGTCATCTAAAGGGGGAAAGTCAGGAAATTTTATTCAAATTGGAAAAAACACAGAAAGAAAACCTTTTTAAATAAATCGTGAAAAGTAACTAAATATACAGAAGTTATGAAAAATATAAAAATTACTAACATTCAACAAGAATCATGAAACAATAAAATATTAATATTAGAAAAGTAACTTAAAATAAGAATTCATTAAAAAGTACGAATACTGTCAACATTTATAGAAATTTGAAAAATTATTAGTCAATAAAGATAATATTAATTGTGTAATGTTCATTTTTAAACTTGTAAATAAAACACTTTTTATTTTCAAGAATATGAATTTATGTTCAGTACTCATTCATTCACCGGATAACTATATACGCGTTTCAGGCTTCAACGCCATCATTAGTATAGATGGCGTTTACGCTTTCGAAACTTTTTACTTTGTTTAACCACTGTATTTTGCACTTAATTTGTGACTATAGTTTAGACTATCTAGTAGTCATTATTAATTATCACTTTCCTCTCTTAAAAAACGGCGTCTTCAATAATATTGCAAGCGATTGTTTTTTTTATTTCTTTTTGTATAATTTCATTCTTTGTACTTGTCCTCTTTACCGTTTTTTTAAGTTTACAAATTTTTAGTTTAAGTTAATATTAAGTTTCTCTGTAAATGGATTTATCTGTTGAGAAATAAATTATTATTATTATTATAAACTAAAAGTAAATAAAAATTACATGGTACAAACTATTTATACGGCTTCGACGGTTCATTTTTAAACATTTCTCTCTCTAGTTTATTTTAGTAATTAGTTTTGTTAACGTTGACAACAGTTATTCTTGTCATTATTTTAAATGTTAACAATTTTCATGATTACTCCCATGATAAATTATACAAATTTAGACATTAACAAATTCTATAAATATAATTGATAAAATAAACCGGAAATGACAGAAATCTTCTACATTAAACTTTATACAAATAATATTCACGTGTCGTAATTTTTAATTGTTTTATATTCTTATAATTTTTATGTGTAAATTATTATATTTAGTTGTACTTTATTATATATTTTTTAAACGGACTCAGTTGACTGAATAAATAAATAAAAAATGTTTAAATTGAATAAATCATTGAAATCAATTTCATTAGCAAAATTTAAAAATATAAAAAAAAATATAAAAAAAAACATGTACGATTATTCAGTAAGCCTCACAAGGCCATTAATATAAAAAATATGTGACTACAATTTGTTATTAATATTTTGTATAAAATTATTGCCATTATCAATCCACTAAACATTGTTTATAAATATGATCCTAATCAAAATATTTCAAAAATATTGTTGATCTAGGATTTGAATCCTGAATGATTCGAGTTCTGCCAGGCTCTGCCAAAAACACATTTTATAAATATTGTATCATTTAAGATGATCACTATCTGATACGTCGTAACTAGAGCTCGGATTTCTAAGCACAAAAAAAATAAAACACTTTAAAGAATTTAAGCAAAAAGGCATTATTTTAAAGCAAAAAAGCTTTATTTCATGCAAAAAGGCATTATTTTAAGCAAAATATACAGAATTTTCGGAATTAAGTGCGCTCCATTGCTCACTTTGTTATTAATTGAGCCACAGAGTCGGGTAAATAAATAAAGTAGTAGGAAATTTAATGATCAGATGGGAATAATAATTAAGGGGCTTATTGTAATAACATAATTTGCCGCAAGTAAACAGAACTGATATATTAAACTTTGAAATAGAGAAAAATATGTAAAGTGTATTACTATGATATTTAGAATTAATAGTACATTGTTTGACATGTTTTAAAAGCTTCGGTTCGAATGCGAATATGAGCATACTGTAGCTTTTTATATCACTGCTTAATCAAATCGAAGAATAATATAGCATTTTTTTGTTGTATGACTTATCATATTATTACAATAAGCCCTTGAATTAAAAGTTTAAAACACCTAGAAAATATTCTTTCTGTTTTAAACGTACCACTCTGTATATTTTATTACCGATCGATAGAGAAAATAATTCCTAACACCATTACAAAGAAACCATAAATAAGAAAGTTATTTACATATTACTGTTAATAGAACCAAGAATTTCTGAAAGTAATCAATTTTGTATAACAATAATCACTTTAAATGAAAATTTTACTGACAGATACAATAAACAAACTTTGTTTCAGTCATTTGTTAGAATCCTTTCGTTTTTACGGCCTTTTGATTGTGTTGCACAAAACCGAAATACGTGAATAACTTTCATATAAGTTATGTTTTTGTAATGATGGATTGTAACTTTTTTGTTAAGAATAATCTTCTCTATCGGTCGGCAATAAAATGTACAGGGTGCCATACATCCAAGGTTTTGTATATATATATTTATATTTTTTAAATTCTTTTTAGTTAAATCTTCGCAGATTCGATTTTATTTAAAAATAGTTCAAACTGTAGCTATAACTGAGTGTTTTCCACCCAGATTAAGCATGAAGTAAAATTTCGAGTTTAGAACAGCCTGAAAGTTTGGTTTGGTCGAAATTTTACTTCATGCTCCACGCTATAAAACAATAAACATTGTGAAGTAAGCTGTATATTTTGAACTTCCCTTGAAATCCGTGTTTTTGACGTGTGACGCATGAAGTAAAATTTCGAGTTTAAAAAAGCCTGAATTTGGATTTGGAAGCTACGTGTCCAAATCCAAACGTTCAGGCTTTTCTAAATCTGGAGTTTTACTTCATGCTTAATCTGGGAGTGTAAATTACTTGTTTAAAGCTTCAATTTGAACCTAAAAAAAAACAACAAATATCGAAATATTTACAGTGTATGCGTGTGTATACTTAATAGAAAAATTCCCTGTAAAAACGAACACTATGTTTTTTAAAATTGAATTTGTGTTCAGTATTCCGGCACCAGGTACCCACAGACGCGTTTCGGACTTCAAGGTCCTCTTCAGTGTGGTCCCAACCCAGTGCTGAGGAATACTGAACATTTCGATGCCACTATGAAGCATTAGATGGCGTTAGCTATCGAAATCATTAATAGTTTTCACTATGTTTTTTTCCTTCACTAAACTAGATAAATGAATTAATAGTTCGTTTTGATCGTACAGATAATAAATAATTGTCCACGACGCATTATTTCTTTAAGCCTCCCCCCCTCATTGACAAAAGATTATGCGGCGCACAGTGTGGCCGATTGAAGGCAGCGGGGCCACGGGTGTGCGCGGGGTGGTAATTCTCAACATTAAATGTTTAAAAAACTAGGCACTGCATCATATTCCTCATACTATGGAACCCCGAAGTATAGATTTTCAACAAAATAGTGTTTATAATTAATGAGTAATTAATTCATAAACATGGTCAATTTTCAGATGTGAATGTATAACGAAAATCGATGCGCGGTTAAATAGAAATATTTTCGTAGTTGCTCGAAATATTTATCTACTGATTTAATTTTGTGAAACAAAAAATGATCTTTGTTTTAGACACATGAAAAACCAAATTATTATCTTGAGTAGTTAATGAATTATCATTAGTTTCAATTTTCATAATTTTTAAATATAAATTTAAACTTTGCGAGACCTGCAAAAACTAGTTTCAAATTTTTCCAACCTGTAATTACTACCAAATCATAGCCCCAAGTTTTCTCTATAACAGGAGTTTTTTATTTTATAAATGTCGAACCAACTTTTTGAGATAACAAAATATTTATGTCGCGAGTCACCTCAAAACATCTATTAAATACATATTGCCATGAATATGGGACTAGAAATAAACACCTCATTTGCTTTACTTTGGCCCTAAGCTATTTAATGCTTTACATGAAAATATTAAACTCCTTCCACGCGCACCCTTTAGAAGGGCAATAAAACACTATCTCTGTAAAAAAGCATTTTACAGTTTATCTGAATGCTTAGAGGATGATTTTAAAGACCTTAGCATATGAATGTTCACGCTCTAGTTGCTTGTGGTATTCACTATTTGAATTTAAATAGAATTTTAATGTGTTTGTAATGATATTGTATTACTTCCATACATTTCACTGTTTTATATTTATATTGTACAATGCAATGTTTTCCTTTTAATCCATATATATCAATTATTATTATTGTTAATTTATTTATTTTTTTTTACGCAAATTTTATTTATTCATTATACTTTTATGTATCTTACCCATGACGAGTGTACACTTTTGTAATAACACGAAATAGAGGAAAGTTGAAAGTTGAAAAGAAAGTATTGCGCGCAGGTATAAGCTAGTTCGGCTGGATGAGCGCGTTTTGAGGCGACTCGCGACATAAATAAACTTGTTTCTCAAAAAGTTGGTTCGCTATTTTTAAAATGAAAAATTCCTATTGTAGAGAAAACTTGGGGCTATGATTTGGTAGTAATGATAGGTTGGACAAATTTGAATTGCGTTATTGCAGGTCTCGCAAAGTTTAGATTTATGTTTGAAAATTATGAAAATTGAAAAAATGATAATTCAACAACTAATCAAGATATTAATTGGTTTTTTATGTGTCTGAAGAACAGGTCATTTGTTTTTACATAAAAAAAACAGTAGATAAATATTTCGAGCAGTTACGAAAATATATCTACTTAACCGCGCATCGATTTTCGTTGTAAGTTCACATCTGAAAATTGACGATGTTTATAAACTGATTACTCGTTAATTATAAACACTATTTTGTTGAAAATCTATACTTCAGGATTCTGAAGTATGAGGAACATGATGCAGTACCTAGTTTCTTAAACATTTAATGTTGAGAATTACCTTCCCGCGCACACCCTTGGCCGCGCCGCTATCAATCGGCCACATAGTTGGGCGCCTACTATGCCCAAAACCACTCTCTATCTCTTCAAATAACAGATTTCCCTTTCTTTTTTACGAAATACAGATACCGTGTACTGCTTGTATTAATAAATTTTACAAATGTCTATTTCGCCTAATCAAATCTTTTAAAAATCGAGTGCCTGGGGCAAGTTACTTTGCATGTACCTAAAAGAATAATCTATGTATATAAATGTAAAGTAGTTCTTAGTTAAATTTTTGATCTAGGCGATTCTGAAATTCTAAAAACGTTAATATTTGAACGTAAAATTCTTCTCTTTGAAAATTACTAAAGGTCGAAATTTGCCTGAGTAAAAAATAAATAGGTAAAAGCAAATCAAGTGTCATAATTAAATTTAAAATCATTTGTAAAGTTCTTTATTTGTTATTAAAATTGATTTATAAGGATCATTGAGTTAAAAATATAACAAAAAAAAACATAACAAAATGACATTTTTAAGAATATTTGTAGTTTTTTGTAAGGTAATTATTAATTACAAAATAATAATAATTTTAATCAGTAGATCAACACTCAGAATTAAAGTAATTTAATTCTTGATTTAATCTAGACTCTGAAAGAGTTGAATGACCACGAAATATAAACTCAACTCAATGAATGGATAATAAGGCAGGTATAAAAAGGATTATTGATGTCCCCTTTGGAAATTGAATCGTCGTTCCAGCAAACAAATTTTAATAGATATTAAACTCGAAATGATTTCCATTTAAGTTGGACCTCGCGAGTGTTGCACAAAAGCCCTCACAGTACACAGAGAACTTATCGAATAAATAGCGGTAATGAGATGATAATTAATACAATAATAAAATCGAGGATGGTGGAGAAGACGTAGTATCATCTCATATCCTGGGAGTCCTCTAAGCCCGTCCTGTGAATTATGGTTCCCTCCACATACTCACACACACACACACATGCAGCACACACACACATATATTATATGCAATTATAATTCTCAGTGCATGATACCGCGAGGTTAGTATACGAGGGAGGGAGGATATAGTGGGGGATATATCCGCCATATTGTATCCGCCCCCGCGCACTGACTCCGCCTAATGGCCCTCTCGCTCTGGGGCCCTTCTGTCCCTATGGCTCCGTCTCGTTCCCGCTATGTATATCGCATATATACCGTAGCTTGCTCAAATAATTTTAATGGATCGCGAGAGAGAATCAGTATTTGAGAGCGGCGAGAAAGGAAATTTGGGGGAATATATAGAAATTCTGAACGACTTTTTTCATCCTCACGAGTTATATTTAATATATTTTCTTTGTCTTGTTACTTTTTATTGCGCCCTCCTTGTTTTTCTCCTCTTTTCCCTTCCCGACGTGCATTCGTTCCCTTAGAATGGACGCCATTTATTTTCCCTCCAGGGGTTTTATGCCTAACTTCATTGTTGGTTGTAAATTATAGGGTGTAAATTATTTTTCTTAAAAATAATTAATTTTCTTTAATTACTTTCTTTTTTCGTAACACTAAACAGTCTGTTTTAGGACATACAATGATGCATCAATCTAATTACACATTACCATACATACGGTGTTCCGCTTAAGAGGGCCAATTTTTGCTGGTTGTGTGTTTCTGGGATACGAGATGGCGCAGAAATAGCAAAATTAGAGAAAGTAGTAATTATGTTTTTAAGTTTACATGAAGTGATTATTACATTAAAAAAGACTGTTATTCCTTACTTCACTTTTTATTTGTATCGTTAGATGTACATTTCGAGACACAAGGTGCTCATTATCAATAACAAACTAGTTTTGACCATGTATTAGTTTATAGTGCCTGCCGAATTTTATCACAACAAATAATAAAAATGTGCGGAGCGCTTTGTTTGTTTGTTTACATAGCGTCGTGCAAATGAATGAATTGGTATTGAATTACAGAACACACAAGTAAAGTGGATAAATATTCACGATTTTAATTTTTATCGACATACATACAACTGTATTACGAAACAGATGCCTTCACCATTAATCATTTTAGTGTGATATTCCATATGAGTTTTTCTTTAAAGTATATGAATTCTAAATTCAAATTATTTCCTTTAAATATTTAGATATTTGTTGCTTTTTAAAATACTTCAATTTGAAACTTTAAACGATTGTTATCCACTCCCATACTAAGCATGAAGTAAAATTTCGAGTTTGATATTCCATATAAGTTTTCCTTTAAAGTATATGAATTGTATATTCAAATTATTTCCTTTAAATATTTAGATATTTGTTGCTTTTTAAAATACTTCAATTTGAAACTTTAAACGATTGTTTTCCACTCCCAGACTAAGCATGAAGTAAAATTTCGAGTTTAGAAAAGCCCCGTGAAAATTTGTCTCGGGTCGCTGCGCGACCCGAGACAAATTTTCTGGGCTTTTCTAAACTCGAAATTTTACTTCATGCGCCACGCGTGTAAAACACTACAATACTGTGAAATTAATACATTTAAAAAGACTGTCATTCCTTACTTCACTTTATATTTCCATCGTTAGATGTAAATTTCGAGACACAAGGTGCTCATTATCAATAAAAAAACAGTTTGTTATTGATAATGAGCACCTTGTGTCTCGAAATCTACAACTAACGATACAAATAAAAAATGAAGTAAGGAATAACAGTTTTTTTTAGTGTAATAATCACTTCACGTAAACTCAAAAACATACAGTTATTGTGAAATTAATGTATATTTGAACCTCACTTAAAATCTGTGTTTTATACGCGTGGCGCATGAAGTAAAATTTCGAGTTTAGAAAAGCCCTGAAAATTTGTCTCGGGTCGCTGCGCGACCCTCGACAAATTTTCACGGGGCTTTTCTAAACTCGAAATTTTACTTCATGCTTAGTCTGGGAGTGGAAAACACTCGTTTAAAGCTTCAAATTGAACCCTTTTAAAAAACAATTTCTTTTCACATGTTTTTGAAAATTACAGTATAATTTTAAGATATTACATCATCAACATTTATTTAGGATTCCATACCACTCGACCAATTACGGTTACAATAATCCAATTTCCAGAGCAATGCGCACATACAATTAATTCATTGCCAAATTACATTGATTTATTTAATTTATTTCGTAATGGATTTCGGAAACGTTGCTTTTTGACGGCGTCTTCGATAAATTCATAAATTCATATTTTATTGTATTTTTCTAGTTAGGTTAATTTAATAATATTTTAGCCATAATTCAGCATGCATGCGATATTATTATTGTTTGTTTCTTTATTTTAATATATTTGTCCAGTAGTAATATAATTTTTGTAAAATTGTAAAAGTTTATACGTTTATTCAATAAATAAATAAAATAATTAAATTACTAAAATAGCACGATGCTGCCCCCTATTTATTAAAAGCATAATCAAAATTTACATTGCTGCTATGGAGATTTCTAAGCAACTCATAATTTTAATTATTACTTATTTTAGATTAATCTATTTAATGCAACATGTTTATAACAATTGTTAGTTTCTTTATTTTAATATATTTGTCCAGTAGTAATATAATTTTTGTAAATTTGTAAAAGTTTATACGTTTATTCAATAAATAAATAAAATAATTAAATTACTAAAATAGCACGATGTTGCCCCCTATTTATTAAAAGCATAATCAAAATTTACATTGCTCTTATGGAGATTTCTAAGCAACGAATAATTTTATTTATTACTTATTTTAGATTAATCTATTTAATACAACATGTTTATAATAATTACTTCAATAAATTAAAGCAATATGAAGAAGAAATAATGTTTCCCATGGAAGTATTGCACGGAATTATGTGATCATTTAAGAGTGTTCCATTATTTGATTTATATATAATTTAAGAAAATTTTTTTTGAAAAAAGAATAGTGTCAATTTATTTGCAAAGCTTGAATGTGCAATATGTATAAGTTTCAAAGATCTATTTTTATTATTGTGGAAGATTAATCGTTGTTCGTTCTTATGGCCAAATAACATGTGAATTTCCGACCTTAAATGATACTTCTTTTTATTAAATGGACTCCTCTATAAGTTCGAATCGCAATTTAATACAGCACAAACTTAATTAAAAGAATAATAGATACATTAGCTGATTATAATTAAGCACAAGACAAGTTGTAAAATACTGGCCCCTGGAGAGCCATATAAAACGCTCGAACAATTAAACAAAAAACCACGACTGAAAATAAACACCCGAAGATCAATTGAAGCATTTAGGCAAGTGATTCGCAACCTTTTTTTTAGCATTCACCCCTAAAATTTATTGACCTCCTATATACCCACTGAGCAAATCCATTTAAGTAATGTTTCATCAACATTAAAACAACGTTTAATGTTGCTACAATGTTGATATAACGTTATGTGTTTGTAATAGGCAGAGTAGGTGTATAGGAGTATAGGGTCTCCAATAGCTAACGCAATTTAGCAAAAAGGTCTAACACCTTCAACTACTAAAAAGGTAAGTGGTTTAAAAAAATGTAAGCTCGAGCTTATCCTAAAACCGGTCTCAATGTCATTTCTAACATTGAGACCAGTATTAGGATAGAGTCGAGCATACATTTTTTTAAACCAGTTACCTTTTATTTTAATAATCGAAGATCGGTTTTAGTAAAAACTCATGCAAGCTGACTAAACTATTTCCATATTACATTTCATCATCAAATAATAAAACAAAACAAAAATCACTGCTGGTATCTGCAACCAGTTTAAATTTATATACTCTTGATAATTACATTTTACATTTCATCATCAGATAATAAAATAAAACAAAAATCACTGCTTGTATATGCAGCTAGGTTAAATTTATATTCTATTGATAATTATAGTTATGTCATTGGATAAAATTAAAGTGACTCTAAATTCAGTTTATTTGTGTGAACGAGTTCTGAAGAAAATTTTGATAGTTGTTTTAATATTTCAATAAAAATATAAAAATGTTAGGCATGTATGGAAAATGATTGGTGTAAGGTAGTATAATAGGTAGGGTGGGTGTATAGGAGTATAGGGTCTCCAATAGCTAACGCAATTTAGCAAAAAGGTCTAACACCATCAATTACTAAAAAGGCAGTCACGTTCCGGCGAGGAGCAATATTTCCTGGTATCGAAAACAAAAGCTCGTATAAGGACGTTCTCTCGGATACATTTTTCATGTAAATGGTGTCTCATATCGCATAAAGCAATCGTTTACAATACATAAATCCGCGGAAATCAAAGCTGTAGCTGTGCAGCACTGTGTTCTTCCCCCCTTCTTCCCCGCACCTCCGTTGGCCAGTGCTCGTTTACTTAAGCCTACCTCGAACCGAGGCCATCTGGCGGACACACGTAAAGACATGCATACATATACAATCATACATCCAGATATATGGCCTCACATATATTTTACATAAACTCTCTTTCTATCTATCTGTATCTATACATATACGAGTGTCTCCTCTTTGCTCTAGCGCTGCCCTCCCCTTCCTTTTCCTATATCACCTCAACCTGTCTCCAGGGGTGTGAGTATGGCGTTCAATCCGCCACTCTTGGATCCCTTTGACGATTTCTGGGTCAACTATTTTATCCGTATTCTATCTAATTATTTGATCATTACAATTAGAAATGTTTTCACACTAATAGAATATTACATTTTTGCACAGAATTTCTCCGGTCATATAAAAATAGTTCAGATATGTTATAACTCTAATAAATATTTCCATTTTTCAAAAAACAGTGCGAATTTATCATCTGTCACCATTCATGTGTAGCTTAAATATCTTCAATTTGGTTCTCATTAATCACGTGATGAAACATGTTTACAATATTGATAATTAAATAAAAGTCACTTGGTTTGTTTCACTACTATTTTTTTTTATTCTCTCCGACTAGTTTCGACTTATCGTCATTTTCAAGGAGTAATCCTTGAGAAGGACGATAAGTCGAAACTAGTCGGAGAGAATAAAAAAAATAGTAGTGAAGCAAACCACGTGACTTTTATTTAATTATCAATAGCTTATATAGTAATAAAATATCGAACTAACATTCCACTGGACAAAGCTAGGCAGGATTCGAATCATTCAGGATTCGAATCCTAGATTCGAATTCTTTTAGAGGATTCAAAAGAGGCATTCGAATACTTTAGTTCAACTCGATTCGTGATCCGGATTCGTTACGTATTTTTAAGAGGATTCGTATTCGAATCCAAATGTGGGTGATTCGAATCCTTATAAAAGGATTCGAATATTTATAAAAGGATTTGAATATTTATAAAAGGATTCGAATATTTATAAAAGGATTCGAATACTTACAAAAGGATTTGAATCGTCAAAAATAATTCGAATTAATTGTGAGGAATAACATGAAAAATGCCTTTTGTGTGTTTTTAAATTTCTCGGTTAATCAGTGTTTTATACGCGTGGCGCATGAAGTAAAATTTCGAGTTTAGAAAAGCCCAGAAAATTTGTCTCGGGTCGCTGCGCGACCCTCGACAAATTTTCACGGGGCTTTTCTAAACTCAAAATTTTACTTCATGCTTAGTCTGGGAGTGGAAAACACTCGTTTAAAGCTTCAAATTGAGCTTAAAAAGCAAGGAATATCTAAAGATATTTCTACTAGCATAAACAACTAGCACTATTACCAGACAGAACTTCTAGCTCAGATGGTTGTAGCTTCAGATATCTTGCTACCAGCAGACGAGGCCTGTACTAGTACTACTAAGTACTATTAGCCAAAAAAACCAATACTACAAACTGTAACGTTTATTTTTTGTCAGTTAAAAACGATTTGTCCACTAGCAGAAAGAACTGCCGCTATTAGCAGACAGAGCTTCTAGTTCCGTAGACGGAGCCTGTACTACTACTACTACTAGTTGCAGAAAGAACTAGTGGTAGTAGAATAAAAAACTACTATTAAGCTGAAAGAACAACCAAGGCCGCAGCCAGAAAAATTCGAAGAGGGTTATAAAAATTTTGTAGGGGCGCTTAGAAAAAAATATTGTTTTTGCTCTTACAGTCCCGCTTTTACATACAAAAAATTATCATTTTGAAAATTTCAGGGGGGGTTTAAACCCCTACATACCCCCACCCCACCCCGGTCTTGAGAACAACTGCTACTAGCTAAAAGAATTACTACAGCAGAAAGAACTACCGCTATTAACGGAGCTTCTAGTTCAGATTGTTCTAGCTTCAGATGTCTTGCCATCAGCAGACGGAACCTGTAGTACAGGTTCCGTCCGTACTAGTAGTAGAAAGACCTACTCGTAGTAGAAGGAACAAAATAGAAGTTGTTCTATATACTACTGAAAAGACGAACGCTAGTAGCACAAAGAAATTGTACTTCTAGCTGAAATAACTACTACTAATGATAGAAACGTTTACGCTTTAGCAGAACACGCTATTTCTACTAGCAGAAACAACTATCGCTATTGGCAGACAGGGCTTTTGGTTCAGATGATTCTAGCTTCAAATCTTGCCACCGGCAGATGGAGCCTGTACTACTACTAGTAGCAGAAAGACCTAGCAGTCGTTTATTTTATAGCAAAAAACACTATTTTTACTAGCAGAAAGAACTACTGCTATTAACAGAGCATCTAGTTCAGATGGTTCTGGCTTATCGTGTCTTGCTACCAGCAGACGGAACCTGTATTACAACTAGTTGTAGAAAGTCCTAGTAATAGTAGAAGGAACAAAATAGTAGTTGCTTCATCTACTACTAAAAGGACGATTGCTGCTAGCAGAAAGAACTTGTACTACTAGCTGAAAGATGGATAGTTCACTTTTTTTAACATAAAACGCATTTCTACTAAAAGATTAAAAATGCATGTTTTTTTTTTGTCGCCGCCATTGTTTAACAAACGTCAATTGTGTATGATATTAATTAACGAGTGTTTTTTTAGAACGAATTGTTATCTTCATTATGGTTTATAATTATTCATATTTCTTCGAAGCAAACAGATACAGGGAGTTTTTCTTTTAAGTATACGTATTCCAAATTTAGCCTATTTTCTGTAAATCTTTAGATATTCTATGTTATTTTTTTTAAAGTTCAATTTGAAGCTTTAAATGAGTATTTTCCACTCCCAGGCTAAGCATGAAGTAAAATTTCGAGTTTAGAAAAGCCCCGTGAAAATTTGTCGAGGGTCGCGCAGCGACCCGAGGCAAATTTTCGGGCTTTTCTAAACTCGAAATTTTACTTCATGCGCTACGCGTATAAAACACTGATTTGAAGTGAAGTTCAGAAACACACAAATACATCTTTAATGAGAGTAACAGGGAATCAGATATTTAGTCTGTTATCAACGATGTTCAGTGTTAATAATTATTAATTAGGTTTTGATTATTTTTGTTAAAACAACTGGTAAGGATATTTATATATTAATGGTTGCAAAAAAATATTAAAATCGAATTTATTCTTGAAGGATTTGTATTCGTGATTTGAAAAAACAGGATTCGAATCTTTGATTCAAATTATATTTATCTCTTACGAATCCTTTATTCGAGTATTCGTGATTCGAATCATATTAGGCGATTCGGATTCGTGATTCGATTCTTTATTACGAGGATTCGTCCCAGCTCTGCAAGTGGACCAAACCTAGAACCAATGACGACCTTTTATCAGATTTAAATCCGTTAAAATAAAATACAATTTTTAGTAAGTAAAATGCCCTCATAAATATTTCAAGAAGTATCTTTTAAATGTGCAGTTCTCACTTTTTATGTAGACAAATTGTTCAAGATGAATGCCTTATACAGATTTTGATGAGAGTTATTTCTAAATCTGAGATCGGTATCCTTTTCTCTTTTAGCCCTGGAATTTTACTGGTGCCCAATAAATGTTTTATGCACTGCATAATATTTATTACTATCTCAGATATACAGAGAGTTTTTCTTTTCAGTATACATATTTCAATATACTGTATTAGCTGTAAATCTTCAGATATTCGTTGTTTTTACAAATACTTCAAATTGAACTTTTAAACGAGTGTTTTCCTCTCCCATATTAAGCATAAAGTAAAATCTCGAGTTTAGAAATGCCTGAAAATTTGGTTTGTGGTGCTATAGGTTTTTTTTGAAAACTACAAGTCGGAGAGAAAAACCGTTTACGGTGTTATATGGTGTTAAAATTAGTATAGTTTATTAGGTAAATTTCATGTATATGAAAAAAGCATATTTTTTGAAATGTGGGTTTGTGTATATCGGCCATTGAAGTCTCCAAGTTTTTCTCAATTTTCTGGAAAACGAATGGTTGTATCGAAAAACTTTTTATGGTGCTATAGAAGGGCTATATATTGGCCTACTTAGAAATTAATTTCTTGAAAGTCGTTGGGCCAGGGTAACGTTACCCTAGCCGAAATAAAACTTATTTTTTCGATTTTTTCGAAAACCAGAGGTCGGGATGGTTTTATTTTGCGGTGCTATAGATTGCTATAGGGGTGCTATAACTTGGCTTAGTATAAAATGTAATTCTTGCAAGTTGTTGGGCCCGGCTAAAGCTCAGGATAAATGACCTTACTCGATTTTCTCGAAAACTAGAGGTCATAGAGAAAAACTGTTTGCGGTGCTATTGGATCAGAATGGGGACACTTTTCCCACGATTGTTTTCCAATGGACATTTTTCCCATGACTATTAGATTTCCCATAATTTTTTCCCACAGCTATTACTTCTGATTCGATTTTCATGTTGTCGAACATTTCAAGTATTTCGAATACTTCGAACTTCCTAACCTGCGTTTGTCATAGCATTTGTCATTCGTTCACCATCATTCGTATCAAAATTAACCAAATTATGGCGGGAGCTTTATTACCAATTACCCTGGAGCTTATAGAGAATGGAAGAGGCGGCCGGTTTCTGCACATCGACGGCTATCTATACTACAAGCATTCCGTCACGAAATAAGGTCTCGTCAACTGGAGTTGCCGGAAAAAGGGTCAATGCTATGCCAGTGCGAAAACAACCGCCATATCGGGTACCCAGCTCCTCCTTACTCGGGGAGGCCCAATGGTTTCTGAGCATCTAGGCCACGCACCTAATCTCGAAGAGGTCGAAGCTGTTCGTGTCGTGCGGGCCATCAAACGAAAGGCTGCTGAACATCCTGAGATGCCCCCTGTCCAGGTTATGCGTACTTTGGTTGGCGTGCCGAGTAGCGTTTTATCGCAGTTGCCAAGCAGACCGAATATGCGGAAGGCCATTACGCGGGAAAGACTAAAAGATATGCCGGCAAATCCAGTTGCGATGGATGATCTTGCTGGTATTCCGGATAAATATAGAGTCACTCTACTGGGTAATTATTGCTTTGATACACTTTGACTTTAACTTCGACTTTTCTTTGACTTTTACATTAAATTACAGGCGAAAATTTCATTTTATACGATTCTTATGAAGACGATGACTTCGATTTGGCATGTGGGCGCGTTATCGTTTTTGGAACAGCTGAGAATTTGAGGAAACTTCAGAAATGCAGAACGTGGTTCGTCGACGGAACTTTTAAAGCAGCCCCTACAATTTTTATTCAGCTCTTCGCAATTTTGGGATCCATAGACGACATCGGTCAAGAAACCGCCCTTCCCTTTGTGTACGCTCTGCTGGCAACGAAAGATGAATCTGCGTACAGAAAAGTCTTCGATGTCGTCGAATCACAATGTATAGAACTGGGCCTGCCATTTCGCCCTCCTCAAATTCTCATGACCGATTTCGAACTCGCCATCATCAATGCGGCCTCCAAATCGTATCCGACAGCAGATGTAAAAGCGTGTTTTTTCCATATGACGCAGTCGATTTTTAGGCGCGTTCAAGCGGAAGGTTTGCAAATCAGATACAATGACCGGGAAGATCGCTCCATAAAGGAGGCATCGCAAATGATTGCGGGTTTGACATTCGTTCCATCGGATAAGGTTGCAGAGATGTTCGACATCTTCGCAGAACAGGCTCCTGACGATTTCATGCCCCTCGTCGACTATTTTGAGTTAAATTATATTCGCGGAAAACCTGCCAGGGGACGTAGAAAGGCCGTTACTGTTCGGTATCATCCTTCGTTATGGAATCAGTATGATTCGGTGCTAAATCATGTAGCTAGGACGAACAACATTAGCGAAGGATGGCACAATCGTTTCCGCGTGATCACTGGCAAAAATCATCCCAGTTTATACGCTTTTCTGACGGAAATACAGAAGGAACAGTTGGATACTGAGACGATGCTGCGGCAGTCGGCCCTAGGGCAAAAAATTAAAAGGAAACAATGGCCTAACCGAAAAATAACCGAGGACAGGATTTTCAACATCGTCTCAAAATTCGAAGATTATACAGACGGCGAAGACATTTTAGAATACCTTAGACTGGTTGGATACAATATAGAATTTTGATTATTTACACTTGTCTTTGTATACAATTTGCACTTTTTTAATAAAATGATATTATTGGAAAATAGTTTTATTGGAAAATAGTATCATTGGAAAATGTTATCACGGGAAAAATGGCATGGGAAAAAAATCCTGGGAAAAACGGCATGGGAAAAGTGTACCCTAATCATTGGATCCTATAGGGGTGCTACAGATTGGTATACTTTATCTAATCAATTTCCAGCTCTAACAAAACCTTTTTTTAAATTAGTTATTTAGGTTTCGCGCGTATCGCCTGTTGAAGTCTCCATATATATATATATATATATATATATATATATATATATATATATATGGCACTACATTCCTTGTGGAATTTTGCCGCATATGCTTGAAGCCCTTACAATCCTTTTGTATTGCGGTGGATTAATCCCCGTATTTTTTCTCTTATTTTGTTGTGTCGGTGTTAAAAATGTCCATCGCTATTTGCCTCCATTTCTTCATATCCTCTGTCTTCTTTTTCCAGTTAGTAATTCCTAAACTATTGATGTCTGCTTCCACTTCATCTTGCCATCTGTTACTTGGTCCTCCTCTTCTCTTCTTTGCGTTTGATCTCCATTCCAATATCGCTTTTATAGTGGTTTAACTTCCCGCCCTCCATACATGTCCCAGCCACTTTATACGTGCTGACTTGATTATGTTGACAACATCTTTTTCTTCCAGTATTTCTAATATTTCTGTGTTATTTCTTCTTCTTATTTCACCTTCTGTTTGTCTTGGTCCTAGTATCCTTTTAATTATTGATCGTTCCGCTACTCTTAATTTATGTTGTTCTTTTTGTGTCATTGTCATAGTTTCCGCTGCATATGTTATTATCCGTCTTATTACTGTTTTGTATATTTGCACCTTTGCGTTCTTGCTAATTATTTTGTTTGTCAAGACTTTTCAATTTGCGTAATACGCGCTATTTGCCTTCTGTATCTTTTCTTCGATTTCAGTTTTGTCGTCGTTTCTGTTGTTAATTGTTACGCCTAAGTACTTGATTTTGTTGACTTTCTCAAATTCGTACTGGCCTATTTTTATTTTTCCTCTTTCCCATTCGTTTCCTACCCTCATGAATTTTGTTTTTTGTTCGTTTATTGTCATACCCATTTCTTTTCCTGCGTTGACTAGTTCCTTTATGATGTTTTCCATTATTACTCTTTGTTTGGTGACTATGACTAGTCTCCATGGTTTTTCTTGATTTTCTGGAAAACTAAAGCTCAAAGAGAAAAACTATTTACAGTGCTATGAGGTGCTATGGGGGTGCTATAAGTTAGGCTACTTTAAATTTAATATATAGTAAGTAAAACATTAAGGCCTGGGTTTTGCGTCTAATGTGCGTAATTTCCAATATTTTGAGAAATACTCGAAAATTTGAACAGATAGGAAAATCATTTCTTTATCATAAATTCAAAGCTACCTCTGCTTTCATATAAGTTGCAGTTCGTTGAATTCTGTTAATTCGTTTTGACGCAGTGAATATATTTGTTGGTGATTTCATCAATTTGGGCCACCTCAAAATGGATGTATCCACTAAAATTTTACACCTGTATTAAGGGAACGTTTGGTACAGACTTTAGCCGTAATTTGAAAAATAGTTATCCATTATTACGTGTATTACTTGAATATCCAACCCTGAGTGAAAGCCTATTAGAGATGAGAAGTGATAATTTGTAAAATAAAACACAAAGACTTTTATAGTTGTGGTTATCACTTCCTTCGAAAAATCGTTACAAGTTGTAATAATAATCAGCAGAGCTGGGCAGGATTCGAATCCTGGATTTGAATCCTTTTAGAGAATTCAAAAGAGGCATTCGAATACATCAGTTCAACTGGATTCGTGATCCGGATTCGTTACATTTTTTTAGGAGGATTCGTGTTCGAATCCAAATGTGTGTGATTCGAATCCTTATAAGAGGATTCGAATATTTATAAAAGGATTCGAATACTCACAAAAGGATTTGAATCATCAGAAATAATTCTAATTAATTGTGAGGATTAACATGAAAAATGTCTTTTGTGTATTTTTAAATTTCTCGTTAAATCACTGATTTATACGCGTGGCGCATGAAGTAAAATTTCGAGTTTAGAAAAGCCCGGAAAACACTAAAATACTGTGAACTCTATGTATATTTGAACCTCATTTGAAATTAGTGTTTTATACGCGTGGCGCATGAAGTAAAATTTCGAGTTTAGAAAAGCCCAGAAAATTGGTCTCGGGTCGCTGCGCGACCCTCGACAAATTTTCACGGGGCTTTTCTAAACTCGAAATTTTACTTCATGCTTAGTCTGGGAGTGGAAAACACTCGTTTGAAGCTTTAAATTGAATTCTGAAAAAAAGCAACGAATATCTTAAGATTTAAAGAAAATAATAAAATAATGTTTCTCCGACATTCGTTGTTTTTTAAATAAGTTCTATTTGAATCTTTAAACGAGTGTTTTTCTTTCCCAGACTAAGCATGAAATAAAATTTCGAGTTTAGAAAAGCCCCGTGAAAATTTGTCGAGGGTCGCGCAGCAGGTTTAATATTATTTAAAGCAAAACTGACATGGTAGCCATAATCTGAAATGTTAAATTTATCCGACATTTCCCCGATTTAAGATTTTTTTCCCTGGCCTTTCAATATAACTTTTTTCTGTCGGAAACCCCATTTTGTTAAATTGTTTTCACTGTGTTTGTCAATATTTAAGTTAATTTTATAAATTTTTACGTGTATTGTAATTTGCCTGCTGATGTTGACAAATTTAATAATATAATATAGCTTTTTTGTTAGTGTTTTGGTCAATTTGAATATAATTCTATGACTTTTCTCTGACTTTCCCGGTTTTATTGATATTCAGTGAATTATTTATTTACGTATTATTCAGGCAATCGTCGATTTTATAATAAAGTTCAATTTGAAGATTTAAACGGGGTTTCCACTCCCAGGCTAAGCATGAAGTAAAATTTTGAGTTTAGAAAAGCCCTGTGAAAATTTGTCGAGGGTCGCGCAGCGACCCGAGACAAATTTTCGGGCTTTTCTAAACTCGAAATTTTACTTCATGCGCCACGCGTACAAAACACTGATTTGAAGTGAAGTTCAGAAACACACAAATACATCTTTAATAAGAGTAACAGGAAATCAGATATTTAGTCTGTTATCAACGATGTTCAGTGTTAATAGTTCAGAAACACAAATTCATCTTTAATCAGAGTAACAGGGAGTCAGATAATTAGTCTGTTATCAACAATGTTCAGTGTTAATAGTTCAGAAACACACAAATACATCATTAATCAGAGTAACAGGGAGTCACATATTTAGTCTGTTATCAACGATGTTTAGTGTTAATAATAAATAATTAGGTTTTGAATATTTTTGTTTAAACAACTGGTAACGATATTTATATATTAATGGTTGAAAAAAAATAATAAAATCAAATTTATTCTTAAAGGATTTGTATTCGTGATTCGAAAAGACAGGATTCGAATCTGTGATTCGAATCATATTTATCTCTTACGAATCCTTTATTCGAGTATTCATGATTCGAATCATATTAGGTGATTCGGATTCGTGATTCGAATCCTTTTTACGAGGATTCGTCCCAGCTCTGATAATCAGTGATTAAAACCAATAAAATTAAATCAATTTTTGGTGATACTTAATTTAGAGAAGGTTCATATCTTTGATAATAATGTTCTACTTTTAAGAGAGGTTGAATACAGGACTGTCGTCTATCTGTGTTGTCCTCATCTTTCGTCCTCGTCCAGCAGACGCAAAAAAGAAATGAGAGCGCATGATGTATGCCCCATGATTGTGCATGACCAGTCTGCCAATAAAATTAAATTTATTGCAGCGAAATCTTAAACGTACCAAAACCGACTGATACGTAGCGCTCATGATTTACTTCTTTAATTAAAAATAATAAATAACCCCATAAGTAAGAGAACAGCGCCTCGCGGGGAAAAAAAGAAGAAAAATCTGCTTGTGTAACATCAATTGGTATTCACCACTCCGCCGAATCTCCAAATTCGATTCCCCAACACACACACACATACATTCGGGAACGAAAATGAGATGCAGAGGAAATCATCAAAGGCACAAAGCTTAATAATACCCAAACCGGTATCGGGAAAGCGGCACTCGAGCTTTGGGTATTACTCACATGTCAACTGCACAGTCTTCTATCACGCGCTTAACATACACCGCATATCCTACTAAAATAAACATGGGATATAGGGTTCACACACATACACATACTATCGCAAACACACACATACACACACATGCGTTCAGAAGACGATATTCTCAAGGAGAAATTTAAAAATCAATTTCGTATAATTTCTCTCCTTTGACTCATTTTGAAATGTTCCAAGTGTAATATTCGGGAAGGGGTGCGTCCGCTCTCATCCCCCACGCCGCTTTCCGTTTCGCAGATAAAAGCTCTGCATGTGTGTGGGTGTGTGTGTGGAGGGCGAGTTTAAATAAATAAAATAAAAATGAGAAATGGGGGTTCCGCAGGATTTAATGTCGCGCCCCGTCCCGCTCGCGCATAGCAACACGCGATTCTTTCGCTCGCTTCTTTCGCATGGCCGTGGTATTTCGACAAGTTATGTCAACACACACGTCATACGCAGAATATTTTTTTTGAGAGTGTGTGTGTGCATCTAATTCAAAAACCAGAGCCGGCGTAATAACGCAAACGACAGTCGCACGCAAAATTTATATGAGATAAACGTAACGTGATGAGTAATTTTACTTGATGTGTATGTTGTTCGGGGAATATGAAATTGCTTTGTAAATTTTGCGAAAAATAATATATTCATGAAATTAAACTTTATGAGGACATTTCATTATACCACAAAGTAAAAAGCTATACAGGGTGTCCCTTTAATGTGAGGAAACGGCTTAACCATTGGTTCCTTCGATAAAAATATGATGATTTAACACAACTTATCTATATCTAAAAATTGACGGTTAAGCCGGAATTAGTCTTTAAAGTTCAAAAAAATATTTTTAATTTTATTTGTAACGATTGAGCGTTATATTCGATTTGACTGAAATTTATTATGGTTGATTATCATAATACAGAGTTTTTCTATTGTTTTTCTCTTTATATAAAATATTTTTCTCTATATCTTGAACAAGTTTCTCATCTTTCACGTGGTGAAACATATTTAACTATGATTTAACCAAGTGTTTTCTTTATTAAATCATATTTTTCTCTATTTGTCAAATGCTTTTCTTGTTTGTCAAATCATTTTCGTTTTGTATCAAGTAGTTTCTTTATATGTCAAATATCATTCGTTATTTGTCAGTTGTAATTCGGGTTTGCTAGCATTTGCTTTCATAATTACAAGTATTATGGCAGAGCAGCCAAGACGTAGAAAAAATAATAAAATCCCAAACGAAGTATGGTCGCTTATAGTAAGGGCGATGAATTCTGGTTCGTCGAGTATTCAGCTTTCAAAACAATTTGGAATACTTCCGGATACTGTACGAAAAATACATAAAAAATACACGGCCACAGGTGTAATAGAAAAAAGGCAAACAGGTCATCGAAATAAAATTTTAACAAATGTGCAAAAAGATGAAATTTGTGACTGGGTGGATGATGATTGCACTTAACCCTTGCAGCTCTAAAAAGGAAATGCTTAGAGACATGACCTGGAATGCAAATATCAATCTCAACAATTAACAGAGCGCTGAAGAACTTCCATTATTCATTCAAGATTGTTACAAATGTTCCAGCTCGCAGAAACTCACCCGAAGTAATTCAACAGAGGTTCCAATATGCGATTCATTATAATAAAATAATGAATGAACGAAACAAAATTTTGTATATTGATGAATTTGGAGTTCAGGTAACATCTCGTACTTCTTATGGTAGACCCCTCAAAAATTTGCCTGCACATTTACATAAGGCCCAAATAAGAAGTAGGAATTATTTAATTGCTGCCGCTATGAGAAGCATTCCTTTATATCTATTCCAAATTCAAGATAGGCCATATAGTGTCGAACACTTTGAAAAATTTATCGTTACCCTAATTAATCATTAGAGTGTCGATGGAATTGAAGGAGTACATTTTATTATGGACAATGTACTATTCCATAGAAATTTAGATATTAGAAACTTAGTTGAACGACACGGCCACAACTTGATCTTTCTTCCACCATATAGCCCATTTTTAAACCCAATTGAGGAGCTATTTTCTGCATGGAAAAATGGAATAAAACGAGCAGAAGCAGCTAATACCGATGAATTATACGAGATAATTCATGCATCATCAGAAAATATATTGGAAACGCATTGTCTTCATTATGTTCAACATATGGAGACATACCTTGAACAAGTTTCTCATCTTTCACGTGGTGAAACATATTTAACTATAATTTAATAAAGAAAACACTTGGTTAAATTTCACTAATATTTTGGTTTTTTATTCCAACTAGTTTCGACTTTGAGTCATTCTCAAGGAGTTATATTTATATGGATTAATTTGATGATTTCTGAGAGGTTATCCCGTTTTTTGTACCATTTTTTCGTTTCAAAACTAATCCAAATTCTGTACGCTTGTTTTAATGTTTGTCTAGCTCCTTGAGAATGACTCAAAGTCGAAACTAGTTAGTATAAAAAACCAAAATATTAGTGAAATTTAACCAAGTGTTTTCTTTATTAAATCATATGGAGACATACCTAAGTGATTGTTTAAAAGAAAATAAATTCTTTCCTAAAGTGCTAATTACATATTTTGTTGTTATGTATTTTTATTTCTCATATTTATTCAAAAGATTGTCAATGTTATTATTTCCAATAAAGTTTGAGTTAAAATTACATATTACGCATATTATTGTAGTTTAAGAATTACAATTGAGAAATAACGAAACAATTTTGACACTTCAAGAATTTATTTGACATACAACGAAAAGCTTTTGACAAACAAGAAAATCAATTGATAAAAAAGAAACACATTTGATATAAAAAGAAAAGCAATAGAAAAACCCTGTACAACCCATCAACGTTATTATAGTCATCATTGATTGACAAGAAGTATGAAAAACAGTAGTAACACAACATAAAAACTAAAATATGTTTTTATTGGCGCACCAATATAAAAATTTAAAAAAAATTACTTCAAAGATTAGTTCATTTAAAAGCGTTTTGTCTGTTAATAATGCTTGATATTTTGTATGTTTTGCCACAAAAATATAAAATATAAATATTTTGTAACGTTTTGCCACAAAAATATAAAATATAAATATGGTATCCTCAATTTCCTTAGCAAAATCCTTATACAAGCAACATACAGTAAATTTTTCTTTTAGGTAAACATATGCGTAAGCTGTACATTTTTCGACATTCGTTGTTTTTTACAAAAGTTCACTTAGAAGCTTTAAACGAGTGTTTTTCACTCCCAGACTAAGCATGAAGTAAAATTTCGAGTTTAGAAAAGCCTGAAAATTTGGCTTGGTTGCGTAGCGCAGCGGAGCGACCAAGCCAAATCAGGCTTTTCTAAACTCGAAATTTTACTTCATGCGCCACGCGTATAAAACACTGATTCAAAGTGGAGTTCAAAATATACTGCTAAGTTCTGATCACATGTTCATTAATTCAACAAATGTTATTATGGAATATGTGAAAGTATACTTAAAAGAAAAAAAATCCCGGTATGTGTTGTAAAGTTGCAAGTTGTAGCTTTCTCTTTTTTGAAAATCTCTGCATCGTGACAATTTATTTGACAAATTATGATTTATTTGTCGCATTGATAATCATTTACAAACATCTCAAAGTTTGATGTTTACAATACCCTACTGGTAAAGCAGGACTGCAACTGTTCGCAGTAAATACACCCTAAGTTGGTAATATTAAAAAAAAATCAGTGTTTATATACACTTTTGCTGTAGTTTTTTTTTTAGCTTTTTTTAAATATTTTTGTATATAAGGTATGATTCACGAGAGGTGACCCATGGTTTCCTTGATTTGTGGTGCTTTCTGTACCAATACATGCAATACGAAAATAGTTTGATGTCATCAAATTACGTGTGTGAAAAGAGGCAGAAAACTTCACGATGTCTGTTATGGTTTTTAGATGGAACATGCGAAAACGTGTGTTCCGGTATGCAGAGTTACCGGCGATTTACCGCAAACGCCGGAACTTTGATTTAATCAGCGTAATTTAATAATTATTCGGGCAACATAATTTTTGATTCATATTTTTTAACAGCGGCACCCATTTGTTTTTTTTTTAATTCCCTTTAGTTATCAGCTTCATAAATCATAATAATTATAAAATGAGTAAAGTCCGTATAACATACATTGAAAGTTGAATTTGTATATTTTATATATTTTAATTTTAAGTTTACATAAGTTTTCTTTTTTCTTAGGATTAATAGGTTTTTCCCGATGTACAATTTGCACTCGCGTTAAACGCTCAATAATCCCCACGTTACGCCCACAACGCTGTACCCGAAATTTTTCTCTAGAATTACCCCAGGTACCAGTTACGCCCCGCATTTTGCGTACTGGGAATTTATGTAATCCATGTTTATGACGCCCGGGTATTCCAAAGACCCGGGCAATTGTCAAGGGTAATAGAGGGAAAGTACGCGCAAACACGCGAGAGAGTACAGCTGCGGGATTATTTATATTTTGATATGTGTGATATTAACTTAATTAATAATACCAACTAGTACCACTCATACAGGGAACATCGGCGATTAATTTACCAATCATGGTAAAAAGTCCTACCGTTGGTACGGATGCTGCAACCAGAACATGCTAATATATTAAAGTTGTAAATACAATTATTTTGCAATCATTTTAATTTAATTACGTGGTTGTACATCCGTACTGTTTCCAGGCGGTAGGCAATTTAAAGAGCGCATGCGCGCGCCCTATCGCTGAGCGAAGCGCGATCCTTGTTTATCCCCAACCCCACGCGTCAGCCTATGGGAGAAGTCCTAGCCCTACCGGCTTCTCCCTTAACAAAACCGACTGACAGACGGGGAGTTGGTAGTTGGGAGTTGGTAGTTGGGAGTTGGAGTTGGAGTTGGAGTTGGAGTTGGAGTTGGAGTTGGAGTTGGAGTTGGAGTTGGAGTTGGAGTTGGAGTTGGAGTTGGAGTTGGAGTTGGAGTTGGAGTTGGAGTTGGAGTTGGAGTTGGAGTTGGAGTTGGAGTTGGAGTTGGAGTTGGAGTTGGAGTTGGAGTTGGAGTTGGAGTTGGAGTTGGAGTTGGAGTTGGAGTTGGAGTTGGAGTTGGAGTTGGAGTTGGAGTTGGAGTTGGAGTTGGAGTTGGAGTTGGAGTTGGAGTTGGAGTTGGAGTTGGAGTTGGAGTTGGAGTTGGAGTTGGAGTTGGAGTTGGAGTTGGAGTTGGAGTTGGAGTTGGAGTTGGAGTTGGAGTTGGAGTTGGAGTTGGAGTTGGAGTTGGAGTTGGAGTTGGAGTTGGAGTTGGAGTTGGTAGTTGGAAGTTGGAGTTGGAGTTGGAGTTGGAGTTGGAGTTGGAGTTGGAGTTGGAGTTGGAGTTGGAGTTGGAGTTGGAGTTGGAGTTGGAGTTGGAGTTGGAGTTGGAGTTGGAGTTGGAGTTGGAGTTGGAGTTGGAGTTGGAGTTGGAGTTGGAGTTGGAGTTGGAGTTGGAGTTGGAGTTGGAGTTGGAGTTGGTAGTTGGAAGTTGGAGTTGGTAGTTGGAAGTTGGAGTTGGTAGTTGAAGTTGGTAGTTGGGAATTGGAGTTGGTAGTTGGAAGTTGGAGTTGGTCGTGTGCAGTTTACGAGTTGTCTTTCAAAGTTACAAGTGGTGTTTTTTTTTCTTTTAATTTCACGAAGCACTTTTGAGTCGTGTCTGTTAATTTTAACTTTTTCTTCAACTATTATTATTGAGTCCTGTTTACGCGAGTGCGACATTTTTTTTCCTCATTCCAATTAGTTCTTGTCTTTTCTTTTGTTTTCTGTTGTTTATAGTAAATCTTAATTATTACTCCTATTTGTTTTGGTTTGTGAATAAACCACAGTTTTTTTTCATGAACTAATTGAATTTTTTTTTACTTTATTTTATCTTCAATCATTCACTTGGCCCCATTACCTCTAAAATTGATAATAAACAAAGTGAAAGTGTTTGTGCCAATAAAGCGAAGAAACATCCAGAGGAAAGAAGACTCCAACTCTAAGTCGTATACTGTAGAGCAACAAAGGTCAGAAATAACTAACATTTTTTTGTATAGCTTGCCGATCAATTGAGCCAAGCCGGAGGTTAACAACGAGCACCACTGCTTATTTTGTCAAACTTACATTTTTTGTATAACGTGAGTGCCCCTCCGTCACATTTTGACAATGTCTTCGCAAAACTAAATCTGCAAAAACCCAACCACAAATCATTTTAATTAATGTGCACAATCGTTTTGAATGTGAGTTTAAGTGGTATAATTCTAATTTCCACATCTAAGAAAAAACAATAAATAAATCCCAGTATCGGAATAGGCTTAAAAGTTGCGTAATGAGTGACAGTTTTTTAGAAAAAAAATTCAAGAAAATCGATCAGTGAAAATTTATAGAAATATTTTCCGAATTTTTTTGTATAAGTGACCTTGGGTATAATCCATTAAATTTTTAAGACATATCTATTACATGTCATAAATGGCAAAAACTATTGCTGGTGGACCTGAGAGAAAGGTTATTATTAACTTTTAGTACTGATATCTGAAACATGTCATTTTAAAAATACGAAAAAAAAAAAAAAAATAGATCCTATTGTTATCCCATTATCGGACTAGGCTTAAAAGTTGCAGAATGAGTAACAGTCTCTTAGAAAATATTTTATAGAAATATGGTTTTTAAATTTTTTTGGATTTTATATTCAAAAAGTATATTGAAAAATAAATAAATTCAAAAAAAAGGTCCATTTTTCACAAAGTTATTAGCATTTAAATAAAAGAACGTTATTTTTTCAAAAATCGATATCTCGAAAGCGGCTGCACAAATAAAATTGAAAAAAATCATGGAGGTCTCTCTCATTCGGTACTATAACATAAAAAAATATGAAAAAAACCGAAGATGCAAAAGCCAGATGGTATCCGATTTGGCGTGGAATACCCCATAGATATATGCATATTTTTTAAAAGTTTATTTTGAAGCTTATAACGAGTGTTTTCCACTCCCAGACTAAGCATGAAGTAAAATTTCGAGTTTAGAAAAGCCTGAACATTTGGTTTGGTCGCGTAGCGCGAAGCGCGGAGCGGCCAAACCAAATTTTCAGGCTCTTCTAAACTCGAAATTTTACTTCATACGCCACGCGTATTAAACCCTAAAAGCACTAAATATTGTGAAAGAGCAAACTTCGCTTAAAATGAGTGTCTTGTACACGTGGCGCATGAAGTAAAATTTCGAGTTTAGAAAAGACTGAAAATTTGGTTTGGCAGCTCCGCGCTTCGCGCTACGCGACCAAACCAGATTTTCAGGCTTTTCTAAACTCGAAATTTTACTTCATGCTTAATCTGGGAGTGGACAACACTCGGTTGTAACTTTAATTCGAATCCCTTTCAAACACAGCGAATATCTAAAGATTTAAAAGAAACAATCCCTGTACTTGTATGTACACAGATATAAATCCTCCGTGTGTATAAAATATCAATGTAAACAGACTTCGAACTGAAAGACCTATTAAATATCAAAGAAAAAATCCGTGTACTCGTATGTAGACAGATAAAAGAACCTCCCTGTATATAAAATATCAATGTAAACAGACTTCGAACTCAAAGACATATTAAATATCAAAGATTAAGAGATTTTTTTTAAGAGTTCACTTTGATGCTTATTACGAGTGTTTACCACTCCCAGACTAAGCATGAAGGAAAATTTCGAGTTTAGAAAAGCCTGAAAATTTGGTTTGGTCGCGTAGCGCGAAGCGCGGAGCGGCCAAACCAAATTTTCAGGCTTTTATAAACTCGAAATTTTACTTCATGCGCCACGCGTATTAAACACTGAAAGCACTAAAATATTGTGGAGGAGCAAACTTCGCTTGAAATCAGTGTCTTGTACGCGTGGCGCATGAAGTAACATTTCGAGTTTAGAAAAGCCTAAAAATTTGGTTTGGCCGCTCCGCGCTACGCGACCAAACCAAATTTTCAGGCTTTTCTAAACTCGAAATTTTACTTCATGCTTAATCTAGCAGTAGACTACACTCGTTTGTAACTTTAATTAGAATCCCTTTCAAACACAACGAATATCTGAAGATTTAGATGAAATAATCCCTGTACTCGTATGTATACAGATAAAAAAACCTTCCGGTATATAATAATAATAATAATAATATTCTTTATCTTCCACAATTAAAAGAACAAGATTAAAATAATAACACAAACAGTACTTATTGTATAAAACCCATTCGCCACAATATGAATATATCTTTATTTAAAGTTGGGTTGTGTTCGAAGCAGTTATGCCTGTTTGTATAACCAAACAGGCTCTTTAGTGTTTGGTTATACAAACAGGCATAACTGCTTCGAACACAACCCAACTTTAAATAAAGATATATTCATATTGTGACGAATATTATTGGTAATTTACAAAAAAATATAATTACAATTATATTTAAGAATGTATGTATAACTTATACAATAATAATAATAAAAATAATTAAAAATTACAAAAATTGCAGCAGTAACTTGGTATACCATCATTTTCATTTTTATTCGCCTGAAAATACGAAGAACTTTACAGATTTTTTAAATGCTAGCAGTTGTTGAGTTTTGTACTCAATGGGAATATTGTTGTACACTTTTACCACATTATAAGTGAAACTGCGTTCAAAATACGTTGATCGGTGAATTGGTGGTATTAGGAGCCCTTTATTTCTTATATTAATGTTGTGTACGTCAGTTTGAAAAGATATTTTCTTGTAAAGATAAGGTGGGCATTTTAAACGAATTATTTTATTGAACAAACATGCCATATGCAAGTGCCTCCTTCCTACCATGTTAATCCAGTTTGTAAGTTTTAATGTATGTGATATGTTGTCATATTTCCATATTCCGTGAATTAATCTAAGACATGAGTTTTACACTAGTTGTATTCTTTTTTGTGTGACTGCAGTTAAACATGGTCCATAGACTACATCACAAAAATTGAAATGTGAAAGAACTAAACCCTGGGTCTCCAAACTATCTTCTTCGCGGGCCACAAATACAATTCTACATAATAAAGTCGGCCAAGATCCGATTAATTTTATAAAATTATGAAAAATTTAAGGAACAATTGTTACAATATTTCAAACTAAACTATTACATAATATAATTTTTAATTCGTGTGATAGAAACGATCTAGCGGCATAAATCAACTTAAGATTGGAATGAGCAATTCTGAAACATTTTGAAATGTGTGAGGCAAACCTCAATTTTGTATCAACAATTAACCCAAGATTTTTGGCTTCCTCAACAAAAATCAAAGGCACATCGTTTAAAAATATATTTATGTCTTTTTCACTTAGTTTTTTACTGAATAATTTAGCGCATGATTTGTTAGGATTAACTTGTAAACAATGTTGTGTGCATGCGTTAGTAAATGTTTTTAGATCAAAATTTATATTATTTACAGCATCTCTAACGTTGCAGCTTGTGGATGAATGTAGCAACTTTGTGTCATTCGCGTACATATGGAATTTTAAATATTTAAAGTATTGTCCGAAACTGGATGTATACTCTGCATACATGAGAGGTCCCAGAATTGACCCCTGAGGTACACCTCTGGTGGTTTTATGGCGGCTAGATGTAACACTTTCTATAATAACCGATTGGTCGCGATTTGACAGGTATGAATAGAAGAAACATAATGCATTTTTAGACAATCCAATATAACGTAATTTTGCCATTAAAATATTATGATCTATAGTGTCGAAAGCTTTGCTAAAATCAAGAAAGATAAGCAAACTATCTTCACCACAGTCTCCATCTCTTAAAATGTTGTCTGTTATATCAAGCAATGCAGTTGCACAACTGTGGTGTGGCCGAAAACCTAATTGCTGTTCAGGCAAAATATTATATTCTGCTAAGATTACCCGCAGTTGTGAGTCTACTAATTTTTCAAGAATATTAGAAACGGTGGGCAGTATATTAATCGGTCTAAAATCAGCTGTAGAAGTTGGAGTTGAAATTTTAGCAAGTGGTGTTATTAATGCATGCTTCCAATGGCTGGGGAAATAATTTGAAAGAAGACAGGAATTAGGTATGTGAGTTAATGCAGGTATAATATACAGAGAGTTTTATGTAACACCGAACATTTTCATAACGAGAATTTTGACATTGAAGTAACCATATGCATATGTTGCATATTTTCCGATGCTCGGTTTATTAAAAGAATCCAATTTGAAGCTTTAAACGAGTGTTTTCCACTCCCAGGCTAAGCATGAAGTAAAATTTCGAGTTTAGAAAAGCCTGAAACCATTAAAAATTGTAGCCAATCAATCGCAATTAATGCCTAAACTTGTACACACAGGGAGTTTTTTTTTTTCAAGTATACATGTCCCAATTACACCGTATATGTCGTAAATCTTTAAATACTCGTTGTTAAAAAAAATCAATTTGAAACTTGAAATGAGTGTCTTCCACTCCCAGACTAAGCATGAAGTAAAATTTCGAGTTTAGAAAAGCCTGAAAATTTGGTTTGGTCGCGTAGCGCGAAGCGCGGAGCGGCCAAACCAAATTTTCAGGCTTTTCTAAACTCGAAATTTTACTTCATGCGCAACCGGTACAAAACACTGATTCAATGTAAAGTTTAGCAGTGTGTTTTAAACTTCGTAATATGTCAGTGTTTTGTACCGGTGGCGCATGAAGTAAAATTTCGAGTTTAGAAAAGCCTGAAAATTTGGTTTGGCCGCTCCGCGCTTCGCGCTACGCGACCAAACCAAATTTTCAGGCTTTTCTAAACTCGAAATTTTACTTCATGCTTAGTCTGGGAGTGGAAGACACTTATTTCAAGTTTCAAATTGATTTTTTTTAACAACGAGTATTTAAAGATTTACGACATATACGGTGTAATTGGGACATGTATACTTGAAAAAAAAAAACTCCCTGTGTGTACAAGTTTAGGCATTAATTGCGATTGATTGGCTACAATTTTTAATGGTCATATTGGCAACCCAATTTACACATAACTTAAAAAATAAAGGTGTATTGGATGAACATGTTCGGTGTTACATAAAACTCTCTGTATGGACAGCAAAGTTTTAGCTTGCATGCATTAATATCATCACTGCCAGTTGCATTCGTTTTAATATTATATAATATTTTATGCACTTCGAAAGTTTCTACCAATTTAAACGTAAACAATTCATTAAAATTATATTTTCTGTTGTTACTATAAAATTGAACCACATCTTGACTTATGTTCGAGGTTTTAGTTATAGAGTTAATAAAATAATTGTTAAAAGAGTCTGGGTTACGAAGAGATTCTGGAAATTATATTTTAGGTTTGTTAGAAAGATTTAGCTCTTTTAATGCCTTCCATAACTGCTTTGGTGCTGTGCGAAATATAAATTCAAAATAAGCTTTCTATTCTTTTCGAATCGAGTTTGTTGTTAAATTCCTCAATGATTTGTAATAGTTCCAGTGTTCAGGTTTTTTTATTCTTTTGTATTTATTGAGAGCAGTATTTCTCAAATCTATCGTCAATTTGATATAATCAGTGATCCAGAGAGTTATCGGTTTCGTAAAACGGGATATCTTGTATAGAGCATGTTTATTAAATAATTCGTAGTTCAAGTTATTGAAAGCAGCAACTTTGTCATCTATATTTTTCATAGTGTAGATCAGTGGTGGGGAAACTTTTTTTAAGACGGGCTATTTGTAATAACCAGACAATCGTAGCGGGCCAAAGAATAATGCTTAATCGTAGGTAGGTAGTTTTTATGCGGGTCGTCACATTACGAAGTAAGAACGCGTTCAAACATTCTCACGACGGCACTCTTAAACGGGCCGGATTAAACCTTTCCGCGGGCCGGACTTGGCCCGCGGGCCGTAGTTTCCCCATCACTGGTGTAGATATTGTGAAAAGATAAATATTGAAGGTCTTTAGAAAAATGTTCATAATATATATTTTTGAATGTTCTGTAAGTATGATATGTAGTTGTACGTTTGAAATGTTTTACTAGAATGTCACCAAAAACTAAATCGTGATCTGATATATGTACATTTTGTGTTCAAACGTTGGTTATTAAATCGGGGTCTGATATTATAATTAAGTCTATGAGATATAAAATATCAATGTAAACAGACTTCGAACTAAAAGACTTATTAAATATCAAAGATAAAGTGTTGGACATTATTGTAAATGTAATTTATACATTAAATAAAATTATAAATATATCAACTTAGAGATTTTAACTGGTATGTCCTTATAAATCTTGAATCCGATTCTATCTAAACATTTTATTCAAGAATCAATGATAAGAGGTAATATTTTTACATCGCAATTACACGCTTCCTTTTTTTTTTTCTTTAGAGCGCCTTTGTTTAATTTTCCTTGAGTCATGTTTATTGTATGTTAAAGTTAGCGTATACAAAGGAATGTAAGTCTAATTGAAATTTTATGTGTGTCCTCGTTCCGTGCACGGTTCCATGGGGTCCTTAACCTCGTAATTAAAGTGCGGACGAAATTCGTAAAGCGACTAAAACGATGCCAATCTGGCGTGGAACGTGTTTGTCCTATTGTCATAAAAAAAGGCCTTTTATATAAATGATCAACTTTTGTGAGCGACGCGCGCGATCTGAATAACAAAAGACGACTCTCCGACTTTCCCGCTCTCCTCTTTACCTCTGCCATTCACCTTTTCTCTACCTGCTCCGACTCCGATCCTATTTCGTATTTCCTGCGAGCAACATAAAAACGGCCACTAATTAAAACAGAGCGCGGGCCACACCCCCCGCGACCCCGGCCCGACCAATCACGGTCCTTGATTGCGTAATTAGAACAAGTCGCTATCTCCGTCCAGGGCCGCCGCGGACCAATCGGAAGCGTTGATTGCAGTCCTGCTACTGGTTTGCAAGGACCGCTTTGATACACTTTATTGGAGGAATTGCGACACATTGCGGGTGAATGAAGAGCGTCTTCATCCTTTCGACGAGGGGGAGAGAGATGGACTTGTTTTAATTAGCGACTGGCTGCTGCAATTCCTGCGCCAGTAATTAACCATTCGGAGGAAGGGACGAGGATGGGTAATTAGGGAGTTTATTGGAGGATGGCTGATGGGTTTGCTTTTTTGTTTCGGCGCATTTAACCAATGAGAGACTAAGATAACATTGAAGTAGGAAAAGCCACATTTTGTTTAAAAGTGAACGAGCCATAGAAAGTATTGATTAGCATATCTAGTGTAGATGGAGTAAATAGAACATAGGATTGTCAATGGTAATTATTTATATTCTTATATTATCTTTCCTAATTATTTTAGAGCAAGCATAAACATTATTTTTTGCTTTTATAAGCGGAGTTTGTACACACTTTTGCCGTAGTTTTTTTAGTTGTTTTAATATTTTTGTATATGAGGTACGATTCACGAAAGGTGTCCCATGGTTTCCTTGATTTGTGGTGCTTTCTGCACTAATACATGTAATACGAAAATAGTTGATGTCATAAAATTACGTCTATGAAAAAAGACAGAAAACTTCATAATATGTCTGTTGTAGTTTTTAGATGGAACATGTGAAAACGTATGTTTCGCTTTGCAGCTTTCAAATTTTAAGGTTAAACGTCACATTTCGACAATGTTTTCGTAAAACTAAATCCCAGAGACAAATCATTTTAATTACTGTGCACAATCGAAGCGGGGCGACCAAACCAAGTTTTCAGACTTTTCTAAAAGGCGTATAAAACACTAAAATGTTATAAAGTTAAAGATATATATATATATATATATATATATATATATATATATATATATATATATATATATATATATATAACTGGCTGGAGGTTTTTGGGCTGCTTTCTCGTGTTAATTGATTTATTTCCGCTCTACATTTCGGCAGCATCACTTCTGCCATCCTCAAGAGCTTTTTTATATACTGAGTGATAGATGTCACGTTCACTGTCAGTACATTTGTTTTGTAAACTAGGGACTTGTAGTCTAGATCTGCTGCGTGTTATTGTTCCGCTCGATGTAGAAGGTGCTAAAATTTCTTGATTTGTGTCCGATGTATCTGCATTGTTAAAATTACTTGAATTTGTCTGAATATTCCGAAAATTGTTAAATATTGGAGGCAAGTCATATTTTTGTTGTTTTATTGTATTCATCAAAGGATTCCATGTGGTTTGTAATCTTGTGCCATCATCTCGTTTATTAAGGCACAAAGGATGTTTATCTATTTCTATGGCTTCCCGTACGATTCTTTCTTCAAATTTTGCGATAGAACTAATTAATTAATCAATTAACGCGAGAAAGCAGCCCGAAAACCTCCAGCAAGTTATATTTTGCTTGCGAAAACCTAAAAATAAATAATATATATATATATATTTAGTATGCTGCTTTTGTAGTATATTTTGAACTTCATTTGAATCAGTGTATTAGTTATAGTTATACGCATGGCACATGAAGTAAAACTTGGAGTTTAGAAAAGCCTGAACTAATAAATTACAGCTTGTTTATTTTAACAATTATATTTTATTATATAATCCTTGGCTATCGACCGTAAGTCTTTCAGCCTGAGTTGTAGTTGTCATTGTCTTGTCGGGTAGTTATGATTCATGTGAGATGAGATGAATTGATGAATGATGGTTTCTGGGTTGTTGAATTTGACAGAAATATTAGGGTTACGTACTAGACCGACGTGATTAAGAATGTCATGGATGTGTGGGTTAGATGCCAATTTTTGGGTCAGTTGGGTAAGTCATTTTTTAATAGGGATTATTTATGTTTTTTCATGGAGTTGGTTATTGGAATGTCGGATTTTTGTGAGGATTCTAAGGTATTGGAGGGGTCGTGGAGTTGGTTATTGGGATGTCGGATTTTTGTGAGGATTCTAAGGCCTGATCGTTCTGCTACTTCGATAATATTTAATATTGAGGGACGAGGGTTGAGGAAGAGAATTGAAGCATATTCTGATAAGGGGCGTCAGATCATTTTGTAGATGTGGACAGCTGTTTTTGTCGTGATTTCTTTATTTTGGAAGGTTAACGATCTAAAATGCCGCGCCCTATTTTGATTTTTTGTTTTCATGGTTTGGGAATGGAGTTTGAAGGATAGTTTGGGGTCGAAAGTGATGCCAAGGTATTTTCAAGCAGGGGATAGGCTGGTTACGGTGTTTGATATGGTTGTGCTAAATGGGGAATTGAAAGGTCTGTGGAAGGTTGTTAATAGATAGGATTTATTGGGATAAATGGATATTTTCCATTTGGAAAACCAAAGAGATAGTGAATCAATTAGCCCATGGAGAGTAGAAAGAACTTTAGGATTAATGGATATTTTCCATTTAACAAACCAAAGTGATAGAACTTTAGGAAGGGTAGGTTGGTGTGTTATAAGGGCAGTGTCATCGGCAAAGAGCAAACTATATGCTGAGGGATTAAGGTACTGTGGGTTAGGGTTGTATGCGTCATGGACATAGATATTGTATAGGAGGGGAGATAATGGAGAGCCTTGCGGAACACCTTGTTGGGGAATAAAGGGCCGAGAGATGGTATTTTGGACGCGGACATTAAGGAGTCGATTGCTTAGGAAATTATCAATGAGATAAATTAAGTGTGATCGGATACTGAGGGAGTTGTACTTAAACAGCAAACCTCGATGCCAGACTGAATCAAAGGCCTTTTTTATATCTAGGAATAATATAACTGTTTTTTTATGTTTTCGAGGTGTGCTGTTTGGCAATTGAAATTTAGGATAGTGCGTGAGAGAGTGGTTGATCTATTTTGGAGGAATCCGAGAAATTGATAGGGAGGAATCTGTTGGGATTTCCTTTAATTTTTTATATTTCATTTTTCAATTTTTGGTTTATCTACTCAAAATTAATGAACGAATCGCACTACGTATAGTTTTAAATCATTTGACTCATTTATTTCGTAAATTGTTACTTGTATTTACTATTATTATTTAAATTTGATTAATTAATTAACTAAAAAATATTGAATAAATTATGTATTCAAATTAAGTATAAATGAAATTGCCAACTCTTGGTTGCAGAATACTTCAAACATTAAAAGTGCGATTCTTTTCGCAATCTACAACAAGTTAGTCTTACAAAGACTATATCAAAGACTCATTAAAACAACTATTTCCCGGGCTAATACCCCGACGGACATTGAATTATACAACAAGTGTTTGCTGTTACATACAGTAACCTACTGCAAATGTAACATAATTTGACCCAAATTGTTACATTTGCAGTAGGTTACTGTATGTAACAGCAAACACTTGTTGTAAAATTCAATGTCCGTCGGGGTATTAGCCCGGGAAGTAGTTGTTTCAATGAGTGTTTGATATAGTCTTTGTAAGACTAACTTGTTGTAGATTGCGAAAAGAATCGCACTTTTAATATTCAAATTAAAGTTATGCATAATATATAAAATTACGAAATTGTTATTCGTGAAAATGCAAACAATGTCTTAATTAATAAAACAACTTAAGACGATAAATATCCATTGAAACCACTACTTCTTGTGCAAATACACCTCCGGATATTGAATTATACAATGAAATATTTAAAATCTTATTTATTTTAATTTGTTACAACACTCTATTAAAGTATATGTAACGTTTAGGTCAAATTCTCTTAAATTCTCTATAAAGTTATGCATTTCAGTTTTAAATGATTAAAACATAGAACAGTTTTAAACCGATGTGTAATTTGTAAATTAATCATTATTTTAGTAGAATAAGCAAGATTGTTTGTGTGGGATTATTTAATTATATTTCCCTTTTGTTTTCAGATGCGGTGTTATCAGGATGGCCGTCCTTACAGCAATGGCCATGGTCCATGTGTGTGCGGAAGACGTGTGAGGGCGTAAGCGTCAGCGTTGCGACGCGTCCTCTTCTACTCGTGGGCCGTTCGCGACGCCGCGTGAATCGTGACGCAAGCGCGTCCTTCCAAGTCGATAACATTGCTCTGCATCTATTATATTTTAAAATGTGACTGGAATAACTTAACATTAACCAAACAAAGACGCTCATTTGTGTCACAAAAAGTTTATACCGTAAGACGGGAGGATTCCTCTCCTCGTTTCACTTCTTTTGCCTTATTTTCTCTCTTTCCGAGGCCGTGCGTCTTCGTTAAGCCCTTCTTAATGTTCGCCGCTCGGTCTTTGCAAATTTTTTAAATTTATATCCTCGTTATTAATTTAACGTATGTACATGATTTCTTTAGATAATCAAAATGTAATTAAAAATAAAGATATACACAAATTATAAGTTTTTTATTATCATTTTTTTACTTTAAAAATTATCTGATTTAAAAATTATAAAAATGAAATGCATGAAATCAAACAAGTATAATTATGTAGGTACATTTATACAATTTAATTTTAAACTAGATTAAGTGGATATTATATTTTTCAATAAACGTATATGATTTAATATAGAAAACACTTGGTTAAATTACACTAATATTTTGGTTTTTTATTCCAACTAGTTTCGACTTTGAGTCATTCTCTACTCCTTGAGAATGACTCAAAGTCGAAACTAGTTGGAATAAAAATCCAAAATATTAGTGAAATTTACCCAAGTGTTTTCTTTATTAAATCATAGTTTAATATGTTTTACGACGTGAAAGATGAGAAACTTGTTCAGGATATAAACGTATATTTTTAATTTTTTAAAATTTTTTGGATTATAGTTATAATTCGATATGATTTTGATACCCAGTGATGCTATATAATGGAGTTCAATATATAAATAAGCTTTCAGTCTATTATTCTTTCATTAATGTGAAGTAATATAGTTAATTTTTAAGAATTATGTTTTTGGTAAAAGCTTTAAAAAACACGTGTTTCTCCTGTACAAATTACCATTTTCTCTAGATAATATTTTGGTGAACTAGTTATAGTTTACTCATTAACTTAAAATACTGAACGTGCTGCCTCAAATCATTAATCAGTTTTGGTGAATGCGCCGGGCTGGAAGTTATATTTTTACCTCGCTTAACCCTTTCAGCCCTAGAATTTTTCTGATGACCAAAAATGTTTTATTTACTCCATATTATTTATTAATATCTTAGATGTACAGAGAGTTTTTCTTTTAAGTATACATACAGTGTGTCTAGTTATTGTGGGGAACTTAATTGACTTAATTGAAAAGGTCCAAACTAGATTTTTATTACTATTAATGATTTCGATAGCTAACGCCATCTTATGCTTCATAGTGGCATCGTCAGTGACACGAAGAGGACCTTGAAGTCCGAAACGCGTCTGTGGGTACCTAGTGCCGGAATACTGAACACAAATTCAATTTTGATATTTGTTTTCTGGTTTCACAAACAGAGTTCTGCTCGCTCGTGGACGAAACAGTGACCTGTATATGCACTTTGTGCATTCGTGTCACTGACGATGCCACTATGAAGCATTAGATGGCGTTAGCTATCGAAATCATTAATAGTTTTCACATATTTGCTTGAAATAGTCAGAAATGTTCAGTATTCCTCAGCACTGGGTCGGGACCACACTGAAGAGGACCTTGAAGTCCGAACCGCGACTGTGGGTACCTGGTGCCGGAATACTGAACACAAATTCAATTTAGATTTTTATTACTTGCTTCACATAAGCTAGGAATTGCCCGGATAAATTATAGCCGATCTTATATGCTAAATGTATTAAATTTAAAATCTCTGCGCTACAGAAGAGTTATGCTAGATTTGTGCTATGGGTACAAACTAATTAATGGCTTTGTGAACAGTAGCATATTGGTTGGGGCATCAAACTTTAATTTTTATTCATCCACTGTTCTACGAAACAAACCTTTGTTTCGTTTAATCACCCATCGCACAAATTATGCCTCTAATAATCCTGTTTGCCGCATAATGAAATATTGTAATACATTTTCAAACTTTCTAATATTTTGTAATTCTTACAATATGTTTAAGCGCCACCTTTCGCTCATTGATCTTGTAGTTGTTTTTAAATTGTATTTATTAGCTAATTGTAACTTGAATTTTCCAAACTTTTTAATATTTTGTAATTCTTACAATATGTTTAAGCGCCACCTTTCACTCATTGATCTTGTAGTTGTTTTTTAATTGTATTTATTAGCTAATTGTAACTTGAATTTTATAACTACCATGTGCATTGTATTATTTGTTATATGTTTAATTTACACACATTTATTATTATATATATATTTAATGTAAAATGGAGATTTCCGTACAAATAAATAAATAAATATATGGCATTTGTAAACTTTTTTGTCTGTTAATAATGTTTCATATTTTGTACGGTTTTGAAACAAAAATATAAAGTATGAATATGTTTCCTCAATTTCCTTGGCAAAATCCCAATACAAGCAACATACGGTACTATTTTTTTTTTTAGGTAAATATATGCATAAGCTGTAAATTTTCTGATATTCGTTATTTTTTGAAAGAGTTTAATTTGAAGCTTTTAACGTGTTTTTTCCACTCCCAGACTAAGCATGAAGTAAAATTTCGAGTTTAGAAAAGCCCCGTGAAAATTTGTCGAGGGTCGCGCAGCGACCCGAGACAAATTTTCTGGGCTTTTCTAAACTCGAAATTTTACTTCATGCGCCACGCGTATAAAAGACTATAATATTGTCAAATTTATGTATATTTAAACCTCACTTAAAATCTGTTTAATAAGCGTGGCGCATGAAGTAAAATTTCGAGTTTAGAAAAGCCCAGAAAATTTGTCTCGGGTCGCTGCGCGACCCTCGACAAATTTTCACGGGGCTTTTCTAAACTCGAAATTTTACTTCATGCTTAGCCTGGGAGTGGAGAACACTCGTTTAAAGCTTCAAATTGAATTTTCTTGGCTTTTCTAAACTCGAAATTTTACTTCATGCGCCACCCATGCGCCACCCTGCGCGACCCTTGACAAATTTTTACGGGGCTTTTCTAAACTCGAAATTTTACTTCATGCTTAGTCTGGGAGTAGAAAACACTTGTTTAAAGCTTTAAATTAAACTTAAAAAAAACAGGGAATATCCGCAATTGTTGTATCAATTCCATGGTATGTCATTATTCTTTTAAAACCACATTACTTTTTCTTAAATATTTTAGCTGAGAGAAACGTAAGTGTTAAGTGTGAATAGTAATAAATTTAGATTTTTTCCCTCTACAAAAAAGTAAAATACATTTTGTCTCTAGAATAAATAGGAAAGCTAATATTTGAACACTTAAAAATTAACATGCGATTTGCTATCTTACGTCCGCCAAGTCAACACCCGGTATAGATGTAGTTATTGGATACAATGTACTACCTGATTAACTTTAAAATTGTGAAATGGACAGCTTAAAAGAAATACTGTTATTTCGGCAACTTTAAAAAATAAATATATACAAACTTTGCATTGTCTGCATAAATTGGGTGTTAGGGTCTTCCATTCAGATTACCAGGCAGAGTTTTCCAATTACTGTCCTTCGGGGACCTGGTTGTTTTAAAACGGGGCGGATGGGCCGGGCTGGGTTCGAGTGTGCGAGATTGGATCTGCCTGTTCGGATATATTTGATTTTCATATTGATTAACCGGAATAGGGTGGCGAAATCTATGGATGTATCGGGCGATGCGAATTGAGAATGTGGTCAGATATCGATATAAATCCTTCTCGTCTTTCATCAATTCCTTATTTCCATACATATAACACATCATGCGAGATACACTCGCTCAGCTGGACCCTGCTCCTCTCTTATCCTCATTTAATGTTCCTCTTGCGGTATTACAATTTCACTGTAGTAATATTTCCAGCGTGAATTAAACGATCCGCTTCCATCTTTTTTACTGAAGCCGTAAATTAGCTTACGCAATTTCTAGTTTTAATATCTCTGCAGGATTACCTAATTTAGTCTCTGGATACGAGCGGGATGGGAGACAAGAGAGTTCGGAACAGGGAACCGGAACAGGGAAAAAGTTCTGCGGATTAGGAAGCGCTATAACAAAATGATTTATGTAGATCCGAGTTATATATAATATAAAAAAGAGCGCGGGTATGATAATTCATATATGTATATATATGTAGATGTATCGAAAGTAGTACAAATATCTCATAAATATCATTTCCGGTCGCATTCGCTCGCTGCGAGGAAACGCCGATAAATTACGTTGAATAAAACCCTCAGTAATATTCAGATGGTCAACTCGACTCGTATCTATATGCATATAGACTGGACGCTACGGAAAATGGAAAATGGCTTTTCTTTGACACCTTCAAATTAGATTTTTTCTCAAAAAAGAATAAAACGTTAAGACGTCCATATACCCGGGGGCTTTAGCAGTTATATCTACATAAATTTGTGCTTTATATCTGCGATGCGGCATGAAGGACAATGGATTCGCTCCTATTTCAAATTTACATAAACTACTTTATCATTACACATGTAAACTACGTCGTTTTCTATATTATTACAAATTAAACTAAAATTCAATATGTATTCTGAATAACACATATTTTCATAAGTGTACAATAAATTTGAATAATTTTCAAGTATATATTAGTTAAATAATAATAATAATAATAGTAATAATGCTTTATTTCTCAACAGAATTACTTCCAATTACAGAGAAATTTATAATGATATCTAAAATATAGTGTAACTATTACTAATAATAATACATATAAAGAAAGCATGGAAAATTTGGAGTGTATAAATCTTGAAGTATGGTTGTGCGCTATAGATAATTACTTATAAAAATGCATTCCTGATTAGCTCGGGCGTTACATTGAATATATCAATATTTGGGTTGTTATTGCAATTTCGAATGATTCGAACTAAAGGAGAGTAATAAAGAGCATTTGTTCTAGATGTAGGATACGCAAAGGTGTGGGAACACCTAGAGTTTAACCTAGGGACATAGAAGTTAAGTTTAGAAAGTAAGTTTATATCATCAATGCGATTATGTAATAATTTAAATAGAAATAATAAAGAAGATAGTTGCCTGCGCGATTCTAAAGTTGGCATATCAAACTCTTGAAGCAGCTTGCTGTGGTCGTAATTTCGAATGGGATAAATACGGTGTTTTTTAAAATACAGTATCTTTAAGAATTTTTGCTCGATGTTTTCAATTTGAGCAATATAACAGTGGCCATGCGGTTCCCAGATTATAGAGCAGTCTTCAAGTTTGGTTCGCACAAACGTGTTATACATTTTTGTTTATGCTTCGGTGCTCTTCAAGTCCTTAGAATTACGAGCAATGAATCCTAACATTCTATAGCTGGCATTACACATCTTGCTAATGTGCTCCTGGAATGTTAATTTGCTGTCCAGCAGAACTCCAAGATCCTTCACCGTTCGACTGCCCGTTATTCCATGACTAGAGATTAAGTAGTCAAAGGGTATTTGATTTAATTTTCTGTTGAAGCTCACGAAATTGCATTTATTAAAGTTAAGGCATAAGTCATTGGAAGTACACCAATCTTGAATGCGATCAAGGTCATTAGTTGAGGCGATACTGTCAGCCACCGTATTGATCTCTCGATATATTTTAATATCATCAGCGTACAACAAGATATTTGATTCAATGCCATCCACTATGTCGTTGATAAAACAAATAAATATTAAAGGGCCTAAATTTGACCCTTGTGGTACACCACTTGTAGGGATAAAAACAGGGGATTCGAATCCGTTATACTCTACATACTGACTGCGATTAACTAGGTAAGATTTCATTAAAAAACATAAAGAGGGAGAAAAGCCGAAGTTATTAAGTTTACTGATTATAACGTTGTGGTTGGTGCTGTCAAAAGCCTTTTTAAAATCTAAATATATGGCATATACTTGACCACGCCTATCAATTACTTCGTACACGAACTGTACAAAGTTAAATAGGTTGAGCGGACACGAATGAAGCCGTGTTGGAAAGGTGTAAAATGATTTTGTACATGCTGATAAATTTATGACGTTAACACAGCTTCAAATATCTTTGAGAAGTTATTTAGTAAGGCTATTGGTCGGTAGTTATCTATTAAATTTTTGTCTCCGGATTTGTGTACAGGGCATATTCGAGCTCATTTCCACAAATCTGGGAACAATGATGATTTTAGAATTAAATTAAAAATGTGGGTCAGTGGTTTTACAAAAGATGGCATGCAGTCTTTTACTAAAAAGGACGGTATTTTATCAGAGCCAGCAGTGAAATTCGCTTTCAGAATCTTGGACCCGGCAATAACATCATCTTCAGTTATTTTGTGTATGATAAACCCTAGGTGATATTAGGAGGGTAACCATTGATAGTTAACAGGAATATCGTTAGATCTAAATACACTATTAAAAAAATGAGCGAAACTATTTACAATTTTCCTGTTCAGTTAAATATAAATTACTCAATATATTATCGTTGATATAAAGTTAATATATCTATTGTATAATAAAAACATGAAAAAGTATAATGAATGAGTGGAAAACGCTCATTGAAAGCTTCAAATTGATTTTTTTTAAATCAACAAACGTCAAAAAATTAACAGCTGAAATAATTAAGAAAAAGTAATGTGATTTTATAAAAATATTGACATATCATGGAATTTATACAATTGCGGATACTCCCTGTTTTATTCAAGTTCAATTTAAAACTTTAAACAAGTGTTTACCACTCCCAGACTAAGCATGAAGTAAAATTTCGAGTTTAGAAAAGCCCCGTGATAATTTGTCGAGGGTCGCGCAGCGACTCGAGACAAATTTTCTGGGCTTTTCTAAACTCGAAATTTTACTTCATGCGCCACGCGTATAAAACAATATAATATTGTTAAATTTATGTATATTCGAACTTCACTTAAAATCTGTGTTTTATACGGGTGGCGCATGAAGTAAAATTTCGAGTTTAGAAAAGCCCCGCGAAAATTTGTCTCGGGTCGCTGCGCGACCCTCGACAAATTTTCACGGGGCTTTTCTAAACTCGAAATTTTACTTCATGCTTAGTCTGCGAGTGGAAAACACTCGTTTAAAGCTTCAAATTATTTTTTTTTTAAAATCAACGAATGTCAGAAAATTGAAAGATAAAATAATTAGGAAAAAGTAATACGATTTTCTAAAAATAATGACATACCAAGGAATTGATACAATTGCGGATATTCCCTGTTCTTTTTAAAGTTCAATTTAAAACTTTAAACAAGTGTTTTCCACTCCCAGACTAAGCATGAAGTAAAATTTCGAGTTTAGAAAAGCCCCGTGAAAATTTGTCGAGGGTCGCGCAGCGACCCGAGACAAATTTTCTGGGCTTTTCTAAACTCGAAATTTTACTTCATGCGCCACTCGCATAAAACACTATAACATTGTCAAATTTATGTTTATTCGAATTTCACTTAAAATCTGTGTTTTATATGCGTGGCGCATAAAGTAAAATTTCGAGTTTAGAAAAGCCCAGAAAATTTGTCTCAGGTCGCTGCGCGACCCTCGACAAATGTTCACGGGGCTTTTCTAAACTCGAAATTTTACTTCATGCTTAGTCTGGGAGTGGAAAACACTCGTTTAAAGCTTCAAATTGATTTTTTTTAAATCAACGAATGTCAGAAAATTAATAGTTAAAATAATTAAGAAAAAGTAATGTGATGTTATAAAAATAATGACTTTTTTCTTGTATAGTGTAAATTATTTCGAAAACATTTACTATAATCAAGTGACTACGATATCTTTTGCCATTTTGGCAGTTGTTTCAATTCCATGGCATGTCATAATTTTTATAAAATCACATTATTTTTTCTTAATTATTTTAACTTCGAGAAATGTAAAGTGATAAAGTTTAATACGAATGAATTCAAAATTTTTGCCTCTACAAAAAACGTAAATACATTTTGTTTCTAAAATAAATAGGGGAGATAAAATTTGAACATTTCAAAGTTACATGGGATTTCCTATGTTGCGTCCGCCAAGTCAACACCCGGTATACAAGGGTTTTTTCTTTAAAGTATACATTCGCTGTTTTTTTTTTTAGAATTCAAATTGAAGCTTAAAACGTGTTTTCCACTCCCAGATTAAGTATGAAGTAAAATTTCAAGTTTAGAAAATCTCAAAAATTTGGTTTGGTCAGGCTTTTCTAAACTCGAAATTCTACTTATTTGTAAATGTTTTTCAAACATCTTTATGAATTGGTTGCCAATTACAAATATTGGCTCTTGTAATTTTATTTTTAATTGTAATAAAGGGTTTTTCAATAAAAGGTTTCATACTGGATGATTTAAATTAAATTTAAATTTAAACACTTGGTTTGTTTCACTTATTTATATTTTCTCCGACTAGTTTCGACCATTGGTCATCTTTAAGGAGGAATTAGAATTAGTATTAGATTCAAAAAAATTTCACCACGGGTTAGGTGAGAAATTAATTAAAGATATAAGAGGTTTCATTTTGAATAGTCCGCTATCTGGGCAGCTTGTTACGTTTCATTTTCGCTGTTAGGAATTAAAAATTATAAATGGGGTTTATATTCTCTTTAGTTACAAATAAATTTAAAATAACTAAATATTACACTGACGCTGCTGTGAAGGATCAATCGGTATTCTCGATTCTATTCACTATTGTCCGGAACGTGGCGTAGCGATAATCTAAAAAGAAATACAGCAGTATTAGTTAATTAATCGCGAATAAACTTTATAATGGGATTTTGAGGTTAGGTTCGAATGTTTATATTTGCACTTGGATTTTCTAATTAATAATTACTATGACTACTTACCTATAATGCATTGAGTGATAATTGTGTTTTTGTCCGTCAAAGTGGATTTATAAACAATTCACTTGTATCATTTTGTTTTGTTGCGTCTGTCGAAAAAACTGTCATTATTTACTACTGAATGTATCGGTAAGATAGACAACTGTTTTAAAAGTAACATGATCGGTAATTATTAGATTTGGTATAGTGATATGTTATCTGCTTTGAAGGGAAGGGAGCATATGTTGTTACTCAAATGTATATTTAGGTCTGTAATTAATTCGATTTATAAATTGTGATTTATGATGTGGCGACATCTATGATTACTCGAACTAACTAAATTCTATTAGCACTGCTGTTACGTATCTGTGTTATGCAATCTAGTGGCGGAGATGAAATGTGGGCAATGAATTCTTGTTTTTTTATTTTCTAAATTTATTCTGTTCTTTTTGGTATTTTTAATGTAAATTCACTTCGTTGCCATTTTCTTGGTATTTTCATTGAATTCATGATGTATCAAGATTCTTCTGGTCGGACAGAGGTCATTGGATTGCGAATTGGTTTTTGGTGTCTTTTTTCACGTGAAACGTGGACATGTCAAAATCAAAATTGAACTGCGATTATTGTGTCTGAAGAAATTCTTGATTAGTAATATAATTAACACAGTAGTGTTTCCTCGATTGAGGGATAATTAATTGAGAAATTTTCCATGTGGAGTTGTTTGGTGGAGATTGAATTTCTCTAATTGTTTTTTTTTGTAACCACATGGTGTCGTAGTCATACGGATGTCTCAGATCCTGTAGTTCACTCGTTAGGACCGCCCTAGATCATAGGTGAGTTATTGTTCTGATGCTTGCTGGCTGGAAAAACCCTTTCTAATGCTTGAGGGAATTTCTAGGTCCTTTTTCCATTTGCCTTTCTGTGCTGTTGGCGATGTTTTACGCTGTCTCTCGTGCCGAATTCCTGTTACGATTTTGTTGTGCTGAATTCCTGTGACGATTTTGCCGTACTGAATTCCTGTGACGATTTTGCCGTGCTGAATTCCTGTGGCGACTTTCCGTGTTGATTTCCGTGCCGCCCTTCTGGAAATTAACCACTTTGATGGATGCTGATGGTCGCTGTACTTAATGAATTAACTTCTGTAATTTTGGAACTTCGTGCTTCGAATTTTATCGTCGGATATTCCTTATCAATGGGATTCGTTCATTTTCATTGGATGTCCTTTTCGTCCTGTGAGTTCGATATCAACGCTATTCGCGGAGGTTGCATTTATCCACTGTGACGTAATATGGAGGATACAATCGGAATAATTAAGTCATGTTTTTTTAAATTTTTTTTAATTTCTAAATCCATATTATCACTTTGATCATTTATTTCTAATTTCATAATCTGTCAATATTTAACGGGGAAATCAACCTTTGGGTAATTTGTTTGTTGTGAGTATATTTCTAATTTAATATTCTATTTTTGCGCTACTGAATAAAACGAACAAATATATTTATAATACTATAGAATTTATTTGTTTTGTATCTTTGGGTAAGTTTTGTAAAGGTATGACGTCATGACCACGTACCCCATAAGAACGTGAAAACTACATTAAATATTTTTTTTGCTTTAAGGAATTTAGTGATTAATATATCTTCTACCTTTATTTGTACCCCTTATGTTGATTAATTTTTTTTTCTTTCCCTTACTTGCTAAATCTATTTTTCTTTACCATTAATTATCAATAAACCTTATTTTTCTTATTTAAAACGTATTTGATGATTTCCTTGCGACCTTCGAATTTTCTTTTCTTTTCAAAGTTAGAGATTCATGGTTACTCATCACTGAGTCATCGCTATCTGCGTATCTAACCATGTGGCGCCCTTTTCTTTTGTTTTGATTTAGATAAAATAACCCCCCCCCCCCTAGTCTACCGACTTTAGTCGAGCCAGGTGGTGATGGTTGATTAGTGATTGTGGAAGGAAAATGGGATTGGTAAGTGTTAGTACAAAAGAGGCGTGTAGCAAGCTGTCATCTTTTGACACTTGACAAGTAAAAACTATGCCATTAGTAAAAATGCAATGATACACGCTTTAACAACGCATTGAAATTATTAAAATTCACTACAGAAATGGTGAACATTTTGCAGTCACAGTTCGCCAAACTAAAGCACTTTTAGGTCGTCGTGAAGCACCTTCTCGGCCAGCAATAGTAAAACTGGTAAAAAAATTTGAGCTGTTGGGACAACTTAGTGATGTGAAGAATCAAAACCGTGTGCGTCGCTCAAGAACAATTGGGAATATTGCTGCTGTAGCCAATAGTGTTAACGAAAACCCAAGTTTGTCGATTTCTCGTCGATCTTTGGAATTAGACATTTCAAAAACGACATTACACCGTATTTTGCATAAAGACTTAGGTTTGAAAGCTTTTAAAGTTCAGTTAAGACAAGAACTCAAGCCGGTCGATCACCATCAACGTCGTATCTTTGCTTATTGGGTCCTTGAAATGCATCAAAATGATCCGGATTTTCATCGAAAAATCATCTTCAGTGATGAGGCCCATTTTCACCAGGGAGGCTACGTGAATAAGCAGAATAGCCGTATTTGAGGCTCGAAAAATCCAAGAATGCTTAATGAAAAGCCTCTCCATCCTCAACGTGTCACTGTTTGGTGCGGTTTTTGGGCTGGCGGTGTGATTGGACCTTACTTATTCGCAAATAAGCCTGGTGCAACTGTTACAGTGAATGGATTGCGCTATCGAGCTATGATTAATGATTTTTTGTTCTCGGAATTGGAAAATCTTGATATGGACGACGTTTATTTTCAACAAGACGGCGCTACGTGCCACACAAGCAACGAAACAATCGCAGTTTTGCAAGAAAAGTTTCCTGGCCGTGTTATTTCGCGAAGAGGTGATCACAGTTTTGCAAGAAAAGTTTCCTGGCCGTGTTATTTCGCGAAGAGGTGATCACAATTGACCCCCGAGATCTTGTGACTTGACTTTAGACTTTTTTCTTTGGGGCCTCGTGAAAGATAAGGTCTATGCCAATGCTCCACAATCGATTCAAGACCTTAAAGATGGAATTCGTGAAGTTATTGAGGACAGACAGCCGCAAATGTGCGAATTGGTCATGGAAAATTTCATGAAAAGGATATGGTGCTGCAATCGTAGTCGTGGCGGCCATTTGGTTGATATCGTTTTCCATCGTTAATGTGTAACATTTTTATTTTCATTTTTGAGAATAAAAATGTTGCATTGGCGATATTTTAAGTTATGCGCGCAATTTCAGTTGCCTACGTTGCAATGCTATTCGGCACCAAATGTTTTTTTTTTGAAAATTTCGGAGCGCGTTGGATGCGGCGAGGAAGAGATTGGGCGACGGAGCATATCGCTGTTGCTAATATTGAATTACTGCTATCGCTACCGAATACCGCTATCGTCATCGCTGTTTATCGTTATCAAGATTGCCGATCATTGCGGCTAAAATTATCGCTACTGGTGTTCGACATTGTCTTGGGGTGAGTTTGTTTTGTTTTCTATATAAAAAAAAGGGTAACGTAATGCCTCGTTTTGTTTTTGCGTGAATTAGCTACAGTTTTTTATTATTATGTAGGGTTACGGTTGGCCCTCTGAGCGCCAAATAAATTCGGTGAACCTATTTACGTTGGGATCCAACCAAATATTCTGCGCTCGGATTTCGTTTCGATTTTTTCGCAAGGGACGAGGATTCGCCGACTGGGTGGGAGCTAAACCCCAGGTCGAGGAAAAGATAAAGCTAAGTCAAACAAAAAGATACCTGAAAGTTAATTTATAGAGACAGACTACTGTTGTAGTACTACCGCCCTAGGACAGTGCTCCTAGGTGGCGCCCAATTTAATTTTTGTGTTATCGATTTTTGCGGAGTTTGTTGTTGATTGTTTTTTTTTGTTAGCGAAACATTATTTAATTTATATTTTTTTTATATTTTGTATGTGCGAAACCTGTTAATTTTTATTATTATTAAATTCACGATTGTGATTATCACTTATTTTTTTGTTTAATTCAATTTTTTTACCACGACCCAGCCACCCATTTTAAAGAGTTAGCCGCCACAAATGGCATACCTTTCAAGATAAATTCAAATTCAAAACTATTTGAATTCGAGAAAATAAGCTTACGCTTCTTATAGTTTGCACACTTTAAACATAATAATAATAACAAACTTACTTAAACGTCATAAGCAAAGCTATACTGAAGAGAGATAAATCTCGAAACGCGTCTATATATGGCTTAACTAATGTCTTAAGCCATCTATAGACGCGTTTTAATCTAAGTCTTTTCACTTCTAATTTGTTGCTATCTCTCTTTTCATTTTAAATTTGTATTATTAGTTGGTTTGAAGAGAATTTGACCTAAACGTTACATATACTTTAATAGAGCGTTGTAACAAATCAAATTAAATAAGATTTTAAATATTTCAATATCCGGAGGTGTATTTGCGCGGAAAGTAGTTGTCTCAATAGGATATTTATCGTCTTAATTTGTCTTATTAATTAGGACATTGTTTGCATTTTCGCGAATAGTTTTTTTCGTAATTTTATATATTAGGCATACCTTTCTCTTTACAATGAAATAAATATCCATTGATTTCTCTTAAAATTTACTCGTTGTTTTTAAATATCAAAATGAAACCTCTTATTGGAAAACCCTTTATTACTTACTTATATTTGGTCAAACTAAATTGCAACGTTCAAATAATATGTAATGCTATAATGAATGTCTAATATAAATATTTAAGTTATTTATGAAAAATCCTTATTCGTATACGTATGTGAAGAATTCGAATTATCCATGCATATTTCGGCAATACACTGAAACATCCACACACATAAAATACAAGCAGATACATTATATTCGTAAGACAATTTAAGAAAGAATTCCCCGACTCGCATGTATAGGTATGATACGCAGTGGAAGAGATGAGATGAGGAAGAAGGAGCCTCCATGCCTCTCTATATATCTATATAAAGTATTAATACAGCAGAGTTAATATCAAGTCTGCATGGAATATTAATATTGAACTTTCTACATCGTACAGCTACTGAAATCAGCTACCCACCCCTGCCTTTCCCATCCCACCATCTCGCACTCCTTCCCCGCCCTGTCTTCGGATGTATGTATGATATATAGAAATATACGTGGATACTATATCATCCCTGTATCGTGTTTGTTACATTTTAATAATTCACGGCGAGCCGAACACTGTCCAGTTTCCGAAATTATATTTTTGTTTAGTTTCGCGCCCCGTTGTTTATGTTTCGATCGTCTAGATTTATAGTGATGGCTCGCGCATTCCTATTGTAATTTCATTTCCTCCCTGCGCACTGCTCTTTTTTTTTCGACAGTTTCCAATCATAAATTTGCATTTTGCGACCCTCTGCTGTCCGTTATGTGTATGCAAAATTTATTTCCTATGCAGTAAATTGAATGCATTTTGTGAATAATGAATACAGCGTTAGTAATTCTGTCAATGATTGATTTCAAAAAAATCATTGCAAGTTTTAAGAAATTATTATTATATTTAAAAATATATTGCGGATATCTTAGCCCGCGTAAAAGATAGAAACAAAGTTTCTTTAACAAAGTTGCTTGTTTTTCTTGCATTTAAGAGATGCATAACCTTAAAATATTGGGTGTACCGTAACATTAGCGGATGCAAATTGTTGATTTAAAATAGATTACTCTATACAGGGTGTCCGTATTTTGACAGAATGTATAGGGGCAAAGTTGCGTATTTTAAGGCCTAACAATAATCTGAAAAAAAAATTTAAAATGAATTATTTAAATCAATTCTGGTACTGGAGAATTTCGTTTCCTTGGCTAAAAGTTATTGAGGGTTAGTGTTGTTAATTCTAATTTTATCAATTATTGGCGTTGCAAAAAATATTGTTTTAAACTAATTTTGAACTTATTAATATCAGTGATTTTTTTATTGATACCGGTAAATTATTGTAACATTTGACGCCTGATATAAAAATACTATTTTTTAAGACATCACTTGTATTTGTAGCAGTGTTTTTGATTCATTCGAAATTACATTTTAAATGATATTAAATTTAGCTATATAAATAGTCAATTCCATTAGGTATATGAGCTGTTGTGGCGTTGCATAAGAATGTAAATAATATTAAGTGTTGGTGTTTTGTGTGAGCATTGATTGACAGGTGATGCGTGCGTTTGATGGTTCGTTGGTCCGATGGTTGTCTGATAGTTCGATGGTAGGACGTCGGTGATTAATTCGAATATCGAGGGTCGAGCGGTCGACTCCCGCCGCGAATCCAGCCTCAGACTGTGAGCTAAAATAACAAAAACAGCGTGAGCCGTAATTAATTTAAATCGTCTCTCCATTTGCTCTTCTTCTACAAATTGTTCCACTTTATTATTTCGTTTGTTGCTCGTTAAGATAATTAATCAGTCAGTGCGCTCAGTACTTATATCACCCCCCTCAAAGATTTCGACCATTCAATCTATTGTTTATTTTATTCTCACACTTATTTTATTTAATTCTACAACATTTGAGTGCATCAAATACAGTGCGATCATTTAAACATGATTTAGAGTAGGCTTTAAATTTTAAATTAAATTAGCACAACTGACTTTTAACACATAGTTTACAATATGTAAAGTTAATTAAAGGAAAGGCACTTGGTATTGTTTCACAATTAAATCTTTATTCCGACTAGTTTCGGTTTGTTAGACCATTTTCAAAGGAATGTGTTTACAATAACCTCAAATTTATTTCTTCATTCAATTAACATTCTGGGCAACCGCACAAAAAAATGCCGACTACACTAAATCATCATTTATATGATCGCATGGTATATAATTATCATTAAAATTGCGAATTTCGGCTATTTCATGTTATCCAAATCTAAATTCTTAGGGCATTTCTCAACTCGAAATAATACTTCATGCTCAGAGGCGTCTTAAGAGTCAGGAAGGCCACAGGCGAAATTGCATTTTAGGGCCCCTCCTGTGCAGTGGATTTACGTAAAATAAAATGAAATTGCAAATACAAAATGCATAAATATTTATTTTGTGAAACATGGTATAAAAAGTATAGGTACATGGTAAATTATAAATAATTTCTAATAACAAACAAACAAAAAATATATTATAACACGTTTTTCCGTGATTTATTATTGGCAAATGTGTCGATTATTAGGTTTATATCAATTTCATTTAAAACGTCACTTTTAATATTAAGAAGTACTATGAAGACGTTCTTCTACCATAGTGCTTTTTACATGATTTTTAACACGTTTCAAAACTGTAAAACTTTTTTCGTCTGAAGCATTCGATATAGGCAATGTTAAAACTATCTGTCTCAACATTGGGAAAAGTGGATGACATTGGCTTTGCTGCACCATAAACAGTTTTTAAATCCAACAAATGTTCCTTGAAAAAATTGATTTAATTCATAACGAAAACTATCAATGTCAATGTCATCTTTATATATTTTTATTAAATTTTGTACACAATTTTCTTTATCTTTCGCTGATAATTCTTCAAAAAAACACGTTAAGATATTCACATGTAATTTTGTATACTCCGATTCTTTTCTTAAGCTCACTTGTTAAATTATCACAGATAACGTAGTGTACATTAACGACAAAGTGTTCTTTCTGATTCATATTAATCTCGTCATTGTCATTCTCGTTTTCTTCATCATCGAAGAATCTTTTTCGCTTGCGTGGTTGAGTGTGATCATATTCAAATCTTGCACTTGTTAAAGATCTTGCTTCTTCTTCTATTTTATCAAATTCATAACAATATTTAATAATAAATTGTTTTAGTGATGTTAGTAACTTGGCTTTATTACGAAAAGTACATTCGACTGTTTGCAATGATTTGCTGGTAGCGTTAATTCGTTGTATCAATTTTTGTATGTTATATTTTTGAAGATGTAGTTTAGAAAATTCGTCAAATTCACTTAGATATTCTAGACAAGTTATGTAATTGCTCTTTCTACTAGAGTCAACGCCGTCATTATGTTTTCTAAAAGCGAGGCCTAAAGAAGCTATGAATTTTATTGTAGAAACGATTCGCTTTAAAACTTCTTTCCAGTAATTTGCTTCCTCTTTCATTTGCTGCAATAAGTTTGTGTTGAGTCTTTATAATGTGGAAGATCTCTTGTAGAATATACACATAAATGATATATGGTCCTTTGAAATTTCGTGATCTGCCAATGTTGCTGTTATGTTTTTCGAATATTGAAAAACTTGGATTAGAGAAAAGCTTGAGTTTGAGAATATCTTGCAGGGATAGCAATAAAAACTTTTAGAAGTTTCAGAAAATACAAGCCGATTTATAAATTCCTTGATTCCATTTCATTTATTGCGATAAAAATGTTCACTTTTTTATCCTAAATAATATGATTTGCCTCTATCAGTATATTTTACCTTTAGTGTGTCAATGTTTCCTTTATTTTTCGGTTTATTAGATATTATATGTTCTATAAGTGTATCTGATAGTAAGGTTGGCCATAAAGTAATATCGTATAACTTATTTTTAAGAAATTCGACTCGATTTGATACTATATTAGTAATTTTTGCCTTTGCTGAATGTTCTTGGGTGTCTAATTCTTTTTTTTTCAAAATTGTTTTTCTCATCGTCATTATTTGTCGTAATGCCTGCACACAAATCTTGACACTTGTTTGAATGTGAGAATGAACATGAAGCTCAATTTACATATGGTTAATTTGAGTATTTGTGCATACCATTTTTTGTTCTTCGGCAATCTCTTATATTCGCTTTAGATTCATTCTGTTTGCAACACCTAATTCGTGTCTCCTCATTTTTGTGCACTAAAATTAAATTAAATACATATATTCGTATTCAATTTATTTAGCCTATTTAGTACATACAGGGTGGTCGCGCAGGTTGGAACAAATTCATATAAAATTCAGGAGTTTTTTTTTTTGGAAAAACGCTCGAACAGGTCGATTTTTATTTTTAGCTGCGGTTTTTTTTATGATAAATTCATGTATACAAGGTGGACCAAAAATAAGTTACGACCACCAACTTCATTTTTTCAAATGCAAACACCTATTTTTTATTTCAATTTTTGAATTCTGCATCAAATTCTAATTATGTTTCATGCACCATGTATACCTAAATACAACAGTGATTGAGAAATTCACAGCACAACAATTAAACGGTCGATTCTTTCAAACTTTGCAACTGCACTTGACACTAACTAATTTAAGGTAAAATTATCGGTGACGAGTCAACAATCTAAACAACATTTTCAGAATAAAAAAATTAATAAACACACGATTTAATGTTTTGCTTGATTTACAAAAAAATAATACTAAGAAATAAGACCTATCAATCGTAAATTTGTCAATATGGTTGAGTCCTATACCTAGGACATGGTATATGAAACATGTGTTTTAGCCTCAGCACATGCAGCGTTGTGAGACAAATTTTCTGGGCTTTTGTAAACTCGAAATTTTACTTCATGCGCCACGCGTATAAAACACTGATTTTAAGTGAAGTTCGAATATACATCAATTTCACAATATTTTAGTGTTTTATACGCGTGGCGCATGAAGTAAAATTTCGAGTTTAGAAAAGCCCCGTGAAAATTTGTCGAGGGTCGCGCAGCGACCCGAGACAAATTTTTTACGCGGGGCTTTTCTAAACTCGAAATTTTACTTCATGCTTAGCCTGGGAGTGGAAGACACTCGTTACTTTAAAATATGTCACAAGGGTAATTCCGTGTCAAATCAACACACACTTGCAGTTTTAGATTTTTTTTAAATTTCGTTCACTTATTGCCTTTATATAGAAAAAGAAAAGTATCGACATTTTTGGAAATTCAGGAAATCCGTCAGAATTTTGAATATTAAACGAATTAACTACAACTTTAATAATTAACTAAAATCTTGGAAGTTCATAAAGATTTTCAAAAATCTAAACCAGTGTTTTCCCCCAGACTAAGCAAGAACAGAGGCGCGTTAACCATAAGGCGTAACAGGCGGCCGCCTGGGGCCGCAGCCCTTCGGAGGCCCCACAAAACGTACCTCTGACTCAAGGTACGTCGATGGCCGTAACACATATGAACACATATGTGTTAGAAGGTATGACAGAACTGGATCTTTCCATGTTTTCCCCTACCCCTTTCCCCGCGGGTCCTAGTTCCTGAGAGAGAGAACAACGACGTTGTGTTTGGTTACATTTTTAAGTCTATCATAACTTCTCTTTCCGGTTTCGCTGTACTTTCATAGATTTTTTAAGATTTGTTGTTAAAAGAAAGTGTTATTAAAATAATAATTAATTATTTAAATTAGTAATATCAAGTTTTAAAAAATAACAAGGATTTTAAGAGCAAAATTTTTTAAATTAAATAAATAAAATACACAAAGGAGAAAATTGAATAAATTGTAAATCAATGAAATTAATAACATGTTTATATATTAATTTCCCCTTTTCGCAGCTTCCTTAAATATGTATTTACATTATACAGGGAGTTTTTCTTTAAAGTATAAGTATTTCAAAATCAGCCTATTTTCTCTAAATCTTTAGATATTTACTGTTTTTTAAGTTTAATTTAAAGCTTTAAGCAGGTGTATTCCACTCCCAGACTAAGCATGAAGTAAAATTTCGAGTTTAGAAAAGCCTCGTGAAAATTTGTCTCGGGTCGCGCAGCGACCCGAGACAAATTTTCACGGGGCTTTTCTAAACTCGAAATTTTACTTCATGCGCCACGCGTATAAAACACTAAAATATTGTGAAATTGATGTATATTCGAACATCACTTAAAATCAGTGTTTTATACGCGTGGCGCATAAAGTAAAATTTCGAGTTTACAAAAGCCCAGAAAATTTGTCTCACAAATGCTGCATGTGCTGAGGCTAAAACACATGTTTTATATACCATGTCCTAGGTATAGGACTCAACCATATTGACAAATTTACGATTGATAGGTCTTATTTCTGAGTATTATTTTTTTGTAAATCAAGCAAAACATTAAATCGTGTGTTTATTTATTTTTTTATTCTGAAAATGTTGTTTAGATTGTTGAATGGTCACCGATAATTTTACCTTAAATAAGTTAGTGTCAAGTGCAGTTGCAAAGTTTGAAAGAATCGACCGTTTAATTGTTTCGAGTTTCGAAAAGCCCCGCGTAGAAAATTTGTCGACGGTCGACAAATTTTCACGGGGCTTTTCTAAACTCGAAATTTTACCTCATGCGCCACGCGTGTACAATGCTGATTTTAAGTGAAGTTCAAAATATACATCTAAGTTATGTTTTTGAATTATAACGTTATAATTAATTCTAGGTTTGGCAATTAACAGTTGATAGACTAATATATAGTAATAGTTAAAAGAAATAGTTTCCTGGTGTGAACACAACTATTATTTGAACCATATAAAAATATTGTGTTGTTTTTTTTATGACAATTCCGACACATTTATACACTTTTAAAGTAACGAGTGTCTTCCACTCCCAGACTAAGCATGAAGTAAAATTTCGAGTTTAGAAAAGCCCCGCGTAGAAAATTTGTCGAGGGTCGCGCAGCGACCCGAGACAAATTTTCACGGGGCTTTTCTAAACTCGAAATTTTACTTCATGCGCCACGCGTATAAAACACTGATTTACAGTAAATTTAAAGATATATAACGCTTAAATGTGATGGTGATCAATATTTACCGAGCTGTAGCGAAACATCAAACAATTACTTTTTTGTGAAAAGTTTTGGAATAATAATAATAAAAGTAGAATAATTTTAGTTTGAGCAATTTTTCCATATTGTTGATATTTAAATCATCATATCCTTAACGGGGAAAGTGCCATGATGGACAAATCACCATTTTGGTTCCATAACTAACACATTTGACATTTGTTGCATCTTGTCATTCTAACATAGAGCAGAATAGAGAACAGGTTATTATTATTATTAATGAACCTAACATATAGGTTTACATATTTTGGTTAATAATCAACAGCGTGTGAGAAGTGGCAGTACGTATGTATGTTAGTACGTCAACAAAAAACCTAGGTCGAACGTTTGTATTATACTGAGCTTATAAGTTGAAGGAAAAAGAAGTTTACCGACCGAATTCTAGTTCATCAAAATAGATGTAGATGGCATTAGCGTACACTGATTCAGTGCTGTAATGACATTCCAGTCACCAATCTCCTTTGAACGACCCTCCGAAGACAAGTGAAATCAAAATAGTGAAAAGTAGCCGTTTTGAAAGCGGCAATTGCAAGTGTGCTGCGCGAATAATTTGCAATACTAGCCTCGATTCGCGTCTTACAATAATGGATTGCACTCCGAAAGGTAAGTTTAATAGATATACACACGAATATAACCTCATTTCCGTAGTATAAAATATTTACAAATTACAAAGCAGCTAGTGTTTGGTTCTTCCCCTTCAGTTTAAAAATATGAAGCAGAGAAGCTATTTTTCCAAGCAGAGAACGCGGAGAAATTTGTGTACGCCATCGTATACAAATTTCTCCGCGTTTCTCCGCTTGGAAAAATAGCTTCTCTGCTTCATATTTTTATACTGAAGAGAAAAAACCAAAAACTAGCTGCTAATAGCTGCTATTTTTCTGAGCAGCGCGCTGCAGCGCGTAAACTACCGGCATGCTATGCCACGGGTATCGTTGGCTGGAATCGTGTTACAGACAATACCTTCTACCAGGTGGGCATCGAATTCGTAATCACAGACCTCGAAAACCTATGTGTTCAATGAAATAAAACACTTTAACTTTGTTTGTATAACACACTATTTTTATTTTCGTGACTGCAGTTTTGATAATGGCAAGTTGAATTGCCGAAACTGCAGTCACGAAAATAAAAATAGTGTGTTATAAAAACAAAGTTAAAGTATTTTATTTCATTGAATTAACAGGTATAACGAAGTAGAAGCCTCCACAGTTCATAATTTAACCTATGTGTTGTAAATTTTGTACGAATAGATTATTAAATTTTTATCCGTCATTTTAAACTTTGATTTTTGAACATTTAATTCGTAATTAGTGATCTCGAGAACCTTAATGTACAAGTTTTAAAAATTCAGTATAGATATTTACTTATTTTGTACAGGTTTTTGAATATTTGATCTGTCATAGTAGATCCGCAATTTTGAAATATGAAAATTCGAGATTAAATTTACAATCAGCAACTTCTAAAACCTGCATGTTGTAAATTTTGCACGATTTCATTAATTTTTGAATATTAGATCCGCCATATTTGATCCGCTATTTTGAATTTTGAATTTTTGACATCAAATACGTAATCGGCGATTTCGAAAAACAAAAGGGAACCGATTTAAACCATATTCTTACACATCTTCATATTTCGATCAGGTTTTTTCATGCTTTGGCCCACTGTGGGCAGGGGGGCCCGAATAAATATACTTTTTATTTATCTTCTGGAAAGATTTTCTATGCACATTTATATTACATTGATTAATAGATATTATCGACGATAATTATATCGAAAAATGTTCGTATTAAAGTGAATATGGATGAGAAATAAAACTGGTAAGCTCATAAATAAAGAGTCATTGAAGTGAAGTGAGTGATCCTCGTGGCGAAGCCGCATGCCGCATGCGAATCAATCTCTCCTCATCTCATCCTTTAATATTATTTTGAAGACGTTATGAATTCTAATTTTAGAACGGTAATTTATCACAACATTCACCCTCGCGCACATTAAAATCCTCCCAATGCATCATCCATGTATATTTTATTCAGAAATCCTTGATTACCATTATTTTATATGTAAAAAGTATTCTAAAATATGCGCGATTCCATCGAATATTAATACACTTTATTTTCAATGTAAACACGTTGCTCGCCATATAGATCATTAATTCAACGACTGAGGTTTTCTACAAAAATAAATGATCATATTTTAATAATACATTATTTAAAATTTGATCATTTATTTTTGGAGAGACCTGAATGTTGCATATACAGGGTGGACCGAAAGTCCATTTAAATTTGATTCGGTAGCTGCGACGAGCAGCAACGGCTGGGTGGGGCGGAGGGGTTACGAAGCGCAAGAGCGGCCAATGGGAATTCAGTACCATGGCGTCGTTCAGCGATAAACAAGGTGTGTTCTGTGTACGCGAGTACTACCGTAACAACGAATCTTTTACTCTAGCGCAACGAAAATTTTGCGCTCATTACAACATACGGCGTAAAAATAAAGCTCCATCGTTTCAATTGATTCGAAAATGGGTACAGAAGTTCGAGAAGACAGGTTTAACAATGAATCAACATCGATCCGGCCGACCTAGAACATCAAGAGATCCTGAAAACGTCGAGGGTGTAAGAGCGTCTATTCGTGACAATCATGGACTGTCTATTCAGAAGCGGTCTAACGCCTTAGGTGTGCCCAGAACATCTTTGATTCGTATTCTTCACAAAGATTTACATTTACATTTACATCCGTATAAAATCTAAATGGTACAGGAATTAAAGCCTCGAGATCACGCCGACAGGCTCCAATTTGCAAACGAAATGTTAGAGAGGTTCACCAGCTTCACCAATATTTTTTTCTCAGACGAGGCACACTTCCATCTAAATGGGTATGTGAATAGGTAAAATTGCAGGTATTGGAGTAACTAATCCTAAATTGAAGCATCAAAAACCTCTGTATTCACCCAAGGTTACTGTATGGGCAGCTTTGTCAGCAAGAGACATTATTGGTCTATACTTTTTAGAAGATCGCCGAAGAAATGCTGTTACAGTGAATACAGGGCGGTATATTGCCATGCTACAGAACTTTTTTTACCAGCGCTACAGGATTTCGATGGTTTTAATTTGATGGGGCAACATGCTACACTTCCAACGACTCATTAACTGCGGTTCGCGAAATTTTTGAACAAAAAGTATATCCAAAAGAGGTGCCTCTAGGGACACTAGGTTGCTGTTGAAAACTTTACTTTTAAGGTATCCCTAAAGAAAGAAATCCAGTGGAGATAAGTCCGGGCTACAAGGTGGCCAGTTAAATAATTGGCCACCTCGTAGCCCGGACTTATCCCCACTGGACTTCTTTCTTTGGGGATACCTTAAAAGTAAAGTTTTCAACAGCAACTCAGTGTTCTTAGAGGAATTAAAGGAAAATATTCGAGAGGAAATGCAAGACATTTCAAGAAACACTTGTGAAGCCGGTATTGAAAATGTCTGCTCCAGGTTACAGCAATGTCAAAATAGTCAAGCATTACATAGATGATGTAATTTAAAAAAAATCCCTATTTGTGTACTTTAATAATAAATAAAAAGTTTTTATCTCACATAACTAGTTTCTTTTAAATCATCATTTGAAATGTAAACGAACTTTTGGTCCACCCTGTACTTTGATAGAGCGTTGTAACAAATCAAATCAAATAAGATTTTAAATATTTCATTGTGTAATTCAATATCCTGAGGTGTATATGCACGGGAAGTAATTGTTTCAATAGATATTTATTGTTTTAAGTTGTCTTATTAATTAAGACATTGTTTGAACTTTCACAAAAAACATTTTCGTGATTTTATATATTAATTTTCATGTGAAATATTCTAGTGATAAAATGTCTGTATAAAAACATTAATTCAACTAATGTTTTTATACATACATTTTATCACTAGAATATTTCACATGAGAATTTTTCAAAAGTAGGATATACTAAATTCAGTAATAATAAAATGAACACTTTCCAAATAATATTTTATCTTTTAATATATAGATAAGGAAAAATAAAATGATATTAGAAGTGAATTTTTATGTAATATATATGCAGTCTGAGACGCATTAGCATCGCGATGCAGTCTTAATGCGTCGCGTCGCAATGAAAACCCAGAGATGGTGTAAACAAAGTAAAGACACTCGAAAGTTGTGATTCAGTGCAGTTTCCGCGGATCCAAAACGATAAAGAACTTTAAATTGACGTTTTATATTGTCATAAAAATCACTCGCAACAAAACACTTTGTACAAAAATCCCGATAAATCACACCCTCAGCGCGCGCTCATTTTTTCTATTCAACTCGAATTATATTCCGTACTTTTTGCACGCATAAAAACTACAACATATATATAATCGGCGAGTGCGGAATAAGGGGTTGGTTGGTCGCTGGGCTTTCCCTGAGAGGAGGGTGGCTGAAACATAAAACGAGTTCTAGATTGAAACAAGTGATATATAGCCAGTGACGTGCACCATTAGTGTGTCCAAAAATATTAATCTCTCGGAAAAATGAAAAAATATCGGAACGGCGATACGTGTTGTTTACTTGGAATGGCCTCACGACGTTTTATGTTACCATCTTTTACTGGGGGGACGTAAATGTGCAAGGCTTTTATAAATTACTGTACTTCATTTTCGATACACCATTTGGTTTAATTACACGCACAGTTCATTTTATACACGATTTGTTCACATTGATTCTGTAGTAAATTCACGAACCTCGTTTCTCAAAATCTAAATTTCAAATATTACTATGGAGCATGCCGAAACTGATAATAAATTTGAGCACATAAACTAGTTTTCATAAAAGCATTTACGGTATAAACTAAATTTAATGGGAGTTAGGTGCAATATTAACAAATTGATGAAATCGTACCTAACAAACCGCTAAAGTAAAACATTGGCGAAGCAGAGTCCAATATTTACAATATAAATAATAGTGTTTATGAAGGAAATGTAATTGATGCGTTATTATTTATTCTGTTTATAAATAATCTGCCAAATGTCATTGTCATCGGGGTACAAATGTACCCCGCTGATACCTGCATAATCGTATTCAGTGTTGATTGTGTATTATTGTATATAAAAATAAGTAATGTGCGCCACCAGTCACCAAAACTGGTGTTTTTCAAGGACGATTAAGTATATTGTGTATATAGGGATAGCTAGATCGCTAGAATGCGATAAAATGGTAGTATTGTTGTAGGTCCTATGACGCGATATTCACAACCTAGCACCAAATCTGGATTATTTCGTTTTTTTTGTTGCTCCAAACAGTTCTTAGCTAGCTCCAGATCACTCCACCGAAATTTTTCTATGCTCCACAACCAGTAAATAGTTACAATTTTATTAAATTATAGATTGCTAAGTTGACCTCAACGCCACATCTTCAACTTTATTAAAGTTTTGTATACTTACAAGACTGTTCCAATTGTGCTCTATATTGCTCTACTAATTATATAAAAATCTCTACAAAAGTTACAGAAATATAACAGCAAAATATACATTACCTACATCCCGGCGCCTTCGCCATTTATTATCCAACCTTTATTTTTTATTGATTACATTAATATATAAAATGTAAAAATAATGAACTTTATAATTGATATGACATCAACATACTTTTGCTATATTTTAGTAAAGTTAATTTTTTAGAGCAAAAAACCAGGAATACCAAAAATTGAATTTTCGTCAATTGCAGCGAATTTAAGGAACATTTTAAGGAAATGTAATTATTTTCGAGTGGTGCTAACTTCTATACATTTTCTACTATTTATCGGTAAAGTTCAATTTTTGAAGCAAAACCCAGGAGTATCAAAAATACACATTTTAATTATTGGGTGCTGAAGTCAACTTAGCACCGCACCTTTCGGGAAAATTTCAGAATAAATAATAATAATATCATGGAAAACCAACAACATTTTTAAAAGTAACGAAAATTCAGAAAATTTTCGAAAACTATTAAGATTTTAAAAAAAGATGACGAAATGTCATGAAAAAAATTAAATCGAAAATTCATGAAAAGTATCAAAATGTTTAAATTTAATGAATTAAAATATCCTGATGAATGCACCTATCTTATTTTTCAACATATATATATATAGCTCTTCGTTAAAGCACACTAGGTCATCGCAATTCTAAATATGTGACTAAAAATCAGTAATATATTTAAATATTTTGTCAACATGGTGTTTTGGTGGGAAAATCTACGATTAGTAATATTGTCATACCAATGTTATTTGTTAAAGTCGTTGGAGAAAGAATACCAAGTAGACGCTATTTATATGAACTTTTCTAAAGCCTTCGATCGTGTTAACCATAAGTTATTTCTAAACAAGTTATCGGGGTCTGGCCTTAGAGAATTAGTAGTTCAATGGTTTAAAAGCTTTCTTTCATCTCGTAGGCAGTATGTGTGCCTTATCTAATATGATTTATGTTACGTCAGGGGTACCTCAAGGTTCCCACTGCGGGTCAATTTTGTTTTCACTTTTTATTAATGATATCAGCCAGTGTATCCGCTTTTTTTAAATTTTTTATGTTTGCTGATGATTTTAAATTGTTCTCAATAATACGGAGTGTTAATGATAGTATACACTTCAAAATGACATTATCAACATTACAACTTGGTGTAGTGTAAATAAACTTAATTTAAATATTAAAAAATGTTTATCAATTTCGTTTAGTCGGTGCAATTTGTTAAAATTTACCTATACTATTCATAACTCTGAACTTAGATGCGTTGATAAAGTTCAAAATTTAGGGATTCTTTTTTACTGTAGATTGACCTTTTCTTCTTATATCATTTTAATTTCTAACAGAGCTTTTAAAACACTTGGCGCAATAAGTAGAACAGAGCTTTTAAAACACTTGGCGCAATAAGTAGATATTCTTTTAATTTTTCAATTCAAACCATTAAACTCTTATATATCACATCAGTGAGATGTCAACTTGAATATGGCTTGATAATTTTGAATCCGTTCTACGCTATACACTCTAACAAAAGAGAAGCCGTGCAAGGTAAATTTTTGAGAATAATTTCATTTAAGTTAGGAATATCTTACACCAATTTTAGTCCGTCAAATATGTTACAAACTTTACATTTAACATCTTTAAAGTATAGGCGGATTATATATGATGTATCATAGGGCTTCAAATTAATGAATGGTTTTGTTGATTGTAGTGTGTTGTTATCTAATTTAGACTTCAACTTTTGTTCCACGAAGATTACACGATCCAAAGCATTATTCCGCTGAGTGCCGCATACCACTAATTATGCAATGCATAGTCCTACAAAATAGAATTATGAAGTATTGTAACATTTTAAACTCTAATCCTAATTTTTATGTATGAATCAATTATTAGGGTTAAGAATCGTTTTCGGCTTATAGGTTTAAATATTTGTTTGTAATACGGATGCTTTATACTTTATTTTCATTATATTATATCTTTAATTTAATTTTTATTATATTAGTATTAACTCCATTATTTCTATTTTTGATATTTAAATTACTACTTTCAGTTATTTAGTTTTCCTAGTTTAAGGTTACATGAATTTAGTTTCTATATACAGAGAGTTTTATGTAACACCGAACATGTTCATAACGAGAATTTTTCTTTTAAATATACATATGCAGACGCTCAGTTTATTAAAAGAATACAATTTGAAGCTTTAAACGAGTGTTTTCCACTCCCAGGCTAAGCATAAAGTAAAATTTCGAGTTTAGAAAAGCCTGAAAATTTGGTTTGGTCGCGTAGCGCGAAGCGCGGAGCGGCCAAACCAAATTTTCAGGCTTTTTTAAACTCGAAATTTTACTTCATGCGCCACCGGCACAAAACACTGATTCAATGTAAAGTTCAGCGATGTGTTTTAAACTTCGTAATATGTCAGTGTTTGTACCGGTGGCGCATGAAGTAAAATTTCGAGTTTAGAGAAGCCTGAAAATTTGGTTTGGCCGCTCCGCGCTTCGCGCTACGCATACAAACCAAATTTTCAGGCATTTCTAAACTCGAAATTTTACTTCATACTTAGTCTTGGAGTGGAACACACTCATTTTAGGTTTAAAATTAAACTTCTTAAAAAAAAACAATTATCTAAAGATTTACGGCATATACGCCGAAATTAAGACATGTATACTTGAAAGAAAAACTCCCTGTATGTACAAATTGAGGCATTAGTTGCAATTGATTAGCTACAATTTGCAATGGTCATATAGGCAACCCAATTTACACATAACCTAAAAATTAAAGGCGTCAAACCGTATTTTATGAAAATGTTCGGTGTTATATAAAACTCTCTGTATATATACTTTTTGTATATTGTTTACTTATACTATCTCTTTTGTGTATATTATTGTAATAGGTGATTATCAGTAAATAAAATAAACTAAACTAAACTATCATTGCTATTAACAATCGGCTAAACAATTCAAATGTTTATGTAATGTAATGCAATTAATGCTGATTTTTTAATTATAGTTATTGAATATTATTAAAAAAAGCAATATCTAAATTACCTATTACACTCAGAGAAGTGAAGCAACCCCTTTTGTAATAACGCTGAACGTTTAATTTAAAGACAACGAATTGAAATTTATGCTGTATAGTAACTACCCTATCTAGTGATATCTGAATCAGATAGATAGTTCCAGTGTTTACCCAAGCTTTAATAAAAACAAATTAGGACTAATAAGATAATTTACAAATGACCGTAATACAATCAATTAAAACAAAATCATGTCAAGCAATTATCCTATAACACCTAGCATAAATGAATACAAAATGAACATAAGTGTGCCGGATGATAAATGTAGGAAACCTCTTGTTGATGTTAATGTAAACTAATTACGGTTCCATGATTCGCTTTAATGAGGATTGTTGAAAGCGCACGGTCAAATAAATTGTAACAATTATACAGTAAACTGGGTATAACTAATGACGGGCATAAATTAGACGAGGCGAGGGCAGGACACAAAACGTTAACGTTTTGTAGCATCAAGATCTCCCAGTACAGATAAGAAGTGTTAATCGCAGTTTAGGAGGCATTAAACGTTTAGCATATTTAATGAGAGACCGTGGAGGACCGGACACGGCTGTTGCCCTCCCGCTTCCGGTTCGTAAATTAAAACTGCATTAACATAACATCTATTGTTAATTGCTGTCATGGCTACTGAGCAACTGAGCGTAATGCTATGCTGGTGACGATTGCAGGTACACACGGCTTTATAATTTATGATCGCATGTGGTTTCTTCGGTTGTGTCTTCAACTAAAACAAAGGCTACGTTTGTATCGTATGTTCAATAAAAAAAAAACTCTAGAGTGCTATGATTTAATCTTTCTTTCAATTTAAGTTGGCAACACGCTTTAGGAATTGTCATATGAAACGTCAGATATAATAATTTTAACGTAAAATTTCAGAGTTGCCAACCTACAATATATTCCATGGTAGTCTAGAGGTTTTATTTTATTGAACATACGATAGTAAGGATATCAATTTATTAAATGTATACTTAATTTTCTAGATAAAAAAATAAAGAATGAAAACATTTTCTGCGTGGAAAACCCAATATTTTTTTTCTACTACAAAATGTATTGTGTTACTACTATAATCAATGTATTAGAATTGTTTAATAAAAACACGTTTACATGCTGTAAAAAAAATGTTATTTAACAAATTAAAAAGAAATCTCCATTCACGCTAAGGCATTAATCGAATGTTTAACCAATTAAACAAACCTGGTGATAAACATGGTTTCGGCTGTCAATTTGTAACTCAGTAACAATGCTTAAAAAGAGTGAAATGCATTTTTTTCAAATGCGTCACTAGTATTTAAACAATGAAAAAACTTTAATGACGACGAAGTCAAAGATATCCCGATTAAACGTGTTTCTATTGAACAACCCATATACAGAGAGTTTTATCTAACAACGAACATTTTCATAACAAGATGTTTTCTTTGAAGTATCCATATGCACACGTTGCACATTTTCTGATGCTCGGTTTATTAAAAGAATTCAATTTGAAGCTTTAAGCGAGTGTTTTTCACTCCTAGGCTAAGCAATAAGTAAAATTTCGAGTTTAGAAAAGCCTGAAAATTTGGTTTGGTCGCGTAGCGCGAAGCGCGGAGCGGCCAAACCAAATTTTCAGGCTTTTCTAAACTCGAAATTTTACTTATTGCTTAGCCTAGGAGTGAAAAACACTCGCTTAAAGCTTCAAATTGAATTCTTTTAATAAACCGAGCATCTAAATTTTCAGGCTTTTCTAAACTCGAAATTTTACTTCATGCGCCAGGTACAAAACACTGACATATTACGAAGTTTAAAACACACAGCTAAACTTTACATTGAATCAGTGTTTTGTACCGGTGGCGCATGAAGTAAAATTTCGAGTTTAGAAAAGCCTGAAAATTTGGTTTGGCCGCTCCGCGCTTCGCGCTACGCGACCAAACCAAATTTTCAGGCTTTTCTAAACTCGAAATTTTACTTCATGCTTAGTCTGGGAGTGGAAAATACTCGCTTAGAGCTTCAAATTAAATTCTTTTAATAAAGCGAGCATCGAAAAATGTGCAACGTATGCCTATGAAAACATAAAAAAAAATTATCGTTATGAAAATGTTCGGTGTTACATAGAACTCTCTGTATAACCATGAACATCATGGGCGCCCGCACATATAGGCACTTGCAAATCTTCAAATATTTGTTGTATTAATAGAGTTCAATTTAAAGCTTTAAACAGGTGTTTTCCACTCCCAGATTAAGCATAAAGTAAAAATTTCGAGTTTATAAAAGCCCCGTGAAAATTTGTCGAGGGTCGCGCAGCGACCCAAAACAAATTTTCTGGGCTTTTCTAAACTCGAAATTTTACTTCATGCGCCACGCGTATAAGACGCTGATTTCAAGTGAGATTCAAATATACATAAAGTTCACAATATTTTAGTGTTTAATACGCGTGGCGCATGAAGTAAAAATTCGAGTTTAGAAAAGCTCAGAAAATTTCAAAGAAGTTTCTGAAGTAAGTATTCGAGATGTATGTGCAAGTATGAAAAACTCAAAATGCACTGATGCACAGGGGCTGTCGGTAAATGTATTGAAACCGGTAATTGATGTAATAGCCATACCTCTTACCAGATTGGTAAACGTCATCTTAATTTACAATATATTTCCCGACTCCCTTAAACTCGCCAAAGTGGTGCCGATTTTTAAAAAAGGGGACAAAAAGATAACTAACAACTACAGACCAATTAGCCTTCTTCCAGTAGAATTATTGAACGCGTAATGAAAGATCAAATTACAAAATTCTAAGACAGTAACAATTTTCTCTCCTCGGTTCAATATTGTTTTCGCGGAGGAATGTCCACAATTTCAGCAGTGCAGGCATTTACTGAGTAAGTAATCCAGTGCTTTGAGACTGATACATTCTGTATTAGTACATTTGTTGATCTTAGCAAGGCATTCGATTGTGTAAATCATAATGTTCTCATAGGAAAGACTAGTATTGAGCTTCTTGAATCCTACCTTTCTGGCAGAAAACAAAAAGTGTGTATGAACGGGAAGGAATCCCATTACCCTAATATTTAAACCGATGTACCACAGGGGTCTCTTCTAGGGCCTTTGTTATTCTTAATATTCATTAATGATTTGCCAGATAGCGCAGGATTGAATAACCTCATACTATTTGCAGATGACACAACCATTCTTAGCCACAGCAAAGACTTGACTGAGGCTATTGAGATAAGTCAGTTACATTTAAATAACACCACGAAATGGTTTTCCTCAAATAAATTATGTGTCAATACTGGAAAATCGAATGAAATGCTATTAACTTTAAAAAAAAACTCACAGATTAAGCGCAGAATATTCCACAAATATTTGCTTTTTAGAAATGCATGTTGATCCAAATATATGGATTAAGAGCACTCAAAAATAAAGTATCAAGGGATACGTTATTAACAGCATACTACGGTAAATTGCATTGCCACCTATCCTATGATATCCGCATCTGGGGCCATGCTTCTTGCAAACATTTTCTATTCGGGTTACAAAGGAGAGCAGTTAGACTGGTGGCTGGTATAGGTTGTCAGGATGACTGTAAACCTTATTTCAGGCAGTTACGTATACTTACACTACCATGTACGTACATCTTAGACTGTCTGATGTTTGCTAAACTTAACCTAAGTTCAATGCCTACACGTAACCACGACTATAATACTAGAGGCAAAGAGGACATAATTACCCCCCAATTGCGATTATGCAAATCTCGAACCGGTACCAGGTATCACTGCATTAAGTTTTTCAACCATCTAAGCATTCCAATTCGCAATATGCCTCCAGATAGCTTTATAAAAAACCGTAATAAGATTTTTATGTGATAACGCATTTTATAATGATCACGAATATTTTTCTAAGTGTTTTTAATCAACTCGTGTTCATGTTTTGTTATCATTTTATTCTATTTAATTTTTACTATATGTGTTTTTATTAGTGTATTATTATTAAATTAGTTATAAAGTATTAAATTAGCTATAAATCTTTAGCTGTATCATCTGACCTATGTAAAACTTTGTTCTTCTGGCACCAATAAATTGAAATTGAAATTGAAATTGAGTGAAAACACTCGTTATAAACTTCAAATTTTATAAAAAACAACAAATGCCAAATAGAAGGAAAAATCCCTGAATGTTTAAATTATTTAAATACTACGTAAACAAATAATAAATTACAAATAGTGTATTTGAATCAATCTACTATCATCTATTAATAATATGAATAAACTTTATTATAATATCATGTGTTCAATCAAAAAAAAATCTCTAGGGTGCCATGATTTAATCTTTATTCAAATTTAAGTTGGCTACACACTTCAGGAATTGACATATAAAACGTCAGACATAATAATTATAATGTATATTTTCAGAGTTGCCAACCTAGAATATTTTCCATGGCACTCTAGAGATTTGTTTTAATTGAACATACGATATAATATAAGACCATTTAGGTGTCAAATCGGACCTGATTTTTTTAAAGTCCTCCTATTTTTTTTTGAAATTACATCGTCTATAATATTTCCCAATTAGAGAACCTATCTACAACTTACGATATAATTTATTTTTTATATTTCATTCTTTAGGAGGATATAAGAATAAAATAGAATCCACGCCATACGTGTAAGGTCTGCCTGATCAATTTAAGTGGAACACGGCTTCCAATTTGTGGGTTATTGGCTGATAATCAGGACTGCAAATTTCCCTCAATTACTAATCCCTACCCACGCCATCATACTCGCTTCCTCCCCCCCATATCCCGATTTATCACACATCCCGATCCTAATTTGCCAATTAAAATTCCTCGCAGCGTTCGGAGATTTTAACGATTTAATCCGCGTAGGCGAAATTTCACCTAACAGCGAAAGATGTAATTGTTGGCGACTTGTTGTATGAGTGGGATAGATACAAACGTATACGATTAAACTGGGTTGTATTTAAGTAATACAAAAGAATGATTACGTAAGTGATTAATGATAATGCACTTAATGAGAAAATTAGTGCTTTTTTACACGGAGATAATTATATCTTTAATTAATTTCTCACTTAACCCGTGGTGAAACATTTTTTAATCTAATACTGGATGATTTAAATTAAATTTAAATTAAAACACTCGGTTTGTTTCACTTATTTATATTTTCTCCGACTAGTTTCGACCATTGGTCGAGGAAGATGACCTTGAAGATGACCAATAGTCGAAACTAGTCGGAGAAAATATAAATTAGTGAAACAAACCAATTGTTTTAATTTAAATTTAATTTAAATCATTTAGTATTAGAGATAATTATGTATTCAAGATCAATATTCAAGAAAAACAGAATGATTTGTGAAATGATCAAAATTGTTTTTTTTATATTAAAAAGACAGGGAAAATAAATCCTGAAGTTTAATTATAATACCTATAATACCTAAATGAGGGGGCGGCAAATTTAGCCTCCGCGTCAGACGGCTGAAACCCATGCTACGCCACTAATTCCTAGTCTGTTTGATATTCATTTTCTGATATTTTTACTGGTCCAATATGCTTCTTAAGGTGTTTTTTCTTTCTTGATTGAATGGCTTGTATTTTTTAATTTTTTTAACTGCAATAATTATTTTTTCTTTCAATTCGGCCTTTCTGTCTCTATTACCTCGAATTAATTAATGTTACCGACAGTGAGCTCCCTTGTCTTTTCCAGATAGACAGGGAGGCTAACTAATTTCCAGATATTTTATTTACTATTTTTGCTACACAATCATTGAGATATTGAATTTATTCCATTTGACTGTTTCACACTGTACATAATGTTATCAAAATCTAATTATCATTTAATTACATACTAATTAAAATAACCAATTATTACCCTCCTCATATATACCCTCAATTTCTTTTAACCCACCCTATCCTTCAATGGCAATTTAACCAGTCCGCATTCGAAGGAGCAGCTTATGTAAAATCTATTTCGGAAAGTGATTGAAAAAAAGCCTTGCTCCGAAGCAATTCGGAATCTGTTTGAGGTTAGACTGTGAACGATTATACTTATTTCAATGCAAATCCGCCACGTTCTAAGGATGCTAGTGAGTGTGATAACGGACTCGTCGCTTTGAAATCGTCTATGAATTGCCCACCTATCTGCATATACGAAACTTCCTCGCGCGAACATGATAACGGAAAGAAAAGCTCCCGGAGAAACTGGATAACAGCTTTGTAATAATATAATAATGGTAATTGAAACTATACAGTGCACTCTTATCTGTATACTCGTATACACTCGCTTAGAGTATGTGAATATGTAGATTTGTTCGTTGTTGATAGCAATACAAACATGGGCGTACTGAAGATTTTGACCAAAAAGGGGCACGAGATAAAAATGTGCTAAACTAGATTAATAACTTTAAAAATGTTTTAAAGTTATTAATCTAGTTTAGCACATTTTTTTTCATACCTTGGTTTTTTACTAAACAGTTGCAAATTCGTCATTTTGTTTGTGTGCTTTAATAAGTTTACACAATATGAAAATACATATTAGACTTGATTGTATAGGGGGACCGGAAAGTAATGTCGTTTTTTTACATTAAATTCAAACAACAACATTTTTATCGATATTTTAACTTAATCAATAACATAATCACCTTTATTTTCTACGCACACAATTGGTTTCCTGTATTAACACTTTGTGTAATTTAACCTGTAAATTGATGATCCTACTTTTGTTTAATAGATGTGATTTAAATTTCAACAAAATTACAAATAGTTACAATTAATTCAGCTAAAATTGTAATATCCTTTAATGTTGCATTTTTTTCCGATATTAATAATTAATTATGTTTTTAAAAAGATTTTTTATGAATTTAATGTTTAAGGTTCTCGAAAACATTGGTTCCTCTGGCCCTTATTAATGTACTACCTAATTATACATTTTAGTTATTTTAACAATAATCAGTTACCCGAAACAATAGATTACTAAACATTGACAAATTTGTTTTTTTATGCAGATGATAAAATATTAGGCTATTAAAATGAATATTAATAGAGCGTTTTGTCGATTTTTATATTCTCGTAATCGTTGTATGATAAACGTTTGATTTTATTTCGTGCAATTGAACATTTATACCAACATTCAGACAGTGTGCTTTTTATTAATTTATTTTATTACGGTCGTTGCGACCTAATTGCGGTACTGCACGCTAGACATCTCTCCTGTAAGAAATATTATCTGTCCCGTGCCTGTGTATGCTCAAAAGGACCCTTGATTTATCAGCACGAAATTTCAACAAAGCCACAAATCATATCCGACATCGATTACACCAAAAATTGATTTTAGCATACCTTTTCAAAAAAATTAAAGAAATTTCAATATTTTTCAGAATGACATTCATTAATTTTTTTGCTCTGAAACATTAAATATATTTTTGATTGATACATTAACTATCAATCAACTTTACTATGTGATACACATTCAACTATTTAGTTAAGTAGACATCTGCGTCCATTCGTCCAGATTTTGAACACCATAGCAATCAAAATTATATAAATAAATAAATAAATCACTTAAGTTGTAATCCACATTTACAATAAAATAGTAAGTGTACGGTTTTTTCATTGGATATAACTGTACATACATGCATCACGATTTTTTTTTATTAGATTACACAAAGGATTAATTCTTGATTATTATGTAGTTATTATGTTTTATTATGCAAAAGTCTATAATTCGACGTTAATATTAAATTTACGAGTTGAATACAACATCGCAATTATACAATTTTTTGGCTATTCGGTCCATTAATAGTTTATAAATAGTACCTGTACCTTTAGACAATGGAACATTACACATTATTTTATAGCCTTTCGAATCATTGATGAAATTAATGATCGCGCGAGTAGGCGCTGCCATGCTACGAACGCCGCCTTCGATCCTAACCAAATGAAATATTCAATTATTTAATTATTTATCACATACCAAGTATATCAGGAATTTTTTTGTTAAGTATTTATATCCCGATGTAAACGCTGCACATTTTTAGGCATTCGTTGATTCTATTTTAAAGCGTAAATATTCTAGTAAGTGATATGTAAGTAGTTAAATTCCTCAATCTTCACTGTTTTATTTTAATATTCTAAATGTACATTTCAGGCACGATGTGCCCTTTTTTAAACGTCAGATACGTTAAACTATTGAAAAGAGGCACATCGTACTTGAAATGTACATTTAGAATTAAAATATAACAGTGAAGATTAAGGAATTTAACTACTTGCATATCTATTACTAATATTTCACGTAACTCCAACAAGAATATCTTTGATTCTAGTAAGTGTTTCCACTCATTGATAAGAAGCAAAATTTTGAGTTCAGATAAGATTTGGATTTGGGAACGTAGAATGGTATAACGCCCAAACCCAAATTTTCAGTTTTATTTCTCCAAAAAGAGCTGATTTTAACGATTTTTTAATTTTCTCTTATAACTTGCTTAGTATTGAATATAACTTGGTTAGTATTGAAGTCAGATGGGTAATTGCCATTATTAAGACACTTTTTATAATAAAGCAAATATTTTCCAAGATATGAGCTAGTTTTGCAGATTTTGTATATTCCTTTATTTTGATACACCAAATGGCAATTAATAAAGGACAATTAATTAATAAATACAGCAGTAATGACCATTCTTCACATTTTTATTATTACTTTCATATGTACACTTCGAACGCAAAGTGACCATTAACAACGGATTCATATTAATCCATTGGGGACACCTTGTGTATTTGCTACATCCATTTATTTTGTTTTATAAATGCAACTGGTAATGCTTTAAAACGTGAAACTAGTCGAGTAAATAGTAAAGAGAAAATTGTTCAACAAACCAAGTATAATTTAATTCAAACCTTCATCAATATTTATAAATGAACATACTTATCAGCGGCGGCTCGCAGCCTAACTTCAGGGTAGCCCACAGCGCCAAGGCATACAAAATTTTAGGTTGGGATCGCGCTTTAAAAATACAAAGAATTGCACAACGAAGTCACCTTTCAATAACGGATACACATTACCTTGGGTCTCTGGCCTACCCTGAAGTTAGGATGCAAGCCACCGCTGATACTTGTAAAGGAACATCTTTAAAATATTAGCGTAAACAGCGTTATTTCAATTTGATATTATTTCGTATTTTATTTTCAATCGTTATTTACAAAAATGTATGGTTTGTTTTATTGAGCACATGTGTTGTTTGTATAATTGAGGACAAATGTAGAACTCATTTATCCTCGGCCATAAATTAAGTGATCGTTTCCTAGAAACCATTTTTAAACAGTCCAATTAGAAGTTAAAAGTTAATATCATGGGGATGACACAGTAACGTAGATAGCTATTTGCGATAGAGGGAGGGGGGTTGATTAGACTTAGTATTTTGTTATATAAATTTAGTTTTCTAAAGTTCTTAAAAAACAATTACCAAAATGGTTCTATTTTCCACTTAGACTGAAATAAAAATGAAAAAAATCCATACTTTGACACTAAATTTCTGAAAATCTAGTTGTCTTGTTTCTATTTTCTTTTCAGGACTTTGAAGAGAATTAAGTTTTGTATAAAATCTATGTTTTTTAAGTTGATTCAAGTTAAGGTTGATTTTATAAAAAAATCCAAACAAATACCCATTAACCCTCACTTAAATCAATTCTAAAAACACAGATTTAATACAAAAACTAAATGATCTTTAGCATCCAAAAAAGCAAATTTAAATAATGCAACTGGTTTTCCTGAAATTCATTCTGAAAGTACGGATTTTTCTGAAAATATAATGAGAATCTCATTATATTTTCAGAAAAATCCGTTCTTTCAGAATGAATTTCAGGGAAACCAGTTGCATTATTTAAATTTGCTTTTCTGGATGCTAAAGATCATTTAGTTTTTGTATTAAATCTGTGTTTTTAGAATTGATTTAAGTGAGGGTTAATTTTATAATAAAAATCTAAACAACAATTTTCCCGACTAAATCCGTATTTTGACACTAAATGTTAGAAAAACTAATATCGATATTTAAATTTGCTATCTAGGATATAAAAGAGCATACATTTTTTGTATTAAATCAGTGATTTAAAAATTGATTCAAGTGAGGGTTTACTTTAAAAAAAATTCCACAAATACCCATTCATATCTCATTATTTTTTCAGTAAAATCCGTACTTTCAGAATAAATTTTAGGAAAACTAGTTGCAATATTTAATTTTGCTCTTTCGGATGCTAAAGATCTTTTAGTTTTTGAATTAAATCTGTGATTTTAGAATTGATTTAAGTGAGGGTTCATTTTATAAAAAAAATCTAAACAACAATTGTCCCGACTAAATCCGTATTTTGACACTAACTTTTAGAAAAACTAATAGCGATATTTAAATTTGCTATCTAGGATATAAAAGAGCATACATTTTTTGTATTAAATTTGTGATTTAAAATTTGATTCAAGTGAGGTTTTACTTAAAAAAAAAAATCAAACAAATACCCGTTTAACTCTCATAATTTTCCCGACTAAATCCATACTTTGACACTTAATTTAGAAAAAAAAACCCGTAGCGATATTCAAATTTGCTATTTAGGATATAAAAGAGCATTCATTTTTTGTATTAGATTTGTGTTTTAAAATTTGATTTAAGTGAGGTTTAACTTCAGAAAAAATTCCAAACAAATACCCGTTTAATTCTCATTGTTCCGACAAAATCTATACTTTGACATTATATTTCAGGAAAACCAGTCCAGATATTGCAGTTTTCTTCTCGGGATATGAAAAGGCAATAATTGTTTTCTATTAAATCTCTTAATTTAAGTTGATTTAGGTGAGAGTTGAATTTATAAAAATTGAAAAAGAAAAACTCTAACTACCCTAAATCTAACACTAAATTTCAGTCTGTAGACTGACAATTATCAATTGTTTTAATTATGAAACGAGTGTTTTCCACTCCTAGACTAAGCATGAAGTAAAATTTCGAGTTTAGAAAAGCCTGAAAATTTGGCTCGGGCGCGTAGCGAAGCGGAGCGAAGCGGAGCGACCGAGCCAAATTAGGCTTTTCTAAACTCGAAATTTTACCTCATGCGCCACACGCACAAAACGCTGATTTAATGTGGAATTGTCTTTAACCAATTGATAAGTGAAATAAGTTTAGTATATCACTTATCAATTGTTCAGGTGCCGGGGAAAGTGCTATGATAGATACATCTCTATTCTTTTAACAATTAATACTCATTTTTTTCCATCAACTAAGTCAGTGGTCTCCAAACTACGGCCTGCGGGCTAAATCCGGCCCGCGACTTGCATAAATCCGGCCCGCGATTGTTTGTAATTTTTTGTGTAAATGTCATATTCTGAAATATTGTAACAATTGTTCCTTAAATTGTTCATAATTTTATAAAATTAATCGGATCTTGGCCGACTTTATTATGTAGAATTGTATTTGTGGCCCGCGAAGAAGATAGTTTGGAGACCCAGGATCTAAGTGAATGATAGAATAAATTTGAGGTTATGGTAAACTATGTGTTAACAGTCTGTAGACAGTCTGGAGACAGTCTGTAGACAGTCTGGAGACAGTCTGTAGACAGTCTGGAGACAGTCTGGAGACAGTCTGTAGACAGTCTGTAGATAGTCTGTAGACAGTCTGGAGACAGTCTGTAGACAGTCTGGAGACAGTCTGGAGACAGTCTGTAGACAGTCTGTAGATAGTCTGTAGACAGTCTGTAGACATCAATTATTTTAATGATGAAACGAGTGTTTGCTTCGCTGACTGTATATTCACTGTTATGGCATTTTGACGTTAAGTCCCTTGATTGACTGCGAATAGTCTTTTGACGTCTGATATAAAAAAAAACGACTGCTTCCTGTTTAAATTCGACATTTTGTTTAAACCTCATAGAACTGTCCCCCTCAATAAAACAACAATAATTAATTATCAATTGTTTCAATGATGAAACACACGAGTGTCTTCCACTCCCAGACTAAGCATGAGGTATAATTTCGAGTTTAGAAAAGCCTGAAAATTTGGCTCGGGCGCGTAGCGAAGCGGAGCGACCGAGCCAAATTAGGCTTTTCTAAACTCGAAATTTTACCTCATGCGCCACGCGCACAAAACGCTGATTTAATGTAAACTTGTCTTTAACCAATTGATAAGTAAAATAAGTTTAATATATCACATATTGATTGTTCAGGTGCCGGGGAATGTGCTATGATAGATACATCACTATTTTGTTAACAATTAATACTGCGCCGTGTATTTAAATAATAATCTCATTTTTTTGTTCATCATCTAACTGAATGATGGAATAAATTTGAGGATATGGTAAACTATATGTTAACAGTCCGTAGACAGTCTGTAGACAGTCTGTAGACAGTCTATAGATAGTCTGTAGACAGTCTGTAGATAGTCTGTAGACAGTCTATAGATAGTCTGTAGACATCAATTGTTTTAATGATGAAACGAGTATTATCTTCGTTGACTGTATTTTCACTGTTATTTCATTTTGACGTTAAGTCCCTTGATTGACTGCGAATAGTCTTTTGACGTCTGATATGAAAAAAAACGACTGTTTCCTGTTTAACTTGTATCAAATTCGGCATTCTGTTTTAACCTCATAGAACTGTCTCCCTAAATAAAACAACAATAATCAATTATCAATTGTTTTAATGAAAAAACAAACGAGTGTCTTCCACTCTAGACTAAGCATGAGGTAAAATTTCGAGTTTAGAAAAGCCTGAAAATTTGGCTCGGGCGCGTAGCGAAGCGGAGCGACCGAGCCAAATTAGGGTTTTCTAAACTCGAAATTTTACCTCATGCACCACGCGCACAAAACGCTGATTTAATGTAAACTTGTCTTTAACCAATTGATAAGTAAAATAAGTTTAGTATATCACTTATTAATTGTTCGTGTTCCGGGGAAAGTGGTATGATAGATACATCACTATTTTTTGAACAATTAATACTGCGCAGTATATTTAAATAATAACCTCAATTTTTTTTCATCATCTAACTGAATGATGGAATAAATTTGAGGTCATGGTAAACTATGTGTTAATAGTCTAAAGACAGTCTGGAGACAGTCTGGAGACAGTCTGGAGACAGTCTGGAGATAGTCTGGAGACAGTCTGGAGACAGTCTGGAGACAGTCTGGAGACAGTCTGGAGACAGTCTGGAGACAGTCTGGAGACAGTCTGTAGATAGTCTGTAGATAGTCTGTAGATAGTCTGTAGATAGTCTGAATATAGTCTGTAGATAGTCTGTAGATAGTCTGTAGATAGTCTGTAGATAGTCTGTAGATAGTCTGTAGATAGTCTGTAGATAGTCTGTAGATAGTCTGTAGACAGTCTGTAGATAGTCTATAGACAGCCTGTAGACATCAATTGTTATGATGATGAAACGAGTGTTTTCTTCGTTGATTGTTATGGCATTTTGACGTTGTCCCTTGATTGACTGCGAATAGTCTTTTGACGTCTGGTATGAAAAAAAAACTACTGCTTCCTGTTTAACTTGTATCAAATCCGACATTCAACAACAATAATCAATTATCAATTGTTTTAATGATGAATCAAACGAGTGTCTTCCACTCCCAGACTAAGCATGAAGTAAAATTTCGAGTTTAGAAAAGCCTGAAAATTTGGCTCGGGCGCGTAGCGAAGCGAAGCGACCAAGCCAAATTAGGCTTTTCTAAACTCGAAATTTTACTTCATGCGCCACGCGCACAAAACGCTGATTTAATGTGGAATTGTCTTTAACCAATTGTTAAGTGAAAAAAGTTTAGTATATCACTTATCAATTGTTCAGGTGCCGGGGAAAGTGCTATGATAGATACATCAGTATTCTTTTAACAATTAATACTGCGCCGTATATTTAAATAATAACCTAATTTTTTTCCATCATCTAACTAAATGATGGAAAAAATTTGAGGTTATGGTAAACTATGTATTAACAGCAAAATACATTTCTAACAAGGGATGTTATTTTTAAAACACTTTGTTTTATAATAGTGTTTTAAATATGCTGAAAAACAAGTGTTGTATTGATAATGAAGGTTTAAATTAAATTACACTTGGTTTGTTTCACAATTTTTTACTTTACTATTTACTCGACTAGTTTCGCGTTTTACAGCATTATCAGGAGTGAATTCAAGAAATACATGTGTTGTGTTTTAAAGTTTTGCTATAATCGTTTAATTTCTTTAAAATGTTTTTTCTCTTAATGAGATGTATACTAGTACAAAATAGTACAAAATAAAAGTATACGAGTACTTTTATTTTGTACTATTTTGTACTAGTATACATCTCATTAAGAGAAAAAACATTTTAAAGAAATTAAACGATTATAGCAAAACTTTAAAACACAACACTTGTATTTCTTGATTGTTGATTAATTATTTAGTTTTATAATTATTCTGTATTTACTAAAGTATTTAAATTTTAAATAAAAGTACTTTGTTTACTTTACTTATGGAGATAAGTAAACATGGAGTTCCACACTGGAGAAAATGCCGATTATGTCCTTGCTTTTCTATTAATGAATGATACCTAATTTTGGATTCCATCTTGATATACAGAGAGTTTTATGTAACACCGAACATTTTCATAGCGAGAATTTTTCTTTGAAGTATCCATATGCATACGTTGCACATTTTCTGATGCTCGCTTTATTAAAAGAATTCAATTTGAAGCTTTAAGCGAGTGTTTTCCACTCCCAGGCTAAGCATGAAGTAAAATTTCGAGTTTAGAAAAGCCTGAACATTTGGTTTGGTCGCGTAGCGCGAAGCGCGGAGCGGCCAAACCAAATTTTCAGGCTTTTCTAAACTCGAAATTTTACTTCATGCGCCACCGGTACAAAACACTGATTCGATTCAATGTAAAGTTTAGCTGTGTGTTTTAAATTTCGTAATATGTCAGTGTTTTGTACCGGTGGCGCATGAAGTAAAATTTCGAGTTTAGAAAAACCTGAAAATTTGGTTCGGCCGCTCCGCGCTTCGCGCTACGCGACCAACCCAAATTTTCAGGCTTTTCTAAACTCGAAATTTTACTTCATGCTTAGCCCGGGAGTGAAAAACACCAGCTTAAAGCTTTAAATTAAATTCTTTTAATAAACCGAGCATCGAAAAATGTGCAACGTGTGCATATGAATACTTAAAAAATTCTCGTTATGAAAATGTTCGGTGTTACACAAAACTCTCTATATATGTATTTGTGAGTTATGTGAAGATCGTTATAATAGTAATAAAAAGCGGTTAAATTCATTTCTTCACTGTTTTTATTTAAGTACTATAAGTACATTCCTTTTTGTTCATTAACTGGAAAAGTGTAAATATACTCTAGCTAAACCAGTTCTTGATTTGTTTAATCTATCTTTATCTTTCAGTATTATCCCTCAAAGTTGGAAAAGTAGCTACTTGACACTAATTTTTAAAAGTGGCAGAAAACAGAATATTGCAAATTATCGAGGAGTAGCTTTGCAATCCACAATACCAAAAATATTAGATCTGTTAGTTTCTCAACAAATAGTGTGGAACTGTAAAAATATAATAGTTTATCAACAGCACGGTTTTATGAAGAATAGATCAACTTTATCAAATCTTACTTTCTACCATACATACCTGTCGAACGCTTTAGAGAAGGGCTGTCAAGTTGATGCTATTTATACGGACTTCTCTAAGGCTTTCGACCGTGTTAATCATCGAATTTTGTTACATAAATTCGCGTCTCTCGGTTTTGGGGGCACTATTTTTAAATGGTTAATAAGCTACTTAACAGATAGAAAACAGGTAGTCAAGATAGGTAATACAATATCTACAGAAATTAGTGTTACTTCTGGGATCCCATTGCGGACCAGTATTATTTGTACTATTTATTAATGATATTGGCCAGTATATTAAATATAGTAATTATCTTCTATTTGCTGATGACTTGAAATTGTTTAAATCTATTAAATGCCTGGATGACCAACATAAATTACAGTTGGATCTGAATAGTTTGTCCACGTGGTGTGAAACTAACAAATTATTTTTTAACTTACAAAAATGCAGCTCAATTTTATTTTATCGCCGTAACAGAATGGAATTTAATTATGCGATATGTAATCATGCATTGCTTTGCGTTGATAACATCAAGGACCTGGGTGTCATATTTAATTATAATTTAAACTTTAGCCATCATATTAAACGCATATCTAACAAAGCACTGGGAGTCCTTGGTTTTATTGGACGCTTTTCGAAAGATTTTGATGTTTCTGTTTTACTTAAATTATATACTTCCTTGGTCAGACCTCACTTGGAATACGCATCTGTCGTTTGGTCTCCTCATACGAGGGTACTTTCAGCAGAGCTGGAGAAAGTACAGAGTCGCTTTTTGCGCTTAGTTTCTGCTAGGCTAGGCAACACTAGATACCAATTCAGCAATAGTACTATGCATAATATGTTGTGTCTCAGCTCGTTGGAAAATAGAAGAATAATAAATGATTTGTGTTTTCTATTTAAGCTTATACACGCCGAGATAGACTGCCAAAGCTTATTAAAACAATTAGACTTTTATGTGCCTGCTAGAGGTCCCAATAGATCGAAATTTTTATATTATTTGCGCTATCATGCAGTTAATTACGCAAAATTTAATCCAATATGCAGAATGATGAGTTACTGTAACGAATTTAACAATAACAATCATTTTTTATTACATCATTCTTCATTTTTAACATTTAAGGCTAATTTGAAACGAATCAATTTATCCGCTATTGTTAATAATATTTTATCTTAATTTTAATTACTTAGTTTGTGAACTCATATAATTTTAATTCGATATTATATTATACAATCTAGTCTTTACTGTGATATTTTGCTCATCAATTACAGATATTAATTTCAATATGTTATTTGTACAATTTATTAGTTGTTTATGTATTTGTCTTTGTACCGATTTGTTGATTTTATCTCTAAATAATGTATTCACTCTTTAGTATTTTTTATTATTATCATTTTAACTAGCGTAAAGTAAGAGTAACATGAACATGTATAATACAAATGTTATTTTTCTGTTATCCACTCTGTATATATAAATATACTAATATTATAAATTTATGTAAAAGGAGATTCCGTAAATAAATGAAATAAATAAACTATTCATAATGGACACTTATTGTCCGAAATGTATTTAAATAAAAACAGTGAAGAAAGGAATTTAACCGCTTTTGATTACTATTCCATCTTCATCTTGATTTTTATTAAGAGCAAAAAATCCTTACTTAGTAATTGTCGTAACCATAATAAATTAATAAAATATTATAGAAAAGAAAGAAAGATGTAAGTAAAAAATGCCCATCAAGCATAAGAGGGTAATCAATAAAGCGGAATCAGACAGTCGGTGCACAGAGGTAATTGACTATTAGCAAATGTGTTCCCAGTTTAGTCGTATGGCAGGCAGCAATAAAGGATGATCTTTATGAATTCGGAATTCCGCGATGGGCAAATAAGGCCTAGTTGGCGGACATGTATACAAGTCACACACAGTTATAAATTAATTATAATAAACTGGCTCTGCGGCTACTGGTTTTCAGTTATAGGAGACGAACGCCCAATGCCGCAAACTCAATATTAACCCCATAAGGAAAGCATTCTGCTCGAATGCCCCATGAAAACCACACATAAAACTCTCTCTTATGAACTGAGCACTGGCACTCGTAAAAATATTCATAATATCTCTTCAAAGCACGCACTCAACTATTTCGTATATTATTATCGACCTGTATATTAAACATTGTTTTTAATTTTGATATTATATTATACAATAATGTGTATGGAAGTTGCAAGGATATTAGGAAAATATTCATGAGACAATTATATATGCTATAATAGTATATATATTGTAGAGCTGGGACAAATCCTCAAAAAAAGGATTCGAATTACGAATCCGAATCACCTAATATGATTCGAATCACGAATACTCGAATAAAGGATTCGTAAGAGATAAATATGATTCGAACAAAAGATTCAAATCGTGTTTTTTCGAATCACGAATACAAATCCTTTAAAAATAAATTTGATTTTAGTACATAACCAATTAACATTTTGATATCACTATCAGTTGTTTCAACAAAAATATTCATTTATTTATTATTAACACTGAACATCGTAGATAACAGACTAAATATCTGATTCCATGTTACTCTGATTAAACTTGTAATTGTGTGTTTTTGAACTTCACTTGGAATCAGTGTTGTATACGCGTGGCGCATGAAGTAAAATTTCGAGTTTAGAAAAGCCCCGTGAAAATTTGTCGAGGGTCGCTGCGCGACCCTCGACAAATTTTCTGGGCTTTTCTAAACTCGAAATTTTACTTCATGCTTAGTCTGGGAGTGGACATCACTCGTTCTTAGAAGTTTCAAATTGAAGGATTACTCTAGATTACTAAGTTTATTACCATTTTACAAAAGCTACAGCTCGAAGGACCGATCATGGTCTTCGGAGACCGAAGGACTACAGAGAATCAAAGTGTTTTTACAAGAAAACAATGAATATTTGAAGGTTTACAGCATGGATAGGAAACAAAACATCGAATTTTGAAAAAATATCGAATTTGTGTTGGTTTTCAATGCATTTTTAACTTCACTTTAAATCAGTGTTTTATACGCGTGGCGCATGAAGTAAAATTTCGAGTTTAGAAAAGCCCCGTGAAAATTTGTCTCGGGTCGCTGCGCGACCCTCGACAAATTTTCTACGCGGGGCTTTTCTAAACTCGAAATTTTACTTCATGCTTAGTCTGGGAGTGGAATAACTTGTTTAAAACTTCAAACTGAACTCTTGTAGCAAAGCGACGAACGCCTGAAAATTACGTAAAAGAAAAGTTCACTGATTATCCTTAAAACCGGAGAAAAGTCATGGAATTTTATTCAAATTGACTAAAACACTAAAAAAAAAAACAGCGTATAAATATTTGGATTGATTGAGTTACTTGAAGATAATTATACTTTGATTAAAAAACACTTAGAACCTTTCTTCAATACTTTATTTTGTAATCAAATGTACATTTCGGACACGAAGTGTCCATTATCAATGGTTTGATAATAATATTAGTATCAAACCATTGATAATGGACACTTCGTGTCCGAAATGTACATTTGGTTACAAAATAAAGTATTGAAGAAAGGTTCTAAGTGTTTTTTAATCAAAGCGTATAAATAAATCGTAAAAAGTAAGAAAATATACAGAAATTATGAAAAATATAAAAATTATTGACATTAACCAAGAATCATTAGACAATAAAAAAATATCAATATTAGCAGAGTAATAGAAAATCATACAAAAAAATATAATTCTGTCAAAAATTAATGAAATTTATAAAATTATGAACGTCAATAAAATTGAATTATAATTGTGCAATGTTCAATTTTCAAAAATCCTTTGTCTAGTTTAATAAAATAGTATAAGTTTTGTTAGTGTTGACAGTATTAATTGTTGTCATTATTTATTTTAAATGTTCACAATAATCATTATTACTCAGATTATAAATTATATAAATTTACACAATAACAAATTCTATAGATATAGAATTGTCAACATTTTAATTGGTAAAATAAACTGGAAATGACAGAAATCTTTTAAATTTTACATTATAAAAATAAATTGTCAATTTTTTAATTAGTAAAATAAACTGAAAATGACAGAAATTTAACATTATACAAATAATATTTATAAAAAAAACTTAATCAGCAAAAAATTGTCAATATTGATAAATTCAAGAATAAAAAAAAAACTTGTTAAAAATCAAATAGGACCACAATCTTTATTTTTAATTTTGTTCTCTTTATATGTATTATTTTATTATTTTAAATTTTTTTTTTTCTAATACTACTCTGTAATTTTTATTTCCTGATGGGTAATAATAAATATTATTATTATTATTAAATTATAAAGACGTGTACACTAAAATATCGTCAATATTATAACATATTTATTTGATAATTTTTCTAAAACCGATAAAACTTATAAAAGTAATTGTAAACAAATTTGCGAATTATTAAAAAAATGAAAACCAATAATATATATATATATATATATATATATATATATATATATATATATATAATAAATATAATAATAATCTTTATTAAAGATCAGTACAAGATAATTGTTTACAATGTGAAATGAAATGTATACATATTAAAATTTGATCTTGATCTTTGAAGGGCTATCGACTAGAGGTCTTTCAGCCCGCACCAATAATATTTATATGAATTTTCCAAAAGTTAACACAAACAAAGATTGAATTTGCTAATTGTTTCCAGAGTATTTACAGAATATAATACTACAAAACATTGGCGGGCGAGGTCGGGCTGTGCGTGAAAAACCAAGGAATGTTCCTGCTAGTTAATTGTCTGAAAACAATTAACGAGTCAGGTCGTCCCAAGTTACTACTGCAAAGTTATGTTTCCGCCAGTTAATGACACAAAACAATCAACGGATGAGGTCGAGATCTGCTTGCTAAACGGAGGAGTGTTCCCGCTAGTTGGTTGTCTGGTAAGCTCTGGGATGGTTTTTGTGGGTTTCCCATCTTGTAATGCAAATGGCTTATTTAATTTTGCTCCCACAAGTAAAGTCATACAATTTTTAAGTTTAATTAAAATGCACATGGCTTCTAAGTACAAACAATTAATAAAGTATTTTGAGAATATAAATAATTTAAGATATACAAATTACTTAGAAATGTCAATGAACTTTGCTAAACTCACATCCTGTTTTATTTATTGTCCACACATATTCCTGGTCATTAAAAGGGAAGAAAGACACAGAATTTATGATAATGCATACAAACAACGAATCTGTTAAATAATTTAAATAAATTTATAAAGTATGTTTACTACATACACAACACAACGTAAATAAAATATAAATTATAAATTTGAAAAATATCTAAGTATGAATCATTACAACGTTTTCAGTTATTTGACGTTTTTATCAACGCAATAATTGGAAGCTTCTAACGACTGTTTCCACTCCCAGACTAAGCATGAAGTAAAATTTCGAGTTTAGAAAAGCCCCGCGTAGAAAATTTGTCGAGGGTCGCGCAGCGACCCGAGACAAATTTTCACGGGGCTTTTCTAAACTCGAAATTTTACTTCATGCGCCACGCGTATAAAACACTGGTTTTATATAAAGTTCAAAATATACGTGTATAGCTTTAGTAGCATATTAAAAACTTTGAGATATCGCAGTATTATAGACGCGTGGCGCATGAAGTAAAATTTCGAGTTTAGAAAAGCCTGAAAGTTTGGATTTGCTGGCGCGACTCGCTTCGTTCATATATTTTATTGTAGAAATATAAATAATATGTAGAAAGACATGCTCCTATAATAACTGTAATTAATAATAATGCGAAACAACATTATTTACCATATCTGTATTTCTGTGGTAAGGAAGAGGAAGAGATTGTATTTGTATATGTGAGTGCATGTGTGTATCTGTATTAACCCTGGTCACGTGATGGGAGGGTTAGGCTCCCCGGCGGCAATAAGAAGAGGCCGGTTTTGTCGCGGTTTGCATACGCCCCCGCGCCCACCACCCACTCCCCCAACCCTCCGGTGGACACACCGAGAAGGTTAAAAAGAAGAAGTCGTCTCATCACATCTCCATGGTAACGAGCTGGCCCGTGGTTGCTTTGCATCGATCTTTAAAACTGAGAGTAGCTCGCCCCTCCATTTACATGTAGCGGAGATAATGGCACACATATGTTAATTTCACATATGCTAATTAAAAAATAAACTATTACGCACAACAAACAATGTGTTCTAGTTAACCCACTTTATTGATTGCGTGTGATGATTTTGTTGCTCACTTAATTAATAAGCGCCAAGTTCGTAATTACTCGGTAAACATCAATGTTTGCAGAGTTAACTGAACTCATTTATTAATTTACTTTTTTAATTGTTCGAATACAATTTTTTTAATGAAATAGCTAGCTTTTTATTGCAAGATGTAAGTTTTAATCCATGTGCAGTCAGGGCAGGACTTGCTCTCTTAAAGTTACCGGGAAATTGAGGAAACATGTTTGGGGCATTTATATTTCCACCCCATATTTCCACCAGTGCGGTATTTAGTAAATTTAGAGGCTAAAATGTAATTTTTTAAAAGACTATTCGATTTGTATGTAAAACGATACGATGTATTATTATTATATAACTAAATCTTTATTATTTGAGAAGCATGTACAATAAATAATAATAATAATAATACTTTATTGGTGCTCCTAACGTTAGTTTTCCACAGTTCAAATAAGATATATTAAATTACACTATTAAAATTCATCAGGAGGACATCACATTAAAATTGCAAAAGTAATACATACATGTACAGCAAAATAATGACTATAATAAAAAAAATAACATAATATGAATAATAAAATTCAAAACCTAAAACTTAAAATCTAAAATTAACATTTTAAAACTTAAAATGTAAAATCCAAAAATCACTTGAAGTTCAAAAAATGGTTATGTGTACAAATATTCTACTATAAATAGTTAAAATTCAAACGAACACATACACAACAAAATTTAAAAAATTACATATAGTAAGTACACATTAAAAGACATTTGGAGTTGGATATTAGAATGTGTGGTCCAGAAAATTCTCCCAGCCATAAAAAGCTATTTCCAGTAGTAATCGTTTAATCTTAGCCTTGAATAATATCATATCAAGATTTTTGTAGCTATTTGGTAGAACATTGAAAAATAACAGTAGGCATATTTGCCATATGATGGTTATTTAAGAGATAAATTGAGTTTCCATTTTGTTGGCATTGAGACTCAATCGATGAGCAGTAAACCATGTCGTAGCCTTTATTAAAAGATCCTTAAACGATTTGTTTCGCAATCTACAACAAGTTACTCTTACAAAGACTATATCAAACACTTATTGAAATAGTCTTTGTAAAACTAACTTGTTGTAGATTGAGAAAAAAATTGCACCTTTAGAGTTTGAAGTATTCTGCAACCAAGAATTGGCAATTTCATTTACACTTAAAAGATCTTTGTTTGTCTTTGTTAGGCCGTCTCGATGTTATTAGATTAGTTAATTATAGTTCTGGTTCTGGTGCAAAGGGGAGTGTGCAGTTCTGCACTGCTCTTAGGCCTCATTAGGCCCATTGTGCCACCTCCCGTAGATCATTCATCCTCAGTTTAGCCAGCCAACCTTGTTTAGGTATTCTAGCATAGCTGAGGTGGGTAGATCTCTTACGTAGGCCATTGTAGGCCATCTATCACCCAATATGGACTCCCTGATTGACGATAGTGCCGGGCATTCACAAAGGAAATGCCATGCAGTCTCGTCTTCCATGCTGCAACCTCTACAAGATGGGAAGTCAACTATCCCCATCCTATAGAGGTGCCCGTTTAGTCCACAGTGACCAGTAAGGATGGCAGTTAAGCGCCTGAGATTCCCTCTAGCCAGCTGCAGGTACCGTTTCGCTGATCTCTCATTGGGATACACAAGTGTTTCCTTAGAGAGCTTGCAGCCCTCGATATCATCCCAACGCATCCTGAATTTCTCCAGGGCATTGGTTTGTAGCATGTTACACAGGGAGACAGGAGCTAACCGCACTAGCGGCTCCGGTGAGAGTAGATTCATCCCAGCCGCAGCTCTTGCCAGCGCGTCAGCTCTCCCGTTACCTGTGTCTGTATCATGCCCTTTCACCCAGCAGACTTCAATGTTGTTGTGCATTGCTGCCTGTCTGAGTTTCCCGTGACACTCTATTTCGATCTCTGACGAAGCATAGGCATTCTGCAGAGACAGAATCGCTTGCCTGCTATCCGTTAAGATTAGTATGGCTACATTTGTCACCTTGCGGTTTATGATGTACTCAGCCGCAAGTGTTATTCCCATCAGCTCCAGTTGCGTGGTGGTTCCATGAATTCCCATTGGAACCTTTGCTTGGATTTTTAGGGTTTTAGAGAAAACTCCAAGGCCCGATCCTTCTCTCCTTTTAGATCCATCTGTGTAGATCCTTATAGCAGACTCTCTCATCCGCTTAGTGGGTTGAATAGTAACGTTGTAGGGTGTGTTCCGTATTAGTGTTGGTACACAGCAGTCATTAACAGCCTCTAAAAGAGGTATATCTCTACAGACATTCCTCCAGAGGTGTCCTCTAACTTCCCCACAGCTGTTACTGTTCCAAATCCCACTGCACTGAAGGCGAAGTATAGTCGTCATGGCCTCCTTCTCCACGTGGATATCAAGTGGCGGAAGGCATAGCATGACTTCCATCGCCATCGTCGGAGTAGTGTGCATGGTGCCTGTTAATTATAGTAGTATCATCAGCGAATAAAACCACTTTACCATCTTATATGTACAGAGCAAAATCATTTATAAAAAATAGGAGACAAAGAGGCCGTAGTGTTTATCCCTGTGGGACACCACAAGTCGTTTCCAGGAATTCTGATTTGTCCCCTTTATATGTAACCGCTTGCTGTCTCCTAGTTAAAAAAGAAAACAAGAGGCCACAGCTCTGTGGGTTGAAGTTGTGCGAGTACAGCTTCCTTAGAAACAGTGTGTGAGGGACACAGTCAAACGATTTGGATAGATCAATATAGGTAGCAAAAGCGAAATGACCATTTTCATAAGCATCAATAATCGATCCAGTAAGATCTAGTATAGCGTTAAATGTAGATTTTCCTTCCCTGAAGCCGTACTGTTGCTTACTAAGGATATTATTGCTTTCAAAATGTTTAATTATTTGTTTGAGTAACATATTTTCAATAATTTTAGAAAAAAATCGGAGGCAGTCTTATAGGACGGTAATTGTTACAATCATTTATGTCCTCTTTTTTATGAATCCTTCGATACTTTTAGAACATCAGGAAATACACTCGATCTTATACTATCATTAATTAGCTTCGTAAGTGGTTCAATTAACACATCTAATACATGTTTGATTATATTGATCCAGATACCGTTACAGTGGTACTACCACTGTTTTTCATGCCCTTGATAAGGGACACAATCACAATCACAATCACCACTGCTTCTGAAACAAGAAGAAATAAGAATGGCGGCATGTTAGAGGGCAAATATAAGTTGACTAGAGCTAAAGAATCAATATCACATATGGATAGTTCATCATTGATTTTATTAGGAATGGTTACAAAAAAATCATTAATCGTATGTGCCGTTATATCATATTTATCTGTAACAGGTATAGATATATTCCTATGGCTGTACAAAATATTCCACATGGCTTTTATAGGATTACTTGCTGATGACACTAATCTATCATTTGCCTCTAATTTTGCTTATTTGATTGCATTTTTGTATGTTAACTGCATGTGTTTCTTTCTTTAATTGCTTCGACTCGGCATCGTTTATTTTTACATTTGCCTTGCAAACTAAGTTTAAATTTTCTCTCATCCTTTTGAGATCATTAGTAAACATTAGATTATTAGTTACTTGGAGTTACACTTTTAGTAATTTTGTTTGACTTTATAGGAAAACACGTTTCGAATAAGTTTGTAAATATATTCAAAAATGTCTTGCAAGTATTGTTAGTTTTCTTTTCGCCGATAAAGCTCCAGTCCATATTACTAAGCATAGTGTGGAAGTTAAATTTACCAAATGATGTAATTAGACGAATGAATTTGGGAGCATTATTAACCAATCTGTGGTGTAAGTTGATACACTTACACTTACCCCATTATGATCAGAAAATGGTACAACGATTGGATTGACCATGGCTTCCACGTGACAAATGTTAGTAAAGACATTATCTAGTATTAACAAAACAAAAATATTCTTATATTGCGTTCCCAAAATAAGTGCTATCGACCATAAGTCTTTCTGCCTATTATTATTATTATTATATTACTGATATTGGTAAATAAAAGGTAATTCTAGTTTAATATGACATTAAGTGCACATTTTCCTTAGTTTACTTTATTTTCTCAAATTTCAATGTTTTTTCCCAAATCTATTTTTATGCACTTATATCCCTTGGCTTCTGGGGGCCTCCATTTGTCATTAGTATACCGTACCAAACTTCAAATTGATAGCTTAAATAATAAAAAAAAACTAGTAAGTGTGTTTTCAATTAAACCCTGTATATACAAAAATTGTTAAACATGGATATTTAATAATTTGTCTACAAAAATGCGTCGAATTTGATCATTAATTTGAATTTAAATGTGTGCAGTTGCATTTACCAATCTTTGTTCACAACAATCTTTTGATATGTGCATTATTAAATTTATTGGGCAGCGTAAATGGGGTGCATTTAACACTCAATTTCATTAAACACGGCATTTGCGTGTTCAATGTGGATTTTAAAACACGCTAATTCGCGTTTTGATTGGTTCACAGAACGCGATTTATGATGACGTCAGTTACAAGCTCTATTAGAATAATAATGATATTGCAATCTGTCATCATTTATCTGTCAAATTAGTATAAAACAAAACGGAAAATAAAAAATTAAAAATTTAAGACCGTTTTTCTTGAATTTTTTGTATGTAACCTATTCAAAATTTTGCAGGGTTGAAAGCATATTAAAAAAATTCTACCGAAATCAAAAATAAAAAATATTGGTTGTCACTTAAAAAAATATTTATGAGTTCACAACTTTTAAAACAATAAAAAAAAATCAGAAAAAATGTTTTTTTTTGGCTTTCGCCTGGCCTTAGTTGCTAGACTATTAGCCATCTTCAATTGTTATTTTGTATACATTTGTTAATTAACTTATTAGTAAGTATAACATACAACTATATATTTGGACGTCACAACACATTCACACACATCCATGGAACGGGAGACGAGTATTTTTCGTTAGAAAAATTACTCGCCTCCGCTGGGAATCGAACCCAGATCACCTCCGTGACCGATTGGCGAAACCAGCGGCTCAACCGCTCGGCCACGGCGGGCCCAAAAATGTTTATACCCCTTTTAGATGCTTCCTCTATCATATTACCGGAGTCAACGAAGTTATTCGCTACTTAAAATCCATTGAAATTATCTGTGGAACTAACTAATTTTCTGGTTACAAAAATCTAATTTATTGAAACATATAATCCAGCATAACTTTTCACCATTCATTTGCATTTTTCTTGAATTTAATAATATTTCCTAGACAGATGTCAACAGCAAGAAGTACACGTATTTAACCCTTGTTAAACAACTGCTGTAAGTGAGTAGCGCAGGTGGCCCAAAAGTGGGAAAAACTGTAAATGTAGAGAGAACTATAGGGCCGGTAATTAAATTAGATAATAAATATGCCGGCGCGTGACCGTTAATTGTATTACCATGCAGGTAACATTTTCGAACATATTGTGTGCACAAAAAAAGCATTCGTTTTTATTGGGTGATGGATGACAACAGGATATTAAAGTAAAAACGTGTAGAAAGTTATACAAAAAATAGTTTTCAAGAAATTATAAATTGACTTCTTATACCAGAAATGTATAATAAATAGGTGTAGGTTGTTCGATACCAAATAGCAAACAATGTGTGTCTGTTATACGTTATTAGGTTCGAAATTTGAAGGATGCTAAACTAAAAATTACACGTTGTTAGGGACTAGGTAAAAGACAAAATAAACATTCAAAAGATATGTTATTCAATAAAGGATTAGATTAGATTAGATAATTATTGGGGTAGCCTCTTGGCCTGTACCACCGCGACCTTTGCAGATCTATTGTATTTAATAAAGGCATTTTTGAAGTAATCCTTGGATGATGATGATTATGCGATCTTTTCTTCACTATTTTATTACACAAGATGTAGTGAACATTTTCAAATCAAACATATTATGTTTGAAAATTGTATAGAGACAATAAGAAAAAAGTAACTTGTGTTGTTTTATTTACGTAAAGACACTGTAGACAATTTGCTATAAATGATTGTGTATAATTAACATTTACTTAACCCATTAAGCGCCATTGATGCATACACGCAACAATATTAATTTTTTGTTAATTAAATTACTAAATGAGTTAATTTTATTGATTGATATTATATTATTTGACCTGACTTGAAAATGTATGAAGAAAAATGTAAATATTTTGTAATATAAATATTTCGATTATAACTAATTAAAAAAAAAACAATTACAATGTATTTCTAACTTCACAATTCACAAGTTTTATACGCGTGGCGCATGAAGTAAAATTTCGAGTTTAGAAAAGCCTGAAAATTTGGTTTGGCCGTTCCGCTTCGCGGAGCGACCAAACCAAATTTTTTTCGTATTCGAATCGAAGTGCGGGTGATTCGAATCCTCATAAAAGGATTCGAATACTTACAATAGGATTCGAATACTTACAAAAGGATTTGAATCGTCAAAAATAATTCGAATTAATTGTGAGAATTAACATAAAAAATTTGTTTTGTGTGTTTTTAAATTTCTCGTTAAATCACTGTTTTATACGTGTGGCGCATGAAGTAAAATTTCGAGTTTAGAAAAGCCCCGTGAAAATTTGTCTCGGGTCGCTGCGCGACCCTCGACAAATTTTCTACGCGGGGCTTTTCTAAACTCGAAATTTTACTTCATGCTTAGTCTGGGAGTGGAAACACTCGTTATAAACTTCATATTACACGTTTTTATACAAAATCGATTAATGCTTCAATACTTACAGCGTATACATCATATGTAAAGTTATTTAAATAAAAACATTTGGTATTGTTTCACAAATTAAAAATTTTATTCCGACTAGTTTCGGTTTGTTAGACCATTTTCAAAGGAATGTACAGGAGAAATTATTGTCTAGGTATATATACATATTTTGTTTCAGGTAATAAGGGAAGTCAAAATTGAGGAATTCCAAATCTCCTCGTTGTCGTTAACTATATTTTTTCTCATTTTTATGGCCCTGTTAATCTCAAGGCCTTCTTTTAGATTTAGTGTGTATCCCTTATTACCTGAATACAAAATCGTAAAATTATGCGGATTAAAGAAGTGAGTGAATGCGATACAAGGTTTGGAAAAGCCAGTTGTTGGTTTATTATCTAAAACAGATTTTTTATGTTCTCTCATTCTGATTTCGAATGATAGGCCGGTTTGCCCAATATAAATTGCATCGCATTCATCATATTGAATTTCATAAACTCCACATTTCTTCAAATTCTCTGTTTTTGTCTAGTTATTCATTAATAATTTGCCTAAATTTAGTGGGTTTGAACATATAATATTAATCATAATATATAAAATTACGAAAAAACTATTCGTGAAAATGCAAACAATGTCTTAATTAATAAGACAACTTAAGACGATAAATATCCATTGAAACAACTACTTCCCGTGCAAATACACCTCCGGATATTGAATTATACAATGAAATATTTAAAATCTTATTTAATTTAATTTGTTACAACGCTCTATTAAAGTATATGTAACGCATTTTCACGAATAGTTTTTTCGTAATTTTATATATTATGTTTAAAGTGTGCAAACTATAAAAAGCGTAAGCTTATTTTCTCAAATTCAAATAGTTTTGAATTTAAATTTATCTTATAATATTAAAGATTTTCCCCCTGAATTGATTAATTATATTGTATGACAGGTTATTAACAAAATTAATTTTATACCATTGACTATCTATTTTTTGCTCAGGTACGTAAAAGTATTTAATTAAGTGTTTTTGTTTTTTTAATAAATTATTTATAACGTCCTTGCTATAACCAGTATTTTCAGAATTTTGTAAATAATATTTAATTCTTGTCTGAAATCAGATTCACTTAAAGGGATGTTAATTAATCTATTGATAAAAGAGTGGAAAGTACTTAATTTTTTTTTATGTTGTTTGAATTGGCTGGAATGATTGTGACCGTATATGTTTCTTTTCTATGTATTTTAAATTCTAATTTATTAGTATTTTTAACAATGGTTATATCAAGGAAATTTAAGCTGTTGTTCTTTTCTATTTCAGTAGTAAATTGTATATTAATATTAATTGAATTTAGGTATTTTTCAAATGATTTTAATAGTCTTGTCGTTCCAGTCCAAATACAAAAGATATCGTCCACATACCTTGTTTCACAAATTAAAAATTTTATTTCGACTAGTTTCGGTTTGTTAGACCATTTTTTATTAGCCGAAATTTTTATGTCCGACTTTGAAATTACTCTTCTCTGGCTGTTTTACTGAGAAGAGTAATTTCAAAGTCGGACATAAAAATTTCGGCTAATAAAAAATGGTCTAACAAACCGAAACTAGTCGAAATAAAATGTTTAATTTGTGAAACAATACCAAGTGGTTTTATTTAAATAACTTTACATATTCTAATATGTTTCACCAAGTGCCAGATGAGAAATTAATTCAAGAAAGTATACATCATATATATTTAAAAGAAAATTCACAGTATGTAATAAAATAAGTCATTCATAAAAATCATAAAAATAAGTGCAGAATTTCACGTGAAATTAACTTTTAGAGTTAGCTTTATAATTGTTTAGCCGTTAATGGGTTAATATGATTAATGACAAAATATTAAACTTATTTTATTCAAAATCTAATAAAATTTAGCTCTTAGTCAAACATCTTAAAAATATATATAATAAATATACAAATAATACGATTGAAGAACTGACAAATAATTAGTTTTGTTCGGAGCACGAATTTGACGCATTAAATTATTTTAAAAAAATGGCCATGTGTCCATTAGAGCATAGCACTTTTCCTGTAATTCACATACTAAATTTATTTCACTCTAACCAAGTAGTTGAAAATTTCACCTGAAGTTAGTGATTTATACTCGTGGCGCATGAAGTAAAATTTCAATTTTAGAAATGCCTGTAAAATTGGATTTGCTAGGGCTCGACTCGCTTCGCTCGCGTGCCCCAGCAAATCCAGATTTTCAGGCTTTTCTAAACTCGAAATTTTACTTCATGCTTAACCTGGGAGTGGAAACCCTCGTAAGACGATTAATCAGATTTTAATTTTGCACTTTCCTTTATTGTCAAATTTATGACATTAACTAAATAGAGTTGATGATATTTTTTAGGTTAAATTTAGTACATAATAGTATATTATGCAACGATCATTTAATGGCAGCTATTAAGACACGAGTATGAGAATTACGACACGAGCGACGAAGGAGCGAGTGTCGTAATGAATACGAGTGTCTTAATAGCCATTAAATGAGAGTTGCATACACTATTTTTTCTACGACTACTTGCAATAGAAAAATAATAAGTTTTATTTTCAATAAATTTATATTCAACTTATAAATTATTTTTATACACTACATTATATGAAAAAAAATTAAATTACAATATATGAGAACTTTGCAAACAAAAATGACAGGTTTTTAATCATTTCTTTTGATTTAATGAATTGTACAGTTATTAAAATGAATCTGTGGCACATTCGGTAGTTCTGAAACAATGTTGGTGGATGTTGTTATTGATGCTGATGGAGTAATGTTTATAAAATTGTTTGTTTGGCTGTGTTCTATCGAATTCAAAAGTTGATTGGCTACGTTGACTTTATTTTGGATTGACTCGTCAATATAGTTTTCAGCCACTGCGGTGGATTTCCACCCACCGTGGCGTTTTAGCGAGGTGATGTCACCACCAGCATCAACCAATATTGTGGCAGAACTGCGACGAAAGCAGTGTCCGGTGTATAAGTTGGGATCTGGAAGAATTAAGTACCTAGCAATTTCTTTGCCCATATTTCCAAACTTGTTTATTCCTACGTTTTGTACTGTACATTTTCCATTTGTATAATTTGTAAAAAAAGATGGGGTTATACAATGTTGTTGACGAAGATTCATGTAGTTCTTGCATATACCGTAATATTTTCCGGTAACTGAAAATTTTCGCGTTGTTTTTGTTTTAGTATCATTAATTGTGACTAAAATAGTTGTTCCAAAATCATTTACGTCTTTTAATTCCAACTTGTGCAGCTCATGCCTTCTACAAGCTCCCATAACAACAAAGATACATACTACCTATGAAAACAACAGTTTAAAATATAAATTTTAAACTAAAATTAACTTACCTTGGTCAATTAATATTTTACGTCAGGGGCTTCACCAATAAATTGCTTTATTTCATCAGTGGTAAAGGTTTTAGATTTTTTGGGTACATATCCTTCAGATTTTCTTTTTAACAAGGCAAGCAATTTGAAATATTTGGATATGTCCACTTTGTGTTTAATGGATAAAGTTGATTTAATAATGGAATAATGAGTCCATAAAGTTGTGGATTTTAATTTCTTGTACAATTCATTGAAATAAACTAATAATACATTTTCAGAAATGCTGCTAACCTTATTTTTATTCCTCCATTCCATAAACTGAGAGTAACATTTTTCATAAATTTTTGCCGATTTTACTGGTAGTAAATTATTTGAGGTTTTTGAGGCTTGTTCTACAATCTTCGGAGGAGTTAGATTTTCAATTTCACTATCACTATCGCTCATTTTTGTCGATGTTTATACAATTACGTACGTTGACAAATTGACAATTTTAAATTGTCATTCCATCATACCCAGCATGAGCTTGCTACGATGCGAATGAAAATATGAAAATCTGTATCGAAATGAAAATCTGTATCGAAATGAAAATATGTATCGAAATGACCCTCATTTCGATACAAGTAGTAACTGTCTAATAAATCAATTCAAGTATAGGAGTAGAAAAACAAATTTGTGTGCATTATTTATGTTGTTACTAACTAAGGCAAGTTTGTTTCGTATCTTGAAAATAAATCACTCTGTAAATTAACAATTATTATTTATTAGTATCTTAAATTAGTTACTACAAGTTTTATTTGTACATTTCTTTTACAAAGCAAGATATCAAGTCGTTACATTATTTTCTGTATACCCTGTATGCATTTTGCATACAATTAGAGCCTTACTTATAAGGAATGTTGTTGAATCAACTTGAAATCTACTAACAAAATGTTAAATATAATTACTATTAATCAGAGCTAGAACGAATCCTCGTGAGCAGGATTCCAATCACGAATCCAAATCACCTATTATGATTCGAATCACGAATACTCGAATAAAGGATTCGTAAGAGATAAATATGATTCGAATCTAAGATTCTAATCCTATTTTTTCGAATCACGAATACAAATCTTTCAAGAATAAATTTGATTTTATTATTTTTGTGCAACCATTAATAAATTATAAATATCGTTATCAGTTGTTTTAACAAATATATTCAAAACATAATTATTTATTACTTACTTACTCTGATTAAAGATGTAATTGTGTGTTTCTAAACTTACGCGGGGCTTTTCTAAACTCGAAATTTTACTTCATGCTTAGTCTGGGAGTGGAAACACTCGTTCAAAACTTCAAATTAACCTTTATTATAAAATCGACGAATGCCTTAAAATTACTTAAATAAAAATAACGCTGAATATCATTAAATCCGGGAAAGTCAGAGAAAAGTCATAGTATTTTATTCAAATTGACTGAAATACTAACACAAAAGCCATATGCTATTATTAAATTTGTAAAAATCAACAGGTATCATAAAAATTACAAAAGACGTACAAATTTATAAAACCAACTTAATTAAATACTGACAAAAACAATGAAAACTATTTAACAAACTGGGGGTTTCCCAAAAAAAAAAAAGTTATTTTAAAAGGTCAGGAAAAAAAATGTTGAATCAGGGAAATGTCAGAAAACTATAACATTTCAGATTGTGACTACCATGTCAGTTTTACTTTAAATAATGTTAAATAAAATTTTGAAAACTTTAAAAACGTTTTCAGTCATTTATTGTTCTTATCAAAGCAATCAGTTTGAAGTTTCGAACGAGCGTTTCCACTCCCAGACTAAGCATGAAGTAAAATTTCGAGTTTAGAAAAGCCCCGCGTAGAAAATTTGTCGAGGGTCGCGCAGCGACCCGAGACAAATTTTCACGGGGCTTTTCTAAACTCGAAATTTTACTTCATGCGCCACGCGTATAAAACACTGATTTAAAGTGAAGTTAAAAACGCACTGAAAACCAGCCTAACTTCGATATTTTTTCAAAATTGGATGTTTTCTTTCCTATCCATGCTGTAAACCTTCAGATATTCGTTGCTTTCTTGTAAATAAACTTCGATTCCCTGTAGTCCTTCGGTCTCCGAAGACCATGATTGGTCCTTCGAGCTGTAGCCTTTGTAAAATGGTAATAAACTTAGTAATCTAGAGTGATCCTTTAATTTGAAATTTCTAAGAACGAGTGTTGTCCACTCCCAGACTAAGCATGAAGTAAAATTTCGAGTTTAGAAAAGCCCTGCGTAGAAAATTTGTCGAGGGTCGCGCAGCGACCCGAGACAAATTTTCACGGGGCTTTTCTAAACTCGAAATTTTACTTCATGCGCCACGCGTATAAAACAGTGATTTAACGAGAAATTTAAAAACACACAAAACAAATTTTTTTGTAAGTATTCGAAATCCTTTTGTAAGTATTCGAATCCTATTGTAAGTATTCGAATCCTTTTATGAGGATTCGAATCACCCGCACTTGGATTCGAATACGAATCCTATTAAAAAAAATGTAACGAATCCGGATCACGAATCCAGTTTAACTAAAGTACTCGAATGCCTCTTTTGAATCCTCTAAAAGGATTCGAATCCTGAATGATTCGAATCCTGCCCTGCTCTGCTATTAATACATTTTTCCTCAATTCAAGAAGCATTTTTTTGGTTTCTAGAAATTATTTTCTTAAAATTAATTTAAATAATGATGATACTTCTAGTTTTTCTGCTTTTTTTAACCAAGGTTTTTAATACCCCGGCGAGATTTAAAATCTAAATCATGTACACTTAATACTCGTATTTCACCGAATAATAAAAGAAGTCTCTCCATATTAAATCATAATGAAACGAATTCATATCGTATCGTAAGATAAGCACGGAGTGTAAACCGGATTGAGTGAATATTGATCGTTAAATATAGATTGAAAATATGCAGAGAGGTAATCCGATACCAAAAATCAATCGCATTCATTTCGCGCATCTGTATACATATAGGGTACACACATGTACACTCGCAACCATACATACATTTCGTTCGCAGGTCGATGCGAAAAAGGCGCAAAAAGACGAACGCCGGTTATTGAAATTCAATTTTAAATGCACCTATTGCACACGCCTTAAGCCGGGCGTGACTTTACTGCTCTGGCAATTTGAAAAATTGCAGATATCTATATAGATCTGCATCGGATGCACATGCATGCATTTTATTATGCGGATTCGGATCTATTGATTTCATTTAAGTGCAGACGGAAACGAAACACTGGCTGAGGAATAAACAGTAAACAGCCAACTGGACATCGAAACGTTATCTATGAATATGTTATCTTCTTGTGTGTGTGTAGTGTGCGTAGATGCGGTTGGGAAGATGTTGGATGCTAATACACGCGTTTTCTCAGTCTCAGATATCGGCGATTACCATATACGTAAACTTGAATTGCAAAGAGCAAACACTCGCCTGATCCTTCTGCTGATCTAATTTTAATAAACTCGTAAATTCCGACCCTTCAATGCCATTACGCGTCCTTATTAAACCTTTATGTTCCATTCATATTCACGCTTATCTTGCATATACAAACCATTTCAATTTACATAATAAACTTTACTTATAAAGCATTCCTAGCCATACGTTTTGTCCTATTTTATATTTTCTATTCCATGTTATTAAAATCAAAGTACATTTCCATTCAAAGAAATAATGAAAAACAATTTGTGTATGATATTTTGTAGAAAACCCACTGATTATTTATTTGGTAGATAAAATTCATATTAAATTAATGTAAAATCTGCATTTTATCAAACTTAAAATTAGATTATGAAAAATTGAAAAAACGATGCCTAAACCCTGCAGTTTTGCTTTACATAGCCCCCGAGGTGAAAATGCGCTTCATCAGAAAAGATAATTTTTCGCCAAAATTCACCAATTTCGAGTTAAGATAAGCCTGAAAATTTGGATTTGCCGGGGCGCGACTTACTTATATTGTTAAACACTGCAACATGTTTCATCACACAGTGACTTTATCAGGCAGATAAATACCAAAGTTCATCTGCTTGTATTCTTTCATTTTAAATGGTTATTTCAAATAGTATTATGGAGTTTCATCACATATCCGCCTCATCAGTTAAATATTAAATATATAATGTTTATGAATAATAAAATAAAAATAGAATTAACTGTGATATTTTTTATAAGAATAAGGAAGGAATAATAGCAGTCAGAGTGACATTTTGTGAGGCCTTATTATTCATTTTGCAGCGAGCATATTTGTTTATAATGTCCGTTTTATATCAAGATATAATATTTTTATTGTGGGATTATTTTTACGTCCATTTATATGGGAATATATACGAGGTCGTGAAAATGGCGAGCAACTAGAAGCTCTGGCATTATGAACAAGCATTTTGATGGACTATGAACTTGTTGAACCCTTTCTCGTTTACAATTTACAAAGAGCCCCGAGCGCCCACAATAAGTGTTTTTTTTTTCTCTTGGGTCTCGCTTCCCTCACTGTGGTGTATACGTATGCCCAGGGCCCTCCCTTTGTGCCATAAAGCGTAATTATATATGTAAATACTAATTTACATTGAACTTTGAACAATTGTGACCGAAATATTATTGAATTCACCGCAGCCGCTCGATTCAGCTCTTTGTTAATTATCGTTCTCTCCCGATTAGTGACAGCCTCATTCATTAAGGCTCGTTATGCGTATTAACATGCGCCGTTGACCAATTATCTCATTCTCGTCTCCCCGCACATATACATATTTCCAAAGTTCAGGGTTGGGTTGGTTTAAATCATGCAGATTGCACATACATACACTAATTAACATTCAAATAGCATCTGTGACGTAATTCCGCTCGAATTTCAACACAAACCATTTCATCTCTCATTTCCTGCTGATGAAGACGAATATTCATGAGAATCTGGTTAGTTAGCGGGTTAATTTCCCTCGTGATACGAATTATAGCCGCTTGGGTGAGCTACTCAATTAGCACCCTAATACCCATTTCTGCGAACACACCCACAATCTGCGTCGCGACGCCGCCGCCAACGCCTCCCATCCATCTAATCCGCGTTGCCCGCTACTTATTATTATTCAATTTTCACGCCTAATATCCTCATTTAAATTACTAGCGATTTAATTTAGAGATGATTAACTGTAATATTGCTTACCCTCCCCACAAAAAAGCCAGACTTTAAAAAAATGGGTTTATAATTTACGGACTTCTTCGTAGAAAATATTAAGCAAAGATTATAATTTATGAGAGTCATTTATATAGACTTATTATTAACAAGAAATTCAACAAAACAATTCGAGCATACTTATAGTCATCGGAGGAGCTAGGACTTTTAACAAGGGAGACAAAACATATGCCAAACTTAGTTAAAAGCTTAGGTAATATCAAAGTACATGAAACGTCAAACATATAGTAAAATGATATAGGGCTCGTTCATCAGAGACATCAGTTGGGAGTTTACTGCCAACTGTTGGGAAATTCTCTGATGACCGGATTGTTAATCGTAAACATGTTAGGGCAGCGGTCGCCATTTTTGCAATCGTGCTATTTATTTATTTAATTAACGAAAATATCTTTACAAACATAAAATTAATTTTAATACAATACAACAAAGAATTGAAAAATAACGTACTGAAGTAACACCAATTACATTACCCCATAACAAAATGAAGGACTTAAACTAAATGAAAATTAAATCCAGATTAACGACCACTACCGCCCTACGAAAGCATGAATAATTAGCGGCAAATAAGTCAAAATTTACAGAGGGTAGTAAACAATTGGCGGTGCGGGTTAATCTGGACAACGGGTTGTTCCTAACGTACGTAGCACGATGCAATTTCTCTCTAAATAAGATTTGCTGTCTTGTTGAACGTCTTGATCTTTGGTGCCAAAAATCAAGACCTGCCAACAGCGCGGGACAGCAAATATGCCCGTTTATTAATTTATACAAAAAACACATACCAAAATAATTTCTGCGGGAAAGTAACGTCGATAAATCTAAATAAGACCAATTGATGTTGGTAATTGGTATTGGCGGGTTAAACTTTTAGGCTAGTTGAGGTTATGGATGTGCGAAACTATGTATTTAATAATATCTATTATGAAATTACTAAACGTAAGGAATTCGTGAATTACTGTAGGGTCAGCAAATAATAGTGTTTTGCGGAAAAAAGCGAAGGTCTCGTATTTTTTAGTATTGTATGTTCAATAAAAAAAAATCTCTAGAGTGCCATGGAATAAATTGTAGGTTGGCAACTCTGAAATTATACATTATAATTATTATGTCTGACGTTTTATATGGCAATTTTTAAAGCGTGTAGCCAACTTAAATTCAAAAAAAGATTAAATCATAGCACTCTAGAGGTATATTTTTATTGAACATACGATATTTAGTCCAAACATTTAGCTCCTTCACCTTTATCATCGGCTCAATTTGGTTGTTGTTTTTTACATAGAAAACAAATAAATTATTAATTCCTTACAAATTGTTCATTTGTTTTTTTTTTCTTTATTATTTTGCGAGCGAGATTAACGTTAAGCTTCTGTTACTACAACTTTACAAATTTGACATTTTTATGACACATAGCATGTTAGGACTTGTCTAAACTCATGCGGACAAAACTCGATTTGTCGAAATTATGTTTTAATTCGGATTACGTGTGTGAGCAGTAGGCATTTCGCGTTTAATCTAGATAAAACGCGTTTTGTGAAATTTCGTATTTTGTCTGTGACATATATACATAGGTTTAAATGCGTAAGTCCCCCCCCCCCACAAGACCGGGATAGGCCCCCTTCAAGACGCGTGAGCCCCCCCTAAGACAAATTTCTGGGTGCGCGCCTGCTCTCAATTGTGTTTTTATGTACAATAGCATGGTATCATATGTTCAATAAAAAAAAAAAAAACTCTATAGTGCCACGATTTAATCTTTTTTTAAATTTGCTTTAGGAATTGACATATAAAACGTCAGACATTAAAATTATAATATATAATTTCGGAGTTGCCAACCTACAATATTTTCCATGGAACTCAGGTTTTATTTAACTAAATATAGGATATATTACTTTATGGAAAATAAGTATTGCAAATCTGATGGATTTTAAATTAAGTAAAAAACTTGTGGATTTGAAGGCTTCAATTGAAGTTGAATAAATCATTTAAAGTGTATCAAACATAGGCCACTGACAAATATAGTTATTTTATAATATATAAAATTACGAAAAAACTATTCGTGAAAATGCAAACAGTGTCTTAATTAATAAGACAATTTAAGACGATAAATATCCATTGAAACAACTACTTCCCGTGCAAATACACCTCCGGATATTGAATTATACGATGAAATATTTAAAATCTTATTTAATTTGATTTGTTACAACGCTCTATTAAAGTATATGTAACGTTTAGGTCAAATTCTCTTCAAACCAACTAACAATACAATTTAAAATGAAAGGAGAGATAGCAACAAATTAGAAGTGAAAGGACTTAGATTAGACGCGTTTCGAGATTTATCTCTCTTCAGTACAGCTTTGCTTATGACGTTTAAAAAAAATTAGGAATAACATTAAAACAAACTTACTTGGAAACAGTGTTGTGTGTGGAATGAACAGGTACACAAAAATGGAATGAGTGTTTTTATATATTATGTTTAAAGTGTGCAAACTATAAGAAGCGTAAGCTTGTTTTCTCGAATTCAAAGAGTTTTGAATTTGAATTTATAGTTATTTTAGTTAGCTAAATAACTACTTATTTTCAAAGGGCGAGAAGAGACATTTATGCGTACTATTTGCGAACTTCAGCACAAGTCCTTATGCGTTAGAGCAGCGATGATTAATTATAAGATAACATTTTTTCGCTATTAACCATTTGTTAAGCAAGGTTCAACATTTTTCTGCTGGAATTCTGTAAATAATACATAATTACATGTGGGATCTACTACAGGGCTCGAGTATTAACTTGTAACTTTTCAGAAAATTTACTTCACACCTAATCAAGGATTTTGTCCTATTAAATCAACTTAAAATTAACATTGGGTAAAGTTAAATAAATACCTGTAATGTTCCATGTTTTTTATTTTCATTGCCTGACACGTATTTCGATCTGCTATCATTTTCAAAGTTAAAACTAATTTGAAATTAATTAACATTATACATATTAACATTATACAGGGTGTCTACGCTAAACCGTTCGTTAAAAGTTTATGGGGTTGCCGTTGCACTAAAAATTTGAAAAACATCCTTGTCATACGGTTGAATCAGTTCTCCTCATGTGAAATATTTTCAACTTTATATCACTTCCGGTTCCACCGGAAGTAGCACCAAATTTGTTATTTTAAATGGAACACCCTATATATTAGTAATGTTTTGGGTTCCTTGTTTAAATTGCAACATATTTTATTCGAACATATGTACATTTATCTCTTATAGTTTTCAAGAAAAATTATAATCGTTGTTGTATGTGAGTGTTTTTTGAACTTACTGTAAATCAGTGTTTTTAAGCGTGGCGCATGAAGTAAAATTTCGAGTTTAGAAAAGCCTAATTTGGATTGGCCGCTCCGCTTCGCTACGCGGCCAATCCAAATTCTTAGGCTTTTCTAAACTCGAAATTTTACTTCATGCTAAATCTGGGAGTGGAAAACACTCGTTAAAAGCCTCAAATTAACCGCTTTAAAACAACGAATTCCCGCAAATTTAAAAAATTCTGAAACCATCGCGATATGTATAATCAAAAGAAAAATACCCTGTATGTTTTGTTTTAAACACGTCTTAGACACGTTTTAATCGTGTTTTAAACACGTTTTAAATGTGTCTTAAACACGTTTTAAACATATTTTTAATTGTTAATGTTTTAATCGCCGTTTCGATGAAAAAACACGTTTAGTTAAAAAAAACTGTTTGCTTTAATTAAAATGGAAAAAAAAACGTTTTTTTTTTAAGAATTCTGGCTTAAACTAAATAAATCAAGCATATTTCCTAATGCCTCCAGTTTAAAATGTTTTTATTATGTGAACTCTTCTTTAAATAGTATAATTGATATGCATTTTGCAAATGAAGCTTGACAACTTGTAACAATAGACAAATTTAAAATCAAGGATATTTACATTAATATAATTAATTATATTACATGTTTCGTATTGAAAATGTTCACCCTAAATTGTATTATATGTTCGGGATTAAAAATGCTCACCTGGTATAAAGATTTCTATGTTTCTAAAAACATATTCAAATAATTTCGTTTTAAATCCGCTATGATTTGTCTATAACAATGCCTAATTTGTTGTTTCAACTTTAATAAATAAATAATCTCTTTTTTTAATAAACGCAAGTCTATAAAAGTTACTTAGGTAACAAGTTGTTATAAATATAAATAAAAACACAAAAAACATATTCGAATACTTTCGTTTTAAATCCGCCATGATTTGTCTATAACAATGCCTATTTTGTTGTTTCAACTTTAATAAATAAATAATCTCTTTTTTAATAAACGCAAGTCTATAAAAATTACTTAGGTAACAAGTTGTTATAAATATAAATAAAAACACAAAAAACATATTCGAATACTTTCGTTTTAAATCCGCCATGATTTGTCTATAACAATGCCTTTTTTGTTGATTCTACTTTAATAAATAAATAATCTCTTTTTTAATAAACGCAAGTCTATAAAAATTACTTAGGTAACAAGTTGTCATAAATATAAATGAAAACACAAGCGAGCGTGCGCGTTTATATATTTCCAAATTCAAAACATGACCACGAAACATGTTAACACTATGTATATTCGTGTCCAGATTAATACCTACAATACAGCTACAAGTGTTTCGGTAAAATTATAGTCCTCATACTTAACAACCATCAAATATTCAGTCAATAGAGTTGTACGTAGTAATGTTCACATTTATAAGCGTATTATATACTCATATAAACAGATGTAATAAAACATGGTTTATTTGTGATTGTTTTCACGATATTTTTAGTACGAGATGAATATAAATAAGAGATTTAATATAATTAAAAAAAACATAAATAATAAATAGGTTTTGTTTCATTATTAGAAGCAGTTTACATAGGAATTTGCCTTCTTTAAATAATTTTGATATTTAAAACATGGTACATAGGGAAACAGCTGAATTTCACATTATATCCATAAAAAAAGGATAATTTGTTTTTTATCATGAAAAATTATAATAAGTCATAAATATTATACAAAGTTGGGTTAGGTGTGAGGTTAGGTGAAATTGAATATTTATGAAGTTGGGTTAGGTGTGAGGTTAGGTGAAATTGAATATTTATCAAGTTGGGTTAGGTGTGAGGTTAGGTGAAATTGGTATACAGGGTGTCCCGTTAATGTGAGGAACTGGCTTAACTATAGATTCCTAGGATCAAAATATGATGATTTAACATAACTTATCTGTATCCAAAAGTTTACGGTTAAGCTGGAATTAGTCTTCAAAGTTCAAAAATATATTATTAATTTTATTTATAACAATAGAACGTTATATCTGATCCGACTAAAATTTATTATAGTTGATTATCATTATATAACACACCATTTCAGTTATTATAGTCATTATTGATTGACAAGAAGTATAAAAAACAATAGTACCACAACATAAATACTAAAATATGTTTTTATTGGCGCACCTTATAGAAATTTAAAAAATATATTTTAACAAATTAGTTCATTTAAAAGCTTTTTTGTCTCTTAATATTGTTTGATATCTTCTACGGTTTTGCCACAAAAAAATATAATGGAAATAAGTTACTTTTTATTATTTAGTAAAAACGAAATCTACTTTTTCGGGTGATTTTTCAGGCCATTATTTAATATACGTCAATTGTATGTAATCTTAGTTAACGAGTGTTTTTTAAGAATTAATTGTTATCTTTATTAATTTCATATTTCATATTTCTTCGGAGCAAACAAATACAGGGAGTTTTTCTTATAAGTATACATACATATTCCAAATTCAGCCTTATTTTCAGTAAATCTTTAGATATTCCTTGTTTTTTTTAAGTTAAATTTGAAGCTTTAAGCGAGTGTTTTCCACTCCCAGACTAAGCATGAAGTAAAATTTCGAGTTTAGAAAAGCCCCGTGAAAATTTGTCGAGGGTCGCGCAGCGACCCGAGAAAAATTTTCTGGGCTTTTCTAAACTCGAAATTTTACTTCATGCGCCACGCGTATAAAACACAAATTCCAAGTGAAGCTCGAATATACTTAAATAAACGTCAATTGTGTATAATCTTAGTTAACGAGTGTTCTTTGAGAATTAATTGTTATCTTTATTAATATCATATTTCATATTTCTTCGGAGCAAACAAATACAGGGAGTTTTTCTTATAAGTATACATATTCCAAATTCAGCCATATTTTCAGTAAATCTTTAGATATTCCTTGTTTTTTTTTAAGTTCTATTTGAAGCTTTAAGCGAGTGTTTCCACTCCCAGACTAAGCATGAAGTAAAATTTCGAGTTTAGAAAAGCCCCGTGAAAATTTGTCGAAAGCCGCGCAGCGACCCGAGACAAATTCTCTGGGCTTTTCTAAACTCGAAATTTTACTTCATGCGCCACGCGTATAAAACACTCAAATATTGTGAAATTTAAGTATATACGAACTTCAGTTGAAATCTGTGTTTTATACGCGTGGCGCATGAAGTAAAATTTCGAGTTTAGAAAAGCCCCGGGAAAATTTGTCGAGGGTCGCACAGCGACCCGAGTCAAATTTTCTAACGAGTGTTTTTCACTCCCAGACTAAGCATGAAGTAAAATTTCGAGTTTAGAAAAGCCCCGTGAACATTTGTCGAGGGTCGCGCAGCGACCCGAGACAAATTTTCTGGGCTTTTCTAAACTCGAAATTTTACTTCATGCGCCACGCGGATAAAACACTCAAATATTGTGAAATTTAAGTATATTTGAACTTCACTTGAAATCTGTGTTTTATACGCGTGGCGCATGAAGTAAAATTTCGAGTTTAGAAAAGCCCAGAAAATTTGTCTCGGGTCGCTGCGCGACCCGAGACAAATTTTCCCGGGGCTTTTCTAAACTCGAAATTTTACTTCATGCTTAGCTTGGGAGTGGAAAACACTTGTTTAAAGCTTTACAAACTTTGTCAATAAGCGTTACGCACACAACACAAACTGTCAAAAAGTGGTATCATCAACAAAACTGACATTTAACTAATACCTTCAACTGTCATAATTAGACTAAATCCTCATCGACCTCGGCTGATGCCGACTTATGTTATATGTCACTCGAATCCTAAATAACTGTAGAATTGCATTCTTAAATGCAGTTTTTAATGTAAAAGGACAAAATTAAAAAAAATTATACAAGAAACGTCATATTGTGTATCATTAGTTTCTTAGGCTAGTCGACACACTTGGGTTAGAAGACAGTCACTAGAGTTACGTTGAAGATCGAGCATCATTTTTACCGTGAAACGTAAAAACTGTCAAGAATATGAGTCATTCTTTACTTAGATAAGGTTATGATTAGGTTATACGACAGTCACTAATGTTAGGTTAGAATCGTCATCGTTTAACTTGATCAAATTATATCTAATTTAACCTTAGTAATCCGATACAATTTTGACGTAATGACATAACAACACTTACTTACCTTACCTAACTTAACCTAACTCTATTAGATAGGCAAGTAACACGTCAAATTTGAACCTAACGACATAATAACAATATCGTGCAGCATATATCAAACACGCATCCGTTTTTGATTACAAAATATCATAATATATAAAATTACGAAAAAACTATTCGTGAAAATGCAAACAGTGTCTTAATTAATAAGACAACTTAAGACGATAAATATCCATTGAAACAACTACTTCCCGTGCAAATACACCTCCGGATATTGAATTATACAATGAAATATTTAAAATCGTATTTAATTTGATTTGATACAACGCACAGTGTGGCCGATTCGTATCGGTGCGGCCAGCCCCCCGCCCCCCCCCCGCGGGGGGTCAAAATAAAACTTAAAATTGTATGGCACTTTTCAATAGAATAGAAATTTTATCAAGAAGAAGTAAAATACCTTAGATATGAATTTTTAAAAATGATCAATTTTAAAAATGAAATTACAACTTTGTTGGACTCGCAGTCCTTTTAATCAAATAGGAATGTAATACTGCTTAGATCATGATATTCTGTAATTATCTATCTATCTAACCATGCCAACCTTTTTTTTAAGTCGATCCATCCGCCGAAGTTATGATTGTTTTTCTACCAAAGGATTACATTTTTATACAAATTGGAGCGCGTTACATACGCATGTTAAACAGCCGCGCGCCGCGCCATGAACGCTCTATTAAAGTATATGTAACGTTTAGGTTAAATTCTCTTCAAACCAACTAACAATACAAATTTAAAATGAAAGGAGAGATAGCAACAAATTAGAAGTGAAAGGACTTGGATTAAAACTAATGTCTTAGGCCATCTATAGACGCGTTTCGAGATTTATCTCTCTTCAGTATAGCTTTGCTTATGACGTTTAAAAAAAATTAGGAATAAAATTAAAACAAACTTACTTGGAAAAAGTGTTGTGTGTGGAATGAACAGGTACACAGAAATGGAATGAGTGAAAATGATGGTTGGTATTTATAGGTAAAAAAGGGGATTATGTCATTAGCAGGTATGAAGAATGTGAGACCTTATTATTTACCTTACGGTACAGTTCAAACAAGATATCAATTTGATATTTAAAAACGGAAATTTAGATTAAAAATGTTAATTTATGCCATGTCGGTGTACAACACATTATTGTCGGTGTGTTGTCGTTACTGTCGTTATAGTGATGACAAAAAAATGCATTCTACTTTAAATTGATATCTTTAATTGAAATATATCTTCAGCACTGCATCGGGACCACAGGAGGAGGACCTTGATGTCCGAAACGCGTCTGTGGGTATCTGGTGTCAGAATACTGAACCCAAATTCAATTTTGAAATGCATACATTAATTTGATGTATATAAAATGAAATGTTGACACTGTTAAAATGTCAGCATCGATATAAAATGCAACACTGACCTAATATGTCAATATCGACAGAAAATTGCATAAAATAACAAAGATGATATTAAATAACAACATGGACTAAAAATAATGACATTGACGTAAAAATAATAACAATATCGTCGGCTTCGAAAAAAAAAAACCCACGCACTAAATGTCATTGTACAGACTCTTCAAAATGAAATCTAAACCAAATCCAACTGCACAATTTGATTTAGGTTAAAAATAAATGTGTGCAGTTGGATTCAATTTTTTAAAGTTCAGTTAAATGTTATTGTGCACAGTTGGGTAAGATAAGGTCAGATGTCATATTGTGGTGATAGGTTAGGATTAATTTTTTAAAGTTGGTTTCGATTAGTTTAGATGAATTTTATGAAAAATATCTAACCTAATAATAATAATAATAATAATAATCTTTATTGTCCAACATTCACTAATTACAGGACAATGTAACTAAATATGATATAAATTAAAACACAAATAGGTATGTATATATAACAAACAAACAAAAAATTTAAAAAAAACATATATAAAAAAAACGTAATTACAATACTTAAAGACTAGACGTGTGATTCACTTAACATTCACTCAACAAAAGACATCATCAAAAACTTTATTTGCATTTCTAGACATATGAAATAGTGGCGATTTATGTAAAGTGTTCGATTTGGCCAATTTTGTGTAGAACGTATTATTATGACATGATTGAATTCTTGGGACAGATAGGTTGACTTGCGATAATAATTGTGAACAATCTATATCATTATGTAGTAGCTTGTACATGAATTTCGCACTATGGAACTCTCTACGTACTGACAAAGATTCTACTTCAAACCTATCCAATAACCGAGCATAAACAATGCCTTGTACAGGATATTCCCCATCTAGTTTGTAAGACAGGTATTTCAGAAATCTTCTTTGAATACCCTCAATAGCTATGGGTAGGTAAGCATAGTGGGGATGAGATACTACAGAAGCATATTCCAATTTGCTACGCACAAATAAAAAATAAACTGATTTAAGCAATTTGACATTGTTAAAATATCGAAATGCACCTATTTCGATTAAGTTAGATTAGGTGTCATTTAATGGGATTAGGTTAGAACCGATATTGTACAGTTAAGTTTAGTTAGTTTAGATGTCACTATATGGAGTTGAGGTAGGTTAAGCAGATATCTCCTTATGGATTGGCCTAGATGTCATTTAACAGAGTTAGGTTAGGTTAGAATTGGGTTTGTAGAGTTGGGTTTCGTTTAGATGTCATGTTGTGGAATTAGGTTAGGTTAGGTCAGATGTCACTTTATGGAGTTAGGTTAGGTTAGGTCAGATGTCACTTTGTGGAGTTAGGTTGCACACATCTAACCATAATGTATGTTTCGATAGATCAGATTCAGGTGGTCATTTTTAAATTTCCTGCTATTTTTTATTCAAATCTTTCAGAATTATTCTAATGTGTTTCGTGCACTTCCAGGTTAAGCGTGAAATAAAATTTAGAGTTTAGAATAGCCTGAATATTTGGATGCGTATCGTCCAAATCCAAATTCAGGCTTTTCTAAACTCGAAATTTTACTTCATGCACCACGCGTATAAAACACTGATTTAGTGTTAAGTTAAAAATATATAAAAACATTTTTCAATTATAGTTTTTCGTATATTAATTTATTGCTCCCAGTTCATTGTACTCATAAATGTACTTAAGTACTTGTGATTACGTACTTGTACTTGGTACTTAAGTACAATTTGGGTGGAGTACTTGTACTCAATACTCGAGTACATTTTACCTGTACTCGGAACAGCTTTGCGCCGACCTGTAAGATCCATTGTAATATATTATTATTCAATCATGATTTAAGTCAAAACAAGTTATGAAAACCATTTTCTAGGATTTAATTTCTTTCAGGGCGCTACGTATCTAGCTACGCCACTGATTCTGTAATTGATAAATTTCCTAGGCATTAAAAGAGCTTATACATGTTTATTTAAATTGATTTTCGGTGATAGAAATCCCATTTAAAAAAATAAGTCATTATCAATCGAACAAAACCCACACACACACCTATGAAACGGCGCTGTTGAAAAAATGTTTAAGTAATTTAAAAGTTTAATTGGTGGAACATTGAGCACGTGTTGTGGTCAGGGGTCAAGCCGGTACAAGAGAAAGAACTCTTTTGACGGACAACACGAACTATAAAAGTAAATCATGGACCTTGCCCAGATGAATAATTTAGATAAAATAAGAGAGAAAAGGAGCGCGTGGAGGGCATTGTCTCGGAAAAGGTACAACTAGCCAGCTTTAATTAAACAGTTTACATGCTAATTCGAAATTTATCTATTATTTGTCACGCCCAAGGTGGTACTCAATATTATTTATGATGCTGGGGCGTCGTTTACAGGGGTAATTAAAATATTTTCACTATTTTACTTTCGGATTAGCGTATTAGCCTGTGAACCCTTCGCTGTTTAATGGTCGGCGTACGAGGAATGGATTTAATTTTATTTTGTCAGTTTGATGTACTTAATTGTATTGAAACCGATTGGTATAAGCGAAATTCTCTTATACGCGGACGAGTTGTTGGACACGGAAAATTAATATAGAATTTTCTTGTAAATAAAACACTTTTTACTTTGTTTAACCACTGAATCTTACATTTAATTGTGTGATTAGTTTCGACTATCTAGTAGTCATTCTCAAACTGACTTTAGTTTGAGAATGACTATTAGATAGTCGAAACTAGTCACACAATTAAATGTAAGATTCAGTGGTTAAACAAAGTAAAAAGTGTTTTATTTACAAGTGTATTTAAGATGTACCAAAAAGTGAACGCCTACAACACTAAACATAGAATTTTCTTAATAAACAATATTTTAACAAGCGGATTCTATTAACCTCAAGCGGACACTTAGTTTATAGCAACTGTTCTTATATATTCACCATAAGCAGACCAAATTCTTGATTTACAATCGTTTGTGCATGCACGTGCTTCTAACAATAACGCGATTTACTCATGTTTATTGAATTATAGTGTACTTTCTCTTAATAGGACACCATGGGTTCCAAAGTAAGTGTCCGCTTATTAGGGCCGTTTCTACGATCGATAGTTGCAGCTATGGCAAAGTAGTCCTTTGGTACTGTGCTTTCTAGTTTAAACCATTGGCAAACGGTCTTCCGATTCTACAATTAAATTATGAGATGCGTCACAACAGAACAAAACATAAATGGTGGAACTGGCGGAATTCACGAGCAGGGACAGTGCGCGAGCGCTGTTCGGTCTCACACAGGTCTACCCCATGCTCCGAGCACGGGCTAGACTGACAGTGAGGTAGGGTTAGGTTAGGTTTATATGGCAACAGCCGAGGCTGTTCACTTAGGCCCATAGGGCCCGTTGTGATACCATGAGAGATCCTTCCCCTATACAACCCAATTTGAGCACCTAATGAATCCGATCAGATCTCCCACCTTTATAGGTGAGAGCTCCGCCAGTTCACTTGCGTGGTGCAGACCGATGTACTTCATTCGTTTCCCCTCAAGAGCAGGACATTGACCTAGATAGTGGAGTACTGTTTCTTCCTCCTCCTCATCTAGGCATTCTCTGCAGAAGTCGTTGTATTTGAGACCCATCTTTTGTGCGTGTCCACCCAGAAAACAGTGACCCGTGATGATGCCTACTGCCTTCCTTATGTCGATTCTGCTAAGTGCAATTAATCTTTTACTGTTTATAGTGTCACACATAGGCCATAGCTGCCTTGTTATGTGACACGTGTCTTCTTCCTTCCACCTAAGGTTAACCCATGATGTCATTTGGTCCCTTAATAGTCTCTTGCATTCCCTAAGAGGAATGTCGGCGGAAAGTTCAGTAGATAGGTCTCTCATCCTTGCCTCTTCCTTGCGAGGCCGTCGGCAATTGAGTTTCCCTTGATATCACTGTGACCTGGTACCCAGATGAGCCCCACATCACAGCTGTTAGCGAGCTTGTTAAGCACTTTTCTGCAGTCTCTGACCACCTTGGAGGTGCAGTAGGGACTATATAATGTCCTAATGGCGGCCTGGCTGTCGGTGACGAACCTGATATGGTTTACCTGAAGGTCGGTTTTACCTATCCAGTCCACTGCCACTCGGATAGCCATGACTTCCGCCTGTAGGACGCTGCAGTGGTTTGGGAGTCGAAAAGATTTTTTGAGGTTGAACTCATGTGAGAAAATTCCACCCCCTACTCTGTTTTCGGACTTGGAGCCATCCGTGACGAGCCAGACTTCATTTCCCTGAACAATCTTGCCCTCTACCCATTCGGTTTTGTCCGGGATGGAAATGGAGAACTTGTTCCCAAAGGTAAGTTCTGGAAGACAGCTATCAGTCCTCAGTGGGATTTCGACAAGCTCATTCAGGATCCTTCCATGGCCCTGTTTGCTACTATTCCATATCCCGACCGAGTTGATCCTGATCGCTGTGCTAGCTGCAGCATACCTGCAGTAAAGGTCAACAGGAGCTAGATTTAGTATTACATCGCTTTGGAGGGGGTAGATCTAACCGCGCCTGTTATGAGCAGTTCGGCTGATCTCTGTACCTCACCCAGTGCGGTCCGGTGAATTTTCTTATCAAGAGCAGTCCACCAGACTGCAACTCCGTAGAACAGAATGGGTCTCACCACAGTCGTGTACATCCAGTGGACAACGCTCGATTTCAGTCCCCAGTTCTTGCTCACAGCTCTTTTGCATGAGTACAGCGCGACCTGCGCTTTCCGTACTCTCTCCTGAATATTGGGCTTCCTACTTAACTTCCTATCGACTAAGGTGCCCAAATATTTGGCTTGCTCCTTTACCACCAGTCCCGTGCCGTTTAGGACGGGAGCTTTGAAGTTTGGTATCCTATGCATTCTGGTGAAGAGTACAAGCTCAGTTTTGAGGGGATTTACCCCCAGTCCACATTCCTCACACCAGCGGGTTACCTTGCGGAGTGCCCTCTCCATGAGTTCAGATAGGATGCCTACGTGTTTACCAGAGACCGCGAGGGTCACGTCATCAGCATAGGCAATTGTTTTACACCCCGTAGACTCTAGTCCTTTCAGTAGTTCGTTCATAACTATATTCCATAGTAGTGGAGAGAGGACACCCCCTTGAGGGGTGCCTCTACTGACCTCTCTTCTTGAGCGTGAGCGTGGTTTGGTCGCGTAGCGCTACGCGCTACGCGACCAAACCAAATTTTAAGGCTTTTCTAAACTCGAAATTTTACTTCATGCTTAATCTGGGATTAGAAACACTCGTTAGAAGCTTCAAATTAAAAGTTTTTTAATAAAACAGCGAATATCTAAAAATTTATATCAAAAAACCTAAAAAAAATTCACTGTATGAAGTTTTGGTTATGTTTCAAAGTATGTTTTTAAGTAAGAATCATAACGTTGAGACTTTTTAAACTTGAAATTTGACTATATGCTTAATCTGCGATTGGAAACACTGAAAAGAAAAAAAAACCTACATATTATTAACTTTTTTTTGGCTATACAATAGATGGCGACTAATGAATAACCAGTATTGGATGTAAAGATTTCGACCATATGGTCGGGATATTAGCGGTGTATTGGAAACAGAAATATCAATTATTTTGTTGTTATTTAAAAATAATATCTCGTCGTGTCCCTGGGTGTAGTGTGAATGTGTTGTGACGTCCAAATATATGTATATAGATATATAAATCATCGTTAGTGGCTGAATGGTAAAACCTATGCCAAACAAACCAAAAAAAAAAAAAATTATTTTGCATGAAAATATCGATATTCTTAGATATCAATATACAGGGTGTCCGTATTTCAACAGAATGTATAGGGATCTCGGTTATATACACCCTGTATATCTAATCCGAATACTTTTTAATTATAATTTTAAATATTTGGATCCGGAGGTGATCTGGGTTCGATTCCCAGCGGAGGCGAGTAATTTTTCTAACGAAAAATACTCGTCTCCGGTTCCATGGATGTGTGTGAATGTGTTGTGACGTCCAAATAGTCGAAATATATGTTAATATAGATATTATAAATCAACGTTAGTGGCTGAATGGTAATACCTATGCCAAACAAAAAAAAAAAAATATTTGGATCATCCGGAATTATTCGAGTAATTTTAATTGCTGTTGTATTGAAGGCTAACGAGCAATTACAAAGTTGTCTGGAATTGTTTATTTAGCATTGAAAAACCAAAAATATAAATCATTAAAAATTAGCCTTGGAGTTATAATTAATGACTCGACGATGAATCGGTCTAATGGTCGTGGGTGGAGGAGGAGGTATCGGAAAAGAAATGCACCTTTTCCGAAGCGGAGCGTCCCTAATGAAAATCCAATATTTATTTCCATTCTTTCAATTAGCCCTAATGAAAATAAATTGCGTTTTTTTCCGCGGTGAAATTTTTAAAAAGGACGGCAGAGGGAAAAAATGCGCGCTCCTTTGTGCACGGACCTTTTGTTTAACTTCTTTTATCCAGATAACGTAATTACTGCGTCCGGGATGAAATTACCGTGTTTTCGGATAACGTCGTTATGAAAATGCCTTTGCATTTTGCATTTTTTTCCCCGGCCCTCTCCGTGTTTTAATGAGCGGGATAAGAAAAGAAAAGGGTTGAATAATTACGTGGATGTAATAACTCAATCAGGATTTAGTGTTTTGTGCGCGCGGATCGGAGTGAGAGAGAGACAAAAATTAAATTCCTCCAAGGATGGCGAGGTGGAGGAGGGAATAAAAAAAGGGTCAGTCAGGTCCGCGTGCGCGGGTAAATAAAAAAGCGAACGGCGAAAAAGGTAAAAAAAAAGTAAAAATCGCGCGCGCGGGGACAATATAAATATTTTGTTTATGCATTCACAACAAAAATTATGTTGACAAGTAAACAAAGGCGAGATAAGTCGCGATATGCTGCGAAGTAACCTCGCGAGTTATAGCTAACCTTTGGTCAGTTGATCAGGCGAAGAGCTGAACCGTTTAATTCTGGATCATCGGCTCTGCTCGCGTTGGCCGGCTGCCTATAGACATACTACAGACTGGTCGACTTTTTGGTTTCGTTGCTGTGATGTGCATAGATCCTTAATCAAATTTTTCTCGTATTCTGTAAGCTGTCGTTACGGGAATGCAACATTATTTATTTATGGTTCTGTGTAATTCGGTTTGCACGGTTTCACATATTATCCCTCCTGACCGCTCCGAAAACAAAAAAAAAAAACTATCATGCGGAGAATATAATCTCACATTCTACTACAATGCTGCATCGCATTATCATACATCTTCATTCATTCATCACCGCGTCTTAAATGATTTCTGCGTTTCGCTCAATTAAAACATAAAAATCCTTACATATAAATTTACACTAGTGACATTTAATAAATTTAAATATAAAGGAATTACTAGGAACTTTCAACATTTAATCATTTTCGTTGTTCTTGAAAGAAAGCATTTTATCTGTTCAAAATTTGAATTTTTCAAATTTAAATCATGAGTTAAGGTGATATCTAAAAAGTCCTGACTGTTAGCAAATTATTTTACGTTCAGTGGATTACTCATATTTATTTAAATCATGAGTTAAGGTGATATCTATAAAATCCTGACTGTTAGCAAATTATTTTACGTTCAGTGGATTACTCGTATTTTTCAAAGTTTTCTTTTCATAATAGCAATAAACGAATTGCAGATTAAACAACAATATTTTTCACCAATCATACTGAAAAATAAATTATTTCTTACAAAATCTCACTGGTCCGCGATCGACAAGTTCAACACTCCTGGTATAGGGGACCGGGAGTGTTTACTATAAAATGTTAGTAAAGTCACCCTTTTGTCTCAATGTATATGGTATTATATTATTATAATGATCATTAAATTTATCATATAACCAACAGATGTTGTATAAATTAACCATCAATTTAAAAAATACGTAATTTCCATAGAAGATGCAGAAGGACAAGCAACTGACGAGAGGACGAAAGCGAGATGGAGCAAAAAAATAATAAGAGGTCCCCGAGATTTACAATGATGTTTTGAAAGTGAGCTGACCAGGTTTCTGAATATGGAGTAAACATTAGACATTGTGTATATGAAATTTATACTCGAGCCCGTGGTAATCTTCCCGAGCTGGATGGTGAATATAAATTATAGAATATAAATATAGAGGAAGGCATTTTAGATATCCCGGAGGCGAATTCCTCGAGGGCCTCCTTCCCTCCCTCGTCCTCTATATCGACTTCCGAACGTGCCGCCGAATATCTCAAACATTTTGTCCGAAATTTCATAAACCGCTTATCTTGTATCAATATTTGTAATTTAAAAGATCTATCGGTCTGCTCGGTGATGAAATGCCAACGCGGCCCCAGACTTTTTTTCCATACATACATAAAACGTCTTATCGTGACTGAGGCTATTAGCATTTAAACTCAATTCAAATAGGATTTGTTAAATTACAAAATATTTATACTGGGTTAACCACTAGGTACTGGCACTTTATAATAATATTTTATCTGTTTTATTAAAACACATTAAAGATAACGTTTAGAGGCTTCTTTATTATTTTTAAAACGTTTCACTACTGCTGGGTTTCACCATCGTCAGTTTAATCGACCAATGGTTAATTATCTGTTAAAATCTAGTAATAGTTATACAGGGTGCGAGTGAAGTATGGAATATTATAAATAAAAACAAACTCACCCGGTTTTGTTAAAAACACTAAAACAGGTCGATTTTTGTTCATTATCGCGCCCATTTTTGCGGGTTTAAATATACTGTGACGCCAATCAAACATGTTAGTGGATATATCCATTTTGAGGTCCCTCGAGTTGATTAAGACCATTTTTAAAAAATGTTTGTTTATCCTTCTCTAATTATGTCCTTCTGTCGCCACGATAAAGGCTTAGTCTGGGAGTGGAAAACACTCGCTACTTTAAAATACATCACAACTCTTAAATATGTTGTTAAGATGACACTATAAACTTAAGCTTTTTATTACAATAGTAGTATTTGATCAACTTTCGATGAAAATGAGGAAACTGGAAGTGGCAGGTTACTCTTAGCATTTATTTTGATTTTTCTTTAATATTGATCATACAGGGTGCCCGTATTTCGAGAGAATGTACAGGGATCTTAGTTATTTAACAAGACAGAGAGTCGGTTAAATTAGGGCAAAGTCGCGTATTTTAGAGCTTAACAATAATCTGAAAACAATTTGAAATATCTTGTTTTGTTTTCGAGATATCAACAAAAAACTGATTTGAAAAAAATCGTTTTTATTTTTTTATGCAAAAACTACTGAATCTGGACATTTAGAACTTTGACAATCTACAGGCACTTTATAATAATAATAATAATTTATTACGGAATCACCTTTTTAACAAAATAATACAAAAAAATATATATCAGTGTTACAATAAAATAAATCATACCATATGCAAATAAATTAAACCAGAAATAAGAATTAATATAAACTAAAACTAAAATTAAATCTTACCAATAACAGATGAAATTAAGAGTTGTGTGTATATACCGATCGACAATAAATTGACGCAGCATAGCGTTTATTATGTGTTGAAGAGTAATAAATGCACAAACAATAGGAGGAAGCAAGATAGATTATAAACAATACAATTGCGAATGACAGATATTTTGACAATTAGATTGATTATCATTGACCGAAATTTGACAAACAGGTTAATAATTATTTTCAAATAGAGATTTAACACACAAATAGAGATTTAAAGTAATCTCTTAAGTTGCCGCTTGAATGTAACGAACGAACTCCCAAATACATCAAATTTAGCGTCACAATTGAGCACATTTATGCATCTTATTATTCTATTCAATGGACTGTTGAATGAATAATTTTGCTTACAAGTACGAACATTGAAAATCGCCTTGCTTCTAGATTTCAATAAATATGGATTAACATTGAAATTAAACAAACTTAATAATTCCGAACATTGATTTTCACCTGATATCAATTTATGAAAAAAGGATAAGTCCAATTAAACTCTCCTAGACTGCAATGATTTCAGGTTTAATGTGTTCAATGTAATGCTGATATTAAATTCCATAGTTGAGATCCGAAGTTTATATGACATAAATTTTAAAAATTTGATTTGTACTCTTTCCAATTTTTCTATATGAGTAGAATAAAATGGAGACCATATTATACTTCAGTATTCTAGCTTCGATCGTACTAGGGAACAGTAAAGCAATCTTAACGTCGAAATATTAAACATTGAAGTGTTTCTAAAAAGGAATCCAAGATTTCTCATTGCCTTGCGTGAAATTAACTCGATATGCTGGTTGAAATTTAATTTAGAGTCGAATGTAACACCTAAATCTTTTATTACATCAACTTTGTCTAACACAGAATTATTTAAGACATATGAGAAATTAATTTCCGCAATCCTTCTAGAGAATCTCATGTGTTTACACTTACTAACATTGAGATTCAAATCATTCTGAGCACACCAACTCTGTAAACGATCCAAGTCTGCCTGAACCATGCAGCCATCCTCAGATTTTAAAATTGCTTTATACAATTTCAAATCATCTGCAAACAGAAGATATCTACAATTCTCCAGCGACTGACCTAGATCATTTATGAACAGCAAAAACAGGATGGGTCCACTATGTGTTCCTTGTGGAACCCCCGATGGTAAATGTACACATCTAGATGTAAAATTCCCTATCCTTACTGATTGAGTCCTATTGCTCAGGAATGACTGAATCCAATTGATTACGTCAACATTAAATTGGAAGTCCCACAGTTTATTAATGAGCAATATATGATTCACCCTATCGAACGCCTTGGAGAAATCTATATAAATAGCATCAACTGGTAAACCAATAAATTTGTCACTGTTGAGCGCCCAGGGCAAAAACCATGCTGTTCCGGAATCATTATGTTTTTTGAAACCCACTGTAATTTATTTGAAATAATTTTGTCAAATACTTTAGGAATTGCAGATTGAAGAGAAACTCCCCTATAATTCGTGATTTCACTTTTTTTTCCCGATTTGTAAATTGGTACCAAAAAACTATGTTTCCAAAAAGCAGGGAATTCACCCTGTGACAATGACGCAGTAAATAACAAATATATTGGCATACTGAGGGTACAAACACAACTACTTAAAAAGTCACCTGGGATCTCATCAGGGCCACAACTGAAATTATTTGATAAGGACGCAAGTTCACTATAAATGTCTTCAATATTATTGAGGAATCTAGTAGCATATTTTTTCCAAGATAACTATAACATTTACCCAGGGATCATGGCTAGCTTTTGTTTTTCTAATGAGCGCCATTTTGGATTTTCATATTTTTTGAACGATTATTTTTTTTCTGAACTCAGTGATGTACCACACTCATAATTTATTTTAGATTTGATATTTAATATTATGATATTTTCTTTTTTGCACAGAGTACCTTGGAAATAATGACGTTATATCTGTTAATCAATAACATCTTGACAGCAGTCAATCATTGTTAGCACTCAAAATTATTAATACGTGTCATCTTTTGTAATAATAATATTAAGTGTTTTATTTATTCTACTTTTATTATTATTGTTCTAAAACTATTCACAAAAAAAAAATTCTTGCATTTTTTTCGCTACATCTCGGTAAATATTGATCACCATCATATCTAAGCGTTATATATTTTTAATTTTATTGTAAATCAGTGGTTTACACGCGTGGCGCATGAAGTAAAATTTCGAGTTTAGAAAAGCCCCGTGAAAATTTGTCTCGGGTCGCTGCGCGACCCTCGACAAATTTTCTAAGCGGGGCTTTTCTAAACTCGAAATTTTACTTCATGCTTAGTCTGGGAGTGGAAAACACTCGCTACTTTAAAATACATCACAACTCTTAAATATGTATCGCCGAATGCCCGTCTTCAAGGGAGATATGTAAGTAAATTATGGATCCTAGGAGTTGTCAATTAAGTGAGTTCCTCAACTGTTTCCAAGGCACTCTTTACAATAAACAAAAAAAGAACGGAAGACGGTTAAACATTTAAAAATTAATAGTAGGGTATATTTACTATATAAAAATAAAACATATATGATATAAAACAAATATAAGGACTTATGTAATATAAATTAAGATATAATATAAATTATATAAGAAACACATGAAAAGTATAGCAAAAACTATACGGGGCAATACAGATGAAAAGAATATAGGTATTATTTTCCACATCTAAGATTTTATTGTATTAGCTGAAGGTCGCTGAATCGGTGATTTAAATATTCGTTTGTGCTGAAAAATGCCTTTGTTAATAGGTAGGCTTTGACACATTTTTTTAATGGTAAATATAAGAGAGATTTTACAGAATGTGCTAAATAATTAAAACATTTGGGACCGTAGAAATTTACTCCATTCTTACATCTGGATAAACGCAGACGTTCTGTATATGTTAGCTCACAATTTCTGGTGTTGTAATTGTAAACCTGATCAGCTATTATATACTCAATGACATTAGAAGCGTAACACCCAGAAGGAGTTATTATTTTAACTTGATTTTTTGCCAGTATGGTTGTCTTACATCAAGAATCAAATGATTACATTTTCAAGAAATTTTATTAAAAAACAATCTAAAAAAAATTAATAATGTGTTTGGCGACCCCTTTGCTGTATACACTCCTGTAGACGTCTGGGCATCGACAAAATGAGATGGTCGATGTCTTCTTGAGGCATCTCGTTACAAGCAACTTGAATTTCATCGATCAACTGTGCTAGAGTCTGTGGAGGATGGTGCAAAGAGAATATTCTTCTTCCCATGATATCCCACACATGTTCAATGGGATTTGAATCCGGCGAACGGTAAAAAACATTAACACCAGCTTCATTAAGAAAGTTCATAGTTCGACGAGCAATATGGGGACGTGCGTTATCTTGTTGAAAAAGTACGTCTGGGCGGCCATCTAAATAAGGCAACAAAGTCGGTCGTATGACGTCTTCAACATAACGCGCAGCTGTCATACTGCCTCGAATGAATACAAGAGGTGATCGACTACCATAAGCAATAGCCCCCCAAACTATTACTCCAGCAGTCCTGTGTACATGCCTCTCAATAGCAAACCTAAGATCAGGTCGTTCTCCACGGTAGCGTCGTACCCTTCTACGGCCATCATGCGTGCCTAGACAAAATCGTGATTCATCGCTGAATACGACATCGTGCCATTCTGCCTCCCAATGCTGCCGTTCTCTGCACCAGTCCAACCTTTGGCGACAGTGTCTCGCTGTTAAAGGAAGCACTAATCTTGGACGGTACGAAAGAAGCCCAAAGGATTGAATGCGGCGATATAAGGTTCGCATACTAACGGGCCTACCTTCTTCTCCAATCCATTGATCACCGATTTGACGCGTAGTAGCGAAACGGTCTCGCAGGGCTATTTGTATTAAGCGCCGATCTTGACGTTCTGTGGTACGCCTTGGTTGACCAATTGGTCTTCTTCTTGCTCCTCTACCTTCTTCTGTCCATACCTGATACACACGTATTACAGTTGCTGCAGTGGAATCAATACGGCGGGCAATTTCGCGATAGGACATACCGACATCTCGATAAGCAACAACTCGACCCCGGTCAAAATCGCTCAAACGGTGATATTGTGTACGTCTTCGGACTCGAGGCATTTTATTTAAGCTTAACACACTCAACGGAAACACGAAAACTAAAAACATCTGTACTAAACAGCTCATATAAATAGTTTTATCAAAAAAGAAAAAGTGAAATTTTTTTTTCACATTAAATATAAAAGGCACAAGGTTGAAATTGTTATCAATGTATGCTTTAAATATAGTCACTCTGTTGCTAAAATATGAATTCAAATAAATCATTCCTTCTTGGTGTTACGCTTCTAATGTCATTGAGTATATATTGATCAACGTGTTTACGAACATGTATTAAACATTCCAGTATAAAAACACATAGTAAAGTAAGAACACCTAGTTTTCTAAAATAATTTTCACATCGGTCCCTATATCCTATGCCCGCTATTATTCTTAATGCTCTGCGTTGTAAAGCAAATATTTGTGTTGCTATCCTGGAGTGTCACCATATTATTATACAATATTGAAACAGGGTATGATAAGCAGAAATTAGTGCAGGTTTTGATAAATTTTTACGTAATTGTCTTATCAGATATGACACCTTACTTAGTGACTGCCCAAATTCCCTATGATGCCATAACCATGCTCGTTGTTGCTATGATTTAGAGAGAAAGTTAATCGTACGGTTTTCAAGATGTTCAAAGACGGTTTATTAGCATTAAACCATGTAAGTACTCGATCATTAACTACCTCTTTTTTGTCAATTGTTGCTCGATAATTTCTTCCTGTATTTATTGATGTTGTATCGTCAGCAAACATCAAAACTGTAGACTCTTCTATATAGGTCGAGAGGTCATTAATATAAATAGGAAAAAGAAGTGGGCCCAATATCAACCCTTGCGGGTCACCACAGGTAATTGTAGCAAAGCTAGATGTTTGTTCTCTAAACTTGACACATTGCAGTCTATTTTGAAGGTACTTTGTAATCAAACAACAACTTTGTGGATTAAAATTGTAGTAATACAATTTTCGAAGCAAGACGACATGTAAAACGTAGTCGAAGACCTTGCTGAGATCGAAAAATGAAACTGCGGTGTATTGGCCAGATTCATATCCGTCAATTATTTCATCAGCAACAGTCCGCACCGCATCCCTCGTTGATCTTCGAAAACCAAACTGGTTGTCGCTTGACAGGCTATTTACCTCCAGAAACACTAATATTTGTTTGAGAAGCAATCGTTCAAAAACTTTTGAGAATATGGGCAACAGCGAGATTAGACGGAAATTGCTGACATCATCACGTGGACCTTTTTTAGGTATTACAGTTGCAACCTTTAAACAATTAGGAAATAGTTAACTCCTAATGCAATTATTAATTAGTCATTATTAGCGTTGGATTACCGATAAATTAGTGCCCATAAATTTATATATATATATATATATATATATATATATATATATATATATATATATATATATATATATATATATATATATATATATATATATATATATTATAACATTTGTCAAATACAAATTAGTTTTAACTTTGAAAAAAATCGTAACGGATTGAAACACGTGTAAGGCAACTGAAAATAAAAACATGGAACAATACAAGTGTTTACCTTTACCTAATTTGAAAATTTGGTTCTATGAAGAGAGTAGCAGAACAAGTATCGAATATATTAAGCATAGAATAACATATTTAATGTAAAAAATCGTGCCGCATATCATGATTAATTACATGAAAGATGTTATTCTATGAGCGCTAACAAAACGAATATATAAAAAAATCTTGTTAAGAAAAGTTGTAGTTAATCGAAAAGTTAACATTTAATACGTTTTTAGATAAAACTTACTTACTTTTTCACGCTCTATCTAAATCTGTAATAAGATTTCAAAGCTACCCCTCAACAGCCTTCCCTGGGGGTGGGGGTTTAAATTTTCTGACAGAACTGATTGTCTCCTTCCAAATCATTAAACCTTTATTTAAAACATTTTTTTATTCGATGCATGGTTCTGAAGATATTCTAGGTGGTGCATTAAAATTGGACACCCTGTATACTTAAATGAAAAACTCCCTGTATTAGTAATTGAAGCCCTGCTAAAGTTTCCTGTTTGATTTTTTAATTTTTATAGGAGTAATATAAATATTGGTGATTTTCATTAAATCCAATTCCATAAAATCCAATTGATTTATTTCAGATAGTTTAGTCAATATATTTATAAAAAAAGTATAGTAAAAATAGTAAATAGACAGACTCGCAAAAAAACAAAAGAGACAAATAATTATTATTTGAAATATATTTGATTTTCCATGTTTATTTTGTTGATTTCCTCAATTTTCTATAATTTTCCAATGATTTATTAATGTAACTTGACAAAAAAATAAAAATAGTCTATTCTATAATTTTGATGACATCACGTTTATCGTTTTCGTAAGATTGCTTATTCTAAGTGTTCTTTTATCAATTTTCGAAGATTTCAGTTAAATATTCCTATTTTAACCAATTTCTGTGCTTATTATAACTTTTTGTGAATTTTCTAGGATTTTATTAACTTATATAATGTTCAATCAATTTCACTTATTTAGGGCATTTTAATAATTATTTATCGAACAATTTAACCAATATCTTTAATTGATTTCATTAATAAATTTAATATACCGGGTGTTCGATAAAAAAACGCCCAATGCTATAACTTTGTTAGTTATTGTCTGATTTGAATGAGTTTAAAAACAAAATCAATGGCCGGTTTAATCCTACAAATTGACAGTAATTATATATTTTTTTTAAAATTAACTACATTGCCAAACAGTCAATTATATTTTTTTAAATAGCTACATATAATTTTCTCGTTTTATTATGTTAGACATTGTTTTTTTTAATAAAATTATGCCCTATATGTTGATTTTATTTTAATATTTATGCCAAAAAAAATATATATATATAATAAATCTTGTTCACATAATTTTTTGGCAATAATTGTTGTGTGCCTTGAAAAAAAAGCCCTTTTAATACTGTTTAAATTGTTTATTGGTATATATTTAATCCGTCTGTTCCGATAACTAAAATATTATATATTCATAGTTTATTATTATTTTGAATGCAACTTTAATTTAATAAATACTTGTTTTTTGTTTAAAATATACATAATGTATGCGCTGTACATTTTCAGGCGATGGCCGATTTTATAAAAAAAGTTAAATTTAAAGTTCGAACGAGTGTTTCCACTCCCAGACTAAGCTTTTCTAAACTAGAAATTTTACTTCATTAAACACTGAAATATTGTGAAGTTAGAAATACTTTAAAAGTGTGTAATCATCGGAATATTTATATATTTATCGGACAATTTAACAAATATCTTTAATTGAGTTAATTAATTATTTTAATATACCGCGTGTTAGATAAAAAACGCCCAATGCTATAACTCTGTTGGTTATTGACTGATTTGAATGATCTTAAAAACAAAATCAATGGCTGGTTTAATACTGTAAATTGACAGTAACCATATATTTTTTCAAAATTAACTACATTGCTAAATAGAAGTACATTTTTTATTTTTAAACAGCTGCATATACTTTTCTTATTTTATTATATTAGAAGTTGTTTTTCTGAATCCAATTGTGCCCGAAATGTTGATTTTAATTTAATATTTATGTCAGAAAAAAAATATAATAAATCTTGTTTACATAATTTTTTTGCAATAATTGTAGTGTGCCCTGAAAAAAAAGTGCCCTTTTAAAACTGTTTAAATTGTTTATTGGTTTATATTTAATTTGTGTGTTTCGTTAACTGAATTATTAGACATTCACAATTTGTTATTATTTTAAAAACAACTTTAATATTCAATAAATACTTCTTTTTTGTTTTAAATATACATAATGTATACGTTGTAAATTTTAAGCCATTCGTCGATTCTACAAAAGAGTTCAATTTAAAGTTCGAACCAGTATTTCCACTCCCAGACTAAGCATGAAGTAAAATTTCGAGTTTAGAAAAGCCTGAAAATTTGGGTTGGTCGCGTAGCGCGTAGCGCTACGCGACCAAACCAAATTTTCAGGCTTTTCTAAACTCGAAATTTTACTTCATGCGCCACGCGTATTAAACACTGAAATATTGTGAAGTTAGAAATACACTTTAAAAATGAGTATTAATCTAAATATTTACATGACAAACATTTTTCTTTACACATTCTTAAGTCAGGTCGAATAATACAATACATCAAATCAACTTGTTTAGTTAGTAATTAAAAAATAATATAATAATGTATATAAAATTTCGTATCTAGAAAGCCTAAACATTTCGATTTGCTGGGCGAAGTACAGCGATGAAATTCAGCAAATCTAATTTTACATTATACGATAGGCGTAAAAACAAAACAGTAATTTAAAGTGAAGTTCAAAATATACTGCTTAGATATTTACGTGTATGCTTCACAATACTATTTTTCCATGGCTTGGCTCGGTATGTGAATAATGCTTTAATATTATCTACACTTAAAAAAAAGGCCAACGCAATTAATTTAGTTAAAACAAATTTGGTTTATATTCGTCGTAGTGTATTTAGCGTTTAAGCGCGTTTGTTATGTCTAAAGTGGAAATGGCGTTTCTGTGGCTTCGGGTTTCGATTATTAGTATCGGAGAATGGAGTGGAATTTTTATGTTCTCCCTTCTCGCAAAAGAAAAAGTGCTAATGGCGCGAATTCCTCCGCGAGATTTATAGTTTAATGTCTGCGTATCTTTCTCTGCGTCTCCCCTTCTCCAAGGGAGGATATTATATACAATTTGGGATTAATGACTGAATTGTCCTCCGGTTGAATAGCCGCTCCTATAAAATCGATATTTAACTAAAACACCCTAAATCCCGTCATTTTTTAAAATCCGCCAAAGGGTGTGTGGAATAGTGCGAGGGTTAGGGGGAGCAATAACGCAATTTCTCGCTGTTTGGAAACACCCTAAAATAACAAGTTTAAAGTATTTATTACTGCTGGGAATGGAATCGGGATTTTATTATTTCTGCAGTGTTTGTAAGGATGCGCGGAGCGCATGAATGTTTGATGGCGTTAATATTTTAATAGGAATTAGTTTGCATGTGTCGGGCGAATGTAGGATGTGAGAGTGGATAAGAGGAAGAAGAGTTAGGCTGGAGTTGAATTGCAGGAGTAACAACAGTCGTTAGCCAAGAATCGCAGTGAGGAAAAAATCGGGAGCCTCCTCCCTTGTGAATTAAAGTAATTTCAAATTCGATTCCGTCGCTAGAGGGACAGATAGATGAGTGGTCCATCGGAACAATTCGTTTCCACATCGATCTGTCGTCTGATCCGGTGCAGAATTTATCTGTCCCACCACACAACAACCTTAGCTCGGCTTAGCTATTCAAATCTCGCTTCGATTGCAGTCGAACAGAATATTTCTCTTCCTGCTGCGACTTTAAGATATGTCCGCTTCGAGCACTCCATCATTGGCCAGTATACCCGCATATATATACACCTATATAGCTATTCCAATTGTAAAATCTAAATTCTACTTTGCATTCCCTTCTACCACACTTTGATTGTGTGTATGTGTGCGGGTGTGCGGATATATCTGCATATGTCATGGTGTGTGTGTGTGTGTGCTTTGGGAAATAGTCAGTCCGCCTCTTTCAAATCTACACTCATCATCTAGGTCTATTTTTCATTCCCTTCATTACTCATGCTCTATATTTAATTTAAGACTATATTTTACCTAAAATTGCAATTATAGCTATTTTACAATTATAATCATTTTAATGTTTTATATGCTGGATTTCGCCCTAATTTGGCAAGTTAGGGCCGGCCTGAGGTTTAAAAAATTGTATTAACCTAATTTAGCGCCTCTTCTTTGCTATCTTATGTATAAAGCAGAGCTGGGACGAATCCTCATAAAAAGGATTCAAATCACGAATCCCAATCACCTAATATGATTCGAATCACGAATACTCGAATAAAGGATTCGTAAGAGATAAATATGATTCGAATTCTGTTTTTTCGGATCACGAATACAAATCCTTTAAGAACAAATTTAATTATATTATTTTTATGCAACCATTAACATATGGATATCGTTACCTGTTGTTTTAAAAAAAAATATTCAAAAACAAATTATTTATTATTAACACTGAACATCGTTGATAACAGACTAAATATCTGATTCATCTGATTAAAGATGTATTTGTGTGTTTTCGAACTTTACTTTAAATCAGTGTCTTGTAAGCGTGGCGCATAAAGCAAAATTTCGAATTTAGAAAAGCCCCGTGAAAATTTGTGTCAGGTCTCTGCGCGACCCTCGACAAATTTTCTACGCGGGGCTTTTTTAAACTCGAAATTTTACTTCATGCTTAACCTGGGAGTGGAATCACTCGTTCAAAACTTCAAATTAAACTTTATTATAAAATCGGCGAATGCCTAAAAATTACGTAAATAATAAATTCACTAATTATCATTCAAACCAGGAAAGTTAGAGAAAAGTCATGGTATTTTATTTAAATTTACCTAAACACTAACAAAACAGCCATATGATGTTATTTAATTTGTCAAAATCAACAGGCTACATATTAATTACAAAACACGTAAACATTTATAAAACCAACTTAAATATTGACAAAAATAATGAAAGCAATTTAACAAACTGGGGGTTTCCCACAAAAAAAAGTTATATTAAATGGTCAAGGAAAAAAATCTTGAATCAGGGAAATGTCGGAAAAATTTAACAATTCAGATCGTGGCTACCATCCATGTCAGATTTACTTCAAACAATATTAAACAAAATTTTCAGAACTAGATTATTATCTTTAAAAACATTTTTAGTCATTTAATGTTCTTATCAGAGTATTCAGTTTAAGGTTTCGAACGAGTGTTTCCACTCCCAGACTAAGCATGAAGTAAAATTTCGAGTTTAGAATAGCCCCCCGTAGAAAATATGTCGAGGGTCGCGCCAGCGACTCGAGACAAATTTCACGGGGCTTTTCTAAACTCGAAATTTTACTTCATGCGCCACGCGTATAAAACACTGATTTAACGAGAAATTTAAAACCACGCGAAAAAATGTTTCATGTTAATCCTCACAATTAATTTAAATTATTTTTGACGATTCAAATCCTTTTGTAAGTATTCGAATCCTTTTATAAATATTAGAATCATTTTATTAATATTCGAATCCTTTTATGAGGATTCGAATCACCTGCATTTGGATTCGAATACGAATCCTCTTGAAAAAATGTAACGAACCCGGATCACGAATCCAGTTTAACTAAAGTATTCGAATGCCTCTTTTGAATCCTCTAAAATGATTCGAATCCTGAATGATTCGAATCCTGCCAAGCTCTGGTATAAAGTAACCATTTCTTATAAATATTTTACAAGTTGGCGATAAAAATAGAAATATTTATTTTTAAAAAATAATTGGAAGTGTTTCTTCTTAATTATTGAATATAACAAACAATACTGAGTGCCTTTAATTGAGGGCCTCAATGCAATAAGTGGACAAGTCCAGTTATGCAAATTTTTGAGGAGAGGAAAAATGTTTTACTGGCGTATATGTTTGGAAAATTTAATTTTTCTGCTTGCATTATGTTCATATGTTGCCCCAAAGTTTTATAGTCGTGTTATGTATTTGTTTATAATATATTGTAATAACAAAAATATAGATTATATTTTGGACATGTCCACTTTTAACAAAGTATTGAGGCAATATTAAGTAATGTTGATAATAAAAGACCCATTATTTTGAATATGTTCATTTCTAATAGACTCTAATACAATTTCTAGTACACTCATAAGTATTGTTTCTTCAAATAAACTAAATTTAACATATGAATACGGAAGCTACTAATCAGATTCATACTCAGAACATGACGTGTTTTTATTTTCGTCTTAAATTTCTTTGTGGTAGTCAACGATCTTGTCGTAATACCACATATCAACAGCTGGTACATAATTTTTTTCAAAGCTTCATACTTTTTTTCTTTAAGTAGCCGAGGACCATTCTACAGACCCTGCTCAGCACTTGGCAAAGAAATAGGTCCAGCTATCTTTTTATGCAATGAAAATTTTTGAAATATTGTCATAGAAACTGATTCGCTGCATGAAAATGTTGCCATATCATTCTGATGGTATTTAAACATTCTGTACTTGGATACTGTGAATTTATTTTGTTTGGTGCTTGGGCTTTTCAAAAATAAAGAAGAGTAAAATTTAGAAACATATTTTGATCTACTTCAATAACTTCAATTTTTTTCCGGAATTGCGAATTATTTTATATACTCCTTAGGCAAATAAATGTGGTCGTGTTTCCTCTTCAAACGTTCAATCGCTCCAAAACTGCGATCGCATGTGAGTAGCTATGACCAGGTTCAGGAAAACGATGGTAGATGGAACAAAATGTTTGTGTTAACACAAGACTATAAAGAAACTCAACTATAACATAGTTTTTGTTCTGGGATGCGCAGTTATCGGAATACATATAAATAACTGTTGCTTCTGGCTTGATTATTTTGCACAAAAAATACCAAAGAATGCTTACAACAACATTTTGACCCTTTGCACCATGTGTTTCATCAAAAACGAAAAAATAACTTTTGCCTGTACTTCCCACGTGGATGCAAAAGTTATATAGCCATAACTGCATTTTATAAAAAAACTTCACTACTAGTGCGAACTGGTAATGGAAAATTCTGTTGGAAATCAAACGTAGTCACTTCAACATGATTTTAAGACTTAGCCAACAGAGTTTTTTTTTTAGATCCTCATAAAATGTCTCCGCTTTGGCCATGTGTATTTTTTTCATAGACAGGCTGTTTTTTTCTTCGTCCATGCTTGTACTTTCTATCTTCTTCGACAATTTATCACATTTCTGACACGTATCGGATTTGGGCTTACCGAAAGACATATTATAGTTGTCTACAACGTATTTTCTAAACATATCGTAATTAACTTCGGGTTCAATTTTTTTATTTTCTGTCAATAATAGATTTTGTTCTGGCTCGTGCTTTTTTAAATATAGTTCATGAATTTTACTCGTAGTTAACTGTGGTGGCAAGTAATATCTTGCAATATTATCTTTCCTACTGTAGTGTCATTTATATCGAGAGAAAGATAAAATGTGCTCTCTTATTTTAGATTTCCGGAGAGATTTTGTTTGGTCTATTAGTATGCTTGCCGCGTTTGTTTACGTGAGGTGTGACATTTCTTTGTAGGTGGTGCACAATCCTGTTTAATCGACCCTTAGATACTTCATGGACTGCCATCATTGCCTTTTTGCATACTTCATGGATATTTTGGCTATCCCAAATCTGAATACGCAAACAATAATTGTAGGGACCTTTGAATAAAATAGAAACTGTCTTACCTGGTAAGTGCATGGAACATGTTTAGTTTTACAGTTTTCAGCCAAACGAGGTCTTCTTTGATTTACATTAGATACGCTTAATGCCCCAGATAAATAGGAATCTTGCAAATCTTTTGTCTTTAGGGCATAAAACGAACAAAAATCTTTTTTCTTGCTTCAGGAGTTACACGGTCGAAACACTTTAATTTGCATTTGCAATCATCTCCCATAGCTTGTTCAGGTATAATATGACCAATATCGTCTGTGTACTTATTACCAGCTACCCTTTTCGCTTTTGATTGAATTCGTTTCCATAAATTTTCGTTTTTAAGTCTCTTTTTCCCGCGCTGAATTTCTAGGATAGGAATTTTATCACTTCCTTGATTATTTTCATGCTCTTCATGATTACCTTCATTTTCTGATGGTATAAAATCACTATCACTATCTGTGTGCGTACCAGCAAATGGAACTGTTACTGAGCAATAAGTGGACATGTCCGGACTTGTAAAGTTATTGCAGTAAATTAGACAACTAGACAACCACCAATACACATATGTACGCAATACTAGAGGCGGCAAATGTTCAATTCTTGTACAGGATTATGTAGATACGTTAGATAGACATGTCAACATAATTACCCGTATTTTGAGAAAAATTGACTTGTCCAGTTATAGCATTGGACCCCTCAATTACAAAATATAAAATTACGATAATATTTAGATAAATCGCAAACAATAACTCTTAATTAATAAGACTACTAAGACGATTAATATTCACTGAAACAACTAATTCCCGTGCAAATACACCGCCGGATGTTAAATTATACAATGCAATATTTAACATCTTATTTGATTTGTTACAACGCTATTTAATAGCCCACTGAGCAAAAAACAAACAAATAACGTTTTATCAACATTGTAACAACATCAAATGTTGTTTTAATGTTGATAAAACATTACTTAAATGTATTTGTTCCGTAGGAGTACATGTAACATTTAAGTCAAATTCTCTTCAAACACACTAACAAATAAATATGGAGAATAAATTCATTTTTCATTTTTATTTGTGAGTTGGTTTGAATCCATTCCAGATTCCACTCTGATAAGAATGTTACATTTTAGATTTTAACTAAGTATAGCATACAGGGACTTTTTCTTCTAAGTATGCATATCCCAATAATAATAATAATAATAACTTTATTTGTGTTCCATAAAATAAATTACACTCGTTAAAAAAAATATATATGCTGTAAATCTTTAGATATTCGTTGTTTTTCTTAACGAGTTCAATTTGAAGCTTTAAACGAGTGTTTTCCACTCCCAGACTAAGCATGAAGTAAAATTTCAAGTTTAGAAAAGCCCTGTGAAAATTTGTCGAGGGTCGCGCAGCGACCCGAGACAAATTTTCTGGGCTATTCTAAACTCGAAATTTTACTTCATGCGCCACGCGTATAAACACTGATTTCAAGTGAGGTTCAAATATACATAAGTTTCACAATATTTTAGTGGTTTATACGCGTGGCGCATGAAGTAAAATTTCGAGTTTAGAAAAGCCCAGAAAATTTGTCTCGGGTCGCTGCGCGACCCTCGACAAATTTTCACGGGGCTTTTCTAAACTCGAAATTTTACTTCATGCTTAGTCTGGGAGTGGAAAACACTCGTCAAAATCATCCTTATTTGATTTGTTACAACGCTATTTGATAGTATATGCAACATTTGAGTCAAATTCTCGTCAAACGCACTAACAAATAAATATGAAAAATTATATCATTTTTCATTTTTATTTGTGAGTTGGTTTGAATCCATTCCAGATTCCAATCTGATAGTAATGTTACATTTTAGATTTTAATTAAGTATAGCATACAGGGACTTTTTCTTTTAAGTATGCATATCTCAATAATAATAATAATAATAACTTTATTTGTGTTACATAAAATAAATTACACTCGTTTAAAAAAATGCTGTAAATCTTTAGATATTCGTTGTTTTTCTTAACGAGTTCAATTTGAAGCTATAAACGAGTGTTTTCCACTCCCAGACTAAGCATGAAGTAAAATTTCGAGTTTAAAAAAGCCCTGTGAAAATTTGTCGAGGGTCGCGCAGCGACCCGAGACAAATTTTCTGGGCTATTCTAAACTCGAAATTTTACTTCATGCGCCACGCGTATAAACACTGATTTCAAGTGAGGTTCAAATATACATAAGTTTCACAATATTTTAGTGGTTTATACGCGTGGCGCATGAAGTAAAATTTCGAGTTTAGAAAAGCCCAGAAAATTTGTCTCGGGTCGCTGCGCGACCCTCGACAAATTTTCACGGGGCTTTTCTAAACTCGAAATTTTACTTCATGCTTAGTCTGGGAGTGGAAAACACTCGTTTAAAGCTATAAATTTAACTTGTGGAAAACACTCGTCAAAATCCTCAAATTAACCGCTTTGAAACAACGAATTCCCGCAAATTAAAAAAATAACGCTGTAATTATCGGGATATGTATACTCAAAATAAAAATGCCCTGTACGTTCTGTTTTAAACTGTTTGTTTTAATTAAATTGAAAAAAAAAACTTTTTTTTAACAACTCTGCTTAATAGTTAACTAATACTAACATAGCAGTTAATTTATATATTATTATATTGTTTTAACAAAAATATATTAAAATATTGTGCAAAATTACAAAGAAAATTTGCACACAAGATTTTTAAATGCAACATTAAACAAGTTAAAGTACGCAACATCGGGGATGAAGCTTCTGTACAAGGCCCCTAACGCAGGGGAGAACAATCGGGTGTAAAAGAGACCGGTTTAATTGCCGCAGATCGCTATGCAGATGATGGCTCAGAGGGGCACAATTAGCCCCATTCATTCGCAATTACATTCCAACATGAGACCACTTTAATTGCAATTCCCTCTCACAGTTTGATTTCATTATTTCATTTCAATTGGTCACTCATTTAATCAAGATTTTGATCTAATTTACTTTATAAAATAACGAAATTAGTAATATCAACAATTTACACAGATACTTTTTGTGTTATAACATTCTAAGATTCTAACATCTAACATTTTTTAGAGAATTAATTTAATATTATATATGACTAACTATGTAGGTTGATAAATTATTGAGCTTACTTTTAAACACATTAAAAACAATACAAGCAATAATATTTATGTCGACAAATAAGTTGACACCGATGTAATCAAACGCAAACATCCATAAAACGAAGGAGATAATAACAATAAAACCGTAGAAAGGTACATTATAATTACACAGATATAATTTACAGACGGACAGATTATGATCGGCGTTTTAATGAAATAATAAGCGTCAGTCAGTCATTCGAATAAGACGTCTCGGTGTTAATTAGTCTGGTCGAGCCGCGTCCTAAACCTAGTAATTTATGTAAAAACACATAAACGCCTTTATAAGTTTGAGCATACACACATAAATTACACTATATCTATACGGGAATCAAATTTTTACGAGAGCCATAACAATCATTACGAACGCCAAAGTGAATTCGAATCACTCACGGGTGGGAAGCGGTTAGGCTTTCTGGCGATAGATGGCGGTTGCTGTCTGAATTGACCACTGCCGGACGCAACTCGTTTGTTTTGAAAGCGAGATGAGTTTATTCAATAGTTTCTCATAGGTTTTGTTTAACTCAGCACATTTATGCTGTGAGTAATTAAATAAAATTGATATAAATAAGTTAGGATTAGTTAAAAATGATAATAGTAAAGTTATTGTAATCTTAAATCCATAAACTTACAAGAAATGAAATCAGATCAAGTGGACAGGGCATAGAGTTGTGTCCACTAGGTGGCGACTTACTACACTTTTTCGAGCTTTATTCTATTTCGTGTGGTAAATCAGAGAACTTGATTTAAAATTACTGTTATCAGGGCACATTTCGTTTACTTTCCTCCATATGGAAAACAAAGGGAAAGTATTATTTTCGCAAAATTATTCAAATCAAAAATGTAAGTGCCCTCTGAGCAAACACATTAAAGTAATGTTTTGTCAACATTAAAACAACGTTTATTGTTGCTACAATGTTAAAATAAAGTTATTTGTTTGTTTTTTGCGCAGTAGGTGAATATATATATTTAAAAGTCCCCCGAGTTGATTAAGACCATTTTTGAAAAATGTCTGTCCTTCTGTCCATCTGTCCTTCTGTCCTTCTGTCCTTCTGTCCTTCTGTCCTTCTGTCCTTCTGTCCTTCTGTCCTTCTGTCCTTCTGTCCTTCTGTCATTATGTCCTTCTGTCCTTCTGTCCTTCTGTAATTTTGTCGCTACGTTAAAGTCTAAACCGATTGAGCTGTTAAGATGACACTATAAACTTAAGCTTTTTATTACAATTGTAGTATCCGATCAACTTTTGGTGAAAATGCGGAAACCAGAATTGGTAATATACTCTTAGCATTTTTTTTGATTTTTTTTAATATTGATCATATAAAAATATCTTGTTAAGAAAAGTTGTAAATAATCGAAAAATTTGCATATAATGTATATTCACTATATGTCGTAGCTCTATAACTTATTTTATTAATATTGTTATACAAATACTAGAAAAGACTGTTATTCCTTACTTTACTTTTTTATATAAAGTGAAGTAAGGAATAACAGTCTTTTTTAGTGTAACAATCACTTCACGTAAACTCAAAAACATACAGTTGTTATACAAATGTAAATTTTACGAATTATTTACTTTGAATAAGTGAGCTATTGCTATAAATAACGTTAGTTTGACTTTGTCATGATTAATATTTTGCGGAAAACTAAAAACATAACTGAGGCTTACGAACAAAGTTTAACGAGAATAAGAAACATTTGTTGAAAAAATAGGTAGGTGTAAGCCATTGATTTCAAAATAAAGTTCTATGATAGACATTTCAATATTTTTTATTAATAAAAATGACAATAATTAACACACTCGGGCATTTTCTCCCGCTTTTATAATCACGTTAAAGTAAACATATTAGTTATACATATGGCAATTACAATGTTGATATTATCTTTGTAAAAAATTGGGATCAAAATTCATAAGTTTTTAATTTTTGCGTTTTTAATGTAGTCAACATAGAAAATAAAAAGGTGGTAGATAATAAAAAACAGGAACTTTTATTGTAGGTATAATCATTTGGAACATTTTACTCTGTGATTTCAAAATAACAAAAATGTGTTTCTATAGAGAAACTTTTCAAGTGTTTGCTTTTATATTTTGTGCTGTAATATCACAAGTGGTATGATTATCATCGATAATATTCATGAGTGAAACCGACCTGCAGATTTCATGAATGAATATTATCGATTATTAATCATACCACGAGTTATATTCGATGAGAGAATATAACGAATTTCACTATATTTCTGTCTTATCATAGTTCAAAATCAAATTATTTTTTATGCACCAATCTTGGAACTGTGTCAACACCTCCACTACCTTCCTGCATAGTTTTGATTCAGTGTCTGCCGATACTGCTATTGACGTATCGTCTGCAAACACTACTACGTGTCCTTTATTAATATAAAAAGGCAGATCATTGACTTACAAAAAAAATAATAGAGGTCCCAACACCGATCCCTGAGGTACATATCAATAAACACCAAATTCACTTGATTTTGCCTTAATCACAGAGACAATGAGTTGCCTGCTTTCGAGATATGATTTAAACCACTCCAGCCAATCCCCTCTGATTCTATAGGCACTCAGTTTAACTTAAATGTGGTTAATATCTATAGTATCGAATGCATTCGATAAATCAAAGAACAGACCAACAACAAAATAACCCTGATCCATCTTATGCAACATCTGATTTGATGCAGTCTCTATTGATCTACCCGATCTACAGACATGTTGATTATCACATAAAAGATGAAATTTATTAAGATATTTAAATATTCTATTGCAAACAAGTTTTTCTAATACCTTTGAAAATAAGCTTAAAATCGATATAGGTCTAAAATTCTCCATATTATGAGGATTATCTTTTTTATACAACAGAACGACTTTGGCAACTTTTAAGAGTGATGGAAAGACGCCACGTGTTAAAGAGTTATTAAAAATGTGAGCAATGACATCCGAAATAACACCGATAGAGTATTTTAGTAGGCTAGTAGTGAAACCATCAATACCGACAGATTTTTTATTATTTAAAGAATGTACTAGTTCTTCGACTTCTTGAAATGTGATTGGTTTAAAATAAAATGAATTTAAGGCAGAAGTAGGAATTGTATACATAGTTGGTAAATTATTTCCAAAATTAGATTTTATTTTTTCACTAACTACTCTCGAGAAATATGATGCAAAACATGTTGCTATTACCGTTGCATCAGAATATTTAATATCATCTAAAACAATTTCATCAATCTTCAAATTTCTGTTTTTCCTTCGTAGATTTCGATTAATTATATATCAAGCTGTTTCCGATTTATTGCTAGAGTGTTCAATTTTATTTATGTAATAATCACTTTTGGCTTTTTCGATATTTTTAGAATGTACTCTCTTTTTTTCCGCATACTGTTTAAATAAATTTTCGTTTTTAAGCATTTTTGCTAAGTAAAAATTTTTTTCAAATCTTTACTACTACTAATAATTTCATCAGTGACGCATAATTTATCTTTACCAGTTTTAATTTTTGTAGTTTTTAATGGACAGGCACTATTTAGTATATGGGTAAATTTTGCTACAAACATATTAAAGGAACGGTCAGCATCCGCACAATTAAACACAATATAACAATTTTCAAGACTCAGAGTTTTAACAAATTTAGTAATAGTTGCGTGGGACAGGCAACGTGAAATACAAACATTGCTTCCATTATTACATTGATTTCCATTTGAAGAGTCGCAATCTAAAGTGACTACTATTTGGGCTAAATGATCTGCAACATAGGCGTCTACATTAACAATGTAGTCTATATTAATAACGCTTACTGAGATTGATTACTAAAATTAAAAAATGTACCATTTCTAAGAAAACTAAAAGAGCTACGACAAAAAGTATATACTCATTAAATGTCTATTTGTTGATACTTTACAACTTTTATTTAAAACAATTTTCAACAATGTTAATAATTTACGAGATACAAAAAAAACTAAGAGTAAACATCCACTTTTCACCCAAAAGTTGATTTCAAAATAAAGAAAATTAAAAATATAGTTTAAACAAACCGAAAATTATTAAACCGAAATTATTAAAAATAGCTAATTCAATAATTACAAATTATTATAAAAATAGAGAAAAAATGATTTTAAATAAATCAATATTTACAAATATTTAAATTGAGCAACATTTTCAAAAGAAGCAAAATTTGCATAATATCATTAACGTTTTTTTGTAAGTTAAAAATTTCAAATTAAAATCAATTCAAATTTTATTCAGTTTTCAGTATTTTTTTGGAAAAATAAATAAACACGAAAAAAAACTTTAAAATAGAAAAGAAATTAAAAAAAAAAATTAAAAAATTGATTGGAATAAAAAATGTTGATATTATTTGATATTAAGTATAAATATAAATGAAATTGCCAATTCTTGGTTGCAGAATACTTCAAACATTAAAAGTGCGATTCTTTTCGCAATCTACAACAAGTTAGTCTTACAAAGACTATATCAAACACCAATTGAAACAACTACTTATTTGATATTGACAAATTAGGCTTGACTATACCTTACACCCCGTGGAATAACATGAATTATAATATAGATTTACACTGTATTGACATAAAGAGAGTTTTATGTAACACCGAACATTTTCATAACGGGAAATTTTCTATAAAGTATCAATATGCATACGTTGCACATTTTCGATGCTTGGTTTATTAAAATAATTTAATTTAAAGCTTTAAGTGAGTGTTTTCCACTAGCAGGCTAAGCATGAAGTAAAATTTCGAGTTTAGAAAAGCCTGAAAATTTGGTTTGGTCGCGTAGCGCGAAGCGCGGAGCGGCCAAACCAAATTTTCAGGCTTTTCTAAACTCGAAATTTTACTTCATGCGCCACCAGTACAAAACACTGACATTTAACGAAGTTTAAAACATACCGCTAAACTATACATTGAATCAATGTTTTGTACCGGTGGCGCATGAAGTAAAATTTCGAGTTTAGAAAAGCCTGAAAATTTGGTTTGGCCGCTCCGCGCTTCGCGCTACGCGACCAAACCAAATTTTCAGGCTTTTCTAAACTCGAAATTTTACTTCATGCTTAGCCTGGGAGTGGAAAACACTCGCTTAAAGCTTCAAATTGGATTCTTATAATAAACCGAGCATCGGAAAATGTGCAACGTATGCATATGGATACTTTAATGAAAAATTCTCGTTATGAAAATGTTCGGTGTTACATAAAACTCTCTGTGTATCACCAATTAAAATCAATACGGAAATGTTAGTGTCATCAGGACAAGTAGTGACAATGGCCACCTCACTGACAAGGGACATCCAATCGGACGAATCATCAGCTGACGAGGATTCTGGAGACCAGGAAGGACCCAACCAGCCGGAGAAGCCAGTGATGTGGAAGCGCCGTCGTCTCATTCAAACCGCAGGGACCAAGGGAGACGCAATTTCATTCGCCACTTCAATTGGTTTGCTTCGAAAGGAGCGGAAATGCCCAAAATGCAAGGACCTGATGATCCTCTACCCGGACCGGAAAAGATACATTTTGGGATCGTTTCGATGCATCAAAACCAAGTGCTAAAAAGAAAGAAGTTGGCGTGTCCAAGCAGACTTTTTTCTGCAAGACGCATCTGGAACCACAGCATTTGCTTGGAATCGCCTATAGCTTTGCTTTCAACAACAGCTACGCTTACTGTGCCAGGGAGAATCTGCTTCTGGATCAAAATGGACATAATCCTGGAACTGTGCTTTCATCAAGAACCATCTGTGATTGCTATAATTCTATCAGGATGGACGTTTGTAAACAATTGGGTGACATTCAAGAATTAGAAGGACTGATTGGAGGACCTGAAATCATCGTTCAAATAGATGAAGCTAAATTTGGGCAGCGCAAATACAATAGAGGCAGGAAGATTAAAGGTCATTGGGTACGTCTGGTAGATGAGACAGACGAAGTCAGAATGGTGATAATTCCGAACAACAAGCGTGATAGTCAACACTCAACACTCCATCATTGTCCAGCATGTGGCTCCTGGATCAATCATTTGGACTAATTTTTGGCGCGGATATTTAGGGCTTTCTGCACATGGCTATGTTCATGAGAGGGTGAATCATTCGGACGATAGATTTAGATTCGTTAGTCAATGGATAGTCAACGGATTGGGTCTACTTGGCGTCCTGCTAAAGCATATTTTTGTAAACGTCAGGTTCCTAAGAAACATTTCGCAATGCATTTATGTGAATATATTTGGCGTGTACATTGTATAAGAAATAATTTGGATCCATTGAGCAAATACTGAAATGTATGAAATTTCCCGATAATAAAACTATATAATTTGATAAAATGACTCAATATTTTCCAAATTTTCAAACTAAGTTTTTTTAATAATTATTGTAGTAACCTCTTTCTTTACAAATTAGTTTTATTCACTAAATGTACATTTCTAACACTATGTTTCAGTCTCAATAGTGTTAGAAATGTACATTTAGTGAATAAAACTAATTTGTGAAGAAAGAGATTACTACAATAATTATTAGAAAACACTTCACGTAACTAAAAGAAGAATATCTAAGTTTTTTTATTGAATATTCCAACATACTTCTAGGTTAGGTTAGGTTGGGAGAAAGGTTTGCAATAGAATAAATTGTGAATCTCTTTGCGCACGATGATTATTTTATATACTGCTAGGACTCAATATTTTCAAAATCTAACTAAATCTTTTTTTTTTATTTATTTAACATTTCCAGTCCAAATCAATTGCATATCTAGATAAAATATAAAAACGAATTAAAATTAATATCGACTTTCTGCAAAAAGTTTGTCTCCAAATATTCATTGAAACAACTACTTCTCGAGCTAATACCCCGACAGATATTGAATTATACAATGAATATTTGCGTTACACGACAGCACTGCTGTTCTATGCATAATTTATATGCAAAATGCAACATCAGGTCAAACTATTCTCAAACCAAACTATATGAAACAAAAGGAAATTGAAATAAATTAAAAAATTACAGGGAATGAATTTTAATTGTCTTAAGCCATCTACAGACGCGTTTCGAGATTTATCCCTCATCAGTATAGCTTTGCTTTAGACTTTCAATATAAAAAACTATTAAAATAAAATAAACAGGAAACTTACAGGAATGTCGAAGTGTGTCGTCGAAACAGGTACACAAAACTGGGGCGAGTGAAAATGAAGGAATGTTATTTATAGGTAAAGGATTAAGTCATTAGTAGGTGCGAACAATTTGATACCTGAGAGAGAGTGACATACCGCCTTTAACGGTACAGTTTCACATAAAGACAATTTATCATAAAGAAAAATTGAGTTTGTCAATAGGTTGCAGAATATTTATAAAATATAAAGATATCTAGATAGTACTCGTCAAGTACTTTCGAATAATATCATTTTTATCTATAATACCCACGGGGTGTAAAGTAAATTCTTACCACAAATTGTGTTGAACCTTTTGACCTAATTAAACATACTAATTCTATTTATGAATTTTGTCAGCTTTTTGACACTTTTGAAGTAGATAATTTTCTTAGTTATATTTTCTAATCGTTAGATAATTAATTATTTATTTTAATTTTGGTGAAAACTTCCCTGCAACAATTTTAAATGTATGATTTTTTGGTATCTAGAGAGAAGCCCGGGCAAGTAACAAGTGTTTTCCACTCCCAGGCTAAGCATGAAGTAAAATTTCGAGTTTAGAAAAGCCCCGCGTAGAAAATTTGTCGAGGGTCGCACAGCGACCCGAGACAAATTTTCACGGGGCTTTTCTAAACTCGAAATTTTACTTCATGCGCCACGCGTATAAAACACTGATGTACAGTAAAGTTAAAAATATATAACGCTTGGATGTGATGATGATCAATATTTAACTTAATTTAGCAAAAAATGCAAGAATTACTGTTTTGTTAATAGTTTTGGAATAATAATAAAAGTAGAATAAATTTAGTTTGAGAAAGTATTCCATATTGTTGATATTTAAATCATCATATCTTTAACGGGGAAATGGACACATCACCATTTTTAAAATTAATGTCATTTACGGTGAAACCGGAAGTGCAAATGAGGTTTATGGAAGATCTGTAATCTCAAATTTGTGTTTAGTATAAGCATACCAAATTTCAAATTAATATCTAACAAAATAAAAAACTATGGGATTTTGTCGCATTTTGGTCAGTTTCAGACCACTGTGCGCCCTATAGATTACCTATAAATAATTATTATCAAACACTCATTGAAAAAACTACTTCCCGAGCTAATACCACGACGGACAGTGAATTATACAAGTATTTGCTTTTACATACAGTAATCTACTGCAAATGTAACAATTTGGGTCAAATTATTCAGGCCATCTATAGACGCGTTTCGAGATTTACCTCTCATCGGTATAGCTTTGCCTCTAAACAATTTGACACTTTGGACTGGCAGCTACGTTACCTTGCGGTTCAAACATAAGTATA